>OY735198.1:75487940-76175440 GCA_963457665.1 Thysanoteuthis rhombus
ATGCCATGTTGGGGTGATCAATTGGAAAAAAAGGAGTGATTAATAAATAAGTTGTTTCCTTTGCATTTTGTCAGGTAGTGATCTCTAAAAAAGGTCTGGATTTTAAAAAAAACAAGCATGGATGTTACTGGACACAAAGTGATCAATTCAGCTTTAACATTTACATTTTGAATGGAACTACCCCTCTATAAATCTATTTGGTGGGAATTTTCTAGAAACAAAGACAAAAGTTTTTGTGGACATCGTCAGGAGTAAATGATTAAATTTCCAACCCTCTAGCTCTGTTGGTGTGGCCTGTACACATGATAAATGTATAGCCAGCCAGTCAGCCCAGTCAACTTGAAAAACCAAAAAACCCCAAGTTGACAGTTTTGGTTGAGGGTTTCTATTATGAGAAAATAAAAAAATTTGAAACATAGACATGAGAATATGAAGCTGCTAAAAAAACGGAAAATCATATCAACTTTGATGACTCAAAAACAAGTAAAAAAAAAAATAGAAAAAGCAAATGAAATAAATAAAAAAACAACAATGTAACAGATAAAAATTTGAATTTCAAAGTCTACAAACAATTGCTACAACACAAATTTGAAACCTTGCGAATATAAACAAAAAAGATACAAACAATAAAAAATATGACAAAATGAGACAGATGTATAAAGGAACTAATCATGCATAAAAAATAGAATCCACTTGAAAAATTACCGACTAGGAGTGAAAAAATCCACTTGAATAATCACCAATGAGGTGTAAAACAAGCCTTCAAGGAGTGTGTTTAAGTGTTGACTTTAAGGTAATATTAGAATAGTTTTAAACAGTAGACGAGATACAAAGTATCAGCTCTATCACATAATTTTGATTTCACTCAAAATTATTTTCAAATCATACCAGCAATGCAAAGTTTGCAGCCTAGGATACTATGTTTTTGTTGACTGTTATTTCAGCACCATGTTTGCATGGATTTTGATTTCTTATATATTTGAGAAAAAAGGTTGAAAGATCTAGCTGTAGATGTATGAACAAACACACAAATAAATATTTATATGCATGCGTGCATATTCAGCTTCAGACTTTGAATTTAAATGTTTCAGTCAACAAGCAAAGACTATAAAAAGTATTTTGAGTAACCTTAAGCAAATTATGTCCATTATAAAGCAATGAACCAAAATTTAAAAAGAAATTTAATTCTTAGATTGAGATACTAAAGGGAAGTAGAGAAACTGTCTTCAAAACGGAAGATTTCATCTGTACCTTTTCAAGATTATTATGGGGGGAATTAATGCACTTCTATCAAAGAGTCCACAGGATAATCAGATCACCATAGCCACATATACAGAACTGACCAAACAAGAAAAATATAGTGGCTAGGTATTCTTCTCTTTTCACTAGTCTGTCTTTGGTTGTCCTCTAGGTCACATTTTCTTGTACGTGTAACCATCTACTGAAAGCAGATTTTTCATAATTTTTATCGTTTTTTTTGTTTGTATTTAGTAGATGCTCAATTTACAATATTAATCCATTATGAAATGGACACACTTATTTGCCACTGCTATGACATAGCATTATGACCTTCCAATGTTTGTTAGTGTTGAAATGAGAGAAAGAGTATAAGTATATGGTTTAATTTTTTTTAGATAAAAATTACATTCTTTTTTTTTGTCCTATAACACCCATTTCCATATGAAACTGACCACCTCTGTTGATTGCATGTCAGTGCCTTTCATTTCACCTAGCCAATGTAGTGCTCTATATAACCTTGAATCACTGGGTAAGGTAGGTGTGTTAGTAAAGTCTAGGGTGAGAGAGAGATGTGGGTATTGTGACAAAAATGAAGCAATAAGCCTTGAGTGATTAATTTCTATACAAAGGTGACAATATCATAATCTCACAAACAATAAGTTTTTGTTATTCATATAAATTGTCTCTGAAAAGAAAGATTTCATTAGCATCTTTTCAAGAATATAATGTAGGAAATTTTACAAGTTTCTTTTTTGTATATTTTGTATTGTATTATCATATCAAATAAAATGATAACACTATCATTTTGTCTATAATCATCACTTTCATGACTAATAGGCTATTGTTTATGTAACACCATGTGGTCCGTTCAAAGTAATAATAGATTAGTCTGTCATCGTGGTGAAGAAAGGAAGGGGTTAGAGGGAAGAAAGAAAATAGGAGACTAATGATAAGATAGATTTTTTTGAATAATGAAATACTCAAATATCACTTATCTTATCTGAAGTATCTAGAGGTCAAAATCAAAGGGGAAATTTTTTCCCCTCTTAGGTATCATAAAAAAGGGGGAACTTTCTTTTCTCTCTTTGGGGTTAAATTAAATGGAAACTTTTATTTTCACTTTTAGAGGTTAGAATCAAAGCAGAATTTTCTTTCAATTTTAGGGGTCAAAATTGAACAGAAACAGAAATTGAGGAGGAACTTTTTTTTCCATCTTTGAGGCTCATAGCCAAGGAGAACTTTTTCCCCACCTAAGGGTCAAAATCAAAGAGAATCTTTTCTCTTTCATATCTAAGGATCAAAATCTAGAGGCAACATTATATTCCCTTCCGGAGTCAGAATCAGAGGGGAAACTTTCTTTCATTTTTAGGGGTCAAATTGAAGGAGAATGTTATTTTTTACTTTTAGGAATCAAAAACAAGAGGGAAAATGTTTTTTCTTGTATAGGATTAAATATGAGGGGAAACTCATAGGACCTTCAGGAATGTATTATACATGAAAGTTTTCGAAAATTACAAAACTTCTTTCTAATAACATAAACTTTTTATATCTCTCGCATGGAATTAAGACAGAGATTGATAATTTACAATACATATCACTACACTACATCAATGATATTAATCTCACCAAACCATGCTGCAGTGAACCTGTTTTTTGAGTGATAATCAATAAGTCTATAGCCTGTTATGGTTATTAGCTGGATTTTGATCTGAAAATTTCATTGTCTAGCATACAATCTATAAGATTAATGGAGAAGTGTTGGCTTAAGTGCATTCATTCAAATAAGATTATGTCAAAAAGTGAATATTTGTTGTGCAAAATAAATGCTTTTTTCACCATTAGGCTATAAATCTATTGACTTACTTATGCCTATATACATATATATATATATATATATATATATATCCCACAGTACAAATCAGCAATGTAATATAATATAATATGATATAATACAATATCTAATGTATGATGGGTTTATTTTATAAAGTGCTCAATATATTCAACATTAAATAAGTTGATGTAGAGTAGAGCTTAAATCATAATGGAGCAGGGTTTTACTGCACTTACACTTCAAGTTTCTGCCCTGTTTTGGTTTCTTCAGGCATATATATATATATATATATATATATATATATATATATATATATATAATTAATAATTGTGTCATCCACAGACAGCTGTTTTGTTGTATTGTGACTCATCAGTGTGGCTATTGACTATCCAACATCCAGTACCACGAGGTAAGATAGAAACCTTCGCTTGAGACCCAGAGGTGGACATTTTACCTCTGCCTATATATATATATATATATATATATATATATATATATATATATATATATATATATATATATATATATACACACTTTTGTGTTTATGTGTGTACTCATAAGAGGGTAAGAAAAACCTGATCATTATTGTATATACAGTCATTTCAAATATGCCATGTGTTAATTGTCAATTACATTGGTAATCTTTTCATTTCTATTCACTCCTCAGTAGTTTCTGTCTTTTCCTCTCTAACACAGTGATTATAGGTATTTATTAGGTTTATTGTGATATAGGATCACAAATGGGCTCCCAGTGAGGATCAAACCTGCTACAATTGTAATATGTTGCCAACTTTCATTATATACATATAGAAATGTAAAACAGTATGTGGCATTCCCACATCTGTTTTTCAAAAATTCCTCCTTCCCTCTAATTTGCATCTAATGGCATTTTTTATCTGATGTTTTTCTGTCATTCTAAAGAGTCACTAACAATGTGGCTAACTCAGAAAATTGAGTATTCTATGAGACTTAGTTCAAACAAAGTACAACCAGTTAGCAAAAAGTAATTCTGATTTGAATAGCTATATCAAATAGAGCAGTTTGATGATGCC
The DNA here is from genome assembly GCA_963457665.1 of Thysanoteuthis rhombus. Lineage (NCBI taxonomy): Eukaryota > Metazoa > Mollusca > Cephalopoda > Oegopsida > Thysanoteuthidae > Thysanoteuthis > Thysanoteuthis major. The sequence goes on from OY735198.1 coordinate 75,492,063, forward strand.
TTTCTTAGTGTACAACTTGTTTGAGCTGCATTGCTGTAGTAAAATAACTAAAATTGTGGCTCAACACATCAACTCACAGTTGGGTTTTTCATCAATTGTTATGTATGTTTCATCTCTTTGCTAATTTCTTTTCAATAGATTTTCACTGTTTGTACTTAATGATCATGTTTTCTCACCCTGGTATGAGTACACACATAAACACAAATGTACGTGTATATATATATATATATATATATATATATATATATATATATATATATATATATGTGTGTGTGTTTTCACCTGAAGAAACCCAAACTGGGCAGAAACTTGAACATGTTTGTGTAGTGAATCCCTACTCCTTTATGATTTAAGCTCTACTCTAAATCAACTTAACATTTAATGTTGAATGTATCGAACACCTTATGAAATAAACCCGTCATGCATGAGATATTGTATTATATCATATCATATTATATTGCATACCTGATTTGTATTGTGTAATATATATATATATATATATATATATATATATATATATATATATACACTCTAACAATGATATAAGTAAAAGTGCTCAGTATATTGAAATAGAGCCAGTATAGAATAATATGCTGATGGATATTCATGACAAATTTGTTTCACACTTATGTGATAATCAAGTGAGTCCCCACTTGATGATCACGTAAGTGTGAAACAAATTTGCCATAAGTATCCATCAGCATATATATATATATAATGTTATGGGTACTTAAAAACATTATACAGATCAACAAATAACTAGCATTAAATTTGCTTTTGGGAATTGAAGTAAAGTGCAATGATTCTATTCATTTCATTCAAAGATACATGAAACCAACATAAACAAAACAGAATTTCCCTTTCAAATTGACTCCAGTGCCATTTTGTCACATCGTGTGCACATTACTCAGCAAATGATCTTCACCCAATGAATAGCTTATAACTCATTGGAGTTGGCTATGTAATAAATTCAAATCATGCCCCAGACAATTTCTAATACAGAAATTATAAACAGTCAGAACAAACAAATGATAATGTTGGTAAAACGTACAAAAAAAAAAATCTCTTGAATTGCTGTTTCAAGTGTATCTTTGTATAAGATAAATGGAATCAAGCCAAAACTTGCTCTTTACTTCAATTCCCCAAAGCCAATTGAATTCTTGTTACTTGTCGATCTGTATAATATTTTCATGTATCCATACCATATATGTGTGTGTGTACTCATACTAGTTAACTATTAAGGAGCCATAAACTAAAACTCTCACAAAATCTGTCAAAATTGGTTTCTTCAGTTTTCAAGTTGATCTGGCTGGTTATGTATGTATCACAAGTGTAGGCTATACCAATAGACTTGGAGAGCTGAAAATGTGTACATCTATTCTGTATTATGTCTACAAAAAAACATTTTTGTTTTCATTTTTTTTTTTCAAAGCCCCCCCCCCATAGTTGGGGGGGGGGAGATTGCAATGTAATTACATGTTGAATTGGTCCCAAGTTTGTGCCTGCTAGATCATTGAAAATTCAGACATTTTAGAGATTACTGCCCAATAAAAGTCTTGACAAGTAACTTATTCATTGATCACCCCTTCTTCCAATTTTTTAATTAATACCACCCCACCAACATGGCATGGTGCTAAAAGACCTTGGTCACATGATGGTTTCTATGGAGAGAATAACTATACCTGCACAAATTTTATTTATTTGCATTAGGAAATGCTGTCATCTTATGAAAAATAGCACACTTCCGTAAGATTTGTTATCTCATCCATGACATCAGACTGATGTCTTGCTAAGATGATGATTTTATCCATGGCATCAGACAGGTTAAGTTCTTATAAAAGCCAAGATATTGAATATTACTTTTCCTGGCAGGCAGGCAGGCCCTTCTCACTCAGAAGATTGTCGTGACACCATCTTTTTACCATATCGATTCCCCAGTATCATGCTCAGCATCACATTCAGAGATCACAAAACAGCACAGTATATTAGAGGAAAAAAAAATGAGTCAGAGATATAGAATCAATTTGAAAACTCAAATGACAATGCACTGACTTTTTGCAAAAATGCCAGACAACCACTGGAAATCACAACTCATAACATAGATCCCCAGGGATTATATGTTTAGAAAGAGGTCCACATCTTCAAGTTTCATTTCTGTTTCAAAATTTCTGTTTTCAAAATTTCTGATGTTGAACTGTAGATTTGTTGATGGTCTCCTGACCAAATACTTGGTTGATAGTAACTCATACAACAAGATTGCTTGAGTTACTTTTGTTTATATCATTGATTTAACAGCCTCAAATGAACCAGAAAAGATATTGAGAAGAAAATGTTCAGCTTAAATAAATTGAGGAAAATTCATACATAGTTAAATGATAGTTTATTTAAAAAAACGAGCATCAGAGTTTAAAATATCAAAAACCACAATTATTTTGCACTAACCTAATATATATATTTGGTGTCTCTCATTTTGATTTATTGAATAGTTTGTTTTTTTCCCTCTCAGGTAAAGAAATCAGACAAGAGTGTAGTCATGGTTTTTTGACCTCACCTGACCTGATTTGAAATTATTCATTTGGTGAGGCTCAAATATTAATCATTGTCATTCAAATTTGATTACCATAACTGTATTACAGCAATGGATCAAAACAGTTTCCTGTTTTCAGAGCTTTTCTTTTTTTAATTTTTCACTGTAGATTCCTTGTGGAGCATAGAGCTGTTTGGTGGTTTCAGTACCTAGTAGGTTTTACAGATGGAGTTTGGTTGCCTCACTCCCAGGGTGTTGGATTTTTTTTCTGTCTGAGTAACCTTCTCTTAGTTTGATTGTTTTACAGAATAGTAGGGCTCCACCTTTCCCGTTATCTACCCATAGGTGGGGAAAAAAATTAGATTCAGGCTTTTCCCATGGTCAATAGTGCAAAGTGAGCACAAGCAGCCTCGGCCAAAACTTATAGTCAGTTCACCAATTCCATTTTTACACACTGGCCCTAAGCTAGTTTTCATTTCTGAATTCTATACAGACTTTATCCTGAAATGTTTTGTTCTGACTGAACCTCATATTGTCTATACTAGATTATTTTTTGAAGGAGGTTGTGCTGAACAAAGCTGGAAGATGCCCAATTTTTTGTGAACAATATGCTGTTTCCCTGTTTAATTTTCATTTTTCTATTAATCAATTTGTATATATCTTACTAAAATATCAAGAATCTGAGAAATAGAAGAATTTATTCAAGACAAAGCAAAGCATTTTGAAGTTTTTATCGAGGTCTATGACTGACCACTTCTACTGAAGTTCATGAATGTGCCAAGTCATTCCCAGATGAAGGAATTGAGCCAAATCTCATTGTATATATCTCACAGCTCAGAATTTATAAATGCTTTAGTTTGCACAAATAATTTTTAAATAATCCTTCTATCAAAGAACATAAGAGAAGAATCTGTGTGTGCATGTATGCTTGTGCTTGCCTTCCAAGGTTCTTTGAGCCAAAATCTGGTATGGAGACATTTAGAAAATTCTGCAATCAGAATTTTGGTAGATCTCCAAATATGTACACATATGTAGCTGACAACACAATAACCAGTATTTGGATTAAAACATATCGTACAAAAACCAACAATAATCTTTTCTCTGACTGTATTTTATTGATTTGACTCAGCTGAGAGTGAATTAACTGTTTTTTTTTTCTTTTCTTTATAAAAAAGAAAGACAAATAAGCTATGTCTATTCAAAATTAAATTCTTCCCTTTCGCCCAAGGAAAATGGGATTTATTGTCTATAACTTTGAGAACATACCAACCTCTGTTTGGACAATCCAATTTCTTCTTTGAATGAATCACCTGAAACATACTTTTAAGAAGTTGATGCAGAAATGTTTAATTTGAATGTCTTTATAATGTATAAATGTATGTTATATACATATCTATATATAATATATATATATATATATATATATATACATATACTATCAATCACTCTCTCTCTCTATATATATATGTATATATTTATATATATATATATATATATATATATATATAAATGGATGCTATATACATATTCATGTGTATATGCTATTTATCACTCTCTCTCTTTATATATATATATATATATATATGAATGCAGTATATTTGAAACTCTATAATGATCTTTCGTAATTATTCAGTGAATGCTTCATTGGCCCCGACAGCGTAAGTAGAATAAACAATTAAGGATTTTATTTAGCAACTATTTAGCTTAATGGTTAGAGGAATGCTATGTAGAATCACCTACCTATCAATCACAGGTTTGATCCTTGCAGCAGCCCCATTTTCTTTGTTTATATACATTCACCATCTATAAACGGGAGATGATTTCAAATAGAGTTTCAAAGTAATATAATGCATTTATAATTATTTGTTGGATTATATATCCATTTGTTAATGATATAATATATACGTGTATATAAGAGTGTGTTTGTGTGTGTGTGTATTTAGGAAGCAGTAATAAATTAATTTATACTAGTTAAATTTGATAGCCATTACTGATTTTTGACTAGTATTTCTTTCCTCTTAATTTCAATTGCTTTCCATTGCAACTTTCCAAACCCTCATTCTATGGCTATTAGTGAGCAGAGTTGATTGGAAATGAATGATACTCTCAGATAGACTCACATTAACATCCTTTTTGCCCCAGGAAGCCGATCTCACCGGGATAGCTGCTTTAACCACTTAAGCTAGAAAGTGTCAAAAATTAATGATAGTAATCAGTCAGTAACTTTAAAATTAAATTATTTGGCAATCATATGAACCAGTAAATATAAGGGATTTAATATACATGTAGTGAAATATGTTAATGCATGTTGAAAGATTAAAATTTAAAAAAAGCTGTCAGTCTAAACAGAATTTAAGATGAACATAAACATGAGCATGTCTGTTTGAATGTTCTATCAGTGGTTTTTAGTTTTAGAGGGATTCACTTGTGGGATCAGTTAGCCAATCACAGGATCCCTTACAAAAAAGTATGGTCCATCTAGTCAATTACCAAGCAGCTTAAGCATGGATACCTCTCTTCATTGATTGACTTTTCAAACAAAAACTCCATGATGATAATGTCAGCATGAGGGAGATTTGAATTGTAGTAGTCAGTTTGATAAAAACACTTGGAGCGTTCACATGTCCCCAGCACCTGGCTTAAGGAGTGGGTGAATTGAAAATGGGCAAGCTATCAAGTTAGTGATGGAGGCTTGGAGTTGACACACGTCTCTTCTAGCTATTGATTGGTGTGTCACTAGGGTAGTAGAGGTGAACCTACTATGAAGTTAGTGCCCATCTCGTTCAACATTTCTACTCTTATCTGATTTGAACCTTTCATTTCCCTCTTCAAATCTTTGTCTGGTTCTTGTTGTATACATTGTTTACATTTTTGTTTTTTGGAAGCTGCTCTTGTGACTCCATCAAAAAAGTTCAAATCTCAATGGCTTCCCCTCGGTGTTTGCATGTATACCAATTCAATTACATTTGTAGTTGGTTACTCAGCATTGTTTGATTTGTTCCACATGCAGATAAACATTGCATGCAGTTATACCACACATAAAAGAGACCTACTTTAAAGTGTTTATACATTTTATCTGTATAAATTTGGGGTAAAAAGCTGCAGAAGAAACTTGTAGAATCAGAGATTATACAGTATTTTGTCTGATCTTTATAAAGAGAATAATCTAAAATAGAATACAGATTGTAATAACTTCTTTGCTTTGAAAACAACTAAAATGTTCTTCACAAAATGGGCTTACAAGCTTGTAACTTGTAAAAAGATACCCAGCACTTAGGGAAAGTATTTTCTTCATTAGATCCTGTGCTTTATATTTGTTTTTTTATTCTTACTTCTCTAAGCCACTTGAGCCTGCTTGGCTTGTAAATTCAAAACTCACATTTAAAAGATCAATTTTCCTTAAGGAACAAAGTTTACATAGATTCCCTTATTAAGAACATTACTAGTAAATTTTGGCTCAGGATTATTTTTTTACACAACACTGATCTGATTTAGATAAACTGCATGCATGCTGTACTTTTCCAGAGGGGCCAGTCTGTCTACAATTCTATCTTCCAAATAAACAACAAAACTTTTCTTTACATCCTTGAATAAATATTTGCTTGTTCATTTGGAACAAATGCCATCAGACATATCCATACATAACAAAAGCAGGCAAAGATTATTCATGCTTTGGCTGACATAGGGCCACAATAACGGAGCACTCATACTCAGTATGATCTCAGAATGATCTTCAAGACTAGCTGACAAAAATTACTCCCAACTATGTAATTGAATTGAGTGTGTTATTTTCTGCAACAATAAATTATGCTAAAGTGGATCCATAAATCTGTAGCCATTCACTGTTGAATTTTGTAATATAATGTTCAATCTATGCGATTAATAGAGAAGCACTGCGTTCAGGGCATTGAAGAGGAAGGAGATTACGTTGAAATATTTGTTGTGCAAAATAAATGCATTTTTTCATCATTAGGCTATGGACTTATTGATGTTCCTACATAGTTTTCAAATATTCATTTTTATATATTTTGATAGATATATCCAAGTTGGCAATATTTTAATCTATATTCATATAATAAGATTAAATAACTATAGATACAGAATAAAATCAGTAGACCACAAGAAACTATCACCTATAAAACAGCTCTTCCACTCAGCAGATCATGACTTCACCACAGATGCTAAACTTGCGACCATAAAAAGAATAGAAAAAAAAACTTGGCTAATAACACCATACTGACTCAAGAAACACACTGAGATGGATGGATTTTGTGACTAAAACCCTATCTCCTATTTGTCGCAATAACAAACTGAGCCACTCTAAGAACATTACATCATACCTCTCATAAAACACCAACAATTATGTAAAATATATTACATCTCTAAAATAACATTTTATGCATACATTCCCCCAGTCAAAACATCTTATTCAAACACTGTAACAAACTATAACAACTTGAATATAAATATGGAACATCAACTGCTATAAAAGATGTGAATATTTGATATAAAGATCCAGTGTGAATCCAACACACAATTGAATTTAAATTAATTCAAACAATCAAACGTTTCAACAAATGAAAACATTATAGAACATTGTAAAACTTTACTCTCTACCACATGATTTTGAAAGACAAATATAGCATTTAACTGTTTCTTTATTGTGTCCTTTAGAGAAAAAAACAATCGTTTAAAAGTTTTCTACAAAGAAAACACAGCCAGCAAATATACACAAAAATGAAATGAAATCATTTTTTACATTCACTCCTATTTATGTGTCTTCAATATCTTCACTCATATATAATTAGATTATTTATATGACAAGATAAGAATATTCCATTTTTCTGAGTAAGAGATGCTATGTTTAATTTTTGTTTCTTCAATAAAACTGGCTGTGTGATCAATAAACATATTAATTATCAATTAATTGGTGTATGAGATATACTCATTTTTGTATGTTGAGCTCCAGGCGGAGGAGAAGATATTACTAAGCTGGTTTTCCAATGAACAATTGATGAAGTTGGTATTTTTTAAAAGGTATCTGCTTATTTGCACCAGGGATTTGTAGAAATCCTACAAATGCTAGTTTGTAAAAATTACAAAGGCTTCTTTTTCTTTGAATTGTTGTAAAGATGCCTGATTTAAAATAAGCCAGCTTCTTTGTTCTATAGAAATTACTAAGTGGAATTAAATATTGTATATATCTTTTCTACGAACAGATTGTTATGTTGATGTGAGGTGATCTGGCAGAATGTTGGTGAAATGACAATTGGAATGTGTGGAGATATTTAGGTGAAAAAAAAACAGGTGTTATATCTCAAAAATTTTGATTATCATGAGGGCCCGTTCTGATGCATTTTGATGGTTGCCAGCCACTTTTTTCAGAGAAACTTGCTGCAGTTGCTATGAAAACTGTATGCTGTTTACATGTTGGAGATTTGAGAAATCAAGTGAGGAGATTTCTGTGTTATGGGTTGTCTAGTAGGAGTGGAAGGGAGATGAGAGTCAAGTTTGGTCTGAAATAGGAAGGGTCTATGGGAGGAGGGGTAAGGAGGTGTTTCTATGTATGTCTCTATGTATCTGGCTGGTTTGAGATAAGGACAGATTCTAACTTTTATTTTTTCAAATTATGAATGTGTTCGTTGTTTAAGAACTGATTCAGAAGGAAGGGACCCATTTCTTACTATTCTTTATGATCAGTTGAAAATTCATAAAGAATTTCGTTCCAAATTTTTATAACATGGAAAGTCTCCACTTTTGAGTGGTTATTTACTAAGATTAACTTTTGCAAACTTCATGAAGGAAAATGGACCCCCAGTAAGTACTTCAAAGACTAGTTTTCACTAGCCGGAATCCATCCTCTCTAATGCCACCAGGAAACAAGCGAGAGCAAAGGATGGCAATGCTGCCAGCTACAAAATTTTAAGCTGATAGACAAGCAGCTGCTGTAGACAAGAGGGAAAAGATGTAAAGAGCGGGCTACCCTTTGATACCACCAACCCAGGGCTTCCCTGAGTGCGGAAAGGTCTGCAATATACACTTTAGGCTTTACAGCCACTTAGAACCTGCAGGAAATAGACATCATCTGATGCTCGCAAGGGAGAAAGAAGCTGATCACAACCACAACTTAGTCTGGCAAAAGGTCTCTTCTGTGGGACATTCAAAAGAGGTTGAATTCATTACTCTAGAACAGTCATTCTTGATTGATGGAGCATTCCCTATTAGGGTGTAAATGAGATTTCGTCTAATTATTTTGGGAATCTGAACAGGTGTTTGCATAATATCATGCTCAACATAATATATTAAAAGAAACTTTTTTAATATATTTGCAGTACCGACTGCAAACTAATCATTCGTTTGAAAGTTAGGACCAAGTGAGGAGGCAATGTCCAACTACTAAAGGGGATCATGATGGTATAAATATGCCTTTATAATTATGTACTAATGTTCATTTAATGTACAAGATCATAATAATAGGGCACCTATTGAAGGACTAATCTCACTACACTTGTGAATTAGTCTCTGCGTTGAGCTTACTATGCATCACACAATAGCATTAGATGCCCTTGTCAATAATTTTTAGATTTGTTATCATTCCAATGATTTGGACTGTTGAATTCATTCTTTGTGATGCTTTTTTTTTACCTTATCTTCTCTGGTCCATTCTTCAGCCCTCTTCACAGAAAATTGAAGGAAGTGGCATACATTTTCCTGTCAAACAGATGTATGTATCAGGCCAATTCATATTTCGGTTCAGTGTAGCCTTCTTTGCTCAGCAAAGAAGAAATTGAAGAGCATCCTCATCAGTAAATATGGAATCATATATATTATTTGAATTACTAAAAATGGTATCATCTGTGTTGTTTGAATTGCTAGGAAGGAACTGTGGTGGCCAGTATATTAGCCACTTTCTTTTTTCTGTTTGCCAATGCTTTCAAGGGTGAAAAAACAAGACTCATCCCTCGAAGATTTTATAGCTGAAGAAGGCATAGCATGGATCGACCGAAACAATGTTTTAACAGCAAAAGCAACTCAAAGGATGGATACAGTAGTTCCAATGAATGATGGAATGATAATGACTCATTTCAAAATTATGAAGTCTCGAGTTAACTTTGTTTTCTCACCATAACAAAGACAAGAAGAATTTCAACCAAAATGAGGGATATGAATTAATGTGTATAATCCACATTCCCTTACTGTGATTTGAGCTCACAACTAAATGATTGTCCGGAGACTATCCTACTAATTGAGCTTAATTGACAAATCTTTGTTATTAATGAAAATTTATCACATAGATATGCACAAACTTATTTTATTCTTATGATTAAATACATTTATACAAGGAAATATATATTTTTTTATTTTTTTTAATTTGTTATATATACAATACGAAAGTTAGAGTAATCATCTTCAGTCAGAATAGAAGTTGGAGTGAAGTTTGACCCTACAGCAGCCAGTCTTGTCATTATTCTAATGAAATTTGCAAAGTAACTGCATGGCTCTAATGGTTGTTGATGAACCAAAAGATTAGCTTTGACATGAATATTTATACAGAATATTTTACCTTGTACTTCTCACTGAGCTGTTTCTTAAAGTTGGGTGCCTTGCTTGATGTAAATCCTGCAAGAGTTAAGCAGTTAACAAATATGTTAATAAGAAATTCAGAATAAGATATCTGCTGAGGATTATCATATGTTGGACATTGCGTTGGCTTTCAGCCTAAAAATAAATGACAAAGGTTTTGTCCACTGAGACTCAGAGTGCTTCAGTTACCAAATCCTTACTTAATTTTATTTTATGTTATATCATTTTACTCTTTTCAAAGCCTTCACTAAAAACTACAATTGATTAGTCACTTGGCTGTAAAGGTGATCTTTTCGTGTCCATTTATTTTTATTGTCTTGCCTTTAATGCTCAGATAAGCTTTCAGTTGTACTGACTTTGTACTTGGAGCAGTTGGCATTAAACTACTGCTCAGCTACTCAGAGGGAAGAGAATACTCATCAAAGACAATTTACTGCATCATTTAAATACTGACTTTGGTGCAAGGAAATTCCACCGCATTGTTATTCAGTAAACTCACTGGCAATTATGGCTTACTTCCTGCATCTTTGTCACCCTTCACATCTCATAAAGTAAACTGAATTATGGCGGATCTGATGAGAATGCTATGGTAGATTTGGTCAGGTCACTGCCAACATTGGCAAATATACACAGATCTTGTAATTGTTCATATTGTCACTCTTCACTCAAAAATTGAATACACTTATGTATATATGAATGAATCCAAGAGGTCCAGATCCCCCCCCTGTTCCAACGATGAAAAAATTCTATCACTGCTTAGCAATATTTTCTTGAAAATAGTTTGTCATTTTTTGATTCTATTTTCTTTTATCATTCTTATGGAACAAACAATACAGGAATTGTGTGAAATTGAGTGAGAAATCTTATCAAACCAATCCGATTTAGAAAACAGAAGCAGTTTACAAATTTTGAAAAATATAAATGATATTAAATATACCCAGGTCCAATGAGAGGAGGATAGCCAGCAGACTATAAAAAAAATCATCATCAGCCTTTTTGCATCCGTCATTGGACATAGACCTTCCCTAGGATTCACCATACTTCTCTGTCATGGTTGTCATGGAGCCGATACTTTCTAAACTTGTTTAGTTCGCCAAACTATCTTGTATTTTTCTAGCCTCAATTTCGCATCTCTGGGGATCCAAATTGTGAATCATGATATGATGCCAATTTGTTGTCAGCTATTCTTGCAACATGGCCGGCCCATTGCCATTTGAGTTTTCTTATGGATTCTATAATATCCCTGACTCTGTTTTTTTTTTCTCTGATATACTGTGCTGTTCTGTGATCTCCCTATGCAATGTTGAACATGATTTGCTTGTGTTCTACCACATGGTTCTCAGTTTGAGGATCAATTTTCAGTTAAGTTCCACGTCTCTGCTCCACAGGTAATTATCGGGAGGATACATACCCTTCTTTTTTAAACTAATGGGATTTTCTTGTTCTAAAAGGTTGAGCTTGCTCTACCAAAAGCTTGCCATCTTAGAGTGATTCTTCACTTGATTTCTTTTTCTCTTTAGGGTTTCCGTGAGATTCATTGTCCTAGGTTGATGTAATAGTAAGCTTTCAGATTATTATTCATTTCTCCTGTGGGTTTTTTTTCACCCAAGTAAAACTTATTGATTTATATGTTCTCTATTACTCCTTGCTCCTATTTGGTGTTAAATTGGTAAGGAAAGCAGGAGTCAATTGCTATCCTCTAGAACCAAACTGAAGTATTGACTCAATATTTTCTCTCAAACAGGTCACCTGCAATTTCAGTGTATTAAATACTTTTAAAATCATCATTCTTTTGGCATGATTATCAATGACAAAGAAAATGGGTATTGGATTATTTTTGTTTGTAGCAGCAGAAAGACTTGACAGCCATTTTCAAGTGTATTTCCTCTGTTGTCTCAATGTTTTAAATACTTATAAAATTTTCAATACCCTTTTGTTATAATTATTAATGAAAAGGAAATAGAGAATGGATTATTATCGATGTAAGTATTAAAAGATATATATAAAGAATAAATCACTATATACATTTACTTGAGACACGAAAATGACAGATGCCATATCCTTTAATACAAATTACATTATGATGAATACATACCAATAACACAGCTGGAGGCGAAAATATAAATCAGAATCTAAATATTTATTACAGCTGTGGAGATAGTGGTGATTGGCAAAATTTATAAATCTTGACACAATATTCAGATTTCAGTGTATTCTTATTTTCTTATCATGAGGTAATAAATCTGTTTTTAATAAACTCAGGCAGAAACAAATGCCAACTCTATATTTCCAGAAAAAATAGCTTCCATTTTTCTTTTGCCAAAATAATCTCAAAAGACTTCCAAAATATTGTTCTGGATTACTCAATATTCAGTTTTGGCTATTATGATTTAAAGGAAGTTAATACAGTCATAGTTTATAGTTTTATTGTCAAACTTTAAGTTTGTATTGACTATCTCCCTCTCCTTTATCAAGAACAGCAAGAACAATCCTTACCAAATTTAGGGGAGTAAACTATTTATCACTTTTCTGTCATCATCATCAGCAATTAGCATCCGTTATTAGACATGGACCTTCCCCAAAATTCACCAGACCTCTCTATCATGGGTGTCGCAAAGCCAATACTTCCTGAACTTGTCTAATTCATCACAGTTTTGCATATGATCTCGTGGGATCCACATTTTCAGTTGTGATGCCCAGCAGTTGTCTAATATTCTAGCAACATGGCCAGTCCATTGCCATTCAACTTTTCTAGTGGATTCTATAATATTTTGAACTCATGTTTCCTGATATACCATAGTGTCTCGTGATCTCAACATGATTCTCTCACATGCACATTACACAGTCACAGTTTGAGTAGAAGAAGAATTTGACCCTGCAGCATCCAGGCTTGTTATTGTTGTAGTCATTCTGGCCATCTATGTATCTAGTTAAAAATGAGAAAACATTCTCTTACAAACATTTGATACCACACAAAGGTAATCAACTATTCAACCTTTTGCCTTTTTTATTCTTATGTTTTCATATGTAATGCAAAAAGTTTAGGAATATGTGTAGAATAAAGTTGAAAGGGGGTTACTTACATTTTGGCTGCAACAGTTTACATACCGGATGTCAAATGCTACAGACGCTTACTATAGATGATTTTAGATCTGAGTGTCAGAGATTACTGCGGATAGCATAAATTCAAATCGGACTGAAAAAAAATTCAGCTATATGTATCAAGCATACGAATACAATTTTCTCAGTAAATTACTGAGACAGTAGCAATTTTTTAAAGCTCTATTTGTAACTAAAAGAAAATGCTCCATTTGAAGATAACTTGATTGTTCAGTATTCAAATTCTAGGAATTTCGTTCAAGCAGGAAGAGTATTTCTTGGATTACAGTAACCATATTTTTAGCTTATCAGTAACATTAGTTCAGTAGACAGTTAGCTTAATCCTTTTATTTGATGATCAGAGTAACCACATTTTTAGATTATCAGTGTGATCAGTTCAGCAAACTTGGTTTATCCTTTTGTTTAATGATTAGAATAACCATAACCATATTTTTAGATTATCAGTATGGTTAACTCAATAAGTAGGAAGATTAATCATTCTATTTGATGATTAGACTGATCATATTCTAGATTATCAGTGTGGTTAGATAAAACAAAGGAAGATTAATCCTTTTGATATTTACTTTTATTAGATGAAGTGTTATAAATCATTAACAATTTTTATGACTGCTTTTTACCTTCATCTTAATTTTTTAATCAATTTTTATTGCAACTTTTTATTTGGGGTAATGTGAGTTTGAATCGCACTTAAGGCCTATTCTTTATTCCCAATCATTGCTGTTAACTCACTGCCAAAGGGAAATCAACCTGAATAAAGTTGCATTAAAAAGTCACTAAAAAATTCAGATGAAGGTAAAAGGTAATCATACAAAGAAATGATAATGATTAATCATTTTATTTGATGATTATAATAACCATATTTTAGATTATCAGTGATTAGTTCAACAAGCTAGTATTAGGCGAGATCAGAAAAGATAATATTTTCCCTACATTTATTTTTGTAATTTCAATTCATTCTCATATTTTAGCCCATAAATTTACGCCATTTACTGTAAAAGCTAAAAAAAATGTTTATGCAATTTAAAAACATTACCAGAGGGATTATTTAAAAATTTCATCATATTTTCTTCTTTCGACTTGCACATTTTAATTTTTGTAATTATCGTTAGAATTTGCCCAACTCACGTTTTCCTGAAATGGTAATAATCAGCTAAAGCCACCTTTTTGGAGAAAGAGATGAGAGTGGAAACCAAATCAGAAGTGAAAGTAGCCAGCTGGTTCAAAAGGAATAAAAGGACAGAAATGACAGAGTAGGAACAGTGTTACACTGGGAATTGTTCAAATGGGTTGTGCTTGAACATGTAAACAAATGGTATCATTACAACCAGAGGTTGTCTGAGATGATGAAAAGATATTCAGGAATTAGACATCCAGACTGACCATCATCTCTAAAAAGAGCAGATTGGTCAAAAACAAGGTATCAAGGACTTGCCAAATCATAGCTGTGATAGTGGAGCATAGGGTGAAGAGAAAAGAAAGTAATCAGTTAGAAAAGTAACGAGATCTCATCTGGGGAATGAGAAAATAGTAGAACATGAATGCCAAGTTAGTGCTTATAATGGCTTGGATATTACAATGGAACCATGCCGGAAATACTCTTATTGAGATAGGATGAATTAGAAACATGAGGAAGATTTGAGGCTCTTGGTCTGCAAGAATACTGGGAAAAGTGCTGGAAGGATGATGATACTTGTTGTCACTCAATCTCCAGTGTGAACAAGTAAATGCAGGAAATATAATATGCAGTATTCTTTTAGTGTAATGCTAAGTACAGAAACAGTATTTTCATTGCTCTAATAAAAAAAAAAGAAGGTTTTCTTTTAGATTCAATGATCACTTTCCTTCAGCATGATTGAACATTCTAATTTCTGCAGTTAGCATTAGAATTTGACCAATTTATGTTTTCTTGAAATATTATTTATTTAGTATTTTAGAAATATGAAACTAAATATTTTGAAGGGGATTTTTCATTGCACTAATCATGATTAAAAAGCTATAATTTAAAACTAAAGATCGCCTCTTAAGGGTTGAGTTTTAATCTGTTAAAATCTTTAAAAGGCTTCAGATTCTTCTTTTCAGGTGTCAAGTAAAGTTTCATTACTAGATAACATACGAGAAAGACTCTTAGAAAATTTTGTCATGTTAAATCTGCAATGTTTATGAGGTGTGAATGATTTCTTGTAGTGTTTGAATACTTCCTATCTGAATTTTATTAGATAAGTTGTTCTAATCATTGTATGTGGTTGTTTCAGACTAATTTGAAGTAACTTGGCAACCAGTCAGATAAGACCATACTGCATTTGTGTAAACAGACACTCCCATGAAGTTAATCAGTTTTCTATGAGATGCCACTGTGTGAGCTTTTGTTCTGGGTATCTAATGCATTCAGTAATGACCTCTGGCCCATTCTTCATGTTTCTTTTGGGGTTCTTTTGGCAATGCATTCCATCAACCAGATCTTTCAACCTCTCTACAGTCCAGATTTGGCTCCCTGCAACTTCTAGCTTCTCATGGTTGAGAGAAAGGATATTTCATGAAAATGATGAAGGAGAACATGATAATACAGTGGCTGGCAACCCTGGAAGAGGACTTTGCTAACAATTTTCAAAAGTGAAAGGGACACTGGGATAAGTATATGAAGTCGCAATGGGAGTATTTTGAAGTGGACTAAGGTGCCATTATCCTAGCTATACTAATGGTTCATTAATTTCAATAGCTGGATACTTTGCGAAAAGATCTTGTACAATGCTTGAGTACTGTTTTTATAAAGCTAAAAATCATATTCTTTCACATATACATTTTACATTACTATGAAAATGATTATGCACTCTTTTAAACTGACTTATTTCATTTTTAAATCCTATCAAATCACCAAGATATGAACAGTAATACAAATTGTTATGTATTTAGGATTCTGCATTTATTCTAATATTCAGTTCAAGGAGAATTTAAACCGTTGTTGACCTTATGTGACCTCTGGTTGACTTCGAGCCAACTTGATTTCATCCTACCCCAGGATGGCATCTGATTTCAGGTGACTTAGCATACCCTTTTAAGACTTCCTGTTCCCTACTGTGTGTCCATTTAACCTTATTCATAGTCACTTGTCTACTAGTATTCTTGTAGTTGGAGTTACCAAGCCTGCTTGTCCAATATTCTCATCATGGGATCTGGTGAAGTTTTGAGTCCATGGCAAAGGGATCAAAGTTGAAGTTTGTCTTATAGATAACTCCTTAAGTTGCGATGAAATTGCAAAAAATTGTGAATATTAAGAAGGAGTATTCAGGGTTTAGAAACAGAATAAGTCAATTTTTAAAAAAGTGTGCAATAATTTTACAAGTACTGTTATTCAACATCTCTTGATCTCCAATCAGATGAATTGTTGACAGAGGTCTGCAGCTCCATAATCTATTATTCAAACTGCAACAGGGTAAAATTAGAATGAGAATAGAATATAGTATTGGACTTCATTTCAAAAGGATTTGGACAATATGTGTACAACATTAGACCTAAGTGACACCTCTCATCCACCCTGTACTGCAATGCGCATTAGAACAGTATTTATCTTCACTGATATAACAACCGTAACTTCTCATTTCATCCAGGGCTGACCACTCCTAACTCAAAATCATATGCAGAAGTGAAGCCTTTCTCAACTGAGGTTCCATGGCACCCTAGAGTTCCACAAGAGGTTTATAGATTTGGGGTTCAAAATAAATTTTGTATTTGCGTGAAAAAATCTTTTGCTTCATTTGAGATCAGAATACAATAGAGTACCTTCAAATGTTCACCAAGATGAGCAAATATGTTGAAAATCTTTTTCCTGTACACTGTAGAATGCTGATAATTACATTTGGATTATAATACATGTAAATTGTTCAACACACCTGATGTATAATTAGCTGTATATACAATTTTTTTATACAGAGGCATTTTGAGATATGAATGTTATTTCAAGGGTTCCTTGAATGCTGTAGTGAATGTTAGAAAGAGCATCACAGAATAAGAAGGCTCATCAGAAATTAAAAGCTTTTATTTTCTAAAAAAGAATAAACAAATTATGAATACATTCAGTACCCAAAAGAGGTTCATTAATGTTTTTGCTACAGTGAAGTGCTCCAAAAAACATTGGCACTGAAGGCATTAATGAACAAAAGTTGTTACTCATAAAACTGGAATGGTCACTCAGACTTGTCCGATGATATTTTGATAGAAGAGGAAAGCACTGCACAGTGTCTTTTCAATGAACAGGACTTGTAGAAATCCTATGAATTGAACCAAAAAATCACATTTTGATAAGGTATAAAATTGCAGTCTAATAAATCAAGTTGTGATATTTCAATGAAAATGCAACAAATGAAATAAACTTGGAAAAGGGATGAAAGGTTTTTCAATCTCTGGCAAGCAGTGTTGCAGTGTTTCATTTAAAATATTGAATTCAAGTTCTTTTTATGTTTGGACAAGAAATTGTCTCAATTACAACAGGACCACAGTCCATATTTATGATTCATATATTTTAATAATGTAAAGGAAAAATGAAATCAAAATATCAAGTTTCAGATATTGGTTTTTACATCTGTGAATCCACATGTGCTTAATTTATAAAAACAACATTACCTTAAATTGTGTTGGACTTGACAAAATACAATGTTCTTGTTGAAAACCTTTTTCTCTGGTGTTTCTTTTCTGTTTAAATACTGTGAGAACTTGCTAAGATACATTGATTCATTTGGACAGTGTTTCTTGCTTTTGTTATTTTCATCATCATGTTTTGCAACATTTTTATCACACTGAAATCTTGTGACAAAAGCAACAAAGATGGGGAAACTATTTTGAATGAATCCGTCTATAATTGCAACAACACCTTGTCTCAGAAATTCAAACAAAAATTTTGTGAACTTGATTTCACACTCGAGCTAATTGTCAATGAAAATTAAATTCCCACGTGTTGATCTTT
This sequence comes from Thysanoteuthis rhombus, assembly GCA_963457665.1. NCBI lineage: Eukaryota > Metazoa > Mollusca > Cephalopoda > Oegopsida > Thysanoteuthidae > Thysanoteuthis > Thysanoteuthis major. The sequence continues at coordinate 75,510,251 of OY735198.1, forward strand.
GTGAGAAGAGACAAAAAAATCACTCAACAGAGTGTTTTTCAGAGGAGAAACAGTCAAGCAAGCTAATGTAATTTCAAAAGCTAATAAGGTCATGACTCTAGTGGCTTTAGTTTTATGAAGTATGCCCCAAAAAATTATTTGAAGGATTGATGCATGCGAGAACATCAAAAAAACATTGATTGGATCAAAACACTACAAGCCCAAGTTAAACTCTGCCATAGATTGATGGCTCAAATGGTTGTGATGAGCAACTACAATTAAAGATGAAAGAAAGTGCTAGCCAAAAATTAATGATAATAATAGTTAAACTTGTGCAAAAGCCTGTGCTGATTAAAGTTGTATTCTGCATAGCCTGCTTGTAAGCATTGGTTCGCTTGGCAAATCTTGCCAACTGTTGCCAAAACTTGCTCAACAGCATATTGTTACAAAACATATGCTTGACATTTCCGTTGCATGGCTTGATTATTAAAAAGATTTGGCTGAAGACTAATACTAGTCTTTAGAATCTTCCTAACAAGTGAAGAGTATATAAGCTGTTTCATGCAGTGACCATTGACAATAAAGTATTTCAGCTGGGCCAGATAATGAACCTTTTGTACATCATGTGTGCATGTTATACTCATAATATTTTCATTTCAAGATTTGAAAAATGCAATTTTATCTGAAATTAATTGTTTTACATGTTTTTTATACCTTCACTAAAAACAGAAAAAGATAGGGAAAGAAGATTTTCTCACTTCATTCTGATCTTCTTTGGCTGAAACTAAACAGATTTCTTACTTTCTAAGTATTGTTAGTTGAATTTTGGTTTCCCTCTAAATAGATGACATTATTTTTTATTTGCTGTTTCTCTGTCTGCCTGGGTCATAATTCCATAATTGAGTGACTAACCATACCTGTTTTATAAAGCAGTTGCATTTCAAAGAGAGAATGAAAATATCAAACAAAATCAAAAAGTTCATGTTCATTCAGTTCCAAGTCCATTCAACCAAATTTTCTTTGGTAAAAATCTCCCTTTGATCAAATGTTTGCCAGTAAAATGTCCTCTGTCCAAATGTCTGTCAGCTAAATGTCCGGGTACCTGCTGACATTGAATGCATTTGGAAGTGCAGATTTTATATGCAAAGAAATTTGCGAGCAATTGAAGAGAAAGACTTTTTTGTGTGAATCAAAATCAAATTTTGTCCTTGTTGCTGGGTTAAGTTTTATAAGCTTTTCTTCACAAGATTGAACTTGAACTTGAGTTCAGATTTCTTATCAGTAAATCTTTTATAGAATGATCTGTGTTAGTATGTGTTAATATTCTATTTTCTCACTTTCTTTGAATCTATCTTCCCTCTCTTTCTCTCATCTTTATGTATGTCTAATCAGCCAAGTTCTAACTTTCTATACAAGAAATAGATACTTAGTTTTGATTTGATCAGATTTTTAAAGTCAAACAAAGATATGGAACAACTATTTTTTGCAATCAAAAGTTTGTGCAATAAAAGTGAAATCAAACTCTTTTCTACAAAAAATAAATATCTTTAACTTTTTTTTACCAATCAATAATGGTCTTTTCCTTATATATTCACAATGCCCAATGAGGATCAAACTTACTGCATTAGTTGATTGTTCAGTTGAACTAATTTCAGAAATGCTCTGAGGCCATCGGAGATGAGTATTTAGACATTTGGACAGAGAGACTGAATGAGAATCTTATTTATAGAGGGAAAACTGTTCCACCTCTCAAACAAAGGAAGGGAACGCCATTCCTACTGTAGTATATCACTATGTGTTTGTATGGTCATTCACACAAACAACCACATTTTAGTCATTCAGATGCAATACACAAGCATTAATTCATATTGTCTCCTTCTTTCCTATAGCTGTAGAAATCAGCTATCTAATATCTCTAAGTAAATCTATCTCTTTCTAACTCATACATTGGATTTAAGGATTATTCAAGATTGTGCTTTATTTGAAATTTTTAAAAAATCATCCTATAGGAAACTAAAGAATATTTTCGCTGCATCATCGATTTAAATCGGAAGTTATTCTATTGTTGCAATAGGATTGCTTCTTTTTTGTCTTCTTTATTGGAAACTCTATTCACTTTAAAATGGAATCTTCTTATATTTAGTTGTACTAACTTTTCTAAGCTATGACTTTGCGGCTAGAGCACTGAACTGAAGCCCCCTGAATTTGTGGTTCAAACTTTCATGTTTTTATTGCTCATTAGCTATAACCTACTAGGAACTATTCACCAAAACTGTCGGCATAGGTTTCTCCAGTTTTTAAGTCAGTCAGGCTGTGCAGCTATGTATGTATAATGTGTACAGACCACATCAATGGAACTAGAGGACTGAAAATTAAAATTTTTTTCTACTCCTTATCATATTTAGAAAGAACTTTTTTTTCTTCTCTTTTAAATCTACCCCCAAATAAGTTTTTAGTTGGAGGTTCAATTTGCAATGAAAGTTTCATTTGTGCTTTTTTTTTTTTGATTGGGACTTTGTTAGTAATCACTGACCAATAAATGGGAGGAAAAGTAACCTATTCATTGATCACCTCTTTTTCAATTTTCTAATTGATTACCCCCTGACAAGGCATGCTGCCAAAAGATGTTGGTCACATGACAATTTCTATTGAGTGACTCACCAGCATTGTATAAACTTTATATACTAATGGAGTAGAATGGGAGTGATATAAAATTTCTTACTTAACAGATAGACAATCCTGGAAACAGGGGTCATGCAGTTGGTGCTAAAAAACACTGGTTTAATTTTTGCTATACCTACCACCAAAATTTACTCTGTCATTATAAATATATAATATTATATGGTCGCCATCAAGATGAAAAAAAAAACTGGTCTACTTCCTTGTCCCGAAACAGGTCTTTCTTCTTCCCATATATAATTCAATCACTGATTTTTAAACTTTTCAAAACATTCAAAAAACATGCTTGCACCTAATGTATCATTATCAAAAATTCAGCAATCTTTTCCTGTACCTCTAAGTAAAGTTATCTCATTTCTACAAACAATTCTCTAAGAGTATGCACACACTAACAATAAAGAACTGAGTCAAATTTGAAGAAATTTGTAAGATTTCTCTAATATTGTGCAAAACAGATCTGGTTACTCACTTGATAGAAACTATTTTGCAACCAACTTCTTATGGCTGCATGTCATGTTGGAAGTAATCAATCAAAAAATTGAAAAAAAGGAATGATCTGTGAATGAATTACTTCTCTTGCCTTTTATTGGGTAGTAATCTCTAAAAAAAATCTGAATTTAAAAAACAATAAACAAGCAGACGCAAACTAAGTGATCATTTTAGCATGAACTTACTTTTCAAATTAAACCCCCTTCTAAAAAGGAATTTAGAAAGGGAATCTTGGCATAATGAGGAGTAAATGTTCAAATTTTCAGTCCTCTAGCTCCACTGGTGTGGCCTGTATACATGATATATATAGAGAGAGAGAAAAAGAGAGACAGACAGACCAAGTTGAAAACTGAAGAAAGCTATATTGACAGTTTTGGTTTATGGTTTTCCTTATTTGGTACTGATAACTTTTATATCAGCCTAATATCACAGAAACTTGCATGTGTGAAGTTTGCTGCTTAGTCTTCTCTAATACTTTTTCTTTGCTTCCACATCAGTAGTTATATAGGGACACCACAGTCATGTTAATTTCTTTTACTGGCATCACTGCCAACACAAACAGGATGTTCTTGTCATTATTTAATAGATGTCATGATAGACAAGAACCATAACACATCTGGGCTTCCTGTCAAAGCCTGCATCTCTTATCTGCCTATCAAGGAATGGGCAACACCCATCTTTTCAGCAAGTGACAATCTCAACTCCCACTTTACTATATAGAATTCTATACCCAGTTGCAGACTGATTGTCAGCCATATTGCACTTAACAGATAGAGAAAATTGTAGCAGCAGTGAGAGAAGTTAGATTCACCAAGGAATCATCATCATCAGTCTTTTATCTTCCGTGAGATATAGACCTTCACCAAGGTTCGCAAGACCTCTCTATCATAGGCATCACGGAGCCAATACTTTCCAAACTTGTCTAATTCATTGTATCATTTACTTTTTTACCAGACACAGTTTTGCATATGATTTCTGGGAATCCTTGTTGTGAGTAACAATGTCCAGTGGTTGTCTACTATTCTTGCAATATGACTTGCCCTTTGCTATTTGAGTTTTTTTACGGATTCTGTGCTATCTGTAACTCCTGATCTTTTCTCTGATATACTGCGCTGTCTTCTGATCTCTTAATGTAAGGTTGAGCATGAGAATCAATCTTTGGGTCAGGTTCCATGTTTCACCTCCATGGAATGGACTCACCAAAAAGACAAGTAGTAAATCTGAGATATATTCTCACTCTACACTTATCAAGGAATAGATTCACCAAAAATGTATAACTGGAGAGACTCACAAGTAGTAAATTTCAGACATGTTCTTGTTGTAAGCTACTTTTTTTCCAATTAATTTGTGCCAATAACCTTTCATTCCACTACATATTTTAGTTTTTGTCCTGTTTCCATTTAAACAAGGAAATATTTCCATTACCTTAAACCATACCTCATAACAGTATAAAGATCTTTCTTGTACAAAATGTCAGCAAACAAATAACCAAAGAGTTCTTCAGTAACTTCACTTTCTTCTAATGTCATGATTCAATTTTTACAGAATCTTTAAAATATTTTTCAAATAGTCCTTAAGGTCAACTGCCAAGATTTATAAGCAAACCACTCACAGATGTGGACTCCTGTAATGGTAGGCCCGTCATATACTAGCAAATCAATGATATTTGTGTATGATCGTATGATCTGACTAAGTCTACCGAATGTATCAAATGAACAAGTTGACTGAACTAACACAGAGTTAGACTTCAAAGCTTTTCCTACTCAAGCTTTTTTAAGGAGAGAAAAATATTTTCTAAAAGTGTTTTCATTGTTAATTCTGAGATGCAGGAGTTGTTTTGTAATAAATTTGCTTTTTTCTTGGATGATGGTCAGTTCAATTAACTTCTGTCTTCACCGGCTTTCTTTTTTTTTTCTCTCTCTCTCTCTCTTCCCTTCTGTCTTTTCTAATTTCTAAATATCCCTTTCATCTCCATTGCTTATTTCCCTCCTCTTCTTTTCTGTCAACTTTCCTTTTCTTTTTCATCTTTTCCTTCTCTTTCTCTCTGAATCATAGCTCTTGACTTGTTTGATGAAGGATGAGCTCAGACTGTTCAGTGCAGAAAACGGCATTAGGTGCAGAATTTTTACATATATTGAATATATCAAAACAAGGAAAACTTTCAACTTGTTACTTATATACACTTATGGACATCTGATGAAATGTGAGCTGGAGGGATGAAGATAAATTGGATTCTAGATTCAACAAAGGAACTTTATTCTGGCTCCAACCTCAAACTAAACAAATTTGTCTATCATCCAAATTTGGGATGATCATTTCTGACCAGACAAATGCAGATGTAATACCCTTGGCATTGCTCTGTGTCGTCTCGATCGGAGGGATCAGTGTTTGCCCTGTGACTAAGTCAAGAGATCTTATGGCCTTGCAACTATAGTTGTGAGGACTAAAGAAAAATGTTTTTGGAAGTTTCAGCCCTACACGTTCAAGTGTGGAGTACCCCACATCAAAATGAGCTTGTGTCACATCCCGTTCTCAAAAGGGTTAGTTCCAGATAAGTAGGAGATTTGCGCTCACACTGTCTTGTCAGCATAATCTTCATAGGACCTTCAGAAGTGTCCCAAGCCAAAATTTAAGAAGCCTTAGTTTGCAATATCTCATCTAATAAAAAAAATTAAATATAAAAAAAATTAGTCGACCTTTTTGAAGCCTAATTTTGCCTGCTGGAAAGTAAGATGGGGTGTGTGCATGCATGTGTATATGTCTCTGGTACTACTGTTACATTTTTAGAAGATTTGTCGTGGAGTATTCATGTGGATTTTCAAGTTTCTAGGCCAAATGTTGTGTCCAGTAGAACAACTGTGTGAAAAGGGATGAACATCTTACCACTTTGCTTGTTATTTGGTCAGGCTGGTGATCGTGGTTATAGTGATTCAATACCTCTGTTTATTATTACTCTTGATAAGAGCAAGGTCTTGTGAATGGTGGAATAAAAAATCTTCTTGAAAACATAACTATTAGAAAAGTTTTCTTGAATTCTTGGTGATTTCTTTAAAATTCATCTTGAAATAGAATCAATTCTATCGTCCTATCAGGCTTTCTCCAAAACAGAAAATTACAGATGCCTTAGAAATGTTGCTCACTCCTCTGTGAAAGGAAAAGAACCATTAAATCAAATCCTTTACCAGAAACCAAAAAAGAAATGGAAAAAAATAAGAACACTCAGCGTTTTCTGATGAAGGAGAGAACCCATACTAATCTCTAGAACTTTTCATGGCTGCAAACATGCACATAACAAGTTATTTATTCTGACTCTGCTTTCATCCAAAAGTAACGTTGATATTGGCAATGCTATGTTATAGATTTATATTCTTTTCAAGATTTGAATTTTTATGAGAAGCACCAGATGAAGTTCTTGACAGAGCCAAAGTAGAATAATTGTTAGAACCCTCAATAAATGTATGTATATATATATATATATATATATATATATATATATATATATATATATATATATATATATATATATATATATATATATATATACATACATATATATATATATATATATATATATATATATACATACATATATATATATATATATATATATATACATACATATATATATATATATATATATATATATATACATACATATATATATATATATATATATATCCTAAATTAAAATTAATATTCATAAAGCTTTCTCTTTTTGGTAATGTTGTACTGTATATGTATAAACACAAAAGTGTATGACTCCAAAGGAGAGGAGAAGAATAAAAGTTGAGAGGTTTCATTCTCAGTGCTAGATTAGTAGAGGAAAAGAAAGCTTTCGAACATCTTTATATTCAAAGTTCAGTCTACTGATTAGATCAGCAAAGAAATCTCTCTTATATACGAGGTCTGTTTGGAAAGTATCAAGTCATTATTTTGCGAACCGATTGCACAGCCTTACTTGGCAAATGATTAGAGAGAACCTAACTGCATGTGCATGAACAATGTTTTGACACCCTAACGCATTTCATTCTGGTTCAGACAGCTGAATAATACTGACTTAACTCAAGTAAATCGCAATGCAAGGAAAATATTTGAAATTTGGGGGAAAAAATGAGGCTTCTGTCCAAGTGTTTGGGCAGTTCTGATTGGTCAAACGGTCTCTCCATCAGTGACGATGCGGCGTACTGTCCATGTCAATTTCACTTAACTAATCAAATATGGCCGAGTTAGCTTCACAGTGACCAACTGAAATTGAACAAGTTAGCTATATCGCTTTGCTTAGTCGACATAAAGATTCGTAAATGTAATTCTTGCTGAATCAGCAATGAAGGTTTATTGCTTATAACATTGGATTCACTTCTGCTGTATTACACAAAAATAACATGTCAATCTTGGATACATGTTAAGGTATTGTTTACGTTGTGTGATTGGCACTTTATAAATACAAATGTGCATTTGGCTAAAGTGGTTTTGACAATGTCACTCTCTCACAAAGTTCCTCGATGTATTCATTTTCTAACTTATTAAAAGCTGTGTATGTATATATATATATCGTATATATATGTATCTATATATAAGATTATAAACTGGGCTATATCATATTGAAACTTTTCTTCGAAATGATTTTAGTCATTACACGGTTAATATATCACTTGGCCTAGACAACGTAATTAGAATAAACAATTAAAGAAAATGGGGCTGCTGTAGGAATGGGGCTACCCTATCAGTCACAGGCTCAATTCCTGCTGCAGCTCCATTTTCTTTAGTTGTTTATTCTATGTATGTTGTCTAGGCCAAGTGATATATTAATCGAGTGATGATGGGAAATTATTCTAGACAAAAGTTTCAACATAATATAGTGCAATTTACAATCATTCTGTCAGATCATATCAATTTCTCATCATATATATATATATACATATATATGTGTGTATGTGTGTATATATATATATATATATATATATATATATACATATATATATATATACATATATATATATGTGTCTATATACATATGTAAAATTGATTATTTTAAAATGCTAACTTCAAATGTTTGCTTGTAACTTATCAGACAAACAATCTCCTGTGGCACTCCTCAGTTGGTATGGAGATGCCATTCCAAATGCATAAAATATGACTTAAAATTGAATTCTTGGTCTTCATGAGATTTAGGTTATTATCATTTTATGCAATTTTCAATCACTTGCAAAGTCAGTCCCAATCATTCTGCTCTGAAGATGATGTGAATACATTCCGAATCCCTTGAATAATAAATTGCACATTTATGCTTATAGATCAAATACTGATAATCTACAAATATTTTCAGAATGAATTTCAACCTTGAACATAAATCATACCTGAATCAAATCCCAGATATTTATCAGATATGATGTAAATATTGTGTACATCTGATAGCACAAACAAAATACGCCATTTTGATTATGCATGTTCATGATCAGGACGTTCTTTTTTTGTTTTCTTCTGTCAAAAATATATAAATATGAGAATCCCTGATATATATAACTTGGCTTTTTGCTTCATTCAATGTATATCTATGCTTCAATTCAGTTCATATATATATATTATAGCCAAATATCAATGTCAATTCTATATCGTATATATATATATATATATAGAGAGAGAGAGAGAGAGGAACATGGAGTGTATATGAGGCAGCAATCTTTCATTTAAACATACATTGTTGAAAATAAGATAAACTCAGTCTATTCAATTTTTTAGTTAATTTTGCTAGTATACATACAAACTTTTTATTAATGTCATCAAAGTTTCTTAAAAATGTTCCAAAGTTATTGGTTTGTGTTCTCTCTACCATCATTGGTCATGATCAAGATATCAGTTAGGGCACTCTTAAGTGCATGTAGTGTACATGTGCAGATGACATTGTTAGCTCGTTTTGATAGTTTCAGTTACACTTTTAAACTGATTTTCGTAGGATTTTGCTAGTTAGAAAAATACACTTAAAATATAAATATGGAATTCTAATGGGAAGTATTACTGATTTCTCTTTCAATATACATGTATGACGTGTGAAAGGATTTTGTATATCAGACATCATGGCGAAATGACAATCTGGAAACAGAGTTTAATATGGATTAGTTATCTATTCATATTTGTGATGATATTTTGTGGTGGGGACAGCTTCAAAGGATCAAGAATGATAAAATGATGGCCCTGAATCCAGAGAAACAGGACAGGGAATGGAGATTCTTATCTGTATGGTGGTGTAGGAGGGCCAAGTTGTGTCAAGGTTAAGGATGGGGAAAATCTGATGTGGCTGTATATGTGCAAGCTGCTATAGACACAACTTTGCCTTCCCATGCTGCTGTACAGATAAAAATCTTTATTTCTTGTTCCTCTGGATTCTGGGTCCATCAAAGCCATATTCATTCTGGGTTTCTAGATGATCTTTTTTCACTATATATATATATATATATATATATATATATATATATATATATATATATATATATATATATGTTTGCAATTGTAGCTTAAGGGGAGGTAGTATTCGATAAACATGGCTCGGGAGCCATGTCATTATAACTTTGTTGTTTTTAAATCCCCAAAACGGTTACATGTTAACTAACTGATGATCCCAACAAGAAAAATTCACACATGACATAATATATAATTTCATATAAAACATAAAACCCTCTGAAAAGCTTATATAAATTGCATTAACACATATTCTTTAAATAGTTAACTTAAATGACATAAATTTTGAGAAAATCTTTTACATCTTTAGTGTTTAAAGTGTAAATCTTTCTAAATCATATTTATATATAAGGTAAATGTTTGTATAGATATATACGTGAATATACATGCATGTTTTTATGTGTGTGTGTGTGTGTGTAGAGTTTGCATAGCTAGTTTCCAAAATTAATGTGAGCACATTCCACACTGGGTTTATTCATGATTCTGACTCTGGCCTAAGGCTGTCATAAAACAACATGTACTTATGTGTGTAAGTTTCTGTGTATTAGAAACCGTCAACCCAAACTGTCACCAAAACTGTTGACATTGGTTTCCCCAGTTTACAAGTCAATCTGGTTGACTAGCTGACTATGTATGTATCATGTGTACAGGCTGCACCATTGGAGCTTGATGGATGAAAACTCGAACAATTACTCCTTATTATGTCTATAAGAAATGTCATTTTTGTTTTTTGAAAATCATCTCTCTAAGTAGATTTTTAAGCTTCAATCTCCGGTATAAGTTTATGCTAAATTGATCACTTGGTTTCTCTCTGGCAGCATTCATGCTTGTTTATTGGAAAATTGGACTTTTTCAATGATTACTACCCAACAATATGCAACAGAAGTAAGTTAATCATTGATTAGCCCTCTTTCGAAATGCATCCAATAGACATTGGTCACATTATGGTCTCTATTCAGTGACTGACCTGACCTGTTTATGTATATGTGTGTATACATATATATATACACATGTTTACGGAATGGGGTTAGCAAAAAAGAATGTCACTGACCAATCCAATGATATATGTATTTTTATTATCATCTTGGCATATTTTGATGCATTTCAACGGGTGTCAGTTATCTTTTTCAAAGAAAAACTTGCTGCGGTTGAGAGAAAATTATGTGTGTGTGTATAAATGTATTAAATGTTGAGTAAGTAATCTCAATTTTCATATTGAATTATCTATCTATCTACACAGGAAAGTTTCTTATATTTACTCTCGGTAGGGAAGCCGCCATCATGTTGAAGGGGATGAATGAAATCACACGTGTATCCAATGTAAGAGAAGAGTTGTAAGCAATCTTCTGTGGTTTTGAAATTTATCCGGTCTGTTATTTTTTAATGATAACATTAAGGATGATATTAACTTGATATTGTCACTGACCAATCCAACCTAACACCTATTGAAAAAATTACTTGAGCATTCTATCAGTTGCCAGACTATTTCTTTGTGAATTCTTTTATGAGATAAAATACACTGTGGACCCATTATGATATGGTTGAATATAACATAGAATTCTTTATAACGTGTTTTCAGCATGGTCCCAATTTTCAAGACATTAAATTTGGTTCTCAAAATAATTACTCAACACAGAAGTAGAGAGATCCCTAAGAAATGTTATACTCAGGGGCCATCAGTGTTAAATTTTGGGTATTTCAAACCTTGGACATGTCCTATACATTTGCCCCACTTCCACCAAAGAGTTGCCAATCTAATGATTTTAGATTCTGTTTGATCTTAATCTTCTTAGCAACAGATGATAGGGTAAAGGGGGTGATGAGTTTTGTTTATTGACTACTGAAATGTTTTGGTCTAATTCATTTTCTTGGCCAATACTCTTGACTAGCTTTATTTTCTGCTTCCTCCTCTCTCATTTGTCTTCTCTTCATGGAAATATGCTACATATATATGTTTTTTTGCCAAAACGTAACCTTGTATTGAAGTGCTATGATTTTTTTTTTAAATTATATTTATTTCTGTCTTGCTAACGGACTAGTCTCATCCTACCCACACGCATTTTTCTCTTCATTTCTGCACGAATAACGAGAATCTGACACCCCTCCCTCAGCTCCACCCGTGTACAATACGTATTTACTGTAAATGAAACTAATGCACTAACTGACTTTACACCTATTTTCTCCCGCCATCAGGAAATGACACCAAATATTTTTTATAGTGCAAAAAAAACAAACTTTGATCAACTTTTAAAAAATTGGAAAATTTATTACTGCACGAACTCACTTATAACCTGGTAGAAAATTATGGACCCTGACTTCCGCACTATAATGTGTCTACAGTGTACAAATATTCTATAGATTAATGCTAAAGGCTTCAAATATGAAAACAAAAGCCAGATAAGAATTCATTGATATCGCATCGATCAGTAACCAACTTCCATTCCTGGTATTGAAGTAGCAAATAAGTCATTCTGACTTCTAACTTCATATTTTAATTTTGAATGTCCCCCTTCCCCCTGCAACTGCAATTCTTTGTTACCCCAGGCTTTGCCATATCTCTTTGTATAATCATGAGAGAATGAATTAGTTCGATCACTAAATTAATATGCTTTTTTTTACCTTTGCCAACAAAGTTGGAAGAGATGTATGTGTATATATTCACTTGTGTGCCTGTCCTTCTATCTGTACACATAACATCCAAAAAATTTTGCCATGGATTTGATGAACATTTGTGCAAGACTGGACCACAGGCTATGAAAGAAGAGATTGAATTTGAGGGCAGATTCAGAAATTTGTTTTTGATTGAGTGATATCTTTATTATTCTGCAGGAAAAGATGTCAAAAACAAACTCTCAATATATAAGGAAAGCTAGATTTAAATTTCAAGGGAAGTTACTCAATATTCAAACATTTAAAGTTCTCACCCTTTCATTCAGTTTTTAGTTAGTGTACAGCATTAGCAGATGTATGCACTCTCAGAGTCCTTTTTTGTTTTTTTTTCTGTGTAGACAGGGATTTTTTTTAACATCAAAAAGTTTTCAAGGTATGGTGAAAAGCATGGGAAGCCACTGACACTTTCGGGATATATCTTACTGGCAGACCTGTTATGCCATAGGCACCTGCCATTTGTAGTGTAGGCAAGTATGGCCCCCTGTATGATCCAGCTGTCCGATGGTGCACTTGACCATTGACGGAGACACATGACCTGTCCCGTAAGTGATACAATGGAGTGAGCACCACTGACTAATGATGCAGTCATTTTGTATGAGAATATCAAGTTGGGGTTACATGAAACAATTGTACTGGGCCATTATTGTTTATTGACTATAAAGTTCCAACTTTCAAACCCATGGTGAGAATGCCTGGACCAAGGGTGAGTGGCAATATATATAAACCGGTCGTAGTCAGAGGCGACCCAAACGCTCTTCCTTCATTCACTACTCTCTTTTCATATAGTGGAGGGTATGACTCCAATCCCAATTTTTTCCATTGTAATCACAAAGCTGAGGGTGCTCTCAAATGCATAATCACAAGGAAATTTGTCCTAATGACAAGTTTTTCACACTCTTCTCTCATCAAAAATTCAAATTCAAGCCAGATCCTTTCTGTATGTGTGGCATACGTGCTAACCATTGCACTATCTGGGCAGACTTAGGGTAGGAAGTGGCAAAATGGTGAATAACATTCAAAGCTTCCTGTTTCCTAGCTTTCTTTAGATAAATTTTGGCTAAATCCACAGTGGTAGTGAAAATACGAGAAGAATCAGAATTGACAAAGAATTTCTTCTTGTCAGTGTCACTACCTTGTCAATTTCTTTTTTTTCTTGGCTTTTTCTTTCCATTGCCTCATGTCTGCCTCTATAAACTAGGATAAAGTTTATCTGCCAGAGGACAGAAAATAGACTGACCAAGATGTCGAAAGATAAGACAGTTTTAAAAGAAAGAGCACTAAATTGAATTTCAAAGAAGAAAAAAGGCTTTTCGAAAATCATAGATGCTTCTTTAATGTTACTGTCTAATGAGTCTGTACTGCCAGGTAGGTATCCTTGATTTTGAAGTCGAGTTGGAAATAGTGTTTGTGAAACACGTTCGCTCATTGAATAAAGGGGACATTTAGTTTGTGTAGGAATTGGTTATGGGGTCGATTGGCTAATCACAGTCTCCCTTAGGACAAGTTTTGACTAGCTTAGCCAATCAGCACACAGCTTAGAAATAGCTCTCTCTTATTGTTTGACTCTTAAAACAAAAGTGCCATGTTGACTGCAGGAGCTGCAAAAAATTTGATTGGATAGTGGAAGTTTAGGGGAAAAGACACTGGAGCAAATAGATCCACCCCCAACCCACCAACAGCTGACTGGCGAGGATGGGGGATACCAAATGAAGCAGTTGTGGGTTACTGGTCTAACTATGTATATGCAGGAATCTTGTTGAAGAGAAATCTGAATTCCTCATTTTTTTCTCTCCCAAATCTTTGACCGGCTTTTGTTTTCACTTGTTGTTTTCATCTTTATTTTTCCGAATCTGTTTTTGTGCTTTCAATGAGCTGTTGAATTTACAAAAGCAATCTTGGACCTGTACATGCACCACAATGCAAATAGCTTTTCCTTAAATTTTTTGTGTCACGATGGAAAATCTATTCAGAGCAAGTGTTTCTGGGTTCGTTCACGTCTCTGATAAAACTGTGGCATATGGAAGCACAAGATTATTTCAAAGATTCTCATGATTGGAAAAAACAGAGCTTAAAAATATCAAAAAGATTTTCTCTTTATTCTTATCAAAAGAAAAATTCTTCAGTTCATAGTTTCCTCTGCTCAATGATCACCAAGTGTTGTAAAAAAAAAAAAAAAGACAAGGAAAAGTGCACTTTAAATATGAGCACAAGAAAAAAATCTCTTCCTTAGAATCAAAAGATATTTAGAATAAACTCTTCACAGAAGGTTTTAGACAGTAAATGGGTTTTCTTTATATATATATATATATATGTATATATATATATATATATATGTATATATATATATATATATATGTATATATATATACATATATACATATATATATATATATATGTATATATATATATATATATGTATATATATATACATATATACATATATATATATATATATGTATATATATACATATGTATATATATATATATATATATATATATACGTATATATATATATATATATGTATATACATATGTATATATATATATGTATATATATATACATATATATATATGTATATATATATATATATATGTATATATATAATCATTGAATGACTGGTGCAACACAATCTTCTCTTTGCTTCCGTGTGCTCCTCTGCCAGCCTAAGCTTTGTCATTATCTACATAGGTACTTGACAATTATTTTTTATGTTCATCATTCGTTATTAGGGACTTGAAACTATTTCAGAATATATCATTGATACCCCCGTAATTTTGAAATCAATCATTCTCATTTCAAAAATTGTTCCGACTATTGATCTCATTCTTTTTGTGGTTCTTGCAACGTTTCTGCTGATCCATTCAGTGGCTTCCTCCAGTCTGTATAGAGAGAGAGTACTCTCATTTTCTTGGTAGTGCAAATCAGAAAAAAGATGATCAGACCAATCCATTCATATTAACATGTGTAACATAATCAATTCCATTTTTATATATATATATATATATATATATATATATATATATAGATGACTGAAGTGACACGAAGAAATCTTTTGAAAAAGTATATATATATATATATATATGTGGCCTATCTGCCAGCCAATGCTTTCTTTGTTTACCTTTGTACTTTCCACTGTAGTTCTCTCATCTGGATCCAAAACTTATAAACTAGTTTCATCTACTTCTTTTTTTCTAATGTTGTGTAATCCTGACATTTTTTAAAAGAAACGAAAGATTCCATGTTATCTCTCATACCCTTTATTTTTTTTAAAAATGATTTTGATTCAGAGATGAAACAATGGAAATTATTGAACTTTACATATTTAAACATTTGTTTCTACCTATCTATCTACTTACTGTGTGAATACTGCTTCTCGACACTAGAACATGTTGACTCTACTCTTACAAGCTACCTAACACTATGTGAATCAGTTAATGATCTATAGCTGTCCACAAATCTACAGTCTTCTGTATTTTCTGACATTCTGTGATGAATCATTATGATTATTTCACAAGTTGTTCAAACTAATATTTTCATAAGACTCAAAATATTTGTCCAAATAACTCAGGGAATAATTTTCAGTTTTGTTCAGAGCTTTTTCCATGGAAAATTTTGAATTATTCATTTCATTTTGCACTATCTCCAAACCCATTTACTCTATTAGAAATCAGCATATACAGCTCTATGGATGACTCAGTTTGATCTGAAAAACCAACCACCAATCAGTGACAATAAGGCCCAGTTCATCAATATTCAACTCCTACTTACCACAATAAGTATTTAGTCTCACACAACCTTACATTGCTTATTTTTTCACAGCCGCAATATTTAAAAATACAAGGGTTCACAGAGTTAAGCCAAGATGGATTGGCAAATGAAGAAGATGAATATTTTCTTTCATGAAGGTCTTGAAAATCAAGTAGATTGAATTTTTTAAGCAAAGATGATGCAAATGAATCAGTTAATATTTAAGTATGAATGATATTTTTCTGCTGTGATATTTTAATTATGTAATGCACCTGTTAGCATGCGTTCTCTGGTTACCTTAGTGGGTAACTGTGTTGATTGTTTGATTTTGTTTTGGGGGGGGGGGCAGGGGGCTTAGTTTGTTATTTTTTTTCCAGGCAGACATCGTAAGGTGTTTCATAACCTTCATTGGTCATTTCGACCCTCAAACCACAACAAATAAACCCTAAAAACAAATTTCATGATTATTATGTACTGGCACTCCTGCTCAAAATTAGAATATCCATGTGCCCTGCCAAGGATTTAAGTGTCACTCTCCAGCCCTCTGTCGAAAATCTGAGTATAGTATCTGTGCATTCTGCTTAGGATTGTAGTGTTGCTTCCCCAGTACTTCTGCCTTGGATCAGAGTGTAGTATTTTTGTGCTCATTGAAAAGTATTACACTCACAAATATATATACATACATATATATATATATATATATATATATATATATATATACATATATATATATATATATGTGTGTGTGAGTGTAATAGTTTTAATTGATAAAAACATTTACAGATAAATAAACATAACTTCTATACACTTTACTCCCAAGTCTGTCTCACTCTCTACAGTTCATATTTTATATATGTATATATATAGTCATGCAAACTTTGCATTTTTAACCACTGAAAAGAAATTTTTATCAGTCAAAATTTATATTGTCCCATAGTATACACAACTACATGCCATCCAAGTCATCTTTATTCCTCTGTATTTTTCTAATGTGTTTCCTCAAAACTATTTTTTTAATTAATTTTAGGATCTTATATATATGGGATATGTATAAATTTCTTCGAGCTTCATTCCCACATTGCTAACATACAGCGTAGAATTTTGATAGATCTTGCTGCTTGGTTTAATGTCTTTTCTACTAAAATGTTAACAATATCTATTTTTTCTATATTTATTATTTTAGATGACATTTCTTTGCTGCAGATATTGCTAATTTGATAAGGATAAAAAGTGCTCAATTTGGAGATATAAGGATGGAAAATGTTGAGGTCCCACCTGAGGAGCATTTCTTTTAAAGGTTTACTTCTATATTATAAAGATAAAATAAAGTCAAAAGCAGCTTTTTTTCCTTTGCAATCAGTCTTATAGATGATAGGCACATGACATCTTCTCACGTAAATATCTATTCAGTGGTGAATGAATTGAGAAATTAAATTATTTGTATGCTTTTATAAAATAGGCTCTTTTATTTCTTGGCACCACCCACAGATTCAGGATTTTGCTATTGGCTATTATCACCTGATGAGAATGATCTACCTGAAGCCAAACACCTGTATCTTTCTTCCTTATACGCATGCACACAACACACCAACAAGCACAACCTCCAGGGCTTCCAAAAGGAATTTATAAAGCTGTGCAAAGCTGTTCCCCCTCACTCTCACACCCACCCTGTACAAACACCCTTGTCCTTTTGCAGATGTTTTCATTTGCTATACCCCCTTGTTGTATGCCATACTTAATTCGCTTGCCAGTAAACAGTAGTCAATCTTATCTTACTAATGGGCACATTGTATTGGCTCAGCTTCTCTTTGGCTTTCCAGGGCCCCTGTACTATCTGTATGTCCCTCTTGTAGGCACTGATAGTCACTTACAAAAATTCAGACATTTTAGTTTATAGCAATAGATAAGTCAAAAGAATGATAGAAAATCTTTACACCAAATTCAGAGGGCTACACAAAGACGAGACAAACAAATCCAGGTGTATTAATATTGAACAGGGCTTACTTGGACAACATTAAATAGTAATCACCATTACCCAAAACAAACCAGTTTAAACACTGTTGCTGGGCTTGGATTATTCATATGTTCTGACATTTATATCTATCTATCTATTTATCTATCCAGACTTTGCCCAGTCCTTACCATTCATAGAAGGAACTTGAAATTTTGCACGCACTCTCCTCTCAATGAGTAGGGGGAAATAGTTTTTTCATTTGATCGAAAATTCCCCTTTAAAATAGGTTTTTAGTGAGGATATACCGTACACGATCTAAGTTTATGCAAAGTTGATCACTAATTTGTGCCCACTATTTTTTTAAAAATTCAAACCAAGAAATCCAGAGAAGTAGGAGGAGTAACTTCCAACTTTTTAATTCATTGCCCCCAATCAGCCCTTTCAGCTCCAAAAAGGGGTAAGACAAGGTGATACCAGCGCACCCAAACTATTCACAGCCCGCCTCTAGATGATCTTCAGAAACCTAGACTGGGAAAATAAAGGAATCAAAAAAGACAGTGAATATCTGATCAACCTCAGATTTGCAGACAACATCACCCTTTTTGCAGAGAACCTACAATCAATGTTGAATGAACTAAATAAAGAAAGCAAAAAAGTCAGCCTACACATAAACTTTAGCTAAACAAAGGTCATGTGCAACAATCATCTCAGAAATAAGAACACAACAATCAGAATCGAAGTCACAGAACAGGAGAAAGTAGACCACCACATTCACCTTGGACAACAAATCTCCATGAAATCCTCAAAAGAAGAAGAAATCAAGCAAAGAATCACTCTAGGATGGCAAGCCTTTGGCAGAGCAAGCTCAACCTTTAGAAAACAAGAAGATCCCATTAGTCCTAAAAAAAGAGAGAATATAATCAATATATCCTCCTGATAGTCACCTATGGAGCTGAAACTTTGTCAACCAAGAGTCTGACCTGCAAACTGAAATGCATACAATGTACACTTGAAAGATTCATGTACAACCTCACAACGAGAGATCATAAGACAGTACAATATATCAAGGAGAAAATGGGAGTCCAAAACATAGAATCCATTAGAGAACTCAAATGGCAATGGGTTAGTCATGTTGCAAGTATGGCTGACCACCGATGGACATCGCAACTCACAACATGAATCCCCAGAGATCACATGCGTTACAGAGGTTGGCAGAATACAAAATAAAGAGACTGATTAGACAAGTTCAGAAATTATTGGCTCCACAACGCCCCTGATAGAGAGATGTGGTGAATCTTGGGGAAGGTCTACGTCAAACAACGAATTTCAAAAGACTACTGATGATGATGATGATTAATCAGCATATATGGGTGGTGATTCATAATTTCCCTTGCTTGATTATTTTTTAGTCAAATATGTCTGCATGGAAGGTAGCTGGTTGCAGACTAAGTAAGCAAGACCTGACAAGCAAGGTCAAAATGAGTTCATTGTGGCCTAATAAGTGGAAGTAAGAAAGAATGCATAAATAAATGGCATATCCTATTTGTGAGTCGGCCAGCTAAATGTCTTTGTGCAAATTGATAAAAACCAACTGGGAATTTTGATGGAGATCTTGTCATTTATATGAGTTGATATGATCATAATGCATCTTCAATAAAATCGACATAAAATTCATGAGATTGTGTGATCTGGACAAAGATGAATGTATTTGGGGTTATGGAAACACAATTTTGATAGATATAATACCTACGTGTTAACATCAGTACTCTTTATCCCGTTTTTTTAATGTCTGACATACATAAACACTATCTCTTTGCAACACTTTACTGTAAAATGACCATCTCTCTCTCTCTTACATGAATGCATTTGTAAAAATTGTGTTCATTCCTTCCATCCACCAAAACACTTATTCTCTTACTTCTTCACTTTGTATTCCCGTCTCTCTTGAAAAAGTAGAGATTTTACAAGCAGCTACACTGTAAATTGTTTCAAAAGTCCTTCAAGTTTTTCAATTCTTCCCTTGAAATTATTTACATTTGAGTGAATTGGTATTCGGAATCACTCACGTATGCATCTTGAAAGCAAATTTATTCATCATATTGATTCTAAAGATTGCATGTCTCTATCTCTCCCTCTCTTTTCTAATCGTCATGTTTTTCTTTTGTAAAAAAGAAACTCCACAAATCCCATTATGCAAGGATTCCATATGATTCAATGATTATGAAATAATGATTTTACAGGAATGATAAAATTATGCCTGTGGGCTTCTCTCTTAAATTGAGGCAATTTTGTTATCCTCTCTTCTTGAATTCAGGAATAATTCATAGCAGCTGTAGTGTTAAAAGATATTTCTTTTTTCTTTTTTCGCGTGTTTTCCATTCTGGTTTTCCTCATTCATCTGAAAGTTCTAATGTGTTTTCTATTTCCTTTTGTTTGATCTTTAAAGAGATAGCACCAGCAATGACTGAATTCTACGTCTTTTAGTTTACCTTATATTCAGTTTTCTCCTCAGACTGTCTAACTGAGACTTATACCAAGTATGCATTTAAAATGAAAAATGCAAATGTGTGAGATAATTCTTCATCTGGACTGCAGAGTAAATTATAGTTCCAAGGTTGTTACTTTTTTCTCAAGATATGAAATTCAATGAGAAATTACCCAAAGATGGGTTGTATTTAGATTTGATATATCCATCCATATGGATGGCATCATCAAGGGGTTGCATGGACTGATAACTGCACCGGCTGACACCATCAGATGGATTTACACCATAATTATTGTATATAAAGTTTTCGTTCAGTGTTTCAGCTACACACGCTGTTGTTTTCATTGCTACTGGTGTTATTATGGTCACTGATTTTGTCAAATTTTCTGGTGCTACAGTATCATGGTAATTTGTACTTGTGAGCCGATATCAATAACTTTTTTGAGAATGAAGTAACAACTAAAAGAAAATATCAATAATATTGCAAATCTATATAGAAAGATTTCACAAATCATTTCATTGTTAATGAACAGATTATCTAAGAAATATTATATTTAAGTAATTTAAAACTGTATTTATCACATATTGTTCCATGATAAATCTGATGAATAATTTGTATGATAATCATTTTAGCATTAGAATTTAAGATTAAAATGAACATGATATTTAACATGAGTCCAAAAAAAACAATTCTAAAGATTCTGAATAGTCTGGTATAAGTAGGAATTCACGGACGTGATACCGAAAGTAACCATACTGGGTGACGATAACCTTGTAACACCACTGATCCATACATGCAACTTCTTCCAAGGATTTCTTAACTGTTCTCCTTTGAGATGATGAGTCGGTAAAAATATGTTGTTTTTTTAATGGTATTAATATACATCTGATTAAAATGAAATAAAAAGTATAGTTTTTTAACAAGTGTTGTTTAAGATTCTGAGACAAATGATTGTCATTATTCCATGAATCATTCAGACTAATATCTTTATTTTTGTTGTTTTTATCCCATTTTAGCTGGTTCACTCACCAGCCTTTCCAATCTCACCTGAAATTCTTAAATGAAGATTTGACATTATTTCATGAACTATTCCCATATCTTATTAGTTTTGGAGGTTAAGTGTTAGCTGCTAGATTATCTGGCCTTTTCCAGGTGCACATCTCCTCCAGTTATTGTGGAATATCATTGAAAAAATTAATTTTTTCATTTTGCCAACTTTTATCATTGTTTTAGTTGGAACAAATCACATATCTGTCTGACCATTTGTATGCATTTTGAATTCTGCATGAATTTGGATGTTAGATTCTGTGAATTTTTGTATTAGGATTATGACGAAAGTCTATGAAATGTTAAAAAAAAATGCCACATTATCACTGATTACTCTTGAAAAATACCCAAGAACAGATTGGCTTTATTCAATCCAAGTGAGTTGATTGTTCTCATTCTGCTACCTATGCTAGAGGTTATCTGTCCCAATGGCTTGAAT
Source organism: Thysanoteuthis rhombus (assembly GCA_963457665.1). NCBI lineage: Eukaryota > Metazoa > Mollusca > Cephalopoda > Oegopsida > Thysanoteuthidae > Thysanoteuthis > Thysanoteuthis major. Next base: position 75,532,198 of record OY735198.1, read on the forward strand.
AAAGGGTTTAGTTCAAAATTTCCAAAAGCACACCAGCTACAGCAGACGCAATGGAGACCAGAAGGTTCACTTGCTGGAACGCAGTGACTATACCAACTAAAATGAAAACCTCGTCTGAGTAAATTAGTGTATATCAATGATGATCCCTCATCTCAGAAATTTAGACAAAAAATAGTATTGCCTTTAGCTGGCCAGGGGATATTTTCCCTTCATTTTTTACCATGTATTTGTTTTATCACGCAGCTTAATTCACAAATGTTATTACATAATCTCTATATTTTCTTTTCCTTTCAGAAAATCAAACCATTTACCACTTTAGTTTCTGTGGGAGAGTATAAAACAAGGGAGGTAAGTTGATTTTTTTATTGATTTGATAGCGATGAACAATAAACAAGATACTCAACCATTGTGAAATTGAGAAAGAAAAATAGAGAACGGTATTTTTCAACCATTTTAAAAGGAGGATATTTCCCATCCACATTATAATTTTCACTTCTTCCTTCATCTTTTTCTTTCCTCCCAAAGAGTGTTTAAACATCAGCAACTGACCTGAGAGGTAATTTTCAATAACATCCATATACAATCTGAATATAATTCCTAATTTTCTAAAAACACACGTACAAGTATTTCATGTTAACTTCTATCTCAAGGAATACTAGGTGAATATTTCATCAAAATATGACCCATTTGAAGCAAAATGCTTCTTCCATTTATCCTCTAATACTGATATGCCATCTCTATAAGATAATTTACGTTTCATCATCAGTCTTTTATCGTCTGTTGTTGGACATGGACCTTCCCCCAGATTTGCCATACCTCTCTATCATGGGCATCACGGAGTCAATAGTCTCTGAATTAGTCTAATTCATCTCTCCATCTTGTATTCTGCCAGCCTCAGTTATACATGTGATCTCTGGGGATCCATGCTGTGAGTTGTAATGTCCATCGGTGGTCTGCCATTCTTTCAACATGACCTGCCCATTGCCATTTGAGTTTTCTAATGGATTCTATGATGTCTTGGACTCCAGTTTTTTCCTTAATATATTGTGCTGTCTTATGATCTCTCTATGTGATGATTCTTTCAAGTGCACATCAATGTTGAAAGAATCTGCCTTCAACCAAGAAAGGTCCTTGTCCATTTAGGTTCAGTGGTCACTTATTCAGTAAAATTTTAGCTCCCTTATTTTGAATCCTTTCATTGTGGATATTTAGTTCGAGAAGCTTGAAAAGATGATAATTTGTAGAAGAAATGTCAGGTGAATATGGAGGATTCTGCAAGACTTAAAATCCCAGTTCCCTAAGCTTAGACACAGTCAAATGACAGGTATAGGATCTGTTATTGTTTTGTAGTATTTCATTCAGTTCTTGTGGGACCCATTTTGGCAACTTTTCAACACATTTCTTTGAGATGACATGATGGTCATCTATGAAGTCCAGAAGATGATGTTTGAACCATTGTTTGTATGTCATTGGCCACTGCCATTGATAATTCAGCATTATCAATCCTTAGATAAGTGAACCTCTTGATACCACTATGGAACTCTTCATTGAATAGAATTTCAAAAAGTGGAAATTTAATTAAAGAAAAATAGAAGAAATTACCAAAAAGTGCAAATGGGTTGAACTACTCCTCTTGATTTAACATTTAACTTCTTTAACAGGTTTAGGGCTTTTTCAATGTTGATTATTGGTATCCATATTTCCAGAACTGATCCTACAGAAGCAACACCAAACAATTTACATATGTAGTAGTGTTCAATCTAAATCCTCAATAGAATACTCAACCTTGATTACTCTCAAAGCAGCTCTTTTACCTTTGTTTTTGCGATATTCACAATTCTTATAATGAGTTTTTATCAGTTGTTACCCATTATCAATGTCAATGTTTCTATGTTATTGTTACTTAACAATTTGTCACTTTTTACAATATAATACTCAAATGACCCTGCCCTGATATTTATCTCCATGTCCGACCTTATTTTGTACTAGAAAACTTGCAGGTTAAATGTATTATTTGCTCTTTTTATTGTCAAAGTCATTACGCTAAATGGCTCTATGATTACCTATTATCAGCATCACTGCTTTCATGCTATTGTCATAACAATTTATTGAATTGCAAATTTGGAGAATCTATATCGTGTTTTTGAAAATATTTACCCTTATTATGTTGAACAGTGTTTTGTACTTCTTGAGAATATATATTGTGATTACATGCTATGAAAGTAGTTTGTTGTGCACGTATATATATTCAGAAAATGATATTTACTTCTTGGTTATCAACTACTGATTGTTAGTTTATTCGTGCTGCTTAGACTATGAAGCTGCCTATTTGCATCAACCTTTCAGCATTTGCCAGGTATTTAGCTAAAGGATTTTGATGGAATACTCATTACCACTAGATGTGTGTGTGTGAAAGAGAGAAAGAATCAGTACACTTCAATCATATTATCAATTGAAACTGCATATTTATCTCTCTCTTTCACCCTTTTCTTTATTTTTTGTTGGTTTCTTTACGATTTGAACCCTGAAAAAAATAATCCGTGGCATTTTCAACTGATTTGTTTTCCTTTTTTAGTTAAATTCTCTCAGTCAAGAAATTTCAACATTTATTTTTCCAATTCACAGGTGGCTGATATTCAGTAGTTTTTCATTTACCATTATGTAAAATTGGTTTGGGTAATGCCATGATTAGATTTGGTATCAAATTCACTTTGATTATAGAAATGAGTAAACTAGCCCCAAATCATAAGACAGGTTAGATTGGTGGGCAGGGTATTTTTTGGTATATGTTCAACAGTCAGTTTTATAAATTATGTGCAATACATCGCAGATAAATGATTATTCAATCATTTTCGTAGAAAAAATATTAAAAGTATTCACAAAAAAATAAACAAACATTTAGATAAAGTTGATTTGATAAAAAGAAGTTTCAATGAAGTGTCGTTTTGATTAAGAGTCATGTCGATAAAAAGTTGTTTCAGTGAAATGTTGTTTCAATAAAAAGCCTTTCAATGAAAAGTCGTTTCAAAGGAACTAAATAAAAAGTCATTCAATAAAAAGTCGTGCCATGCAATTTAGCATTCGGCACATCATGAAATCATAAAGGCCGGCCTACTTGCTTACACACCAGATGATACAAATATCCTTTAATTAACTTAGTTTTATTCAAAGCCTGTTTTGTTCAAAATGGTTGAATTAATTGCAGCTATCCCTTTATGTGCACTGCAGAAATTTTGATTAACATTGTTCAAAAATTTGAAATAAATGAACTGATCTCTTCTGGACCAATCTTCACATGCCATCAACAAAATATGAACCAGACTATGTAACATACACAGCAAGCAAAAGGTAGTTTATAAACTCTAAATCTAGAGTGGGAATGAAAAATGTTAAGATGACTGAGGTAGTAAATTCTGACAAAGATGTTGCCAAATTTTCAATGTGAATGAAACTCTGTCCTGATGTTTTGCTGACGAATGTTTTATCAAAAACTTTTTCATTAAAAAGATATTTCTTTTATTTTAGGTTATATTTATGAATTTGCATATTTATTGACTCAAAGTATTCATGTCTCATGTTGCAGAAACTAAAAAAAAATAAACTTGAACATGTGTTGGTTTGAATTTTATGTTATTTTAATTCTGATCTTTTTATTTGCCAAGGGATGTTATTGTTCTTTATCATTAATTGTTTAGAAGATTTTTTAAAAATACTATGAAAATTCTCTAAAATAACTTTATTTCAAATCTCAGATGACTTTGGAAAAACAGCATTATGATATAAAACAAATATTTTAAAATAAAATTTTACAAGTAATTAGAAATATCCAGCAAGAAATTAACATCATATTTTGAAAACGTGATTAAAATTTGAAAAATGTTGTTCTGAAGATTTCCTTTCCTCGGAAAAAAAGCCCAAGTTTTTAATCAAAAGAAGAGAAAAACAAATTTTTGTTAATTATAAAGTAGAACTGTCAGTATCTATTTTTATTGGCAAAACAGCAATTGATAATTTTTTTCTGTGAAAGTGAACATTGCTAAAACTACTTTAATGTATTCAATAAGCATTTATTTCACAATCGTTAATATTTTCTTTACCAAAGTATCATATTATGAACTTTATATAGCAGCTAAACAATTTCCAGTTGCTGCCATTTGTTATGTATATTTGATTAACATAGTTTTGGTATACATTGTTACATCTGAAGATAAATTAATTGCATTAATCTAGGGAAACCTATAGTTGTCATTCTTTCCCCATGTTGCTGGTTATAATGTTATGGCTCATCAATGGATGCACTTTGAAATGACCCTTTCCTTTCCTCTACATCCAGGAAATCAATTCGTGAAATCTAAAGCCTACGAGAGGACGGTTACGAAGTTGGAAATTCTGGTTTTCTATAATTTATATGGTGGCAATTTCAAATATTCAATTAGCAGAAGTTCACATTATTTTTACATGATTTATGGAAGGATAGATCATAAGGTTTCAGAAAATGTACAGTTTCTTACAGTTAATCTGAGCAATTTCGAGAGAAATATGGCCAAATTTTGATCTCTAGAAACTCACTGGCCAGGATATGAGATAGAATGATATTTCTCTGTCATTCAGTTTGTCTATTGAAATGAAACATTTTATCTGTATCGATAAAAATGAAATTTTATATCTCATCATGACTGTGAATATAAAACAATCAATCATGAATTGTTTTTTCTCAGTGGTATGATCTAAAAGATTGTCACTTTGGTTATTCTCTTTAATTGCTTGATCTCTCTCACTTGAATCTTTCTCTTTGATTTGTTTTATTCTATTTATCATCAGTCATATTCTTTGGCCAATGGAAGCAATTTAGAAGGACTTGACCTCGAATGACGTCTGAATAAAAAATATCTTATTAATAGTAATCCATGGAATACAGAGCATAAGATCATATTTTGTATTCCTTATTGATTGATTCACAATTCATTTAGCCAATATATTTGAAAAAGTATTTTTCATATATATCTGCTACGATCTGCCAATCTCTCTCTCCTTATAAATGTATAAATATGAGGAAGACTTGAATTGACCAATCAAATCCATCCATCATTGTTAATATCAATACATTGCATATGTATATACAATATTATGTGTACGTATGTATGTATGTATGTATATAAATTGTGCTATGTTATTTGAAATGATCTCCCATCATTACACGGTTAATACATCACTTAGCCTAGATAATGTGAATAGAATAAACAATTATTGAAAATGGGGCTGCTGCAGGAATCAAACCTGCAACCGAATGGGCAGCCGCTTGCATTGTGCATTCTGTTTCACTTTTTTGAAAAATCATATTATGTACTTTATATAGTAGCTAAATTATTTCAAGTCACTACCATTCATTATATGTATTTGATTGAAGCAGTGTTGGTATACATTGTTATATCTGAGGATTAATTAGTTGCATTAATCAAGGGAAACTTGTAGTTGTCATTCTCACCACTTGTTGCTGGTCATGATGTTTTGGCTCATCAATGTATACACTTCATTGTGAATTTGGACAGAAACTGCCTTCACTGATATATAGGACCAACACAGCCATAGTTCTTTTTTTTAAAGTTCCATTCTTTGTCATATGAGCATCAAAATGACCCTTTCCTCTCCTCTACATCAAGGAAATCAATTTGTAGATTCTAATGCCTGAAAAGAGGACAGTTCCAAAGTTGGATATTCTGGTTTTCCATCATTCATATGGTGGCCATTTCAGATATTCAATTAGCAGAAGTTTGCATTATTTGTACATGGTTTATGGAAGGGTAGATCATAAGGTTTCAGAACATGCACAATTTCTTGGAGTTAATCTGAGGAATTTTGAAAGAAATATGGCCAAATTTTGATCTCTAGAAACTCACTGGTCAGGATATGAGATAAAATGATATTTTTCTGTCATTCAGGCGATGAGATAAAATGTGAAGTGAAGTGAAACAGCATGTACAATACGTACTGAACCATTGAAAAGAATCTTTACTCATGTTATACATATATATATATATATATATAATTACATATATATATATATATATATATATATAATGTAAATCAGGAATACATATAATGCAATATCTGATGTATGATGGGTTTATTTCATAAAGTGCCTGATACATTCAGCATTAAACATTAAGTAGATTTAGAGTAGAGCTTAGAATATGGTAAAATAAAGGATTTGCTACACAAACACATTTATGTTTCTGCCTTGTTTGGGTTCCTTCAGACAGATGATTTGATTTATTTTAGATCCCTATTTTGGATGTTTTTGGGAGGGTGGCTATTTTTCAGGGTGTAGGACATTTCTTTTGTTTCATTTATATATTTCATATATATCTACAGATATATATATACGGCTATATTTTCCTTTTTTCTTTTATATCTAAGTATGCATGTATAATCTGCAGTTTTGGTATGTGTCATAATATACTGTTATTCTATATGTGGATATTCGTGTCAGACAACAGTTAACCTTATTTTGTTTGTTAATCTAGTATTACTTATATCTTGTATACATAAATATATGAGTATGCTTATACGAATGCATGTGCCTGAATTTATTACCTAGATCTACTATATTTTGTCCTTATGACCATCAACTTCTCTTTTGGAGTAATTTTCCACTTGTTCATTCAAAATTCAATCTGTGTTCATATTGATGAACATAGACTGCTAAGTACTGATGCTTCTCCCGATAATATAAGCCAAATACTTGCTGATAATATGCACATACTATAACATGTTAACTGCATCAAAAAAGCTTAAAATTCTTGAAGCACTATCATTGAGATAAAGAACCTAAAACTGAATGAGATTTTCTTCAATTAATATTCTAAGATTGTGCAATTGATTGATACGTTCTGCTCAAAGAAAAATTTTGCTTGTGTGTTGCCTTCTGTATTGCATCATCAGAATATCAAAATTTAAAAAGTGATCTAAAACAAACAACCAACACCTTACAGTTTTTGTCCCCAATCATTAGGCTACTAACTCTTACATGTACCCACTATATACATACATATATATATATATATATATATATATATATATATATATATATATATATATATATATATATATATATATTTATATGTTATACAATTCTCTCTCTCTCTCTCTCTCTCTGTGCAGGGGTGTAGCTGCAGATTTGGGGGACTGCTGCCTTGAAATTATCACACACACACACTTAGTGCAGTGGTTTCCAACTGGTGCCACAAACCTCTGAGGGTTCACAAAGATTTTATTGAGGGTCTGTTGGTGGACCATCCAAAAGACTGAAGCACATTAGCTTGTTGAGTAGACAGACCTTTCAAAACTCTAGGGTCTGTATGAAAATTCATTTACATAAATTGTTAACTATTATCAGCTGTATTAGTTATTAAATCACTTGATCACTGACTAAAAATATGAAAAAGAGAATTGAAATATTACACATTATTGATAAAAATCATTTTCAGAAGGAAGTAAATTACAGAATATGTTCATTGAAATCTCTTTGATTCAAATAATGGTCACTATAAAGTGAATAAAAAATTTCTGGAGTGGCGGTCGCAAGCCGAGTATTTTTAACAAGGAATTGTTCTCTTGGCTTATATAACCTGATAATTGGAAAGATACACAAATGATAAACAATAAAGAGTTGTACAGTTCCAGGTCAACTCTGAGTAAGTTGTAGCACCTGTTATCTTCTCTTTGGCATGGGAGAAAATTCCAACATCTTGTTTGACTGTTGGGATTATTGAATATATAGAAAAATGTAATGCTCTAGAGATAGGTGTTACATCTCTTTGAGATGTAACACTCATCTTCTGAGCATTTCTATTCACCTTCCAACTGTCATTTTCATCAACAGAGAAAAAGAATTGAAATATAACATGATATGAATGAAAATTATTTTCAGGAGGAAGTAAATTACAGAATATGTTTATTGAAATCTCTTTGATTCAAAAAATCAGAGAAAAATATTTGTGGCTGTTGACGGAAAAAATTTTCTGTTTACATGTTTGATGCTGATGAGAGAATGGGAATGTTTCTGTGTTATTTGATTGTATAGTAGGAGCAGGAGGGGAGGTGTTTGTATCTGTGTATATGAGAGTAACATTTGGTTAGAAATTAGAAGAGTCTGTGAGAGGCAGGGTCAGGTTATTTTCTATTGTTGGATGGAGAGGTGGTGTCTAGCTTTTAATGGATAGGTATTCGTATATGTTGGGCTGGGCGGAAGTTGTGTTATTTTTATCTAATCTTTTTGGTTGATGTTGGTTAAGACTTCTTTTACTTATCTCAAAGGGTTGGAGTTTGTGTGCTTGTACTGTTTTTTCAGATTGTCTGTCGATTGTTAGCCAATACCTTGTATGTTGGTGTTGTAATTTATTTGGGTGGAAGGGGTTTGTATAGTGGTTTGTTTACTAAATCTTCGATGGTTGGTGTTATGTTAATGGCGATGTGTATTTCCATCTTGCTCAGAACTTGCGGAACTGATGCTAATGATGGTTGTGTTGGTGGGTAATATGATGCGTCTAGGGGTGGTGTTGTTTTTCTTCTTGTCTTGTTTGGTATTTGTTTTGTGGATCTTGTATGCTTTCCTCCTTGCCTGATGTATGAAATGTCATGGGTACTGGAGTGAACAGAGGGATTGTTTGATGTATACTTCTTCTCCATTGAGGTATTTGGGGCTAAATATTCAGAGGACCCTTAGGTAAAAGCCTATGATTAACCTTGATTTAATTTTTAGAGTGTGATGGGCGTGAAAATGTATGTGGTTGTTCTTGTGGATGGCTCTGCAAAAGATGCTGTGTTTGATGGCATTGTTAGTTCAGTGTAGTAGGGTGTCAAGGAAAGGTAATGTGTTGTTGGACTCTTTTTCCAATGTTGACTTAATGGATGGTTCCACTGAGTTTGTTTATTTGCATCCCCACGACTACAAATGTGACACGAAGTCGGATTAAGGTGGGGTCCCACACGTTTGAAAATGTGCAGGCGCAGGGTGCAGTGAACCCAATTCCTTGCGCATGATTTTGCAAGAATGTCGGGACAAGCTGGACTATGTCCTCAGGACGAATCCTGTTGTGCAAGAGTCCCTAAGTCTCTACGCATGAATTTGCAAAGTCATTATGGCAGGCTTGACTCTGTTCACAGGACGGATTCTGTTGATGCTCTCAGGATAAGCCTGAGGATGCTGGTCAGTGGTTCTGGTATGGGGGACAATCCCAGAATTTAATCAACTTCTCAATTCAATGGTGTCAAAGAACAGATACTACACTTTGATCTTAGCCATGAGGCCGACCTTTCTATTTGCATGCCCAAGGCTGCAAATTTGACACATGGTCTTTTTTTAAATGGAGGGCCCATTCTGGGTAGTTAAAAAATAGCACCTCTCTCTGCAATGTGAGTCGAAAAGGCGTCGGGAGTTCTTGGATCCATCCTTTTTGTGCAATGGGACTCTGCTGCCTGGGGCAGACTACTTCCCCAAGATTGAGCCAGGTGAATCTTGTGAGGCCCAGGACGAAACCCAGGCCCCATATGCTTAGCAATGCCAAGCCTCAGTGACCCTTCATTAGCAATGACATTGCACCAGCACCTGGGTTAATCAACTTCTCAGCCTATAGGCCGAGACAGCACAGATCAACTTTTCCAGTCTAGCTACTAGGTTGTCTTGATTTATGCCAAGGAAGAATGGCAGACAATCGATGGACATCGCGACTCACAATATGGATCCCCCGAGACCACATACGCAACCGAGGCCGACAAAGTGTTAGATGGAGAGACAAACTAGACAAGTTCAGGAAATACTGGCTCCGTGACGCCCATGATAGGGAAGTGTGGCAAATCCTGGGGAAGGTCTATGTCCAACGATGGACGCTAAAAGACTGATGATGATGATATATTCAGTGAACTGCCGCAAATATTTTTCTCTGAAAAAGATGGCTGGCCCCTGTCAAAATGCATTGAAATATGCCCATGGAATGATGAAAAAAATTTTGAGATGTAACATCTATCTCTTGAGTTTTTCTCTTCTCCTTCCAATTATCATCTTCATCAACATTCTTTTGGATCACTTCACATCCACAATACAAACATAGTAAAATGTATATTCCCAAAAGTGAATTATGTTTGTGTGTATATGCTTAAACATATATATATATATATATATATATGTGTGGGTATGTGTGTGTTATTGTAACACACAAATCAAAAACAGCAAATGATTTGCAAATCATGTTGAGCTATCTAAATACAAAAGCCAAAAAGTAAGGTGTAAGATGAATATACATACATATATATACATACATAGGGAGAGTGAGAGAGGCAGACAAAGACAATATCATGATTTCTCTTATTTTTAGTTGAAGCATTTTCATTATTATTTCATTACTAGCTCTAGTCGTTCTTATTGTTGCTTTTTTCGATAACACTCTGGGTCAATAAACTCTTTGACTGCTACTAAAACCAACATCAAGATCTAAAGAAATGGCAATGGGCTGGTCATGTTGCAAGAATGGCAGACAACCAATGGACATCACAACTCTCAACATTGATCCTCAGAGATCACATGCGCTGCTGAGACTGGCAAAATACAAGATGGAGTGACAAACTGGACAAATTCAAAAGGTTTTGGCTCCACCCCTTGATACAGAGGTGTGGCAAATCCTTGGGAGGGTCTGTGTCCAATGATGGACGATAAAAAACTGATGATGATAATCACCAAAAGTTTTGATGGCAAAAGTGAAAGATGATCTCCTAAGGTGTGAGATGCAAGATCATTGAAGACTATCACTTTATTTTTGATTTTGCTTGATGTTGAGGTAACTTTGTATATTGACACAGAGTTATGAAAGAAAAGAGCAATGATGAAAGGGAATAATAATTGTTCCAAGATACTTATATACTTCCATACTGTTGTACATACACTCACACATCCTAGATATGAACTGATGATTTCTCTGTGTGTGGGGAAATAGATATGAAATGGACTGGAATAGTTATATGAAGGCCTGATAAATTAATATGTACAAAATTCTGAGATAGATATGTATAGAGCAAACTGAGATAGGTACATAGATACAAAAGTACTGAGATAGATATTAGATATGGAGCAGACTGAGATAGTTATTAACAGATTGAGATATATATTAATAAACTGATATACATATATCTTTGATAGTTGATAAATCATGGCCAGGAGGAACCAATGCATAATCTCGAAAAGTTTTTTTTGTTATCATATAAGCTGGTAAAAATAGTAATCTTTATTAATCCAAAAGTTGACTGTCCTGAGTAAACAACCTTTGAAGTGGATGCTTCCAGCTAAGTTCTCACAGTTGACAAATTATTTTTCATATCCATATACCATAAAAAGATTTATCCTACAATTGAATATATGTGTTTTCATACAAGCAAGATGCATGAAATTATCAAACAGTACATGCTAGAAATGTGAAGCATTTCTTTACATGCTAAAAGGATGTTCAAATGAGCGCTCAGAATTTACTTTTTTGCCAAAAGTTGATGATATTATTCAGCTATGCATGATATTTGTCTATATGCAGATATCTATGCTCGGAACTGATGAAAATTTTCTTATCTATTTCATTGTAAAAGAGTAGATCCCATGTTTTGATTGTAGATACAGAAAGCAAAATAGGTGGGGAAGAGGATTTCTCGCTGCATTCTGAATATCCTTGTGGAAGGTTTTTGTCTTGCTGTAAGAAGATGTTATTTTTGTAGAAGAATATTGAAAAGCCTTGGATGACTTGGTCAAAGATAGGAAACAGTAGATGATGAATGTTGCTCAGAATACTGAGCCATCCTCTTCTTACCAGAGGTATTTAAAGCTGCCCCCTTTTTTTGACTTACTTGTTGCAAATCTCCAGAGAAATGTTAAGACCGCAAAGTTTTTGTAACAAGGCCATCAAAAACTTGCTGTATATCTAATTATCACAATTTCTCTCTCTTCCATTTATAAATAGCTGTTATATAATTGTTGTTTGAAACTATAAAGCTCTCCGAGAGTATGTACCTCTGTCAAAGCTATTGTTGCTAAAAACTTAACAATCAGTTTATATATTCCAAATTACACCATGATAAAAGCTTGTAATAATTATCCATCAGATTACAGTGCCAAAACATAAAAAAATTACTGTGTCCAAAAAGCTGAAAAATCATCCTATCTCAGAATATTTACAAAATTCATGGATTCAACCCAAAATTTATTCTATTATTTCTTGGCTCATGCCACCCAACAAACACCCATTCACTCAAAAATATCATTGAAATTCATTCATATCCACTGTCTAACTTTGTAGGTCGAGATAATGAGTCATTTTCAGCTCAAACAAGCTATAATGAATTTTACTTTGTGCTGCTTTCATTGTAATGGTTATTTCTTTCATAACTTTATTCTAGCGACTTTGATCTACTTACATGTATTTATAACAAGATTTATAAAAACTTGTGTGATTTTTTACTAATCATTTTTATTTTTTATCTTGATCTTTGTTGTTGCTTTCTTTCCTACATTTCAACCTCTCCACTTTTTAGCCTTCTCCAGCTGAACTTCTATCCAGCTGGGAGTCTGTTATTAGTCAGTTTTTATATAAACTCCATCATAACATAGAAAAATATGCAAGTCTGAGTGTGAAAAATTACTGGGGATCTTGTTATTTTTACTATTACAGACATGCATATATAGAAAATTGCAATTATATATTGGAAACAAAAGACTGAGAACACCTTATGGAGCTTTTGTACTCATACAGCGCTTTGGACAGAAAATAAAGCAAATACAAAGATCTAACTGAACATTCTGGGTAGCAACTTGTTTGTGTCTATATATATATATATATATATATATATATATATATATATATATATATATATGATAAGTTATGGATATCAGTATCCAACAGTATGAATGAGGAAAGACAGTTTTAGGAACTGGATTTTACTCAATCTGAATTATTTAGAAATGGTCTCTGGATGGGATTTGAACCCTCATATATTACCATGGGAGAACCTATATAGCCTACGTCTGTGCTAACAGGTTGAGCCACATGTTGATAGTGTGATAAGTAACAGGTATTTGTATCGAACAATGTGAATAAGGAAAGACAGTTTTTGGAATTATATTATGCTCAGACCAAATTATTTTATGATCAATGCTATATTTCTCTCACTATCGTAAATAATTCAGTTGAAGTAAAAGTTAGTTCCTAAAATTGTCTTTCCTCATTCACACATATGAATATATAAATATACACACACATGCATACATATATATATATATATATATATATATATATATATATATATATATATATATATATATATGACACATAGTTCTTTGAATTTGAACAGATTGATTAGTCTGTTCTTCTATCCAGTTACTCAGAGTTTTTCTGTGTCTCACTTGACATTTCACTCATCTCGTAAATCACTCCTCAAAGAAATGAAGAATCTCATTTTCTAGGAAAGCTTTTTTTTATTTTTTTATTGAAGAAGCTATTTCATGCCTTAAATTCTCCAAACCTTTGGGTATATATGTATACATGTATATTGGTATATAAATTTACACACATATATATATATATATATATATATATATATATATATATATATATATATGTGTGTATATATAATGTGCCAGTACTCCCCACCCTGTTGAACCTGATTAATGCATAGAATTAGTTATCTACTATAAAAAATCTAAAACTTCAAATCTTGTTATTAGAAACAAGCCCTGCTGACAAAGAACACCTATAAATCAAGCCAACATCATATATGAATTCACTTGCTCTTCAAAAGACTGTGTCTCCCATCAACAACCAACGAATTCTTATATTGTATAAACCACAACCACTTTATCAAGACGGCTTACCTGCCACGTCTTTGATAGATTGTATAATACATACCCTCCTTAACAAACGCACACTACTCCAAATTTCTATACGTCAAATTCTCGTCAACAACAACTGTATAATATATAAAACCAACTGCAAAAAAAAATCTTGCTATCCTAGAAGAACTCATGACAGAATTCAAAAATCCACCACGAAATAAAATCTTTTTTGGGCATGGGTTGGAAGTCTTGAATACATTCTATGACTGGAAACCCCCAGCAACAAAGAATTCATTCACCCATCACTTGTCATGCGATGCCATCTCAACTCAACAATGGCCCTAGCTGAATTTTATGTGGACACGCACTAAATTTGTGCACAGAAGAAATACCACAGTTTTTCTCACAATCATGAAAACGACTGAATGTACAGCTGGAAGCGCTCCATCTAATCTAGTAGTTGGAGAATATTTGCATACACTGGATCCAGACGTGCGTTCTCCTGTGCATAAACAAAGAAGAGTAACTGAAAAATCAAAAAGTTTTCCCTTGTTTGATGTACTCTACCAGACATACATTAACCTAGAATTGCTGCCCAATTACACACTTTATATATATATATATATATATATATATATATATATATATATATATATCACTTAGCCTAGACAATGTAAATAGAATAAACAATCCAAGCAGCCCCATTTTCTTTAATCATTTATTTTGGGCTAAGTGATACATTGACCATGTAACGACAAGAGATCATTTCAGATAGGAGTTCCTATATAATATAACGCAATTCATAATCATACATCTACGCATTACTTTTCACACGTTTCAAATTTCTGTGAACGAAGTATACATTGTTTCATTATTTTCAACAATCCCCAAAACATTTCAAACATTTCTATATATACTTGACATAGGTAAAAAATACACTATCATTTCAAAATAATACATAATTTGCCTACCAACAATTGAAATTTCACTTGAAAACAGTAGTCTCCTTATCTTCTCCCTTCATTTGCCTTTTGAAGAAGTTCAGAAAATGGATGAAATATTTGAAACAAAATTCTAGTAATTCTTGAATACAACTTCTGATATGGTGTTTCATTTCACATATTGTCAGGTTAATTATGATATTGTCATATTGTCAAGTTAATTAAAATATGCCAATATTTATTCATATATATATATATATATATATATATATATATATATATATATATAGCCTAAACGGTGTGAATAGAATAAACAAACAAAATGTAACATCGCTCTTCCCATTGAGTTAAACAGCTTGGCAGAAAAGCAATTCCCACATTCCTATCTTGTTTATTCAATGTCCATATATATATATATATATATATATATATATATATATATATTTACATACATATATATAATGCAATCCAAAAGTTGATCAATCAATCTGTTCATCTGTCAATTTACCCAGTGTTTCCCATGTCTCTCCATTTCACATATTTCAAATTAAGAAAAAACCTCTATTATTATTTTCTCTTTGAGGAAGCTTTTCAGTGAAATGATTTTGCATAGTATCTTATTATTTTTGAAAGCAAAAGACCTGGCCTTCTTTTAGGTAACAGTGGTAGTATTTCCCATTGGCACAAGCAGTTTTTTAGCCCAGGTATAATCCTGGATTTTGAAAGCTATTTTTCAAGGCCTGCAAAAAGGCAGGCCCTTCCTACATGAAAGATTGATGCTACTTAATCTTTTTACTTTGATTCCTGTCTGCCCCTATCCCATTTTGGTTATGTGTTGTACAAAACTAAGCGTAGTAAATATTGAGAGTGAGAAAAATCTATTTGAATTTTTATGTCACAGCCTCCTGGGTACACTGGGTTCTTCAACATGAAAACATTTCCTGTTTTTGATCAGCTTTGAACTGTACATTTCCAGATTTTTTTCTCTGTTGTTTACAAAGCTCAATGCTTTTGTGTAATTCTAGTTTACCTAAAAAAAAAAAGAGAATCTGGTTTTTAGGTACTTAATTTGATCTCCTAGCAACAGAATTTTGAGCTGGCTTATAAAAAACACAAATGTTCCACACCAGCCATTTACATGAATCATCATAGTATGTCAGGTAGCACTGACACAAATATACAATAGTTCAAAAAGATGCAACAAAGTGTTCTTTCTGAGAAAAAAGCATTTTTCCGAAAATTCAAAAAACATTATTCTTTGTGAAAGATTTTGAGACATTCCTGCAACACCCAATAATCTTCATGGTACACCCAGAGATATCCTGACTCCAATTTTTAGAAACCCTAGTTTACAATACTTCATCTAATAAAAAAAGAATAATTAGAAAATCACAGTCAACTTTTCAACCTAATTTTGCCTGCTGGAAAATACGAAGAGCATGTGTGTATGTCTTTGCAACTACTACCTCTATATCATGAAAGATATTCTTATCTCAAAATTTTTATTGGGATGGGGGGGGTCTTTTCTTTTCCCAAATCCCAAATCTATTCTCAAAAAGTGTCCAGAAAGTTTTCTCATACAAATTTACAAGGTTCTAGGCCAAAAGGTGTATCCAGTAGCACTCACACAAGATTAAAAGAGTCCTGAAACACACAAAAAACTCTGAAAGCCCTCACAGAGTACATACTTCTGCCGATGCCGTCAAAGATAGATTTGCATGGATCAACCTCGAAACGTGATCATTCCTTTCAAAGCTCATTGCCCAACCTTCCACAAAACTTCATTGAAATTCATCAAGAACTTTTAGAGATATTGTGTGGACAGACATGAACTTTCGGCAATATCAAGTAATGTGGACATGTAACTACAATGCAGAGGAGGAAATTGCGCATGGATCTGTCTCAAAATTTGTTCACTTCTGCCATAGCCTATTGTCCATCCTTCCACAAAATTTCATTGAAATTTATTGGAGATATCATATGAACAGTCATGGGCATATACATGTATGACAAAAATGGGAAAATATCTCTCAATCAAAAAAAAATTACTCAATCTACCTCAAAATTCAACCAAATCTCCAATCCCACCTTTCCACAAAATTTCATGGAATTCAATGAGAACTTACAGTGATATTGATATCAAGCAGATGGAAAGACAAACATGTTTGAATACATATATCTCTCCAACTTTGTTGGCAGAGGTGGACAAAAAAAAATTTTTGCAAGTTGAAAAACACTCTTTGGATGTGTAGTTGAGTATTCATGTGAATCTACAAGGTTCTAGACCAATGTTATGTCCTGACGAGATTTTAAGTGAAAAAAAAATAATACACAAATCCCTAAAACTGTTTTTAGAACATGTCTGATAGGGTACTCGTGCATATTTGCTGGGGTACAAGTGATGTGTCTAGTAATCCAAGTCCAAGACTAAAAGAGTCCTAAAAAGACCACTAAAAATTCCATTGAAAAAAGAAATTTAAAAAAAAAAAATTGTTCTCAGAAGAAGTTCAGTGGCATACTCATGCAAATTTGCATGGGTCTAGGCCAAATGATTGTTTCTGGTAGCACTGACACAATAAAAACAACTGAGTGAAAAGGGAAGGATACCTCATCATCTGGTTGATTGTCCAGTTGAGTCAGTGATAGTGTGGCTATGGTGATTCAATTTTTCAGAAATTCAAATAAGTTTAGAGGCTAACATTTTTGAACTAGATGAATTGCGTGAGTTTCTTTTGAAGGAATCTTTTGTGTGCTTTAGCATTACTTAGATCCGATTGTTAGGAGAAGATAAAAAAAAAAATGTCCCCTCCATGCTGATAGACCAGACTAAAGTTGTCATGCACAGAATATATTATTTTCTGATGCATCAACAGTTCTTTTTGTCAGGAGAATTCAGAATTATTTCTATACATATTAACCCAGTCTGTGTCCTATGGTGTGATAAATGTTAATCAAATAAAACTTCATTTAATCTGTTACAAAACTGTTTATGAGTATGAGACATGATATATATATATATAAGTAACAAAATCTTCATTGCCATTATTTAACAGGACTATGTTCTCCTCACTTCTTCAAACTTGAAAGGTAAAGGAGAATGGTCTTGATAAAAATCAAATGTTGTTAATAATCGTACATTAATACCATGTAGATTTTATAAGTACAAAGCTGATATAAAAAGGAATGGTTCTAAAAACTAATGTTTAGTATTTTTTGCTCACAATTCTGTTAATTTCAATAGATTTTACAAGCATTTTTCCAGCTATAAATCTGATAATCTCTAAATGTATTCATTGGTATACCAATGATGGAGGGGAAGTGATATAATGATTTTTGGGGCAGTGCAAAAATTCATAGCCAATTTAAACAAAGGTAGCCATTTTCAACTATTAAAAATTGCTATAGAAAGGCAGATTGTTTTTTATTTTTGTGTTTTGGCATTTTTTGACATTTTTTCCAGGTCAATTTAGTGCAAAATATTTTTTGAATAGGCAACCCTAGGTGAAATCTACCCTAGGGATGCCACTGGCTGTATTCTTCCCAATTTCTAATTTATGAATCTTTCCACTGAATTATTGGTGTGTGTACAACGGCGTAGCAAGTGTTCTGCTTTTTTTTTTTTCATTTTTGTGAACGCTTCCTTTTTGATAAACTGACTTCCCCACTACTCCATCACCCCCCCCCTCTTAGCTTTAGTTAACAAAATAAATACTTTTGGTCGTAAAAGAAATAACATTGTGTTATGAATCTGTAATTCAAAAACAGATATGAAATGTAATTGACTTTGTGGGAAGTTTCTGTGAGGTTGTAGACTTATACCAAAAAAATCATTTATCAAGCAAAATTACAAATATTTCTTATAAAAAATAAAAAGTGTTGTAATTTGTAACTTCATATGCAAAATGTTGTTGTATTGTTACAATATTTCAAGATTTTTTTATTTTCAAGCTGTAATTGGTAAGTTTTAACTGATTCGGAGTCTGTAGCACTGATGTGTAATTCTGTTTCTCTGGAGATACAACAATGTATCATAGATTTCTTTTGAGCATTGAATTTAGTTCCCAAACGCATATTTTTTGTTTTTACTTCAACTATTTGCACAGTTTTAGAAATGTCTGTGTTGAAGAGGAAATAGAAAAAATTTACATGAATATTTTTTGGCAAAAGGGGGAAAATGACTGCCACTCAAGAAAAAAAAATCACTACCTGAGACAGAAAAGAAATAGATTTATTGGAAAGAGGATTTTTGTCAGTATACTTGATTTTAAACAAATACACTGTTCAATCTCTGAAGAAATATTTACATCAATTAATAAAAATAACTTTTCACTTACTTTAATCAATAATCCAAAAAGAAAGTGAAGAGACTTGTGACAGCAAGGGACACAGTAACTTGGCCACTGAAAGAAGTTAGAAAGATTTTATGCCATATTTGACCATGCAGATTATTTGGTCTGACAGAATAAACTTATCTCATAGTTCTCTTTAAAAACAATTCTGAATAAAACTAATCACAGTCAATAATTGGATAACCATAGTGTTGAAATTTGAAGTCATATAATGATGATGATGAATAAATATGGCCAGGATAAATTCTATTTATGATATCACTGGCATTTTCCATTGGAAAACTTCTGAAATAGAGTTTTAAAAAAATCTAGATTCTGGAGAATCTAAATGCTTTTAATAAACCTATCAGAGTAAGGCCACCAAAAAACATCAAAAATGTTTTTTCCCTCCAGATCAAAAAAAAATCATTTTTAAACCAAGAAGTGCTGGAGCACACAAACACATAAACACACACACACACACACACACACACACACACACTCACACACAAATATTTTTAAAAAGAAGATAGAACTCCCCCGCCATCAAAGATGGCTATGGTTGATCAATACATCTTCTAAAAATCTGAATTTATAAAACAAAGCCATAATTCTATAGCCTAATAATGGAAAAGACATTTATTTTACACATCAAACATTCAAATTTGAGATCATCTCCTTCCTCATAAATGCACTTAACCCAACTCTTTAATCACATAGTACTAATATTATATAGAGAAAATTTCAGATCAAAATTCAATAAATAACTATATACCAGGCTATGGACTTATTGATCCAACTTCATGAGTAAACATTTTCTCTTTACTTTTTCCTTGTTGCCAAAATATATATTGCCCTTACCTGTTTATGCAGTTTTTGACTTTTAGAATATAAAAAGATATCAAAATGATTTGATATTGAATTCGAGTTCATAATCTAAACGTGTAATAGGCATAAATGCTAACTTGCTTGTCTGTTTATTTGCTCACTTTCCTGATATAACCAAATGTAAATCATGGACTTCGCATAATCTGATACCTTCATGTCCAAAAGAGAGTATGGAATAGGGTGAAAAGTCTGTGGACATAATTGTTATGTGAAAATTTTCATGTTTCCTAGGAATACAGTGTGAGCAACTAAGAGAGAAAAGAATTATTTATTAAGTGAGGGAATCAGACTCACTTTCTCGAAACTGTATCCAATTTTATGATGCCAAGACAGTGGTAAGGAGCATTGTTATATAGTTGGATATATTTCAGGCCCCAAACTTATAGAAATAACCCAAAATGGTCAAATGCAAAAATAATGATAATGATTGTTTATGGAACCCATTAGGGTATTGATAGCTCAAGTGATTCGAGCAGACCTAGGCTACGTAGGTGCTCTCATGGAAAAGGATGTGGTTTCGAATCCCAACTGGGGCACATTTTTTTTGTTTTCTGATTATTGAATTGTTTCACTTGCTACCATAATAATTCGGTCTGAAAAAAAACCAAACTACCTTTCCCTATTCATATTGTCAGATACTAATATCCATTACGTATCATATATTCATAAGATTATTTTCTGTTCATGGTACAAAGATGAATTAATAAAATGCTTTTTCAACTAAATATAATGACTGTTTTGAATGATTAACTTCTATCAAAATTCTTTATTTACTCAAGTCAATTTGACATGATTCTATCTGAGGACTTTGAAAAGGTAGATAGTTTTGGTCTCAAGACTCTGTCTTCTAAGTGAGCCACTCTTCATGTAATGCATAACCCAGAAATTAGAGATAAACCAGAATACAAGCTGCTTGGTAATTAGCTTCTTGTTTTGTGCGTAGTTAAACTTGTTATAAATGCTCAGATTAATTTTACTGGAGGAAGGGAACATTTTTGTCCATCACCTCCCTATACCTGCGAGATTCTGTAAACAGCTTGGAAAACATGATTGCTCGGATAATTATATGTATAAATGTGCACACACACACACACTCACACAATCTTTCTCTCTTCTCTCTTTCACTCTCTCAAAATTTCCCTTTCATTTTCATACCCACTCTTCATATATAAATACCCCTCACTATATAAATACGTCAAACAGGTTGGTATTCATAAAAGTATTATAAAAAAAAAAGTGTCTATGTAGATAATCAACATATGATTAACAAGAAAGAGAAATTGATTTTTGATATTTGTTTATTTACATCATCTCCAGTTCAATATAATGAAGAGGAACTGCTTTCTAAAAGACTTGAAATATAATGCAAAAAAGATAAAGTAAAAATGAAAGAATTCCAATGAAAAAATCTTGAGCTGAAATAAGGAAATGATTATATTGGATATAAGCTAAAAGACAGCAACTGATATATGGGATCGGAAATAGAAGCAGTCCATAAATAATGGAAGACAAGCCTGGTCTGCTAGACAAGCTTATTTACTATTACTTCAGAGCATTCCCTATTAAATGTATACTTTTTTTTTGTCAGGCACATACACTGTCATCAAAAGAAAGGTATGAACTAATGTATTAAAGAATTTATTTTGAAATAACTGAAAATAGTGTTGGATTATCATTAAAGAGTTAACAACATAATATCACCCACCCCTCCCCCAAAATTAGACTTTAAATGAACCGTGGCATATGTGCAAATATTACCAAATAAATCACAAAGATGCTTCATTTTTCTCACTATACCCCCTCTCTGTTAGTTATCTCTCTGTCACCCAATCCCTACTCTTCAGACAGTGATGCAAAGTTACTTAAAGCAATATATGACCGAGATGAAAGGTGCCTACCAACTGGAGTTGTCAATTTTAAGGGAACGGGTGTAATAGAACTCATAGGACAAAAAAAGGATGTAATTTTCATTTTTTTTAATTGAAATTCAACCATATACTGTCTCTCATATCAACCAAGCTTTTCTATAAATGCCGAAATGTCATTAATACCATATCGTAAAATAAATGTGTTTATTTTATAACCAATTAATATTGTAAATCAAAGAAAAAACAAGTGAAAAAAAAAAAATTTTTTAAATGTGAAACACTCATTTTTAGAAGGTTGAAAAATGCCTCCAAGATGGTCCAGGAGAATTCAAATAGATGAATAGTCAAGTGAAAAGGGAAAAATGCCTAGCCTATGATTTTTGTTGTTTAGTCAGGTTGGTGATTGTGGCGATGTTGATTCAATACTACATACAAACTTGGACATTGACATACATATACATATTTATGCCCTTCAAAATGCAACCAAAAAGTTCAAAGAATTTGACCATTAAAAAATTGACGGGCCCTAATGCTTAGTTTCAATTGTTTTTTCAAGTACTGATCAGAAAGAGTTCCAGCAAAAATCTATCGTATAGTTGGTCCGCGCACACTGTTAGTATATATATATATATATATATATATATATATATATATATATACAGAGAGAGAGAGAGAGAGAGAGTGCGCAAAATAATTGGTTTGCTACACGTACATTTATGTTTCTGCCCCTTTGGGGCTTCTTCAGGTGATCAGATTTGCCTGAAGAATATCTAAAAGGGCAAAAACATGAACATGTTAGTGTAGTGAATCCATTATTTCACCATGTTTGAAGCTCTATTTTAGCTTAACTTGCTATTGAATGTATAGAGCTCTTTATGAAATAATCCCGCCAGACATCGGATATTGGAATACTGATTTATATTTAGGTATACATATATATATATATGTGCATATGTAATGAAATTTTTTCATATGTACCTAGTGCTACCTAAAAATGTGAGAAATTTGACCATGAAGAAAAATTACTTCTTTAATACGTAGTAGTGATATCTTGCCTTCTGTATGCATGGTAACTTCCAAAGCATACTAGCAAAAGTTTTCCAGATTTCTTGGTGACATCTTATATAGAAGTTTCCCAAAAATTCTAATTTTAAGCTACAAGTATATTCAGATAATAGTACTCTTATTTTGATTATAGGGCCACAACCATCCAGAATTTTCTAATTGTGCTGTATGAAGTAAAATTATGATTGTATTCCTGTCTAAACTGCAACCACTGTGCTTGCTCTTCAGAGACATGTACGGTCAACTTTCCCAATTCGTTGATTAAAAATGATCCTGTCCGTTCATTTCACGTAGTTTACAAGGAGACTGGCAGAGCTTTTTAATTTTACCTATGTATCATTCCATTTTCTCTTCTTAAATTGTTTTTGAGACTGTATGAATGTGATTTTGTGTTAAATGTTTCCTTTAATGTGCCCAACTTTTGTCAATGAATTTGTGAGTCATTCTTATGATCACTTTTTGCTTCATAGTCTACAATTCATAAAATTTATTGTTGGTTCCTCTCTAGGACTTCTTTGATTCATTCAACCTTATGTTGATTCATTATTCCCCTGGGGCACAGTGAATCAGAAATTTGAAAACAAGTGCCTGTCAGTTGCTAACTTGAATGATAATTTCTTACCTCTAGCATATTTCACTGCCAACAGAGGTGATCTTTTTTTACCCCAAATATTTTAATGAAATTACCTTCTATCAAAATTAGTTTTTTTTCTGATCCACAGGTGTTACATCTTGAAAATTTTCATTATCCTGTGGGCATGTTTCGATGTTTTGACAGATGTCAGCCATCTTCTTCAGAGAAACTTGCAGTGATGCAAACCTCCCTGTTCTCTCTACTAAACAACTCAAAGGACTGAAATATCCCCATTCCCTTAACCTCAAACATATAAACAGCACACAACTTTCTCTGCACTGCAGCAAGTTTCTCTGAAAAAGATGGTTGGTACCCGTTGAAATGCATCAAAACGTTTCTTTTTTTTCTTTTTTTTTCTCTTCACCTTCCAATCGTCACTTTCATCAACATTCTGTTGGATCACCTCACGTCCTCAAAACAAACATATACATATATATATATATATATTTGAGAAAGTGAGAATCATAAACATTATATGGTTGTTGAGAAGTGTTTTAGGTGTTTATTTACAAAGCAGAGATTACCACACATCTATTTGCAAAGTCACTGCAAGATAGCTATATCACATACATATATGTATACATAAATACACCAAAACAAAGCTGCTTATTGCATGCATAAGACTGTATTCCAGCCAAGCCTTGTAGTATCACATTAGTCTTCTATTTCTTGTAGTATTTCTTTTTCTTCATTGTATGTATTTCTTATCTCTGCTTCTTCCTGTTGTTGCAACTGCATCCCCCACCCATTCAGTCATCTGTACCAGATGTCACTGACCCAAAGCACTACCACCACCACCACTATGACCATGTACCAAGTAACCACAATGTAGGTATATAGGCAATTACTTTCTTATTGAAACTGCAGCCATTGTAATCTTTCGGGAGTTTCATTTGGGGGGGGGGGTTACTCTGAAGTCGGGCCAACTTCAGAGTCTGCAGGTTTGGACCCATTTTGCTTACATACGTATAGGAGAGTGAAAACATATGTTTTCATTTGCGTTCTGTATTATTTCTCTGTATATTTCTACATATTACCGTATTGCCTAGCTAATCTGGCACAAGGCTACAATCATAGAGCATCTCATTAGCAATGGTCTTACAAAACTAGCTTGCTAATCATCTCTCTTTGGAGATATTTATTGTTTAGTCTGGAACAATGCCAAACAAATGATGCTGCTGTTTGGCTGATCAAACTCATATGCAAAAACTCAATGGCTCAATGGATGACCGGTATATTCCTCCACAGTAAGTTCTACCACAGGTAAATTCCACCACGATGCAAATGTGTCTTTGTTTATGCATGTGAATGTGGAATGTGTGTATACATATAAGCCACATAAGCACATATGGACAAGAGCATGTGCACATGCTCTATATACACATTTCATGTCACATATATATACATGCCTCTTATTCATACACATACACACTTGCTAACTACAAACATATACTACATATTCTCATACACACATATGCCCAATATACATATGCACAAATCAAATGTATGCACACATACACACTTACCTCATACTAACATTTTGCATACTCATGTGTATACTTACCTTGATAAAACACTTAAGTGCACACGTACACAAACACATGCATGCAACACATTCACATGTATACACATAAGTAAAATTTGCATGGAGGAATTCACCATTTGCAATTAATTTACCTAAAACTAATCTATGGTAAGTATTTTAAGTAGATATTTATAGAGCTTAGCCTTGGCAGGTAGAAGGACAGAGATATTTTAACTATGCACCAAATAAAAATCAAATTACCATACAGCTTGTATCCTAGTTTCTCATTTCTAATTTTTTGTTTGTGCATCACATTAAGAGTAGCTTACTGAGAACACCAAGTCTTGACATCCATTTTGTGGAGCAAATTGACTAGCTTGTGAGACTATTTTGATTTAACACTGGACCCTTAATGTATAAGGTTGTTACATATGAAGTTGTTTTTTTTTTCAATTGAAGGATGATACAAATAGCAGAAAATGGTAAATATTGAATCAAAATAAGTCACATTTGAAGCAATAACCTTTTTTCAACTACCTTCTAATGATAAGAAGCCACCTGTATGAAATTCTTCAGTTTACTGGTCACAAATTCAGTAAAACCACAAATTATGTTTCCTCTATTATTGAACATTTTATAACAGACATGGAGTTCAAAATGCTTTCAAAGATGATAATCTGTAGGAGGAATATCAGGTGAATATGGAGAATGCTGCAAGATATCATATTTCAATTCTCTGAACTTGGACACAGTCAGCTGAGAGGTGTGGGGTGTGCTACTGTCATTGAGCATTTCATTCAGTTCATACGGGACCCATTTCCCAACTATTTAACTTTTCATATTGCCTTGAGATGACATGTTATGGTCACCATTGAAGTCTTAAAGTCTCTAGAAAGTGCTTGAATTGTTGTTTGTGGGTCATTGGCTACTGTTATCATTAACTTTCCATTACAAACAGGTTTGGGCCTCCCTAAAGGTTTATTATTGGTATTCATGTTTCCCAATCTAAACCTACTGAAGCAAAGCTGAACAGTTTGCACTGTAATAGTGTTCACTCCAAATGCTATGTTGACACAATTAGCAGCTTGAGCAATATTGTCCTTATTTGAAATCTTACCTGAAAATTGGTCTAAATTCTTAGGTAGACACCAGGGCTCAAAAACCTTCAATGCTAATAAATCATATCCATATTTGCATTGAATCTACAAAAATGCAATCACATTAGTAAATCTTTCATTTTTAGCATTATTCTCTGTGATATAAAAATATGACATTTATGTAATTACTATAGTCTTATATTTATAGATATATAGTGAGAGATAAAAGCACCAATAAATACCAACATGCAAAGAATCAACATTAGGATATAAGGAAAAAGGTTATTCTCATATATACAAACTATTTTTCAAAAGATGGAAAACCTCTCTCTCTCTTCCCCCTTTTTCTTCCAATCACACACATGCGCATGGTATAGAGCTATAAAGTGAGACATAGAAACACATAGTATAGAGTTTCAAAGAGACACACATGCATACAGAACAGAACACATAGAAAGTAATCTCAGAAGACAGAAAAAATATCTGAGAAAATACACCCAATTGCACAAACTTGGGATTTTGTGCAGTTCCATCTGATCCAGAAATGGCCAATAATCTAACAATTGGTGCCTTTCTTTGTTGCATGTGGTTCAATCAGACTGATTTCCTTGTGTTTGTTGTTTATATTCCACAAGGTTTTGGCTGTGTACTATCCAGCCTTCCTTGAGTGTCTCATGTGTTCCAGAATGTCCAATCTGGTTCCCCAGAACATAACAGACAGAAGGCTGATGAGTATACAGCTGAAATATTGATTTTTGTTCATCATATTGGGTCCCCAGAGAACAAATTAAAAGCATTTAAGGTTCTCAACAGACGATAGTTCTTGAGTATTCATTTGTTTGTTGTTTTTTTTGTTTTTCTGATGCCAGTAGTTGCTGAAATGCCTTCCTATCTATAGGGGTCCACTGGTAACTCTGTAATATTGAACAATTGTAGTCACCAAAGGTGGTGAAGGGTGCTATTCCTTTTCATATGTGCATGTGTTTATGTTTTCCTACATACCTGGCCATACTGTTTTGTCTGCAGACTTGAAAATTAATGTCAGTACTCCACTACACTCCTTCTGAGAATGTTTTTTTTATTTTTGGAAAAAAGCTTTTATGAACTTTTGGGGGCCTTATTTTGATGGGTTTGTTAAAAACATCTAGATCCTCTAGAATCTAGATGTTTCTAATTCTATTTCAGATGTCTTCCAGTAGAAAAACGCCTGTGATGGCATAAATAGAATTTATTCTGAACACATTTATTCTTTGATGCAATTTTTCATATGACTTCAAATTGTTCAATTATCGACTGTGATGGCGGCTGTTATTTTCGTTTTTGAAGGCTCTTGGCTACTAACACGTGCGTTCCACTTGTTTTTTTTAAGACTGTCAGCTATCAACACATGCGTGCTGCTCATAACTTCGAAAGATGTCTTTTTTGGGTTTTTTTTTTGGTCTGCCATTGGTGCATGTTGACTTAATTTTATATGCTGGGATGGAAGCAGTAATGGTTTTTCTAGGAAATTTGGACTTTGATTTTTTCCTTTGCTTTTTCTTCTTTTACAAATTCTTATTTAGTTTGTTCAGGCCTGAAATTTGATTTAAATTCAATTCTGGAAGAAAATTTTAAAAAGATTTGCACAAATTCTTTAAGAAACATTGTGGGTAATAAGCAACAAATATGAGGAAATTTGTCCAAATAATACAATGATCCAAACACTCTGTCCAACAGAATTCAGACACTGAAGCCTTTCTGTCTGACTCTACAAGATAAGCAGTTAAAGAGCAAGATCGTTACATTAATTCTTTTTAAAATATCAATACTTCATTGAGTCTAATTAATTTAATTAATCATCTCTTAATTATTACCAGTAAGGTTGCCTAATGTTTTCTCAGTGTGAATGGCTTCAAGGAGCTTCATTAACCTTTGCTGATTGATTTTCTTTGTTTTTTAATACAATTGCCGGAGATCAAAGTGAGTGAGTTTAACCTGATTTAGAATATGATAATTCATTTGGCCAAGTCTAAGGGAATCAAAGTTATCAAGTTTGATGGAATTACCAGACCCAGACACAATCAGAGCAAGACAATAACTACAACCTAATATTCTGAATCCTTTCGTATAACTATGGTTACCCCTTGCTATTCATGAGGATTGGGGGAACCAGGGGGCTATGAATATGCTAAATCCAAAAATAGTTTTAGCTGCTCCCCCCCAACTCTTTCAGTTCTCAAAACCCATAAACCTTTTGATAAACATAAACATTTTCCCTGCTCCTAAATGTAAAAGTACAAGGAAATAATTAAATGTAGTAAATCGTGCAGTAAAAATTTCAAATTTCAAAACTCAATTTCATTTTTTCTGATGACAGATCTGTTAATAATAGTGGAATTGACAAAAATCTGAACTCAGGTCTAATCTGTTCAGAAATCCTTGCTGATTATGCAAAAGTATTTTCTTCTTTATGACTAACTGTATGCTATGTTCTTGCAGTTATAACCAAAATTAAACTTTCAAAGAAGGTAATCGATCATTGCAATACATTTGAAAAGATCCTTAAAAAGTACACAGTAGTAACTAATCAGAAAATATACAGTTAATTAGCAAAAACCATGAATTTCATAAAAATGCAGTGCAGTAATTATTACAATGTTTCCTTTTTATGTTACTATTTACCTTCATCTTGATACTTTTGTTGCTTTTAAAAAAAGTATTTGAGAAAAGTTGTAATAAAAAACAACAAAAATATCAATACAAAGGTTGATAGTAGAATAAAAAAACTGATAATAATGATTCACAATATCTCATCTACTAAAATATAAATTTGTTTACAGTACAATTAATTGGAAGAAAAAAATTTAATGTCTAAGATACTGTTTGGCTCACTAGTGTAAAAAAGTTTAATTTTCAACTGGGTTTATATTGACTACATAAATAATTTTAGTTGATGATTTTTCTGCAACTCTTCTTATTATTAATAACACAAAGATTACTGCTATGCATTTATGATTTCCTAAACTTATTTTTTACCATACAGTTTATTTTTTGTGGTACACCACAAAACTCCCCAAAATGGATCTGTATTTTCTTCTTGATTCCATATTCCTCAAAATTGAGCATCCATCTTTCCTGATATACATTATCTTTATGCCTGAAGTTCTGAGATGATCTATGGTCATTATTCCATGTATTATTTGTTGTAGTATCCTCACCTCATTTGGTAAAGAGCAGAGAAAATGGAATCAGTTCAAACTCTAGTTGTGACAGTTGATGTTCTCTTCGAACTAATGGCATTGAGGAAGGTTTGAATCGATCTCTACTCCCAACAATATATACGTTGCAGAGTAGACTTGGTTCTTCAGCCTTACTTGGCAATCAGTCTACGAAACAAGCAACTCTTATTCTGAAAACCCCAAAGTCTAACACCTTATCTAGTGTCATGAGAAGCAGTCAATGGGCAGAATGGGGAACAAACTCTCAAAAATATGATAATTATAACTAATGCAGATATTTTGATATCAAGCATATTTTTTTAAAAGATTTTCTCTCATTTTTAACGTATATTTGCTACCCAGTAATTGTCAAGGACTCAAGGAGCTTTGATCAGAATCTTCTATACTATTTAGATTATTACCTCTTTAGAAACCAAAACTGTCAACAAAGGCTCATTCAGCTTTCAAGCTAGCCAACTGGCTAGCTATGTATGTGTGGTATGTACAGGCCACACTAGAAGAGCTAGAGGGCTCAAAATTTCATATATTATGCTAAAAACTTTTTTTTTCTAAATTTCCATTCTGAATAGGTTTCCAGTGGTAGGTTCAATTTGCTATGTAAATTGGTCCTTTAGTTTGTGATCCAGTAGCATCCATGCTTGTTTTTTTTTTAAATTCAGAATTTTTTAGCGATCACTGCCAAACAAAAAAATGTGAGTAGTAACTCATTCATCAATTACCCCTTTTTCCAATTTTTTAATTGATCACTCTTAATACAGCATGTTTTTTCTTGAGTGACACACCATACCTGTTTTTATTGGGGGGGGGGGTAATTTTCTCACCATCTTTTTGATATCTCTTACAACAAATCAAGTACTGCAGTCTCCTCAGCATTCTCGTTGATTTTAACGATTTTCTCTGAAAAGTTTCAATTTTGCCTTAGGTTTTCAATTCTTCCAATCTGTAAGGCTCTTTGGGACTATTCCGAGCACTCCAACAGTGATGGATACAACTATTGCCTAAATCTTCAACAATATTTTCAGTTCTTCCACTTTTCACCCTTTCCCAATTTTACCCAGCTGTCTGCTGGAATGGTTGCATTTACTGACTGACATTTGTCATTTGTCTTGTTAACAACGTTTCAGCCAATCCATTCTTCAGCCTTCTTCAGGTGTACTATCCAATTGTGCTGGTGGTAAACAGAATTTTTTTTCTCTCCAATGATAGCAATGCTTATAACATAGAATTTGAGTAATTTCCTTTTCTTGTTATGCTTTGATCTCCATACCTTATCCCTGTTATGTTGGTGAAGTCAGATCCACTTGAATTTTTTTACCCTATTGTTCATGATGACTGCATCTAATCTTCTGATCTAGACACAATATCATTACTTGGAGAATATGTCACCTGGCCAGACAGCATAGATAGAATAAACAATTAAAGAATATTATAACGCCTTCATGATTATTGTGTCGGATCATATATCTACTTCTTGATAATATAATTGTCGGCAGTGAGAGAAAAAAGTGAGGTTGAGCCTCACTTATATAGGATTTATTAGAATGGCAACTTTGATGGTGTGGAAAGTGATTTGAATCTTGCTGTAGGTATGAATAAAAAATTTAGATGAGAAATAAATAGCTGAGAAAAATAAACTTAAATGAAAAAAGTTGCAGTTGTAGGGAGTGGATTTTTGGTAAGAGTCAAGCTGAATGAATGCTTGCCTTTTGTTCATTATTTTTTGGTAATGTTGCACTGGTATTAGTAGGCCTATTGCCTCTGCTTTTTAGACTAATTGATGTAATTTTTGTCTCAGTATATGTATTGAAATACGGATTTGCTCATCAAACATAGGAAGTTTTAGCAGGAATTAGCTCTGGGGTCGACTGGCCAATCACAGTCTCCCTTATGGTAAGTTTTGACTTACGTAGCAAATTAGTATACAGCTTAAAAGTAGTTCTCTTTTTCTAAATCCTCAAACAAAGATGCCTGAACAACGAGTAGCAGCAGCAGAGAATTTGAATTATCAGAGGCAGTTGCGAAAAAGACACCAAAGGATGCAGATTGTTGTCTGGCCAGCATTGGTTGGTGAAGGTGGCAGGAACTGAATTATGAAGTTGCTAACAGGTTTCTGTCCACATGGGGAGGAAGACTGAATGACCCACTGTGAACAATAATAAAGTTTGGGATACACAACGATAATCCCTGAAGTTTGTTGTGGAAATTCTCTATTCAATGTTTCTCTACTTCTGCACAGTATGAATCCTCTTTTTTCCTTTATCAAACCTTTATCCAGCTTTTGTTTTCGTATACTGTTTTCAGAGACTTATAATCACAACGCAGCTGATAAAATCACAATAGCAATCTCCACGTATCTCCATGTGTGCAACAAGTTATTTCCTTAAATTTGATATAGATATATGCAAATACATGTTCCACATGGTTACGCAACATACTCTAAACTTGAGCTACAAAATTAGCACTCTGTCATAATCATGTACGGTAAGTCTTGACCTATGTATGTTGTATTGGTATTAGTAATACAGTACAATATATGAATTATTTTATCATTTTCCAACCTAAGCTTCTCTAACACTAAAAAATCTGCTACATCAGTACCTATCTTGTCCCAAGCTTATCAGTGCAACCTGTACAGAAGTTGGTACAGACAATTAATGCTTGGCTAATGAGATAATTTATGACAGTAAACCTAATGTATTTTGCAAAGATCTTACTAGTTATGTTTTTGTTAGATATTTCATGGGCAGGTACAATCAGGTATATCTCTTTAAAACACTACAAAAAAACTGCTAGCCATATGATAAGTAAACTAGTACAGCAATAATTTTTCATGACTTTAATCCTCAATGGGTACTCCATTATTCTAGTTTTGTTTGTCAATATCTACAAAAAAGTGTGCTCACATATATATATATATATATATATATATATATATATATACATGCAAACAAATGCATATAAAAGTATATATATATATGTATATATATATATATATATATATATATATATATATATGTATGATGAAATAATGGATTTGCTACACAAACACATTTATGCTTCTGCCCAGTTTAGGCTCCTCCAATCGGATGATTTGATTTATTTGGATCCCTATTTAGGATGTTATTGGCGGGGAGGGGTTCCCTGGGTGGAAAGCTTCAACTTATTTTATTTATATTTGTTTTCTCTTTTCTTTTCCTTTTCCAGTTGTTGATCTCTATTCGTGTTTTATCTTCAATAGGGGGAGTGAATTCCTGGCTAGTTGTTATAAATCACTTGGAATGTTTCAGTCACTTTCTTTACCAATGTGTTGTTAATCCATGAGTTCTTTGTGGTATATTTCCTCTGAGCAAGTATACTTTTCCTACTTCTACCTGTGTTAAGGTTCACCTTTACATGACTTGAATTATTTATGGTTAATTTCTTTTATATTCATGGTTGGTTTGCATCTATATTTCTAAGATAACTATGAGGGAGATATTAGGTTGCTTCTTAAAGTGTTTGGGGGTATGATAATACTAATAACAATATATATATAGTAATGCTGGTACTATCATTATTAATGATTACGAGAAGAATAAAATAGCTATGATGTTTGATTTTTGTGTACCTGTATCTGGGGTGTTAAATTATGTTTTTTAATAGAAATATATATATATATATATTATACATTTCCCAAAAGCAAGCAAATTATGCAAGATATTTAACAGGAATACATTAAAAGTTAGCTACAGCTGCATAGAAAATGTGGTAGAAATAATCTTAAGAGAAAATACAACTAAAAAATGACCAGCATCACACAAATACCGTAAGCAAACATATAACCGGTGATATACCAAGCCACTGTCAAATCAAAGTTGGAAATTTTACCCTTCCCAAACCAGGGTCTTCTAAACAGGAAGTCAGAACTAATATTGAAATATCAGCCTGAGAATAAGTTCCTGCTAAGCAATATATCATGAGAATCATGGCCTCAATAACTAAAACTGGTCAAACAGTTCAAAGACTTGATTAATTATAGAACATTTTAGAAAACAACCTAAAAATTATAAGTGTTCCATTTGCTTGAAAATCCATATTTTGATGTGAATCAAATTTTAGTGAAGAAGTTTAAAATTCCCTTGTACAAATACTACATCAAGGCTATGGTAAAACAGCTGACAAACTTCATAATAAAGAATAGAATTACAAATTCAGTTGAAATACAAGAAGCAAAAAAAATATGTGGTACACAGTTTTAAAACAACAGGTTGAAATAGCTCAGATCAGATTGCAAGTGACTTGTATGACATATAGTCATGGATACTTTGGTAGCATATTTAAAAATTGGCTAAAAAAGTTATTCTTTCTCAGCGTTACAGTATAAAAAGTTTACATGACTATATATACGTACATTTTTTTTGTACATAATATTAGACTCCATGCTACCTGTCAAATTGTTTCGATGCTTTCACATCTTTTCAATTGTAGCAAGTCTAATAATAAATTTAAGAGATTTCTCTATTTTATTGATTCATTTACTAAAATATGGATCATTATGTATTCTAAACAAATTCATAAAACACACACACACATATATATATATATATATATATATATATATATATATATATATATATATATATACACCCATCAATTCAAATACACACACATATCACCCAACTCATATGATCCTAATTCATTTAGTCAAGTCAAATGGAGCTTTTGATATCAAAATATCTACAGAAGTTATTTGAGTCCAATCCAGGAGTGGTTAAGCTGACTGACTGGTGGGCAGCCATTGTACATTCACAAACCGGATACTCTCCATGGGAAAGATTTGTTAAGGAAGATCCTCATGAACTGACCAGTTATCCTTGGAGCAGTCTGACATAAATATCTCTCTAAGCGTTGAGAGTACAATATGGTAACCAAAGCAAAAATTGTACGCTAGACTTAATCTAATCCATTAAATAGACATCTTGAATGCATCCATAACATTTCCCCTGAAGCATAGCTCCTAAGTGTTTCCCATGATGCCTCACTATTAGATTCCCATCAATGTTGTCTGTTTTATGATGTTAAGAGTTTGTTCCTAGTGGGTAGTGAGTTAATAGAGTGGTTAGTTAATGTCTTTCTGTAATTGAGTTTCTGTTTGCTTCTTTTCATTGTGAAGTCATTTGAATGATACTGGTCTGAGTCCGATGAAGTATTTGATTTGTTGCAGACTGATAGGCGCCAGATTCTTCGAAACTGATTTTGCTCGTATTTAAACTCAATCAAATTCTCTAGCTTATACTGGCAGGTCATTAGCCGGTTGTAAAGTAGATTCTGGCACAATAGAGAGAACCTTACCATGATACTGAGTTGGTTGAAAAGAAGGTTTTGGTACAAGTGAGAGAACCTTACCATGAAACTGAATCATTATTCACTTGGCTGATTAACTGATTAAAGTTTATTGAATATTGGAACAAGATCCTACCAGCAATCACTGTAGCATCAGGGATAACAACTACAGCAGATTTTGTATTGTTAATCAGATCACTATGATTGAAGGTTTTTCAGGGCTCTCAGACTCCTCATATGACAACAGAGATTCGGCTCATTATCGCATTAATGAAACTTATCATCTAATCAATTAATTCATTTCATTTCAAGTGGAAAAGTA
Organism: Thysanoteuthis rhombus; assembly: GCA_963457665.1. NCBI lineage: Eukaryota > Metazoa > Mollusca > Cephalopoda > Oegopsida > Thysanoteuthidae > Thysanoteuthis > Thysanoteuthis major. The sequence goes on from OY735198.1 coordinate 75,567,270, forward strand.
CATTTCAATCACTTAACTTACTTTTTTTCCTTAATATCCCAAATGTTATTAAATTTAAGACTTCATTTTGTAACTTCAACCCTAACTCTTAACCTTTCCTTTGAAATGAAAACTTGGGTCCCTTGGGACTAATGAAAAACACCCAAAATACTGTGGCATATATTGCTAATATTATTCTTTTCTTAAACATTTGAAAGCATTAACCTCTTCTCCAGAGAGAATTTTAAAAAACTGAAAATTTGACTGATCTGAAACCGTACTAAAAAGACATACTGACTGTTTAGGAGAATGATTGGAATATTTTGATTCTCCATGATACAATTGCTGTGTGACACTAAACTAACCCCATAAATCGGGTTTCTAATCAGGGAAAAGCAAATGCATCTTAATCTTTGGGTTTTTTTTTCAATTTTAGCTTCTATACTTTGAAATCATGGACTTTGATTTTTTTAAGAACTGAAAAAAAAAACTCTAAATCCTCTTTCAAAGCTCATTTTTCATTCATTGGTCAAGATCAAGGTACAACACCTTATTTCATTCAAAATAGTATATAAATGCTATTGCATGTGTGTAAGAACTCAAACTTTCTGGGAAGATTCTAGTGCACATGCAGTTTTTGCAGTTGAAATTTCAGACCAAAATCTTAATGCAATAAAAAGTTATTGAAAATTTCCATTGTTTGCATTTTTTGAGAGCACCCAGTAGCAAATAAGACAACCTTTCTTTCAAATTGCATTCAAGATAGAGGAATAAATTCTTGCTAGTGTTCTCTACTCAAAGTACAATCTTAGTTTAAATTAGAAAGTTTTGTGATTCATTTCTCTGTTTTAAATCAGAAACTAAAAAAGATAGAATTTCATCCATGATTATTCTATTGGCCATAGGTGGATTTGGAGCCAATTTTGTGAAAAAAAATATTATTATTATAATAATTTTTCAATTCAATTTTTCAGATTAGTATTTCCTTTGTAATGCTCTTTTTTTTAATTTTTTATTGAGAACATGATAATAATTATTTTGAATCGAAATTCTGAAGGAAAGAACACAATTATTTCTTAAGTGAAAAGAGACAAAATCCAAAATTCTAACAAGTGAGTCTAAACTACCAAATCAAAAATATCTATAAAGTAGATTGAATCAAAAAGCAGATTGTCCATGTGTTAGGCAGAAATTAAAATCAAGTCTTGATATCATCATTTGGTTTAGGGTTACGGGTGAAACTGACAAACAGACGTAAAGATCATTGATCATTCTGTCTTAGATCGATTGAAATAACGTGATCTTTCTTAGTTAATCAGGCTAACTTGTCTGAACTGGGTGTTAGGTTAATTGAAAAGTACAAGTTGATAAATGAACAATAAATCACTTGAGAATATAATCCGCTCTTTTGCGAGGCCGAAGGAAAGAACTAACAACAAATTTTTAAATGTTATGATATTCATGCAATAAGATATTGCTGACAATTGATTTTCTTATATTCATATTCATATGTACACACATGCTTATATTTATATACATATATATATATAGAGAGAGAGAGAGAGAGAGATTCATGACAAAACGCATTATATTCAAATTTGTTGAAATGAAGAAAAGGGAAAATATTAATCTGGTCTAATGCATTCTTGAACTAAACACAATTTTCTCTCTTATTTGTAGCAAAGCTTAAGATGTGTTTTGAGAAAAAAAAAAGAGAAATATCAATTGCTCACACTCTGGAGAAGTAATTATTGGGGGCTTGGTTTTTGGAAATTAGACATATGATGCATTTTGATTTTGTGTCTTTCATATACACACATACACACACCAATGCTCTTCCAACATGGAATGGAGCACTCTGGTGGACGAGGAATATATATGTGTAAAATAGATATATCACTTAAATTCAACCTTACTCACCGTCCAGTTCTGCAGAGTAGAGGGAGGATACCAGCCTTTAGGTATGTAGCTAAGGTTTTGATCCTACATTGTGATACTGGATGGGATAATGGATAGTCTATAGCTACACTAAAGAGATGTGATAGAACAAAACAGCTATCTGTGGATGACACAATAATATATATGTATATATATATATATATATATATATATATATATATATATATATATATACATACTCTCTCACACACACACTTTCATACCACTTGATGCCACCATATACCACTTCTTATTTGACAGAGTACCAAGTCTCACCTGGAGTCTCAAGTCTCACTTTTATGAGAGGCACATTGTTCAGAGGGCAAGAAGTCAAAACTATTAAGTGAAGACACTCCAGAGGCTTATTCTTTATTTCCAATCCACTCTGCTTACTACTGATGATGAAATGACAATCTTGGAGTTATGATTAGAGCAATTGAAATTAAGCTTAGAGAAATACAAGTCAAAATTTAATAATAATTTAGTTTATATTTGTTAATGTATAATAATCATACACATATCATCAAAAATAATAAACATGCAAGATGATTTGGAGCAGTAGGGTACAGAGTAGCTCACAGAAAGGGTTAAGCTAATTAAACTGATCCCTATTGTAGCTAAGTAGTTGAGGCTATAGAATTGAATAAATATTTTTGTTCAATAATTGGAGATATCTATCTATCTTTCATGTTCTAATTATGGTGTTTTAACTTCGCTGTATAATGTGACATGACCCATGAAAAATTTTTTCCAGTCCTAAGATCTTTGGTGTGGCCAAAACAAAATTTTTAGACATCATCGCAATGTGCATTGCGATGATTTACATTAGATAACTTGCTTTTTTTTTCTTCCTATTTCTCTGGCAGAATTAGCTGGTCGATCTTTTATGCAGATCTAATATTGTTAATAGAGTTCTCTTATAAACTCTGCTGTAGTCTATCTATATTTTTTGAGGAAATATACCTCTTCTTTGAGATTCCTCTCTAGAGTAGTCCATTGTTTATTATCTGTGAATTCAAGTTGTAGCAGAAAATATATGATTGCATCCAGGTTGCCAGATGAATTGAAAACAGTTGGATTTTTTTTTATATATAATTTTTTATATATAACTCCAATCAAACTGACTTTCTATTACAGATTGCTTCAAGAAAATGTCAAAATTACGGTAGCATACATTGATTAGTTTTTAACCAAATTCATTGTTTGTGTGGGTTTTTTCCCCCCTATATTTTAGCCACTAAACATTCAGATCATCTTCAGGTGTCTGTCAAGCCACCTTCAAAGGATGCTAATTGGAGTCCTTTATTTGATTTATGGAAGTTTACTATTTCCATTACTACACCTATTACAACTGGTGTCCTTCCTAGAGAATTCCAGAATTCATCAAGTCTTCCATGTGATGCTGCTACTCCTTAGAGCTGTGGTATATTTATCCTCTGAAGGCTTCCATCCAACATTCCTGAATTTGACAGACACTTTAAGGAGAGAGGGCACAGTAGTAAAAATATTGCAATTAAGTCAAGTTTAGTCATAATAATAAAACCTCATCTTAAGGATCATCTTTTCTCACCCAACAATATAAATGCAACTAAACCTATCTACTTTACAGTAACCACTAAGTTCTGAAAATTTACATACATATTTTCACCATTTGAATTCAAATATCATTAGAAAATTTGTATTTAGTCCCTCTCCACCATTTCAGCAGTTGATCAGGTTGGAAGTTTGTCCTTAAAAATTGATATAAAAGTATCAACACTGTTACAATGTAATAATATCAAAAATATCAGTATTTGTTTTGATATTATACTTTTCTCTATGATTGCCCCCCCCCTTTTCCCCCTCCAGATTGCATTGGATTTTGTTGATATTTCACTAAATTTGTCCCAAGAAATTGATGTAAGAGAATCGACATTACAATATCCTTCCCTCTGGATACAAACTTAAAATATCTACAACAACTTCATTGGTTCTTGCGTTCCAAAACTCTGTGTCACTACAAAGGTGAGAGACTTTGCTTAAGGCTTCTTTTATCTTTTCTTTCCGCTCTAAAATTTGTCCCTCGCCACCTTTAGGTACTGTCTATGTCTCATATCAAAACAACTCTCTAAAGGTTTTGCCCGCAGACAGGAAAACTAAACCACCAATGTCAACAAGGACAATATCAATACTTTATAATGTTATTATGCTAAAATTAAATATTGCTATGCACTATCCTTTTTAATCTCTGGTGTAGCACACTATCTATGTCTATACAGAATATTTCAGAGAGATACTTATAAATAATATTGAGACTGTTGGTTTGTATCTAGAACATTTTAATACTCAAGAACCTCATAAAAAATCCACAGGATTGAAATAGTGTCAGAAAAAGTTAGTCTGTATAATACCACCAACAGATTTTACATCTTCATAGAAACCTTATGTATCGAACCCTTTATTTCAAAATTTCCTTTCATTCATCATGTTGAAATTTGTAAAGATATTCCACAAGAACAGTTTTTGTTGAGATAAAGGGTTTATACATTTGTCTGAGATAAACATTATAGATATTCTTGACTCCCAAGTTGTAAGAATTCTGTGCAGTTTAATGGAATAAAATTCCTAGAAGAAAACTTTGAAGCTTAACTGTGATTGGCAAAAGCTTGATGAGAATATATTTGCTCATTCATGCAACACACAGAAAATGCAGTAAATCTATATTGGATTGGACTTTAATGAAAAATTGTTTTTGTTGATTTAATTAATGTTCGAGTTCTGATTTGATAAGATTTTGTTTGATACTCTCACTACTACTGTGATGTCAACTCATACCACTTCTTCTTTAGTGTAGTGTATAAATGGATGAATAGAGTCGAATTGTCGATGAGTTTAAAGTCTCAAGTCTTGCCTTGAACTTCAAGTCTCACTTTTGTGTAAAGTTGCATTTTGAGCAGAGCCTCATTTTGGAAGGAGAGGTAGGAGTTATGAACAGCAGTGAGAATGAAATCGTTTGTGAGCGACATATGGTAAACTGGAGTTATGATTCTAGTAACCAGAAGTTTTTTGTTATTTTGTATGATTAGAGAACGATAAGGATGCAAATATGTATAACAATTGGCTGATCAAGATTACATTGATATAGTAGAGGCAATGAATAAAACAGCAGATATAATACATTTCAAATGAATCTTTGACAAATATGATCGCTTCAGTGAGTAAGCATGAGAGTGATATTCATACAAATAAATGATTTCCGATCAAGTATACAGAGTTATTTCCCTTGTTTCAATCCATTTCTGAATTCTTATTTGGACTGCTTGAAATTGATGATGGAATACTTCTATGCATAGAATTAAAATAGAACTGAAGTGAATAGAAAAACAAAATCTGAAATTCACAGAATGGTCAAAAGGAGATTATTCTAATCGAGAGTTATTTCCCCTGATAACGGCATTCAATTTATTTTTTAATGAATTTAAGATTTAGAAAGATATTGAGTGTCTAAAAGAATTGAGAAGGTCTACCATGGAGTGATTAGCAATTCAGTATTGTAGATTATTGCTAGAGTATCAGGTTCAAGCTCTTTTTGGTTCCCTACTATTGTTTCTGTGTGACTGACTGAGATGAACTGAGTGAAGGAAAAAGTGCATATTATAGTGTTGTGAATTGGATCCACAATGGATGCCCCACTTTCATAGCTCTGTGCCATATTTAGTAAACAGACTTATAAAAGAATTGTACTTATTAACCTTTTGGTGACTCCTGGAACAATGCTTCTGTGATTTCTGAGATATATATCCTGTGGATCTCTTTTAGAGGTCTACTGAGACATTCTAATTTGAGCATCTTTAGCACCTTTAATAGGTCAGTCTTCAAAGGGTAAAGCTACCACATTTTGTTGAGGGCTTCAAAAATCTGAATTTTTTTCACAGTAAACAAATAGCTGGAGGTATTTAATCAAAAACATTCGGACAGTTCCTATATACACTATCGACTGGGATATGTGAACTTATATTGATACTGGAACAGTTAAGTAAAAAAAATTACAGAAACATTCCAAGTTTGTTGCCTTTAATCAAATTTGGATTACTCTTTGTATGGAGGTGTGGGTGTAAGTCTTTGTGTGGTTATGTCTATTGCCAACAAGATTTCTTTCAAACCTGTCTCATTATGTGATAGACCAGAACTAATTTTATGTTAGGAATATCATAAAATTTTATTCTAGTCTGAAAAGGATTTTAAAGGCGACAGCATAAATTACATATTGATGCAAAATTATAATTTCTGCATTGTTTCAGTGAAAGTGATCAAATATGAAATACTCAATGTTCTTCAGTTTCTCTCTATAAGAACCGAACTGCTGGCACTTGGTAATTTTTCACATCTTATTGATCCCCCACTTCATGTAAACAATCTACAACCTGCTTTGACTACAGAAATGTTATTTTATTTTTCATGCAATTTTGTTTGGATATATCTTGGACTTAAGCAGAAAAGGTTCAGCCTCAATCTCTTAAAAGATAACTCCAATTGGAGTATAAACGGTCATGACAATCTTCTTTTTTCTTTTGCATGCGTCAACTTAGTGATCCTTGCAAGTTTCAAGTCTGATCAGGACCAGGACTTTTTTTTTTTTTCAATGATCATCTCTTTGGCAAGATACAAATCCTCCTCTATCTGACCCTTCTCATTTCAGATTGATTCTAATATCTGATTCTAACTTCTCTTCCTTCCACTCCTGCTGAACAACCAAAAACACGTCTCCTCATTTCATTCCTCAAATCTCAAACATGTAAACAGGAAATACTTTTTTCTGCAACCACTGCAAAGTTTTTTGAAAAAGATGGTGGATACCTTCAAAATGCATCAAAACATGCCCACTTGATAATCAAAATTCTGATGATGTAACACCTGTTTTCACCCTTAGATTTCTCTTGACATTCCAATTGTCAAATTACCAATATAGTAGAAATTCTATTTGTTGAGATTATTGATGTTATCTTTATTACTACGTATGATCATTAGTTGTATTTGTATTAATTTGTATTTGTATCACTATCTTATATTCTTTTCCCTTTCTCTCTCATCCTTTCACAATATTCTTGGTTGATCTTGATTAAAATAAAAGTCTTAGTAGCATTTACTGAATTGCTTTTGTTTTTTTATGCTTTTTGTATTATAAATATTGATTATTATTTCTCTATATCATTATTATTTTCTTCTTGTTGCTTTTCATTTTCCTGTCCATTATTCCCATCTATACGTACATTAATCATTAACAACATATCTTCTTGTCTTAAATGAAGTGATATGCCCCCAAAGAATGAGACATATCGGTTGAAATCTATTTGTGATTCACCAGAAGCATCCCCAAGTTGCTGTTGGGAGAGTTCATCCCATATGTCAACATTATAGCATCAAAATATTCCATTTAATAAATGGCCCCTGCTATAGCCATCCTGTTTTCATATGCTGTGAACCTTTTAGCACACCATACTATATTCACTTGCCAGCAAACGATAGAGTCTACCTATCTTATTAATGGATGTATTATATCAACTTGAAACTTCCGACACATAGCTCTACTCAAGAAACTCTCACTACCCCCAGGTCTTTCAGGCTTTGGTGAGATGTGCCAGCTGTGCCCCCCTATCATAGGCCATACCCCTACTTTTCTTCTTTTTTGTATATATTTGATGGAAAAACACCATTATTCTAAAGATACATTTAATTTTTAGATGAGTCACTATCAGTCAAGAATTGTTTGGACTCTTGATCTCATTCAGTTGATAGTTTTGGCTCACAATTTCTGATGAAATGGAACAAGGAATACAGGGATAAATCACAATGTGGAGGAAATAATGTGAATAAAATGAAGTGTAAAGAGATAAATTGCAATGTTGAGAAAATACTGAGAATAAACATTAGAATATAAATGAAATCATTAACCACACTTTCTGGTTAGTTTATTATTATATTATTATGGACTATCAACTGGATAGAGGTGTCTAAATGAGCTGATTTTGGACATTGGGAGTACTGACTTCTAGTGACCTCTAAAGGTAATTTCAAGGTGGTTAATTCTGTCATTTTCAAGAAGGATCAATTTTGGCATTTATGGCCCACATGACTGGAGGCCATGATGCGTTTGGTGAAAATATGTTTCAATGGAGTTTGGGCAGTTTCTTCACATTCTCTTACATTAAGACCTAGTAGTTCACTACTTCAAAGCTGTTAATCAGGTAAATAAATGATTACATCTTATCAATTTTATCAATCAGTTTTTATTAAAAAGTGACTGAAATTTGCTTAAATGGAAAAGTTCATTGTTCCAAATGGTGGGTAGGAGATATTTTTATCAGAAAAATTGTTACTTTTAAATGGAAGAGATCTTTGTTGAAGACAGAAACAAACAGAAAAAGTCACATTGTTTATTATACAGATAGATTTAGGCTCTCAACACAATTCTTTTACTCTTGAGTTTCCTCTATGATTCATGGATTCCTCTGATTAGAAACTGGAGCAATTGTTTAAAATTGAGTTTTCATTCTTGCTCTTGGTTTTTTAGTGTATAAACAAAATGAGCAAAAAAAAAAAAAATATATGTAAAGTTCCCCGATAAGATAAGAGAAAGGAATTGTTTATCACTCATGCTAAGTTGTTTTGACCATAAATAAGTTATAGATTCCGAACATGTATTGGCTTCTGAAAATGAACTTTTTCACCTAATATTATTCCTGCTGGTGTTTTTTATTTTGTTTATTTATTGGCTTCAAAGTGTTTAGTCTTATTTTAGAAGGTATAGCGTTTTATCTTTTTCATCTGCAAGTGTTTCTCAAATATGTTCAGTCTAGTTCGTTATCATAAAAAACAAAATAACTGAATATCTATGCACTTCTAAGTAGAGGAATTTTTTCATCATCCTGATGGTAGGATTCATGTTTAGCTTCTTGATATTTTGTTGAGCTGCTTACTTACTAAATCTATAGGTGCAGATAAAATACACTCCAATTGCAAAAATATTTTGCAGAATATAGAAACTTTATTACTGTACTTACAAGTCATTTAATGCATGCATAGATCAAGAATATATACTTGGAATACGAAAGACTACGATTGTTATTCCAATACATAAAACAATTTCAGTTCACCAAACTGAGAATTATAGACCTGTATCATTTGTGCACATTTTCAAGGGAACGTATACTTGATTAGGTATACCTTGTAATTCCTGGAAGACAGCATGGATTTATGAAGAATAAATCTTGTTTATCCAATTTACTAGAAACTGTTGAGAAAGCCAATGAATATTTGCCAGAAGAAAATCGTGTTGACATTTTGTTCTTTGATTTTAGTAAAGCCTTTGATACTGTACCACATTACAGACTTCTTGTGAAACTCGAGCAATAGGATTGAGTAAAAAATGTTAAATATTATCTGAAATCTTCTATCAAACAGAACTATTCAAGTTGAAGTTGGAGACACAGTGTGAATAGCTAGAACTGTTTTGTCTGAAATTTTTGAAGGATGTGTGCTGGGACGTATCCTGTTTTTACTTTTTGTGAATGACTTTCTGAAATCTATAACCAATATTATCAGAATGTTTGCTGATGATATTGAAATGATTGTAAACGTACATAAACAACAGACCATTGAACATGACTTAAATCTTCTTTATCTGTAGGAATTTAATTAGATGTCAAGATTCAGTGTTGAAAAATATAAAATTTCACACATTGGAAAGTTGAATCCTAAAAAAGGGTATGAGATTTTGGGTTTGATTTCAAAAACATGTCAAATAGATAAATGTTTTGTTGTTGTATATAATTCAATCTCAAAGACCATAAATACACTTCTTTATCTGGAGAAAAAAGTACTATGGCTTGGGTGTGCACTATATAATAGACTGGTTTGTTATGAAAACAGCTTTTAAGACACTAATAATGCACAGCCTATATATGCATATATATTGTTGTCAGTTATGAGCATCAAAAGCATGACACGGAAACTGGGAAATTATATTGGATATAGAGAGGGTTTACAGAAATTTTTCTAGAATTATAAAGGATATGGATGATTAAAGTTATGAGGAAAGATAGTGGTTCACAACACTACTTGAACATAGAATGCACAAAGATTTGATTGGATCTTTTTGAATATTGAATAATTATAGTAATTATGGTGAAAACATATTTATCCTCTCTAAAAGGACAAATAATCAGATTGTATGCCCAAACAATTGTACACTGTTGGAATAAATTGCATGAACACGTGAAAAATAAAAGTAGTATTATCAGCTTTTGAAATAGAATTGACAAATTTTGAGAAAATGGCATAAAAGATGGATTAAATAGTCAGCACTGCAAACTCACTGTGGAAATCTTTAGGAGAATTCAAGTTATTAAGTATACAATATAGCAAACCAATGTGTGATGAAGCAATGTAGAATTGGAATGAGATTTTTCAATGTTGATAAGACAGTATATTATAACGAGATACCCTTAGAGGCAATATTGTCCTGATACTGACAAGCACACTTAAGAATCCTGTTCCTCATTTATCTTGTCTCCTTTGTAATTCTGAATTTTTCACCCAAGCTTCCGTCTGCGGCAGTCATCAATAACATTGACAATAATTCTTCTGATGGATCAAAGAAACACAATCCTCTGTAGAAATCTTCCGCAAATTGCTTCAAAAGCACATCAAACCAAAGTGTACATTTTTCCAAGTATCTTCTTCTCTATTGCTTATATTACAGGGCTTCAATCAGTATGTTTTTTACCCTCTCTCAGGTGCATGGTAAAGTTTCTAGGTTTTGGATGTCACAGGGTACTTAGACTGCCTATTCATCTTGAGATCCTGCATACAGTGACATAAATAGAATTAGGTTCTGGAACCAAAACTTGCTATTTTCTCCATGAGTTTTTTTATTGACATTAATACTTTATCTTTATATATAACCAATATTCATCATCATCATCAGTCAGTTAGCATCCATCATTGAACATGGACCTTCCCCTAGATTTGCCAGACCTCTCTATCATGGGCATCACGGAGCCAGTACTTCCTGATTCATCCAGCTCGCCAAGCCATCTTACTTTCTGTTGGCCACAGCCTCAAACTTTATCTCTGGTGATCCGTGTTGCAGGACATGGTGTCAAGCGATTGTCTGACATTCTTGCAATATGTCCACCCCATTGCCATTTGATTTTTCTATCAGTTCCTATGATGTTTCGGACTCCAGTCTCTTCTCTGATATACTTTGTTTATGATCTCTGCATGTAAGGTCGAGCATGATTCTCTCATGTGCATGTTGCATGGTTGTCTGTTTGAAGGTCAATCTTTTGGTTAGATTCCATGTTTCAGCTTTTGATTTGTGATTATCGCTTGGATACATTGGTTGTATTCCCTTATTCTCAGGACTAGCGAGATAGACATGAAAATATATTGCTTAACAAAAACAGATACAGTTCGTATTTATTTACTGTTTGTATTTTATTACAAGTTTCAAGCCATCCCATTATTGTTACTTTTTATCACAACACTTTACGTTGATACATTTTTTTTTTAAGTATTATTATTTCATGAATTATTTTACTCAATCTTATCATTTTTTGCTCTTGTCACAACACACCAAGTGGATACACTCTTCATTATTACTATTATTTTATTACTTTTTCCATCATCATATTGCAGATTTTTATCTCCAAAACTGCTTTATTCTCCATAATTTTGTATTGGCTTCATTTTGTATATACTCTGTTGGGTGAAAGAATATTAGTTTAAACAAAAACAGCCACAGTTTATTTATTACTATGAGTTTCACACCGGCCTCTTTTTGTTGGTTTTTATTGAATGTATCGACCTTGAGTATTATGATATAAAGCAACAATAAAATGAAATAAACTAGTGATGAAATATTATTGATAATTTCATTGACCCGAAGTGTTGGGATAAAAAGCAGTAAAAGTAAGATGGAGTAAAACTAGCAATAAACTAAAAGTAAAAATGAGAAAATATCAACTCAATGTTGTGATAGAAGGCAACAATGATAAAACATTTTGAAACCAGTAATAAAATCCATATCCATACATATAATGAGCACATGCAGATTGCTTCTCAGTTTGTCTATTAGAGCTCAGATGGGATGCTCTTGATTGGTTAATTTATCTTCCTCTTATGGCATAACTATGAAAATTATGTCATAGAAATTCTTGAGACTGTGTCTGATCATACATTAAAACAACTTGAGAAGAGATTAGGATTCTTGAATTATTAAAAAATAAGTTACCTAATAAAATAACTTTGGGCGTCTTGAATAAGCCCAACAGATACTCTTGTTTATTCTAGGAATAGTGATAATGGAGTATTATCAACCCAGAGTGTTATGTTTGAAAGCAGCATTGATGTAGTGAAATGATGATAATGAAAGTTTTGTCTAGAGAATTGGCAAAAACAGCTGCAATTGAATCCCTTTTCGAAATGCCATTGTATTCTCCTTAAAAATCATCAAACAATATCTGTAGAGGAGACAAAATATATTTTTAAGAAGTCACTGTAGTTACTTGAACAAGATATGCCAATACTTCTATCAGTTCAGATATTTGAATTTATTCACAAAATAATGTCTGGAAAAATAAGTATACAAATTTGTAATGACAATCAACAATTCATGTTGATTTTGATATTAAATAGACTGGTAAAGAGAAAAAAAAAATTATCAGAATGTTAAAAAATTTCGATGTTTGAAGTTATTAAAAGAGAAATTGCGGTTACCTACAAGTTATATTTGTATCTCCCTCTTATTTTTGGTTCACTGTACTATTTGCTTTGATTGTTTTCATCTACATATCTCTCTGGTAGCAGAGTCTTCACAAATGTTGTCTCTGCAGAGTTAGTAAAACCAGAGTAACTTGTGGATGGAGTTGTCTGGCTCTCGTGAGGAATGGTGGACATAAATTATTAATCAAACAAGCCAGACAATCTTTGGTCGGTTGAGTAATCTTGACGATGTGTTCTCTCCAGGAACACTTGGGTCATTAAAGGATTGATACATGTTAATCTTTGTAAAGCCTGAATAATGGCTTTTTCATTCTTGTCTTAGAAGAATGGTACTGCTAGATAATTTCTATCCAGTGATTTACGAAGTATGGAGAAACTCTACTGCTCTCAAAAATTAAGTAACATTCTGCTTTGGTAGGCCAACAGAAAAATTAGCTGAAAATATTGAAATGAAAATTAATGGTCAAATGATATTCCCTACTTCCCTTATCAAATATCGTTGAATATCTAGATAAATTTATCAATGGCTCTGCTCATTGTTTAGACCTAGAAATCCAACTTATGAGGCTTAATGGAATGCTTTATAAAACTAGGCCTTATCTAAATGTACATGAACTTCTATCTTTTTATTATGCTAGATTCTCTTCCTCTTTGTTGTATAGATGTCATATCTGGGGAATTAACTCTCAAACTATTCTAAAGAAAATTGAAACACTTCAAAATTCAGCAATAAAAACTATAGCTCAAAAAATTTTATACATGAAAACTTCCTAACAGTTCTAGTAATTTTTTTTACTCTGCAAATAGAATAGAGTTCTATGATCACTACAAAATCATGAAAAGGCTCTTTATTTATGTCGCATACTATTACTAAAAAAATATTAAGAGATTCAATTGAACATAAAGTTTTACTAGCTTAGAACAATTTCATAAAAGTTTCCCCATAGATAGAGTTCATAAATTTAAGTAGAAATAGTTTCAAAAGAATCCTCAAAGATTACTTTGCAAATACATATTGTAATAAGTGAATTATCAAATTGTGGAAAAAAAACTATCTCATGATTTAAGGTCTGTTCTGAAAAATATTGTGATTTTATTGTAAATACAAAGAATCTAAAATTTGGTGGATTATCAATATTATTTATCTATATTTTTTCTTTTTTATTAATAAAATATTTCTAAAATTGAATAATTAAAAAATCATACTGTATATGAGAATATATAGATGGATATTGCTTGTAATGCTTTAAGCCTAATCTGTACCCTTCTTACCAAAAAAATTTATGATTAATTTGTTATGGTTTACTCAGTGAAATAAAAATTATTCAATCCAATTCAATTCTATTCTACAACTCCAGTTTCAAATTGGTCTTTATGGAATTATTCCAAATACAATAAGTTGCATTGTCTTTATTTTGAGAACCAAATTTCTTCTTCAGGGTTATATTTTTTCTCATAAAATATATTTCATGAAGTCATTGGGATAACATTTCACTCACTTCTTGCGGACATTTCAAGATAAGGAATTGTTATCAGCACCCGATGATTCTTTAAGATGAGTGTCCTCATCTTGTTTTTGACATAACATTTCAGTTGCAGTACCCTCAGGCCTTTGACATTTATAAGACTTTGGGAAATTTTGAACAGAACCTTTTATTTCATTTAGCAGTGTGTATTAGAAACTGCAAACCAAAGATGTCAACAAAACTGTCAACATAGGTTTTTTTTTAAGTTATCAAGTTGGTCTGGCTGGCTATGTATGTATTGTGCACCAAGGTCTCACCATTGAAGCTAGAGGGCTGAAAATTTGAATATTTACTCCTTAGTATGCCAAGAAAAAAATATTTTTTTGTTTTCTAAAATCCACCCCCCATAGGTTTTTATTGGGAGGTTCATTTTGCTATGTAAGCTCATGCTAAATTGATTACTTAGTCAGTGTCCTCTTGCTTTTTTTAAAAATTCAGACTTTTTTAGTGATCAGTATCCAACAAAAGGCAAGAGAAGCAACAGATCACCTCTTTTTGGAAGTTTACAATTGATAACCCTCAGCACTGCATGCTGCCAAAAGATATTAATCATGTGACGATTTCTATTGAGTGACTATTCGGACCTGTTGTTCTCATTCATTTGCTTTTTGTCTTGTTTGGCATCCTACCTAATACTTGCCAACTTTCTCCTTATGGTGTTTTTCTGCTTCCAATACAGAGATGAATTTGCCAATACTCTCATCTACTAGGCCATATATATTTGAAAAATAAATCAATTTTAAAAAGGCTATAAAAATAGCTGAGGTATGTACATAACTTGTAGCTGTAATCAGTCACTTATATGTATGAACTCAACCATAGGTGACCGAGATTCACCGACATAACAATTTGTAATGAGAAAACTAGATAACATTGCATAATATAATCAGGTAATACAAAATTTTATATTATTAATTCATATTTCATCGCTGTCAAACTCCTTGTATTCTTCAGTTTTTTTACTTTATTTCAGTTTCTCACCACAATGGCAATGACCACACCAAAATCCAATGAGATCATGTCAGCACATATAAGAGTTATGTACTCAAAAAAAATGTTTTGAGGAATTTTTTTAGAAAAAGCTGTTTTTACTTTTGGAAACATTATTCTGACAGATGTATTCATGATATCTAGATTTTGAAGAATCTAGATGTCTTTTTACTCTACTTTGGTTGTTATCCTAGGTAGGATGCCAGTGATGTCATAAATTCATTCTTATCCTATTTATTTTTTGATGGAATTTTTTCATGACTTCAAATTTTCAACGTTACGCTTGTTCAATCATGTTTCATTGCAAGAAGAATATATAGGAATAATATGTATATTATAATAATCAGTTCCAGTACAGCATCAGAGTTTCAGTCAGCCTAATTTAACTAAACTTTTTCAAATTAAGTTGACTTGTATTATTACCGGAACTACTGATAAAGGAGTTGAAATGAGACGCATAGTTTTGGAATAATATTGTATAGAGAAATGCATTCCATTTTGTTTACTTTTTAGATTGTAGGCAAGGGCTTTTGATGTCAGCACAGCTAAGCTTGTATAAGTTGGTATTATCACATTATCCCGATTAGATGATATCAGTATTATTCAGTGCAAAATATGGTTAGAGATATTGTTTCTTAATGCATTTCATCTGGGGAGAATGTCTTCTGCGGCAAACAAAAATGCTGTATCTAAGTGGCCTAATTGGTTATAAATAGAGAAATGACAGGCATCGACGAGTGTCTAATGCAGTGAAGCTGTTTATGAAGAACGAGGGAATAATGTGTCCCACTTCATAAATACTTATTAAATATAAAGCAGCTACCTTTTTCACTTGTCCAGATGAGGTGCTATAATATATTATCATAGCGTGACAGTATCATGAGATTAGTAGAAAGACAAACATCTATCATCATCATCATCACCAGCCTCTTAGCTTGCATCATTGGACGTAGACCTTCTCAAAGATTCACTAGACATCTCTACCATGGGCGTTGTGGATCCAATACTTTCTGAACTTGTTTAGTTCGTCACGCCATCTTATATTTTTGTATGCAATCTCTGGGGATCATCCTTATGGGTCGTGAAGTCCAGCAGTTGACTGACATTCTTGCAACATAGCATGCCCATTGCCATTTGAGTTTTCTTATGGATTCTCTGATATATTACTTTGGTTCAAGTTACCTTATTGCAATAATTCTAATAATTACTTTACAACATAAAACTCTTGTAATTTGATGAATTATCTGAACTAGTGTCCTTATGGTCTCTGTTTCAATCCCTACTTCAATAGTTTCAGGTGGATCTTTGTTGCTTGTATCAGTGCTGAGAAGATTCAAAATAAGTTCAAGATTTCTGGATGTTATCCACACAAAAAAGGCCAGAGATCTCACCAGCCAAAATATCATGATCAAAACGTGGTGAGGTTATTGGTTCAAATAATTCATCAAATAATCTAAATACTTTAACTTGGACAACAATGAAATACCTCGTTACAAAAAGCAGTAACTATACACTTCCTAGTACATTTTATATGATCAAAAATGGGAGAAAAAATAACGTAGAAAGGGTCTTCTTAAGCAGCGCTAATTATTGTAATATCCTTGTATATTTTCTTCTAATATTTTGGCCAATATGTGCTATATGGTTTCGCATGTGTTGCAAATAATCCAGTTGAATCACCATAGCCACAATCACCAAACTGAACAAACAGGAAAAACATCATCATCATCATCATCAGTCTTTTAACGTCCGTTGTTGGACATAGACCTTCCCCAGGATTTACCACACTTCTCTATCATGGGCGTTGCGGAGCCAGTACTTCCTGAACTTGTCTAGCTCGTCTCTCCATCTAATATTCTGCCGGCCTCAGTTGCGCATATGACCTCGGGGGATCCATGTCGTGAGTCGTGATGTCCATCGGTTGTCTGTCATTCTTGCAACATGGCCAGCCCACCGCCATTTAAGATTTTTAATGGATTCCATGATGTCCCTGACTCGTCTTTTCTGGGATGTACTGTGCTATCTTGTGGTCTCTCCATGTGAGGACCAGCATAATTCTTTCATGTGCACATTGCATTGTTTTCAATTTGCAGATCTGTCTCTTTGTTAGGTTTCATGTTTCAGCTCCATAAGTGACTATTGGGAGGATACATTGGTTATACACCCTTCTCTTTAGGATTAATGGGATCTTCTTATTTTTGAAGGTGGAGCTAGCTCTGCCAAAGGCTTGCCATCCTAGTGTGATTCTTTGCTTGATTTCTTCTTCTTTTGAGGGTCTCATGGAGATTCGTTGTCCTAGGTAGATGTAGTGGTCTACTTCCTCCAGTTCTATGTCCTCAATTTTGACCTTAATGTTTTTATCTGCGATGTGGTTGTTGCACATGATCTTCATCTTGCTGAAGTTCATGTGTAGGCCGACTTTCTTGCTCTCTTCATTTAGTTCATCTATCATTAGTTGGAGGTCGTGTAGGTTCTCTGCGAAAAGGGCAATGTTGTCTGCAAATATGAGGTTGCTCAGATACTCGCCATCTATTTTAATTCCTTTACTGTCCCAGTCTAGTCTTCTGAAGATCATTTCAAGGCAGACTGTGAAGAGCTTAGGTGAGCTGGTATCCCCTTGTCTTACTCCTTTCTGGAGCTGAAAGGGGTCCGAGTCTTTATGTTATCTGATAATGGAGCTGCTGTGATTGTATATATGTTTCAGCACTTCAACATATACTGGATCTACACCTTGTCAAGTGATGGCCTCCATGACCTTAGGGATTTCTACTGAGTTGAACGCCTTTTTGAACTCGATAAATCCTACAGCAAGTGGTGGTTTATACTCAGCTGATTTATCGAATGCAGGTGGTCCATGGTCGAGTAGCTATAGTTATTCTTCCCTTTTTACTCATCTGTCTGTCTATCCTTGTCTTTATTTCAGTACTCCTCATCACATTTTTGGCATAGAGCCTTGAAAATTTCCATGGGGATTGCTGAATTTACAATAATAATCCATTGTAAAATGGACACTTTGTTTTGCCACAGCCACAACATGGCATTTATGATGTAGATTGGTTGGAATGATACATATGTATAAGAGAAAGAGAGAGAGTATGAGAGAGCATATGATTGGATTTAAATTTTTTTATAATAAAAATGACATCCTTTTCTGTCCTATTGGTTTCATTACACCTATTCACTTTAACCTGACAACTCCTGTCAATCAGTATCTTCGATCTCATTGAGGCATGTACTGTATCTGTCCAAAGAGTCAGGATGGGTTGAGTGAGTTAATAAAGTCTCGGGTGGCAGAGATAAGCACTTACAAAGAAGGGGTATTGTGAGAAAAATGAAGCAACTTGGCAGGGGTGGCAATATATCTTAACGGATCTCCATTTTCCCAATTGTGACAATTCTAAAAGCCTCTCATCTACGTTTTAGGCTGACATGGAAAATATTGAAGTCAGTCTTAGAAATCATTGATAATTCAGTGGTGTAAAGCTCGTGCCTTAATGTAATTTAATAAGCTTAGCTCAGTCTGGAACAAGGCAATAGAGTAGGGGAATCCAATGAAGATTGAAATCACTGCACTTATGCATTGATCTGTGGGACCAGCCAGATGATCACCACATCGCTGTAGGAACCTAGAACTTAATAATCAGTAAAATGATTATACAGCTTCTTCTTAACGAACTTAGCATTCTGGGAATGTAGAAAATAATCACCAAATATAATTTGATCTTTATTTACATTCTCACTAAAGCAAAATTTAGCACAAAATCTGTCATTCAGCCTGCGGGTTTTGTCCATGCATTTACACGATACATAGCATGACATCTCTTTTTATTGTAGTCTTTACAAAATATGATTGTGGTAAATAGGTCAAACCGCTGACGTCAACAAATCCCTTGACCATCCTACCTTTTATGGAAGAACTGTCTTAGTGGTGAATCCCCAGTTCCCAGGCAAATCGCATCTCTCAAACAAAAGAGAAAATTTGACCAAGTCTTGTATTATCAGAATAAAAATGTGAAGATTTTTGTTATGCAAGTAAATTAGTTACTTGATCAGTGGAGAATTGATTCTAGAATTTCAGAAGCTGCAAATAGAAATTTCTCTCGCGAAGCTTGGGGGTCAGTGGAAAAGGGGACCTTTGCCTTACAAAAAATTAAAGCTACCAGAGTTCTCTAGCCCAGGAAAAAAAATTAACTGATCGTAGACAGTTGCAAACAGCTGTTTTTATGTACGTAAGATTGTCTCGGAGCACACAATGAACAGTAAAACCTATTGGCTGTTCATTACAACTGCTGTCACAATCTACTGACCGTTGAATTAAGAGATTTTTGTATGTGGATATACTATAGAGGAATTTTTTTGATTACATTTGCTTTGCTTTTCATCTTTGATGGATTTGCATGCAAAACCATCACAAGAACTCTTCCCTGGAGGAAACCAACAAGAGTTACTCAAGAAAACAAATGTGAAGAAGAGATCTGCTAATGCATTCTAATTGGATTTTTGACACTTTTGACCTTCTGGGATAGTCTTCTGAATGCACTCTCAGTATAGTAAAAAGGTCAGTAATACTCTTACCCATTTTTTTTATTGATATTATCTTTTGCACTTGCATTTTCACACCAGTTGCCTGGTGGTCATCATTGAAGACTGTGATGGCAAGTCTCCAGCCCTCCTCTCAACCCTCTCACAGTCCGCAGCAGTGCCATAGTTTGCAGTTTCATACCAGTTGCCTGGTAGTTGTCACATAAGGCTGAGTGACTATAAGTTTTGTTTGGTCTCCAGCCTTCCTCTTGTCATCCACATATATCTCGGTAATGCTCTCAAACATACTTTCCAAATCCTAGCTGTTAGGCCATTGCTGACGACTAGAAGTTTTAGGTCTCATATTTTCCTGTGCTCTCTTCAGTATTCAGGCAGACCCCAGTAGTGCTGTGATTTCCAGCAGTTGTCTATCATCTTTGCAACATGACTAGCCCATTGCAATATTAGTTTTCTCAAAAATTCTATGATATCTTTGACTCTTTCTTCTCTTTTATATACTCTGCTGCATTGCAATCTCTTCTATACAGTCGGGTATAATTGCACCCCAAAATAAACATTGAAATCAGTTTCTCTTTCAAATAGTTGTATCTCACTTGTAATAAATTTTCAACTTTTATGCAAAGGGTAGATCACCTGCTGTAGAGTAATGGTTAACACGCTAGCTTTGTTAATACAGATTTAAGGATGAGATTGTTTGTTTTATCATCTATTTCTCCACCTTTCATTAATTCCTGAACTGACCCTTCACCAGCCCCAGCAACTAAGTGAACATCCTTTCATCTGGTTTAGGTTTGTATGACTATCAAATCATCAATCTAACATGATATTCTGTTCATCAATTGTGTATGGATCCACACCTGAATAACTTCTTTCATTGTCTTTTGGCAACCTTTCTACAATATTCCATTGAAATCCATTTGGAATTTTTGGAGATATCAAGTGGCTAGAAAGAGAATTTTTCTCTCAGAGCCAGACCAGATTTCAGTACCACCTAAGGTAGTACTGAAATCTTTTTTTAAATTTTTGTCTTCCTATGTGTTTTTGTAGTTGATATTTTGGTATGATAACTCTGCCTATCTTATACCTTAATGACAGTAATCACTCTGT
The DNA here is from genome assembly GCA_963457665.1 of Thysanoteuthis rhombus. Lineage (NCBI taxonomy): Eukaryota > Metazoa > Mollusca > Cephalopoda > Oegopsida > Thysanoteuthidae > Thysanoteuthis > Thysanoteuthis major. The sequence continues at coordinate 75,588,116 of OY735198.1, forward strand.
GAATAAACCTACCCCACCAACCTCGTATAAAATTAGAAAGCACTCGGGGAGTGCATACCTCTTCCAACAGGAGTAATTTGCATGAATTTTGCCCCGACGTTCAACACTTCTTCCATAGCGTATGGCCCGACTTTGCACAAAACTTCATTGAAATTTATGAGGAACTCAAGGAGCTTTCATGCGGACAGTGATTAGCATATATATAAATATTTGAAAAAAGTGGAAAAATATATCTTGTACTTCGCAGGTGTGTGTGTGTGTGTGTGTATGTGCAGAAGATTGATGAAGAAGTGAGGTGTAAAGTAAACAATGTTATCGGCTCCCTTCGGTTTGTTTGCTTATAAGGAGAGGGTTGATGTATAAGGGAAGTTGGGGAAAAAAATATTTTATCTTGAATTGTATAAATAGAAAAAAATGACTTATGAAAATGACGTAGAGTATGTTTTACCCCTACAGATAAAGATATAGGTTTGGTATTTACTAAAACAATAACAATGTTACTCAAAAAATTTCAAATAACAGACAGCTAACATGTCAGTGGAAAAAATCTAGTGTGAAAAATAGGTCCATAAGAGATGGTCTTGGAGAAAATCCACATTTTGGTATTACCTAAGGTGGCCAAACATTAGAGGTACCAGAATGTTCATAGGGTCAATATGAAAACATAGATATATGATAACCTTTTCAGTATTGCAGATTAGTTACTTTTTCAATGAAAAATTACAAAAGTTAATTTTTCACTGTGATGCCTAGTCAGAAAAAATTCTCCATAATCAGATACTGGCGTATGGTATACCAATGATGGGGCAATATCATGTCAAGTTAGGTTTACTGAATAATCATTTGTGTCAGAGCAAGTCATTTTGAGCTATTTACAATCAAATGTCTTAAAAGCTTGTTTCAAAAATGAAACAGCTGTGTAGACTGTTGACTGAGAGTTATGACAGAGGGAACATAATTGTTCATGATTACTCTGAAATATTTAATCACTTCCTCCGTAGCCTATTGCCTACCATTCCATAAAATTTCATTGAAATTCATTGAGTACATTTGGAGATATTGTATGGACAACTTCTAGGACTATTGTGTTGTATAGATATGAAGCTACGATATAGGGGAGATAATTGTGCATTGATTCCCATCAAAATGACTCCTCTCATTGCCTATTGCCGACTTTTCTTCAATATTTTGTTCAAATCCACTTAGAACTTCAGGAGATATTGCATTGCGAGAAAGAGAATTTTTGAAGATTTTTTTGTTGAGGGAACAGATCACTACAAGGTCGGGAAAAAATTATTCATGGATCCGCTCCAAAATTGAATCTTTATAACTTGTTGCCCACCTTTCACGAAATTTTATTGAAATTCATTGAGAACTTTCTAAAGATATTGTGGTGATGGAGAGAGAACTTTTGATGATATTTTGTGGGTGCAGACAGTTAAAATTTTGGGGAGATAATTGTGCAATGATCCATTCCAAATTTTATGACCTTTTCTGTAGACTATTGCCCATCCTTCCACATAATTCCATTGAGAAACATTCAGAATTTTCTCAGAATTATTGTGCAGGCTGACAGAGAACTTTTGAGTATATTATATAGTATGTACAGATAACTACGATGTAAGGGAGATAGTTATGTGTGGATCCACTCCTAAATTTCTTGACATCCTTTGTTGCCATTTGCCAACTCTTACACAATATGTCATTAAAGTTCATTGGGAACTTTTAGAGATATCCTGTTGACAGATAGATGGTAACTTGAAAGAACAGTATCAAATTTCAGATCAAAGCAATTTATTTACTCTTGGCTTTTCTCTCCATCTGTCTGTTCACACATGTCAAAAAATTCTCTAAGAATTTCAAGAAGTTTTGTGGAAGAGAGGACAATAGTCTATGAAAGTAGTCATGAGATTTTAGAATAGATTCATGAACAATTATCTCCCTTACATCTTAGCTAGCTATCCATACCACATTGTTCTCAATGAATTTCAATGGAAATTTTTTGAAGGGTGGGCAATATGCTACGATATCTCAAAAATTCCTCAATGAATTTCAATTAAATTTTCTGAGATGATTGGCCATGGGGTGCAGAAGACTTGGTTGAATTTGGGGATGGATCCAGGAATATGGATATTTTTTTCATACATATATGTATATGCTCATGACTGACTTCCAAGGTTCTCAAAAAATTTTGTTGAAATTTAGTGCAAGGCTGGGCTATTGGCTACAGAAAAAGTGATTAGGTTTTGGGAAGATCCTCACTCAATTCACACTCTCCCAGTGCTATCTAGTTTTATATGGGGGTAGGTTTGTCTACAGAGTGATCAGTAGCATTAAGCACCAAGATAGGCAGAGTTGTCATACCTAAATATAAACTAGAGATGTATTGAATCACAAAAATATAAAAATTGTTTTGCCATCTTAGGTGGTACAAATTTGTGAAAATATCGGTATTGGCCCCTGGACTAATATGATAATTATCGAGTGGCCCTCCTATTTAATCCACTCTAAATCTACAAAACTTGAAAACAAATGGGAAAAAATTACAAAATTCTCAAAGCGAATTTTATTTTTTATCAGAAAGATAATTTTAAATGCTCTTAATTGTGATTGATGCACTTGGGAAACTATTTCAGCTTCATATGATTACAATCAAGTTTGGTTTCCTATTTATCTCTTTGTAGATATTATATGGAAAACAGAGTCCTAACGAGATGGTTGCCATTTGATCATATTAAGAAAAGACTAAAGCAGATTGCTGACTATTATTATGTGTAAATTGAATTTTCCAACATTCTTTTAAATTAAGGATACTTCACTGCGTTTTGGAATCCTCATAAATATTGGATAAGAATTTAGAGATTTCTGAACAATATTTGATTTTGACAGATGACATCCCTACTTCTACAAATTGAATACATTGGCCTGAGCCAGGATTAAACACTACAAATATTGTTCATATTATTCAGACATTTATGTTGTGGGCTTTGTTAAATTGGGAATTTTCTTCTAAAATTGAATTTTTGTGGATAAAGGAACACCATCAAAATGTGTTTGGTACTTTTTAACCTGAGCATTTAGGCCTCAAACCTATTTTAGTATAAGTCTATTTGGCAATTAGATTTTGGAATCAGGAAAAAATGTTGATTTGTTCATCACTCAAAAATGAAACTTAAAAATCCTTAAAACTGTAAATTCAACTTTATTTTAGTAATATTCATTAGAAATTTCACTTCTATTTGAATTATTCCATAGTTTTCAAGTATTGTTACAAAATCAATTGAATGTTGATAATAATCAAATGTAAATTAGTTGTTGTTTTTTATTAAAGTGTTGGTAATTCTTGAATGTTCTGTTAACTGTTTAATTTACTCCAAACATACTGAAATATACGTGTACATTTAAACAAAAACTATTGTAAAAAAAATGATGATATGATTTATACAAAGTCCTGGAGATTGATTATTCACGTGGATGCATTAACAGGAAATATCTTTAAAATAGGTTTTTATTCATACATGTCTGCATAATGTTATTTTTTTAGATGAATTATGAATATATCCATCAAAGATATTGCTATCATCTGAACTTCATTGAGTCATTTTCTAGGGTTTGGAAGTTAAAAGAAAGAAAAACTAGAAATTGATTAGATGTTAGTGAAAAGACTGAAATATGTAAGAGTCCAAACTTAAGATGTGACTTGTGTCTATAAGAAGAATTAAGAATAGTAACATAAGAAAAAAAAAGCTATTAAACTCTTGATCAGGGATAGATGTAAAGTGTAGACATGAAAAAGAGTTTTTACGACAATATCCAAAGTGAAAATTGTTTGGTTAATATTACTCAGCTGGTGTGGATCATCATGCCAAAATTATACTTCATAAACCAAGTTGAGGTGATATAGTTGCAGTGTGATCTGTGATGGCCAGGTTGTAATAGTACTTTCACTTCACTGACCTGACTATTTCAACATTTTTGACATACTGTATGTTTGACCCAAATTTATTATCTTACACTTCATAATTAAAAATTGAAGGGGAAAGTTTCCTGGCAGTGACCCAAAGCTGAACGTATGCACACATAGGTCACTATCATATGAATAGGGAAAGTCAAGGGTTGACCTAAATTATGACAGTAAATACACAAACAGACATAATTAAGGACTTGACCCTAGATTAGAACCATCGTTGTAGATAGTGGATATCTAGGAGGGCACCTAAGTTTAATTAACATGACAAGAGTAAAAAGTAAATTATGAAAATTAAAAGGAAATTGAAGTATTGAAAAAAAAACAAATCAAAAGATTGTTTATTGAAAAATAAAGAAAAATACAAGAAAATAAAAATATATCATAAAATCTTGAACTACTTGGATAAAATCAAAAAATAATTATATAAATTCAGGAAGTAGATTAAACCAAATTAATCAGGGAAAATAGAAGAGGTCAAACTCTGTCAATATCTCAAAACAAAAAAAATCTCTGACTTTGCTTCCTCTCCACCCCGTCATTCTAAATATCCCATAACTTGCCACAAAGCAGCTTGATTAGACTGACTTACAATAACTTGGCACTATGGGTCAGCTCCAAAAATAGGTGAGAAGAGTTGGAATATCCGAAGGGTTCAAATGTAACAGAATGTATAATCTGTAATGAACCCTTGAAAAAAATCTTTACTTACATATGTATATGTGTGTGTGTGAATTATTTTATATATATATATATATATATATATATGTTATTTTTATTAATTCACTTCTCTCTCTGAAGATGATGATAACTGGTTGGGGAATATCTATGAAAAAGTAAATTAAAAGATCAAGTAAACTCATTTTTACACTCTCTCCTGTTCATGTGTACTCCCATAAGTTCACCTATAAATATACTATAAGAAACAGATTACTCATATTTAGAATGAATCATGTATAGAGATATCAAGTGAATATGTATCGGTTGAGGCAAAAGGACACATTCATGGAGCAACTATGATATGTGTCATAGAAAGCAAACTAAGGCACAAGACTATATTCATTGAGCATTTTCTGAGAAAAAAACTTACCAATTGTGGCACAATGTCATCATCATGGAGCATCTTCTAGAGAACAAATTTGGTAACTGTGGTACGTTGCAATGTTCAGGGAGCACTTTGTAAGGAACAAACTTGCTAACTATGGTACTTGTCTATCTTTGTGGAACACCTTTTCAGGAACAAATTTTTTTAACTATGGTGCATAGCTGTCTTCATAGAGCTCCTTGGGAAAAACAAAACTGCCAACTACTGCATAGGAAATTGTTGTACTAGATATCTGTTGGACAGCCAACTATGGCATGAGGACCTCTCTGTGGAGCACCTAGTGCAAAGGGAAATTGCTTTGAAGATTAGCTCAACATATTTATTTCCCTTTTCTTATTTCTGCATGTTATTTTGATTACTCTGAAATGCTCAAGAGTTGAATTTTGCACATCTGAAATGGCTAACTTGTTTTCCTCACTTGTATTAACTGCACTCATCTTTCTGGTAGCTGATAAGCATTCAGCTTCTTGCAGCAAATCCCAAAGGCCAAATAGATTCATTATCAGCAAGCAAAAGAAACAAGTCTTAGTGCTAGTTGTATGTCTATATGTGTCGTGTTTAGTTTTCTGTGCACTTTTTCCTCCACATTTTTCGATGTAATTGGTTATTTGCTGTCTAGAATATTTAAATTTTACCATAAAACAATGATTTTGCCAATATGTCCATAGATGTCTGAGAATATACATAAATGTGTACTGCTTCTCTCTCAGGAAATATATAAAATTTAAGAATAAATTATGTGCCTGGAAATATGAAGTTCTTTTGTAGATGTCTCCAAATTAGTGTTCACATAATTCAGCACCAAGTTTTTCTTCAGTGTTTTCAACAAAACTTAAAACTCTCTTTCAGAATTTTTTCTATCAATTTTTTTATATTTGAGAACAGAATCTCTTATTTCTTAAAGAGAAAGAATGTCAAATATTGCTGATTTTCCATTCATTGATTTTTTTTTTCTGCTCAAGACTTGAGATAGCACAGATACACATGCACACACACACACACACACATTTAGATATTTACTAAGATTGATAGCAAATAGGATGGAGGAAGATTGCATTAAACCAGTCTTCATTGAGGAAAGCCATCCTACCTTGAAAATCAGAATTCAAAATTCTGACTACTACTTGTGCTCAAATATCAACTACTGGCACTGGTGAAATACTTGTCTACTAAGCAGACATCACACACTTACACCTACATATAAGTTGGATGGCAAACTTTTGGTATGAATTGCTAGTTGTGTAGAATAGTTACTTAATTTTATCAGCAACATTTTTTTCTTCAAGTATTTTGTGCAAATTCATGTGAAATACTGTAGTACATAAAAAAACAAGAAAAAAAAGGATACTGTAGTACATAAAGAAACACCAGAAAAAAAGGATTTCTTTTTCTTACTTTGAAAAATTGGCAGGATACTATAGCTCTGATGGAAGTCTATCTCACTTAATTGGAAAAATTTTCTCTTGATCAAGACAGATTCTAGTAACATGCTACATATTAAATTTTAACTTGTTTAATCAAAGAAGTTTATAAGAAGATTTTTGGTACATTATATACACACACATACACACACATATTTATTTATATATATGTATGTATATATATATATATATATATATATATATATATATATATATATATATATATATATATATAAAAGACATAAATAAGATATAAGTAAGGCGTAAGGAAAAACCACACTGGTTGGAGATTATTTTATGTTTGATAACTTGGATATTTAATAAAAAGGTGTGTTGATACTTGTATTTCTCAACTCACAGCTCTCTTGAAAATTTTTATTGAAACCAGTCAGAAACATCATTTCTCTGAGTCAAGAAATACAACTATGAACAGAAAAACTTTTTACTAAATATCCAAGTTATTAAATATAAAATGATTTTAATCCAGTAATATGGCTTATCTTTAAAACATTGACTGCTAAAGTTTTATAATTTTATTTCTTTTTAACATTTAAGTTATACTTATATGACTTTCAGATTGGGAATTTTGAAGTCTACACTTGTATTTCTCTAATCCATAGTTGAAAACATCAGCACACCACACAGCCATAACTATCAACAATGCATTTTCATCATAAGGCAGGATCAGAATCAATGTATTCTCTCTCTCTCTCTCTACACATACACATACATATATATAGATCTTACAATGAAAGATCTGTGACCATCAGTTGTGGGCTTCAAATTATACATATTGGTGGGAATCAAGAAGTATTTTGCTTTAGTACCATGGATCTTCCTCCCTGACAACAACTCCCGGCGCACTTGAAATTCCTTAAAGAATTCCCTAATGTTTGCAGTTGAGATATTTATCAAGTGCTCACATTGCTTTTCAAATTTAGGTATCCATGGATGGTTGATGCATTATTGGTAATGTTCTCAACCAAGACATGACGTGTTTTATATGATAATAGAAAATTTGTGTCATATCTCTTTGGCTCTGGGTTCAAGACAAATATTACCAGGTAATGCAATAAATCTGGCATAGAGATTCAGAGGGGAGTGGCAATGATCAAAATCAAAAGTGCGAAGCTGATGAAAGTAGACCACTACATCTACTTAGGACAATGAACCTCCATGAAATCCTCAAAAGAAGTAGAAATCAAGCAAAGAATCACTCTAGGATAGCAAGTCTTAGGCAGAGCAAGCTCAACCTTCAAAATCATGAAGATCCCATTAGTTTTAAAAAGAAGGATATGCAACCAATGCATCCTCCCGATAGTCACCAATGGAGCTGAAACATGGAACCTAACCAAGAGACTGACACACAGACTGATATGAATGCTATGTGCATATGAAAAAATAATGCTTAACCTCATTTGGAGATATCACAAAATAGCATTATATATTAGGGAATAAAGAAGAGACAAGACATCATACAATTTATTAGAAAACTCAAATGGCAATGGACTGATTGCATTGCAAGAATGGCATACAGCTACTGGACATCACAACTCACAACATGGATCACCAGAGAGTACATGCAAAACCAAGGCTGGCAGAATGAGGTGGAGAGACAAAGTAGACAAGTTTAGAAAATATTGAAAGATGTCTAGCAAATCTTGGGGAAGGTCCAAGACCAACAATGGTCTTGAAAAAACTGATGATAATGAAGGGTTGTTAAAGCAATATCCATAGGAGTTGGGTGTGAGCTCAATTCTTATTAGATGCTACTTTTTTCATTTCTGATTTTGCTACGTTTGCTTTAGTTGACGAAGTGATTCAACCTGCAGTGTCGTGATGAAATGAAACTTTGATAAGATAGAGTGAAACTAAAATGCTTCATCTAAATAGCAGCAATAATAAGATAGAGTAAAACTAGTAATACATTAATAATGATAAAAATGTTTCATCTGAAAGATTTTCGAAGAAGAACTCATCTTACATTTACCTGTAACCAGTATATTACTGTATCCAATGTAAATTATGTTATACAATAGACCTGAAAATATCTTTTTTATTATGTTCTTCTCTAAAAGACAAAGTTGTTGACCTTATAGAAGTCTGTCTAATACAGTAGACAATAAACAACAAACAAAATAACATAGGCATACATACATACTTCATTATCTATTTTCCAGAGTTAATGTAGTATATTTTTGGTTATTTGATTAGTTCAGACTGGAACATAAAATGTGACAATAGTGAATAAATGCAATATCTACAAACGGTGGGATGGAGGAGAAAGTCGGTTTTAGGACATATTTACATGGCCTATTTTGGAACACTCTAGATAGGAATGTGGCCAATTCCTTGTCGGAATATGGTCTGGGTTCTATTACAATAAAACTAATGAGCAAAATATGGTCAGACTAGAATGAGAGGAGAGAGAGACAGAAAGAGAGAGATCGAAAGAGGAACAAAGCTTGTAGAAAAAACAGTTCTGATCTGAAAAGGGAAGTATTTTTGAAGTGTATGTGTGTGTGCGTATGTGTATTTCCAAACATATGTGTTGAGAAAAAGTCAGGGAAGATATATGCATAGATATATTCATGTACATTTGCATACATACACCAGAATGTTATGTACCAAACCGTCCAATTGGTGACGCCTAACTGTAATATATTTCCAATGAACTAATTATGTTAGCAGGGACTAAACACCTAAATAATTAGTTCCCAAATATAAGTTTTTAATAAACAGTCTATGTTCTCTCTTTCCACTTACGTTTTTTTCATTTTGCTGAGTCTGTCTATTTTTTCTTCAGTCTTATCAAATTAAAAGTTGATGCGCACATACAGCAATATATATATATATATATATAGTCTAGAAAGCTTTATAGCTTTACACATTAGCATTAAAAAACTTTTCCAATTCACTCATTTTTCAATATCTGTTAGTGCAATTTATATAACGTTCTTCAATATTTTTTCCTGTTTTATATATACTTTGTTATCATGGCACAATCTATAAAATTTCTCTGGTTGGAATCATCAGTTGTTTACTATGTAATGGTTCCAGAGATTTTAAAAACAAAACAGTTTTATTAACATTGCACTCCAGCAGTGTTGATCAAACACCACCTCCTTTTGAGCCATGATTTTGATATATAGCTAATGCCATGTATATGCACATTATATATATATATATATATGTATATATACATATATATATATAGAGAGAGAGAGTAAACATTTGGGAAATTTGACAACAAAAAATCACTTGTCACATCAAGTTTCCACCATTTCCTTTTTGTAGTCCCCAATCTGCTGTTTGCACACTGGTTCATAAAAGTAGAGCTCACCAAGGGTAGCAGAAGTTCATACTACATTCAGTTGATCTATATTATTCTAATTCCTTGAAATTTTGATTAGCTCCTCATATACAGGGAGAGATAAAAGTTATATAAATGTGTGTATTTGCATCTGTTGTGTGTCTGTATTGTGTGTGTGTGTGTGTGCATATGTGCACGCAGAAGAATTATATTTAATTCTCGTCTTATTTAAACGAAAGGTAAGATTTTAGAGATATCTCATCCAATTTTTTAAAAAGATGTGCCAATGAGACAATTTTTTTTTCTTTGCTTTTATTTCCCTGGGTGTGTGGAAGTAGAACAATTTTTACAAGCACAGAAAAGAAAGGCATGAATCCACTTCTCTCTGTGCTCCATCCCATCACCAGGTATCTAGACAAACCTTCTCATCATTAGCATGTCATGAAGATTGATTGAGAAAAGTGATGGTGTGTGAGCATTTGGGAAGAAAATCACTCTCCCATGACTACCTTAACTGCCAAGGTAATTTTACAAAGTTGATAACTCTCTAGTTAACTCTGGCAGGACAAAGTTTTTTTTAGACTATATACCGCAGTGAACCTATGTCTGAACTTGTAAAATACTTTGTGTCCAATTGTCTAAACACTCTCTGTCAATCTTCAAGAGGTTTCTTGACCTTCCTACTATATCTCTCTTACCTATATTGAATTTTGAACAAGATATACAAAAAATGTATTCTTTATTGAACAAATTAATGATAAATTCCATTATTTGAATGCAGTATCATGATTCCTGCATTAAACTTCTGCTTTATTACTAATATGTGATTACAAAAAAAAGAACATGGCGACATCCATTTTTAATTCAAATTTCTGATTAATTCCTCATTACTCCAATTATCATTATTGATGGGAAATTTTAAAATATTGTTTTGTTTTTTTTTCAATATATTTGAATGTCTCATTGCATTCATAATTCCTTGAAATGACTTTAAAAAATACTTCAACTAGCAATTTGACTCCATTGTCTAACTGTTCTCACTGTTTTCTTTAATTTCCTGAAATCAAAATGAAAATATTCTGATTTTACTTTATTTGTTCTCTATTTCAGGGAACACATCAAGAAGATTTTCGTTACTTGTATTAATTCTCAATCAAGTCTTTCCCCGTATCCATGTAAGTACACTCACTTTTCTTCTATATAAACTAGTACAAACATGATTTTAAATAAATAATAAACATTATGCCACCCATTACTTGATATATGTGTGTATATATATATATATATATATATATATATATATATATATATATATATATATATATATATACAGGTATCTGCTCCTTTTTGAAACCTCATTTTATGCCACTTTTTTCTAGCATTCAATATTTGTTTTGCTGGAAGTACTTATTGTATTGTTGCAGAGTATCCACTTTTCATCATTAATCACAATTTGTTCCAAAAACAGAACGTTTTAACGCATGTAGTAAATATGGTATGGTAAATTTCTTCTTGTTTAACTCATGTGCACCTCCCAATGCTACCTAATGACAAAAACAATTACATTTTTGGCCAACCAAATATGAGTGTGTAAGAGATAGAAATCTTGGTAAATATATATGCACAGTAAATGGTGGAAAATACGAGCTGATTGCCACTCGTTATTTTAGAAAAATAACACAAAAGTCAAGTGATTTTTTCACACATCTATAAAGTTTTCACAGAGCTCCTAATGACCTCTCAGAGACAACCTAGGGGCCAGTGGAACTCCAGTTGAAAAAGCTAATATACACATTGGAACATTATTTCACAAATTGCGATTCTAGTTATTTACTGGATATTGTAAATCTCATTTTCAAGCCTACCAAAATAGGTTGCGGGACTTTTCTAAAGCTTGAAATTTTTCCACAGCTTGGCAAGAGAAAAGAATTCTTGAATAAATGAAAAAATAATTGTAGATTATTGATAAGAGAACCAGAACAAAAATGGCACACATTTTAGGGGAATCTGTTAAAGAGTGTGTTCACTTGTAATCAGATTTAATTTGAATATCAACTAATTTTTTTTCCATCAAGAATTATCTTTCTCTAAAAAATTAATTGCAGTGTGTAATTTTCTATGTTTCTTCCTGATTTTTGTATTGTACAATATGTTGGAGAAGTTTTACAATTTACTTCATCTTAACTATAAAAACTAATTTTTCCCATATGAATAGAAATGATATCTAGCAGAGTGGTAAAAAAAACTATATACTAGCTGTGTTCATACATCCAGAATTGTCTAATACATTGTGATTCCAACAGCTTTTATCAGGTGCTGTAATACTGGTGTTTTGGGGGGTTAACTCTGGTAAGAGAGCACAGTACAAGTTGGATGATGTTTATTATTAGATTTGATTTGTTTACCTAACCATACCACCTACAATCCTTTAAGATCACTAATCCAGTATTACTTGAGTCCTAGTAATAGCTAACTTGTATCAGGTCATATAGGTTAGTTCAACTCTCAAAAGTTGGGCAGACATAGCTAATTGATATTAAAATGTTATTAATCACTGCTGCCTGCAACAGATCAATTTAAACACTGTTGCTGGGTGTAGGTTATTTATGTGTTCTGACATTTATACATATCTATTTATCTATGCATCTGGACTTCTTCCAACCCTAATCATTCATAGAAGAAACTTGAAAATTTGCTTACACACTCCCTTTCACCGAATGGAAAAAATAGTTTTTTTTATTTCCTGGAAATTCCCCCCAAAACAATTTTTTGGGGGGTGGGGGGTGTAATGTGATTTCAGGTTAAATTGGTTCCTTACATTTTGCCAAGCAGAATTCAGGCTTGCTTTTTTTTTTTCTTTTTTTTAGAAAATCCAAACTTTTTGTGATGCAACAAAAGGCAAGGAGAAAAGACCTCTTGAATAAAATAACATTCATTGATCACCCCTTTTCCTTATTATTATCCAAAATTTTTGGGTCATTTCATATTTATGGTATTTTTGATCACCATCAAACATAGTGCTACACTGATCAGTTTACAACACTATTAGATTGTGCATGTGTCATTGTCCCCAAGCCAGAACAAACTTTTTACATAAACATCAATGATAAGCCTAAAGATCAGATATTATATTCTACTTAACATCCTCAGAGTAATTTCTTGTTCAGTGTGAGCATCATAAACCCAAACACATTCTTTTTGTTACCAAATTTCAGCTGATCCATTCTACAGCATTCATTAGGTATACAATCTGTGAGAAAAGAAAAATGTCCCTTTGGAAAATGCAGGTAAACAGAAAAGACCTTCAAGCAAATAAACCTATTGGATCAGTTCATTCCAGTAATGTAAATACAACAAATAATACCATTCCCAGACTTTTCTACTTCCCCTTTTGATATGGCTTTCTTGTGTTAAACAAGTCTGACATTAAGGAATAGCCATTTCTCTCTTACATTCTTTTCCTTATTTGCATGGGATGTTATGCTTTAAGATAGAGCAACAGAAAGAATGAGTTCAATAGTATGAACAACTATTGGAAGTATGATAATTCCTCTCAAAATAATAAAGGATATTTTTGTATGTCTGAGAAAGATCATAGAATCGATCAGCAGGAAAGGTGTGGCTAAATCAAAGCAATATAAAGAAAGAGTCCAAATGTCCAAACAATACATGGAATGACTTCTCTTGAAATTTGAACTGTATGAGATATTTTGACCGAGGTTGTTTGCATTTACTTCATAATAATCCCCTGGGGAGGGACAAGAATCTATATCTCCTCCCAGGCATGGGTATATAGCTAGCAGTTGGGACTCTTTAGCCCAGAAGAGCAGTCTATTTGAGAAGGTTACTCTGACTGAAATAGAAACTACAGTAGCCATAGCTAGTCTCAAGCCCTGAGGAAGCTTGAGCACGGGGCTGGCAAGGGATGGGCAATTCCACCCTGTGAAATCGTACTTGGTACTGAAATTGCAGCAGAGTGGTTGCAGCCTTATGCTCAACAATGTGTCTACAGGAATAACTAATGACATCAGGGTAGAGATAATGCTGAAGATCACTCAAGCATATGGGAAGTGTGAGTCAAGATAAATAGAAAAAGATTAAGAGGCTTAGCAGGAAATTCCATCAATTCTGAACTCTTCTCTTCTGAAACATTGATTCTGGTGCACAACCAGATAATCTAGAGTCATAATGATTCTTATGCAAATTATGGGAATCTCTGATATTAATGACTTCTTTTTGAAGTGTTTATAAATTGCTTATTTATAAATTTTATTATGCAATTTTTCATACTTAGGCTGACTGAAAAGTAATTTGCGTTTATGAATATTTATATGAAATTAGAAAATGCATATACATGTGTGTTCATTACTCAGATGTCCATCAAGCACATGGGTACATAATGTAAGCAGATAAAATCCATATAATTATACTGACTTGCTTAAAGGCCACCATCTGTTAAACTCAATCTTGCCAGTTCCTGATCATAGAATTTGTAGCCATGACATTACAAAAATTATTGCAATGAAAGAAAACATTTTTTAATAAAAACCTATAAAACTGAGAATTTGCATCGAAGAAATGGACTTTTTTCTCAAAAATTGCTATCAAAAAACTAAGAGCTGACAGTTAACAAGAATGAAAGACTTTGCTTTGAAATTTTGAAGAAAAAAAGATTGACGATTGAGATGGAACATTAGCAGACATTTTTTTTTTTAAATTTACAAGAAATACAACTCTTTTAAAAAATAAACACTTCGGAACATTTTTGCTCACTTTTGGATTTTACTTTTGTAGTAGACTGGTGTTTGGTTCTTAAGCAAACTCCAATTATACTTATAGTAAGCTTTACTTATACTGCTACTAATAATTAATCAGTAGGAGTCTAGGTCTTTCTAACTTGACAAATAATGTAGGAAATGTTCAAGTTTATTTTTTGGTTTCCTTTCCACATCTCTGTAAGATCATTCCAAAGCAAGGTATACAATATTCAAGAACAAGGATTAGGAAAAAAGCTGGTTACTTGGTAACTAGAATATATATACTTATGTAGAAAAATCATTATCACAAAGACAAGAGGTTGCATATCCTTAGTTGTTTCATCATTGACTTTTTCATGATGAGAAAAATTGTGATGAAGTTGGATATATTCCAAAAGAAGTAGCCTTTGAAACCATTCAAGTTAATAACTGCAAATGAGATTTGAACTAGTATATAGTATCCCTGAGAGCCATTCTGATATGGACAGTACCTTACTGTTTTGGCTATGGAGACCCATTAGCAGGCAAAATTCAAATTCAGATGTATAGCTACAGTCTTCCTCATCCAGTTTTCTTCATACAATATTGTTTATTTACACCTAGTAGTAGTAGTAGCCATCATAGTCCTGAGTTGTCCAAATTTCTTCGATTAAGTATTGTCATCATCATCATCATCATCATTTTTCTCTTCTTCTTCTTTGCTCTGTTAAAAAATGTGGACATGTTATTCACACCTCCACTTGATTAAAAAAAATGTCTAGAAAGCTGTTTGAGACAATGTGTCTCCTGGCCTCATAACCTAGAACTGCAGGTTTGTCGGGTAAAGAGTTTCAGAACTTGTCAAGTTTTTGTTTGAATGAGTCTGTTTTGACACCAGTTTAGTTTTTGATATGTTGCGGTTAACCATCAAAGAGTTTAGGACCACACATGGCAAAGCCATTTTCTCTCAGACTCATCACTTTGTAAGTGTATCTTAGAAATTGTGTTATACCCTGTCTAAAAAAATGATCTTGCCCATCATTTCATCTGATCTTGACTGGGTTCATCATTAATTTTTTCTGCTATTTTTTCTTTCATCTTATTTGTCACGCTTTTTATATTCCATGGCCACTGAGTAGGCATCGCAGATCAAAAATAGATGCAGCTTACTTATCCAGCATAGAATATAAAAAAGTTTGAACAGTGTGATAAAAAGCAACAAACATAAGATAAAAGAAAACCTAATCAAAAATGATAATAATGAATAAATAAAGTTGAAATAAAAGGAAATGATCCCTGTCTAAAATAATTAGTTGAAATTTAAAGAAGTTAAAATTGATGTTGCTATTTAAAGTTTGATTATTGTTACCATCAGTTTATGAATAAAGCTATTCATACCTGACAACCCACCTACTTACTTACCAATACACAGCCAATGAAAACACTAAAAATTTAGTTGAAGCAAAGATAACCACTAACTTTTGTCTCATGAATTTTGCTCTGCTTCATTTTCATTGCTTTAAAACCCTCAAGAACAGACCTTGAGAGCTGAAATCTTGATCTTTTGTAGCTTAGACATCAAGCTTTCAAGAAAGGTACAACATGCCAATATCAGCAGATCAAGGTGTACATAAATAATCAAATGAACCATTGAAATCTGACAATAGCAGTGGTGGCTTATTGTTCTCTATTACAAAAATAATAATGACAAAAGCTCACTTGGAAAATTCAGTCAACTTAAGAATAATTGTTGTGTGATGTGAATTTTTTGAAAAATAAGGAAAATAATTCTTTTGTTAAATCTGATTATGAAGTTGTAAACAAATTAGCCATTATTCAAAGATGCGAATGATATGAATTCATTTTTCCATGTGCAAGGCTTAGCATGTACTCTCATCTTAACATCGAGAACAATTTTTTCAATATTTCACTGAGTAATTTTAAATCTTCATTGTTTACCATTTACAATTTCCTATAAAGAGATGGAAGTTTTTTCTTTTTAAAGTGAAAACCTCCACATTTCTCATTAAATGTCTAACTTTGATCCAAAATCACCCAGAAAATAAAAAGGTTTGATTAAATTTGATCAAAGAGTCTTGTAGGAGAAATACAGACAGAGTTTTAAGAACATTTGATTTCATACAGATGAATTAAAACCACAAGAAAAATTATGCACATATTCATGCTTGTATTTCACCTCTGTTCAATTTACTTCTGTATCTTTGTTTTTTTTCTTGGTCTAGTATTTGTCGTATTTATTCTTCAAGTTGTTTACTGATGTTGTTAATAATATAGCTGGGTTGAGCTGCACTTGTGAATTTCAGTTGTTTATTATACTTTGAGAGAAGAAGTTTTTCTTAATGTTTAGCAAGTAAAAATTATGCCTATGTAATATATGATATTATTTAATAATTTAGTATAATGCAATTTATAATCATATATTTAGAAAGACAGAGAGAGAGAGAAAGAACAAACAAAACAACAAATTTGGATATGAACAAACCAAGATCAATAGAGAGACAGGAATGAACAGACCGAGATAGATACTGCAATGTCTAGCCAGGTACAACAGCTGGCCATTACTCAGTATGCATGATTGTATTCAATCTTCACCTGGTGCCCCACATCTTTGTTTTCTACAGCCATAAGACAAGTTTATAAAGCTAATATAGATAGATAGATAGGAACAGACTTGAGACAGAAATCCAGCTGCATTGATGGATAAAGGTGCAAGCGACATGGACTCATAACTACATGAAAACCAATTGTAAATCTTTAAGTACAACTGATGCCAATATTTGTGCTTGTATTTTGCCTCTCTTGAAGTTATTTGCTTCAAAGTTCATTTTTTATGTGCCGTGTATTTGTCGTATTTATCCTAAAATTTACTGTTCTTGTTTTAGTATAGTTGGGTCGTGTTTTACTGGTGAGTTCCAGTTGTATATCATTCTTTGAGAGAAGAAGTTTTCTTTGTACTACACTTTTGGAATTCTGTTCTTATTTCTTTTGATCATTGTAGAGAATTTTTTTGGTAGGATGTTATCTATACTTTCTATTTTGAATGTTGGTATTGTGTCTCCCCTTATTCCTCTTCCTCTTTGTGCAGTTGGTTTTAGCTTTTGAAGTCTGTCTTCAAATGGGAGGTTTTTCAGTTCTGGGACCATTTTCAATGCCCTTCTGCATGTGTTTTTTTCTAGTTCTGTGATACCTGTTAGTGAGTTGTGGATTCCATACTTAGACTGCATATTCTAGGTGTGGTCTGATATATCATTCCCAGTTTTTGTAATTTCAGGAGTTTTTAAATTTTAGTATATAAATTTGAAAAATGGAGGTGCAGACTTACATCATGGTCATTGGCGTGAAAAATGGAATTGGAAACCCGAGTTTCCAGATTATACTAAGCTTGAGAAATAACAACTTGTTATTATGGAACTTAATTTTTTTTGTTATTTGATTCTTAACAATGCTGTCTTGTATCTAAATACATAGTTACAACATTGCTTTCGTACATTGATTTTGAGCTTACTAAAAATTCTCTCCTTCACTACCGTTAAGCTGCCCAAATATACAGCCACTTTATCTGTTGCCCATCAGTGTTAATTAGCATCTATTTTTCCAGATGTTCAAACACCTCACCCATGGGACAGTCCTCAACCTTTCCTCGAAATATTCCAGATATACATGTGTGGAAAAACAGTTCCAACAAATCCATTAAAATGACACCAATGTGAATCATAGGGAAACAGAAAATCTGCTCTGTTTTGTTTAGGTCATTCAGAGCAGGGTGGGGATGACAAGAGAGTGAGGAAGGTGGATAAGAACATGCATGCTTTGAAATTCTGGATTAGAAGTGTTTGTTTTCTTTACTGAGGAACTGATTTCCAATAGTGGAAGTAACCTCACAATTGATGAGCCAAAGAAACACTTACATAGATAGGGCTGGCCTTACAAGCTACAGGGGACCCTATTGGAAACTTAGAAGTATAAATAAACATTATACGTCCCCAGTACAATGGAAAGCAATCAAAATTTGCATCTGAAAATTTCAGTGAAACAATTTTTTTACACTCTTCTGTTATTGATTAACATTATTTGATTCAAGTACAATGAAAAAAAATTCGAAATAGAAACAGTGTAAACAAAACACTGTTGAATCTTCAAGAATTTAGAAAAAAATTATATTGTTGTTCTTCTCTATAAATCATCTTCTTCATCTGCAATGTTGTGTTGTTAGCATATCATAAGACTAGAATATACCTGTGCAGGGCCTCCTTGGGAGCAATTGATCCAATCACTTGAAGCTGGCCCTGTACATAAATATAGGATTAATGTAATAGACAATTGAAGCAGATATTTCAAAAGTTTTTTAGATGATTGAACTCCTTCTTGTTGTTTGTGTTGATGACAACATCATTTTTTCCAAACTATTCTACAGCCTTCTTCAGGTGTATTATTCAAATGTGATAGTGGTAAACAGAATTTTTCCAATGGTTGGAATGCTTGTTAGGTCCTGATTTCCATACCTTGTCCCTGTTGAATAGTTGAAGCCACATCAGCTTGAACTACGCATTTATCTAATTTATACACTCATTCGTCATGTTGATGTGTGTTGCCTCTTTGATTTTTTTCAGTTTTCAACAGCATTCCCTGTGTATAATCTGGACTTCTTTTCAGAGAGGAAGTTTTGATAACACAAACATTAAGGTTAATCATTCAAAAAAAACTCCTTGAATGTTAATGACCCTTCTAAAAACTATAGACAGTACTTGATATTTACCAAGTTTAGCTTAGTTTGATACAAGATCATTGTAGTGGGGCACTCAGTGATGATTATTGTCGTTAGCATCACAAGCCTGTTAACAATTGTTAGACTGATTGTGAAACCAGGGATTTCATGAAATTACTGAAATCTTAGAAGAATTTTCAAATTTTATTGGATTTTATGAAATCACTAATCCCACAATCTCACTGTGACATATATTGTTGAATTGGAAGTGAGTCTTCTCTTGGAACCCCTTCCACAGAAGAAAAGGATTGATTTGAAGTACTACTCTCGATTAGACCAGGTGAAGGCAACAATCAATGAAATGAGTATGTCTAGAATTGAGAGAAAGGATGTGATATTTCATCAGAATAACACGAAATCGCATGTTCTTTTGGTGACCAGGCAGAAACTATTACAGTTTTTCCACTCATCAACTGTATTTGATGGATGTTGCATCTGGTCTTTACAGAACTCTCTTGATGAGAAAAGTTTCACTTCCCTAGAAGACAGCAGAAGGTAAGTATACCAGTTTTTTGCTGGACAAAGAAAATTAATGAAGTTGCCTGAAAAATGTCAGAAGATAATGGAACAAAAAAAGTAAATATATCTCTGAATTTTTGAGATGAGGTATTATTATTATTTCTATTAGAGTACAACGGCCGGAACGTTGTATGAAAAACAACCAAGATGAGGATAGTCTGAATAATAATAGAAATGAAAAAAAAGTAAATATCAGTACCTTGCACGAATGAATCTCTGGAGCCTGCTTGTATACTAGTACTAATCATCTAAAAACTGTTTTTATATGATGGTTAGTGGTGTACTTGTGCAAATTTTCCAAGCTGTATATCAAAAGGTGCCCCTTGGGAGACACACACATAAGTAAAGAGAGAAGAATCTGTAGCTTGCTTGGCTGGTTGGTTGAGCTGTTTGTGGGGCTACTGTAATTCGATACGTTGTTCAATGAAGCTGATGTCAAAAATAGAAAAATTATTTGTCTTTTCTTCACTTAACAAACTAAACAAACTTTTTTTCCAAACCCAGTATTAAGCATATAATTGGAAAAAAGGAAAATATTAATCCTGTATAATTAGAATATTTAAATAATATTTACTTAAGATATCAAGAATAATATTGATTCTAATGATGCGACCAGTATTTAGCCACAAATAAGTTTATTTTGAATTCTCCACTGCTGACCAAATGCCACTTTTCTAGGGAAGGCAGATGCAAAAGGATATATTTTAGTGTGAGTGGAGACAAAAGCATCTGTTCAGAATATATCTTAGGGATAACCCTATCACTAGTGAATAAAATTACAGTCTTCTTATATGAGGACATTAAGTTGAGCTTGCATGAAACAATTGTAATGCAGCATTACCCTTTATTGAGTATAAGGTTGAAACTTTCAAACCTTCTCGCCCTTGATAAGAAGGCCTGATTGGGGATGGGGGTTGCAGTGCCCAATTTGCAAATGAATACTGACGCCCATGTGGAGGAAGAAAGATAAATTAAGAAATTTCAATATCTATGTATACATGTATATGTATATATATATATATATATATATATATATATATATATATATATATATATATACACACACACACATATATATATATATATATATATATATATATATATATACACACACACACATATATATATATACATATATATATGAGAGTGAGACAGATATAAACTCTAATGATTAAGAAAGAAAAAGAAATGAGGGACTGTCTGTTACCTTCACCCATCAGTAGCACTCTTAGATTTTCTTCTGCACACATTTCTCTCCGTCTGGTTTCTCAGTTTTCATGCATTATTCAAATGTATTACTTTAGTATTATACATAAACGGAATGTTAAGCAGTTATTTACATACGTAAAAACTCAGATTAAGAAAGTTTCTTTGAAATGTTCTACAAATCTTTGTGATACAACTTTTTTTAAAATCAATAATTCAAATGAAAAAAAGGTTTAGGAACATTGGAATAATAACTAAATGCTTTTGCTTCTTAAAGATTCCTCATCCTAAAAATGCCTTCAGTATAAAACCAAGACTTTTGTAGGTTTCGTAAATAGGGTAATTGTCAAGATTTTAAAAGTTTCCTTAGGCTGCTTTCTTTCCTTTGTTGTATTCCTGCATCTTACCATTCCAACTTTGTCAGATATATATATATATATATATATATATATATATATATATATATTTAGTACAGTACTAGTCATAAGTATTTGAACAAATGAACATTTTGCTTCTAATCACTTGGTTTGGAAAGTGAAAAGCAGAAATATTATGCAAGAAAAACCCAATTTTTTTTGCAATCAGCATAACAAGGCATGCATTTAGTCATATTTTGCTAAATTCTCAAAAATGTTTTTTTTTTTAATAGAATTTAAATAAAAAGTGTTTTTTTCTATCCTTCTAAAATCTTGTTCAGAATCAATCAAGGAGCTTTGATTTTTATATGGAAGAGTTGGCAAACTAGAAAGTTAATTTGGATCAAAATCCTAAATGGCCCCTGCAATCTTAAGCAATAAAAACTGATTTTTTGCTTGTTCAAATTCTTGTACTTTTTATATAAATAGATTATCATTCATTAAAAAAGTATTGCTCATGAGTATTTGTATGGGTAAATATAGGTACTCTTCCAGTAGGCATGGTGAAAAAAAAATTTTTTCAAATAATATAAAAGGATTTCATTACATCTGTTTAAACCAGAACTTCTCAAACATTTTGCATTAGCAAGACACGTTTTAAAAATAAAACTTTTTTTGACACATTACTTTTATTAGCTAAACCAACTTGTATGTAATGTCATCCCAGTAATTCAACAGAATCAGGAAAAGTATCTTTTGAGAGATATGCAAAATTATACATGTATACCTTGATTGGTGTGGTTAATACTTAGTTACATTTACTTGTACATGACTACAGTAATAGTTCTACATCAAAATCTGCACCATTCAAAAGTATCTTATTCAAGGTATGGCCGTGCTCAATTTTGCAACATACCTAGAGATTATTAACACCATACTAAAGTATCATGACCCACAGTTTAGAAAGCTCTACTTTAGACTATGACTTGGGAAAAACAGATCTTCATCAGTTCCTTGTGACCAGGATACGTGATCAAGTAAGCACAACTAGAAGAGAAAACAACCCTTTTGCCTTAATTTGGCAATGTATGATTAGAAAAATAACCAAAAAAAAAGGAAACAGATGTCCTCATAACAGTTCATTGGAACGCCTCTTTTGATTATCAGCAGATAAAATAAAACATAGTTGCATATATGGCATTGCTGGACTAGAAGACATGGCCAAAGGATCAACTTTTTATTGGGGGGGGTGACAGTTACCACTGTCACCAGATAGAACAAAGGTGGCAGTCTCTAATGATACATAGGTTGGCTCAAAGTTATGATACCATTCACTAGCTCTGACACTCACTCCAAACCAATCTTTAAAGTGTTTACATTTAATGATCAAAATAAGATTTTTGCAATAACCTCACCAGTCTGCAGCATGTACCTGCCAAATTTCTGGTGCAAGAATGCAGGTGATCATGTTTCTTAGTCACCAAAATGACTGAAAATCTCTTAGGCTTCAAATAAAAGTCAATGGTCCAACTTCCATTTATATATATATATATATATATATATATATATATATATATATATATATATATATATATAAACTGATAATAATCACATGGAGTTGGGTTTATTATAAAAGTGCTCAATATTTCCAATAACGTCGATCTAGTTTAATAAATACTTATGGAATCCTCACTACAAATTTGTTTCATACACATGTAGTGAGGATTCCATTAGTATTTATTTTATATATATATATATATATATATATATATATATATATATATGTGTCATCCACAGACTGCTATTTCAGTGTGGCTATAGACTATCCATAATCCCGTCCAGTACCACAAGGTAGGATCAAAACCTTAGTTTCAGATCCAGAGGCTAGTATCCTCCTTCTGCGCCATGGAACTGGACAGTCAGTAATGTTGAATTTAAGCGATATAGTTATTAATGCATAGATTCCCCATCCTCCAGAGTGCTCCATTCCATGTTGGGATAATTTATTTCATACTTTATTGTACTTCTCAGTTGGGCAAACACATAAAGATGAGGGGAAATTATATATGTAGCTAAATTTGGTTTACGTAGCAGATGATAGATATGTTCATGTGGGGATGCTAAACGCTTGGCCAGGCTTGTTCCAACTATGAGCTGATTGCTGGTTAAGGTGATGTTTCAGTGTCATCTTCTAAATGGTACAATTTAGGGGCAAAAACATGACTTCTTGCTTCTCGACCCAACACTTTCTGGTCACATTTAGTTGTAGTATGTAGCTGAGTGAGTTTTATCAGGAGTGGCCCTTCAAAAATTCTGTGATCAGAACTTCAATTCAGAATTAATGGTTGGATTGCATACATACATACATTTGCCACAGGGACAAAATATAGAATCTGATTTTCTTTTGAGGATCTAATAATAATCATCTCTTTAAAATGTTTTTTCTTTGTGAATTAACTTCATCTGCACTGCATACTTTCATTGCATTGTACAAATTTGATTTGAACAGTCAGTGTACTCATTGACCGTTTGCTTCTGTCCATATCAGATAGCCTCAACACAGGCATGATGCAATCCGCAACTGATATACAACACCATGCATCAACTTGGCCTGTTGTGCAATCGAGGATGGTAATCCTACTAGTGGTTAAATGCTGTCATGTCATTCTTCAAAACGATGTCTATCCATTGATCCAGAGTAATTTTAATTCATCCTCCGTTGACAGGCCTATTGAATGGATCAAGTGACAGACTTACAGAAAGTGAACAATTACTGTGTAAAATGAACGCGTAGGGCAACAAGAACAAGATGAGCATCAACTGCTCAGGAAAGGATATCCTGAAAGGAAGCAAAATTAATGATTGATACATTGAGAGTCTGGAAATAAACTGAAAATTGGGGGAAATAACTTCATAATAAGAATACTAAGATCTGTTCCTTGCATGAATGAATCACTGCAGCTTGGACATGTACCAGAACGATTATCTAAAAAAAAGATCTATTATCTAAGAAGTACCGGGGTGAATTTGGGCATTTTTGGTCCAAAATGACCATAGAGACCAAAAAAAGCACCTTTGGGGGGGGGGACCAAAAGAACTATTTTTCAAATGGTGTCTAGTGGTGTACTCATGCAAATTTACTAGGTTGTAACCACAAAAATGTGACCAATATCTCAACTTTGGGCATTGTTTGTCGGTCCAAAATAACCATAAAAACTCCAGAGAGCAATTATTTTTTGGGGGGGAAAAAAATTTTGTAGATGGTGCATAGTGGTTTATTCATACAAATCCTCTAGACTGTAGCCCAAAAGATGTGACCAGAAGAGCCAGACTGATGAGCAAATAGAGAAGAGCCTGTAGCTCAGTTGGCTGGTTGATCAGACAGGTCATTTGTAGGGCGACAGTGATTCAATATGAACAGAATAATGAGCCGGCTTAATGTGGACTTGAATCTCTTGTTGACTTCCTTTATTAAGTTTTTCTATATCTCTTTCTATGAAAGTGTGTTCATTAAGGATGAAAATAATGGTGAAAAAACTGGTGATCAATATTTGATTAACAAGTGTTGTTCCAAGAATGATGTGAACAGATTTACAAAATCAACCACACTTCTTGCTTTTTTTAAAATTTAAATATTGATTACATATAAGCTTGTTTATCAAAATAACTTTCATCTTCTTGTTATATAAGTGTTTGATGAAGAAGTCGTACACATTATCAGAACAAAATGGCTGTGAGGATGGACAGTCATGAAATGCAAAGATTGAAACAGTATCACTTGTATGATAATTTCGTGTCATTGTTTCAGGAAATGCTTGAACCCAATATCTTCTGAGTTTCCATTATTTTGACCAGTGATTTTGATCATGTCATTAACCACTGGTGTAGACATGAAAAAAAAGATCCAACAGGATGCAAAGAAATCCTCTCTCTCTCTCCTACTCCATCTATTTATTTTCAAAATAATAGTGCTAAAAGAAGACCACTGTATTCATTATCAGTTAGAAATTGGAAAAACAGAAGCTTATATCAAAATTATTAGTCAGCTTTGAAGAAATTTTAAAAGCATCAAACAAATAATCCAACATTGTTTAGCCTCTTCATGGTTGAAAATATACCGTTACTTTTTAATGCCTAATTGATCTTTTTTTTTAATATTGAGAAGAATATTAACCTTCATGAACACTACTGTTGTTGCAAGATTACAATAATGTAGCACCCACTGAGGATCAAACTCACTAGCAAGTGTCTTGTCAGCTGTCACAACAAACGAGTATTAAGAGGGGGGATGAATGAAATAGTTGTCTTAATTCCTTTCAACTTGTATAAGTATTAATCAATAATGCCTTGCTTGATAATTCAAAGAGAAATAAAACATTATATTTTTTTTAAATTTTATGAAATCATGAAAACTTTTGATATTCTTTATATCTTCATCAGTCAAATGGAAGTATTTCTAAACTTCAACCAAATTCAAATGTCTAACACGAAATTGTTGCGTTCCACAAGCATTAAATATCAAATGTCATTTTTTGGTTCTAACAACTTAATTTGAAAAAAACGCCAAGTTGTCAGGACCAGAAGATATGACATTCAATTTTTAATTCAGTTTCCAATGCAGAAAATAACATTCTCGTGTTGGACGTTTGAATCTAGTTCAAGTTTAGAAATACTTTCATTTGACTGATGAAAATAAACAGAATATCAAAAATTTTCAGAATTTCTTTGAAAAAAAGAAAAAAAATTTTTATGGTCTTCTTATACTCCTCTTTACTTTCCTTACAACTTAAGAATTAAAAAAAAAGTGCAGACTTGGATAATCAGAAAATTTGATAAGATAAACTTCTCGATGTTATATCAGTTGCTTTCACAGGGTGGCCAAATGGTTAATAGTTTAGAGAATGTAAAGCCAACTCCAAAACTCTAGCTGACACAGTTGGTGTTCATTTTGCACTTGAGCCCTTGGAAAAGGCATGAATCCATCTCTTCTCCCTCCAGCTATTGGTAAAAAAGAGCCTGGAGATCAGAATATTGCTCTCTGAAGCTGGTAGGCTGTCCCTACTTGAAAGATTGCCATAACACAATCTTCCTACCCTCCCAGAGTGTGTCCTTGTGTTGTATTAAGCCTAATAAATATCAAGATGATATTAATCTGTACAAATCATGATACTGTTTCATCTCAAAATGATTAGCTAAGTGAGCTAGATTTATTATTTTGAAAGAATATATGCTCATACTGATTATTATGAATTTTATCAGCATTCATCATCATCAGTCTTTTAACGTCCATCGTTGGACATAGACCTTCCCCAAGATTTGCCACACTTCTCTATCGTGAGTGTTGCAGAGCCAGTACTTTCTGAATTTGTCTAGCTCATCTCTCCATCTAATAGTCTTGGCTGCACATATGATTTCTGGGGATCCATGTTGTGAGTCACAATGTCCATCGGTTGTCTGCTATTTAAAGTTTTTAATAGTTTCTATGATGTCCCAAACTCTTGTCTTCTCCTGGATGTATTGTGCTGTCTTGTGGTCTCTCCATGTGTGGTTGAGCATAATTCTTTCATGTGCACATGATTCTCAATTTGCAGATCCGTCTCTTGGTTAGGTTCCATGTTTCAGCTCCATAAGTGACTATTTGGAGGATGCATTGGTTGTACACCCTTCCAAACTAGCTTGGAAAGAGATGGCTTTCATCAGGCTATTATGTCCTCAACACACCCATAATGAATCATCTTTGGTGCTCCAATGACATTTTACTAAGTTACCTGATTTTTTAAAAATATCACCCTCTAGTAATATCTGTGATTCAGCTCTCATCACTAGTGAGCTTGTTTACCTTTTAGAAACATTACAAACCCTCGAAGAGCTCCACTTTTCAGAGATGTTCTGAAGACATCTAAGCAAGACAAATGAAAAATTGTGTCTAAGATTCCTTCAGACTGGAATCGGCTGAACAGTTCAGTAATATATTAATTACTTTATCATTGCAGTAATTAGCAGAAGCATGGTAAACCATAAGAGAAAAAAAGTTTCTTTTATTTCTTAAATCAATTCTGAAGTATATTTTGTCTGACACTCCTCAGAGGATGATCCATTAGAAATATGTTCAAATATACTATGTGGAAACAATATCTACAAATAAGAAACTGTTATTTGAGATGCCATTCAAAATGGCAAAACAAACATGTTAGAAAGAAGTGAAAAGGATACATCTAACAGCCCTATCGGTTATGCTTATCTCTCTTCCAAACCATTGACAATCCTTTTCTTTATTTTCAATGAATTTTCCAGTGAAGTCATTAGCAATGCATCAACATAGAAAATATAATAGCCCCCTTCTGTCAGTGATACTTGCATTGATTCCTGACCACAGAAAATCTCTGTCTTCCTCATTTTCAATATGCAGCACATAGATTGAAAGCCAAAAATTGCAAAATTCAGCATTTAATCATAATCACCAGAATTATTTAGTCTGTTACTGAAGAAAATGACTGAAACTAAGCATGGTAATGGTGGAGTAGTGGTAAAGTCAGTAGGCAATGATAAGAAAAGTATGGAATTTTTCCGTACATATAGCGGATTCAAGTACTGTCAGAGATGAAATACAACAATGATGATTGTTTCATTCAATTCTTTCCTATACCAACACCTTCAAAATTTCCTGTGTCCTTTGATATGTAATCATTTATCATCATCATCAGGCTTTTTGTATCCATTGTTTGACATGGACTTTCCTCAAGATTCACTAGACCTCTCTATCATGGGCGTCATGCAACCTATACTTTCTGAACCTGTCTAGTTTGTCACGCCATCTTATATTTTGTCAGCCATGGTTTCGCATATCATCTCTGAGGATTCACGCTGTTAGTTGTGATATGTATTTTTTCATGGCTAATGGGATTTTTGGGGTCTTGAAGATTGAACTTGCTCTACTGAAAGCTTGACATCCTAGCGTGATTCTTTGCTTGAGGATTTCATGGAGATTTGTCATCCTAGGTAGATATAGTGGTCTACTTTCTTTAGCTCTGCGTTTTTGATTTTGTATTATTTGATAAACTTTGTGATATCATGGATTATATAAACAGCTAGTTCTTAAGTATTTTGCAATGTATTTCTAGAGCAAAATCATTTCTGATGAATTTATATAAATACTTTTAGTATTTGCTGCATCAGTACATACAAGACTGCATCAATAAGTCCATAGCCTCACTCTGAAATCTGAAATTTTCTCTGTATAATGTTCAATTTCGGTGATTAATATTCACCACTGAACTAAATGCTTTGACAAAGAAGGAGATTATGTCAAAAAATAAATATTTGTCGTGCAAAATGTTCGTTTTTTTCACTCTCAGGCTATGGGCTCATCGATGTATCTACATATTTAATCATTAAAATTAAACAAATAGTTCAAACTGAACTATTTGTTTAATGAATTCTACCTATGTTATACGTTATATAAACAGCTATAAATCATTATATATTACAGTTATCCTTCGGTTAGAGATTGTAATTTCAATGCTAAACTTATATAAAAATAGTGTCTCAGGCACAAGCAACCGTCTTGGCCTGGTGGGCCACGTAAGACATTTTTCATCTTTATTCAGGCCACACATTCACTTCAAGAATGTAAATCGTGTTACAGAAATTTATGCACTCCCACTTTGCAATCAACCCAAAAGGAAACAGACAATTTCTATGATGACTTGAACTCCCTACTCCTAGACATCAGAAAATATTTCGAAGTTATCATGGGAGACTTCAACGTGCAGGTAGGACAAGGAATTGAAAATTGTGTCTGCAAATTTGGATACAAAGTATGAAATGAAAGAAAAGACCTTGTAAACTTTGCAACAGCTAACAGGTTCGAAATCATGAACATCTTTTTCAAGAAGGGACCCAATAGGAAATAGACTTGGAAAAGCCCCAACCATGAAACAATGAACAAAATAGACTCCATTCTAACGGACAAAAGCAACACCATCAAGGACATCCAAGTTCTAAATCAAGTCAACGTAGGAAGTGACCATTGGTGGGTAAGATGTAAAATGCAAGTAAACACCAACATAGAATGCAGCAAAATGTTCCACACCAAACCACAACCACTAATCATACAAAAAGAACACTCTTGATCCTTCAAGCTTGAACTGAAAAATAGATGAAAAATTCTTACTGAACAAGAAAAAGATACTTACATCAATGAAGTCAACAACAAAATAACAGCCTCTCTAATAGTAGTTTCAACTCTATTTAAACCAACGAGTGCATAAACCATTAATAAAATCTCAAATGAAACCAGGAATCTCATGGAAAAACACAGAAACCTCAAGCCACCTACATCAACAAGAGAGAAAATTGAAGAAACTGAAGTGAATAAAACAATCAAAAAGAAACAAAGAGAAGACAGAAGAAGATGCATGACTGCAATCATCGAATCAACTCTCAAAAAAAGTTGGGGCTTCAAAGCTATGAACAAAAGCCCCAATCCAGGACAAAAGCAAATGACTAGCATACTCAACAAAATGGAGACCTAACAACAGACAGAGACTGGATTGTCAAATGTGCCAAAGGATTCTACCAAGAGCTTAATTCCTTCAAACAAGGACTACAAATCAACAAACAGGACATGCAAGACATGAGCGATCAGCTTGAGGGTTTTCCAGAAGTAACCTTTTGGGAGTCGAAACAAGCCATCAAACAAAGAAGGGGAAGGCCCCAAATCAGGCAAACTCACCATTAATCTACTCAAAAAAGCGGGTAAGATCAACGCTAGGAAACTGGCCATTCTATTCAACTTATGTATAGTCCTGGAAGATTGGAACACTGCAATCATAATGCTTTTATATAAAAAAGGAAACCCAAACAACCTCAACAACTACAGACCTATAAGCCTACTCAACTGCAACTATAAACTTCTCACAAAAATCATCACCAACCAGATCATAAAAAAACTTGGAGACCAACCATGAGAACAAGCTGGCTTCAGAAGAAGCTGCTCAACTGTAGACCATCTGCATTAAATAAATCAGCGGGAAGAAAAAGCAGGAGAATAAAAAATGTCACTTGCTGCAGCATTTATTGAATTAAAAAAGGCCTTTGACTTGAGCCCTTTCAGCTCTAAAAAGGGGTAAGACAAGGTGATATCAGCTGACCCAAACTCTTCATAGCCTGCCTCAAGATGATCTTCCGAAACCTAGGTTAGGGGGGGGGACAAAGGAATCAAAATAGACAGCAAATATCTGAACAACCTTGGATTTGCAGACGACATTGCCCTTTTTACAGAGAATCTACATGACCTCCAACTAATGCTGGATGAACCTATCAGAGAAAGCAAGACAGTCGGCCTACACACAAATTTCAGCAAGATGGAGATCATGTGCAACAATCACGTTTGAAATGAGAATACATAGATCAAAATTGAAGATGCTGAACCAGATAAAGTAGACCATTACATCTACATAAGTCAACAAATCTCTAAAGTTTTTGTGAATGTATATCAACTCACTTATTCCTAGCAGGGTGTTTTTAAACCTCTCTATCATGGGCATTGCGGAGTTATTATTCTCTGAATTTATCTAGTTCATCAAGCCATCTTACTTTCTTTCAGTCTTATGATCTCTTCATGTGAGGTTGAGTATGATTCTCTCATCTCCACATTGCATGGCTCTCAGTTTGAGGGTCAATCTTTTGGTTAGGTTCCATGTTTCATTTCCATATGTGACTATGGGGAGGATGCAGTGGTTGTAGATCCTTCTTTTTAGGACTAGTAGGATTTTCTTTTTCTCAAAAGTCGAGAATCAATTGGAATAATCTCTTTAATGTAAGGCTCACTGCTAATAGCCTCATGGTCTGTGTGATTGTGATAAATAAACAACCTAAATTAAGATGAAAGGAAATACTTGTCAAAAATTAGTATTGGTTGATATGCTTCATCTGAAAAAAATGAGTAAATTAAATATTTGATAGTAACTAAGTTAGAATCTCCCTTAAGCTGGCTTTAGAAGAAGCTACTCAACCATGGACAACCTGCATTCGATAAATCAGCTGAAAGAAAAAGCAGCTGAGTATAAACTACCACTCGCCGTAGGATTTATCGACTTCCAAAAGGCGTTCAACTCAGTAGAAATCCCTAAAGTCATCGAGGCCATCAGTCAACAAGGAGTAGATCCAGTATATGTTGAAGTGTTAAAACATATATACAATCACAGCAGCTTCTTTATCAGGTTACATAAAGACTCAGACCTCTTTCAGCTCCAGAAAGGAGTAAGACAAGGTAATACCAGCTCACCTAAACTCTTCACAGCCTGCCTTGAGATAATCTTCAGAAGACTAGACTGGGAGAGTAAAGGAATTGAAATAGACGGCAAGTATCTGAGCAACCTCAGATTTGCAGACGACATAGCCCTTTTTCGCAGAAAACCTACACGACCTCCAACTAATGATGGATGAACTAAATGAAGAGAGCAAGAAAGTCGGCCTACACATGAACTTCAGCAAGACGAAGATCATGTACAGCAACCACATCGAGGATAAAACCACTAAGATCAAAATCGAGGACACAGAACTGGAGGAAGTAGACCACTACATCTACCTAGGACAACGAATCTCCATGAGACCCTAAAAAGAAGAAGAAATCAAGCGAAGAATCACACTAGGATGGCAAGCCTTTGGCAGAGCAAGCTCCACCTTCAAAAATAAGAAGATCCCATAAATCCTAAAGAGAAGGGTGTATAACCAATGTATCCTCCCAATAGTCACTTATGGAGCCGAAACATGGAACTTAACCAAGAGACAGACCAGTAAATTGAGAACCATGGAACGTGCGCATGAAAGAATAATGCTGGGCCTCACATGGAGAGACCACAAGATAGCACAGTACATCCAAGAAAAGACAAGAGTCTGGGACATCATGGAATCCATTAAAAATCTCAAATGGCGGTGGGCTGGCCATGTTGCAAGAATGGCAGACAACCGATGGACATCACGACTCACAACATGGATCCCCCAAGATCACATGCGCAACTGAGGCCAGCAGAATATTAGATGGAGAGACGAGCTAGACAAGTTCAGGAAGTACTGGCTCCACGAAGCCCATGATAGAGAATTGTGGCAAATTCTGGGGAAGGTCTATGTCCAATGACGGACGTTAAAAGACTGATGATGATGATGAAGTTAGAATCAGTATATTTTAATCATTGTAGTTTGGATCATTTGGGCTAATTTCTTCAACTTAGTTTTTTCTGTCACTCTGTTTTGGCCACTGTACTCTGCAGACTTCTTTTTGTGTCTATTGTGTTTTTAAAATTGAATGTTGTTCCTAGGAGATATTTGCTTCCTAAAACCACTGCCTCAGTCTCCTTTCAAATATAATATACAAAATGTGAATGCTGGTAGAATTCATCTAGTTCATTGGAAGATGATAAGTTCGACTGTAGAGATAGATATGAAGAAGCTCTGTTAGAGAACATATAGAAGAGAATAGTTCTAAGAACTTACAAGGAGAGGCACCAAACTTGGTATGTATGGGAGGGGAAGTGCATGCAACCTGAGATCAAAGTTCAATAAAGCAAATTCAGAATCAGTCAAAATGGACAAATATACAATGATTACAACAGCCTATCTCCAAAAATTCAGACATTTATGAGAGGGAGAGTGCATGTTGCCTCAGATCAAGGTTTGACTTTCCAAAGTCAGAATCTGTCCAAATGACCTAATCATCATCATCATCATCTCCTAGTTGAGCTTGCTTGGATTCCATTGACTCTAACACGTCACCCATCTTACTCCTGCATCACATTTGGTTGGTTGGCAGGGTCACATCCTGTGTTTGTGCATAGTGAAAAAGATCTGAATGCAACTTTCTTCCAGTTTGTACATCTCCCCTGACTCTCTCTTCAACCAGAAACTTTTATACTAAAGGAAGTCACTCTAGTTTATCCCAGATTGGCTAACAGTGCTGCCTTTAGAAATATCATGTAAATTAGACATTAGCCTAACCTTATATGATCACACATAGTTGGTTGATAGATGTTGTAGATTGGTGACCAACACTTCTGGTCTCTGAAAATTCTGACAAAAATTTTTTTTCAAGAAAATTGCTTCATCGATGTCCTGATTAAAAAAATGAGTGTCTTGTCTGATCGTAAAAGTTCTGTGTAGATCCTACTGAATAATGCTACACAACGCCTTTTGCTGACTTTGAATTGTACAAAGCATAAGGATTCAAATTGTTTCAGATATTTTGGATGGGCAACACATATCACTTGTCAGTCTCTGCTTCACTTGTTTACTTTTGCCTATCTAAAATTGGAGTCTGAATTCTGTTTGGATTTTTCTGGTTATTTTTTTGTAATTTGTTTTTTGTTTTCGAAGAAGGCCTTCTTTTTGAAATAGGAAGAGTAAAGTTGGTTATGTAAAGAATAATCTTACTTCTTGTCTGAGATTTTAAGATAAATTCTAAATATGCAGTGTACTTTTTGGACTTTGGGGGGATATTTTATGTGTATTTATTCATTTACTTTATGATCTTACAGAAGATTCTGCAACTTTTCCAGACAATTTTTTCAATGCAGCATCCGTTATTGGTTAGTTCTGCTTATATATTCTTGGTTGACAATACATTGTCCTGGTGCCTTCTTGCTAATTTGCTGCGACACACTGTGGCAGTTTTTCTATGCTATTTTTTTTATGATGTTTTTTCTTAATTCCAGCTTCTATTTAGTTATTTTTATGTAATCATGTCTATTCTAATAGGCTCATTCTAGAAAGAGTGATTTTATTTCCCTGGTGTATATATTCAGTTTTGTGATCTTTCATCCTTCATTGTATTGTATTGTGGTATGTCTAACCTGAGCTGTAATTTTTTTTTTCTCTCTTTTTTTCATTTTTGTAACCCTTTCTGGCAGAATTCTTTGAGTTTTTTGAAATACAGGCTTTTATACATCATTTTCTATACTTGGATTACTCATGGGAATTTTTGATGGCATCCTACATGCCAATTTCTTTAGTTTTATAATTCACTGTGTGTATTTGTATCAATTATAGTAACTTCATTTCAAAGAGAACAGTGGTCTCCCTTCTCTTTTGAGAGTGCAAGGCATCCCATTTATACAGGATATGTCCTGTATTTTGATTTTGTCCTTTGTGTCTTGACTTTATCAGGAAGCCTCAAATCTCATGTATTAAGATTTTTTTTTAAAACAAGTTGCAAAATACAGTAATTACAGCTGTATGATTTTGCATTTTTTATGATTTTAATTTCACTACTTGAATTTTAGTTCAATAATATGTTAAGTAAATTGACTCATATATTGAAAGTGATAACCTTTGTCCCCTGCAGTGATATAGTTTTATCTCAATTTACATACTTATATGCAAATTAGAAAACATTAGAGTTTGAATTTTATTAAGGTTGTTCTCTATTTCTATTTTGCAAATCTAGCAACCTTATTTTCTTTGTACGTATGATTTTCACTGATTTTGTGTGCCTCTGCCTCTGAAACACAGCTTTTTGGGACTTTTCAAGTTGGATTCTCGTGAAGAAAATACAAAAACTAAAGGAATCGGTGCACATATTAATAAAAAAAATCTCATTATCTCTGTTCTTTTTGAACATTTTTTGGGCAAAGCTAACTTTGGTACATGGCCATATTTCTTGAGTACTTGATGACAGCCAAGCTCTCTCTTAATAGCCCTCAAGAACAGCATGCTTACCATTGCAATATCATCACTGCTCTTCTTTCTTGTTTCAATCAGTTTGAAAATCTCTAAATATCTAAGGAATTTAGTCTCTCCAGCAGGTAACCTTGAGAAAAGGGATAGCATTTATGAACTTACCTTAAGAAAAGGGTTTATAACAGTTCAAATATATTATTAACTCTGCCAATAATGTTGGAGAGGTCTATGTATTCGATAACATATTTCCATCTGTCTGTTCATACAATATCTCCAAAGGTAACTTTTAATGGATTGCAATGAAATTTTGTGTGAATGATAGGCAATAGGCTATGGAAGGAGTGATTAAATTTTTGGGTGGATCCATGCAAAATTATCCCCCCTCCATCATAGTTATATGTCCACATCATGTGATATCTCCAAACGTTCATGTCTGTCCACACAATATCTCCAAAAGTTATGAATGAATTCTAATGAAATTTTGTGGTAGGTTGGAAACTGGTATACGGAAGGAATGATTAAAATATCAGGTGGATCCATGAACAACTGATTCCCTTGGCAATGGCATTAGCATCGGTTTGTGCTCTCTGAGTGTTTTCCAGTTATAATAGAGAAAAGATATTTTGAGGTATTTCAGAATACATTAGTATGTTTTTAAAGACTATAAAAATCTACTTGAAAAAATTATTTGGCTCTGCATAGCTATTATATTCCAATCAGTGTGCAAAAAAATAAAAAATTGGTAATTTTCAAAATAGAGCAAAATACAAAATTTACTTTACATAATCTT
Source organism: Thysanoteuthis rhombus (assembly GCA_963457665.1). Taxonomy (NCBI): domain Eukaryota; kingdom Metazoa; phylum Mollusca; class Cephalopoda; order Oegopsida; family Thysanoteuthidae; genus Thysanoteuthis; species Thysanoteuthis major. The sequence continues at coordinate 75,623,989 of OY735198.1, forward strand.
TCACTAAATCTATTTGTGAAATTTTATGAGAAATGTCTCATTAGTTTCAAAACTTTTAATATTACTCACCGGAAAGAGGAAAAAAGTAATTGATGTCATACATATCTATTTATTTTCAAATTATTCATTAAAGCAGCGTAGATACACACAGAGCTATAAACCAGGTGGTAAATATACACATAATTCTCAACTATAGGGAGACAGAATTTTTGTTTACAATCTAATTCTTTTACTTATTTACAGTTAAATTAAGCTTTTTTTCTCTCATGCTGAAATAGACATTTGCGAATCTATTATAGTCTGCAAATGTAATTCAGAAGGGAAGAAAAGCAATGAAAACAGTTGTTGTGAATGAAATTGCATCTATTTTCTTAGAACAGAATCATCTTTCTCTTATATTTAATGTAAAAAATTTGCTTTCTCATTGGTTGATACTGCTTCAAGTAATGAATATGAACATTAACGGATATATTTTGGGTAATAGTCACAATATAGTCTCAGGTTGTATCAGTTTGGAACTGCCAAATCTCGATATTTTGGACAGTGGAAAATAAAGAAAAAGAAAGATAATTTATTCAAAACATAAATTTATGTTGTGATTTATGAACTGAATGGAATTTAGAATTTAAAATCACGAAGACTAAACTAATTTTTGTGAGTACTTCATTACTAAGTTATGTTGCTACATACTTACACAAACATATTCTCACAAACACACACACATACACACACTTACACACACTCACATTTATAAATAGATCTGGTTAGTCACTCAAAAGAAATTTTCATATGACCAATGAATTTTGGCAGGGTGCTGTGTTGGGGTGATCAATTAAAAATTGTGAAAAGAGGTGATCAATGAATAAGTTTCTTCTTTTGTCCTTTATTGGGTGAAGTCTGAATTTTCAAAAAACAAGCGTGAATGCTGCTGTTCACATACTAAAGGGACCAATTAATAAAAACTGACATTGCAAACTGAACCCACTACTAAAAAACGTTTTTTTAAACATAATAAGGGATAAATGTTTGAATCTTCAGCCCTCTTTGACCTGTATATGTCATATACATACATAGCCAGATCAACTTAAAAACTGAAGAAACCCATGTTGATAAATTTAGTGACAGTTCTGATTGACTGTTTCTGATATATCAATTCTTCGTAACAGGAATGAGGTAACGTAAAAAGTTTGCTCAGTTTATTAAGTTAAAAAAAGAAACTAAGTTTTCATTTTCAGCATTAATTTTATCGTACAAAATCATTCACCATTCAGTTCCAGTATCTTCTGCCATCTTCATAATCCCAGTCTGCCAGAACTTTTCAACTCCATCAGCAAAATAACTGCTCTTAGTACCTTTGACAGTCTTCCAGGAAATTCAGATCTTTTTTATTAAGAGATAATATGTTAATATGGCTGATGAGTGAAAACTTTTCAATCATAATGTTACAGATTTTTTTCCTCATGCTACAATGTTAGAATCAAGCAGTGGCTGTTGCCAAAATAGTGAATCATGGTTGCAGTTCAGTATTTCCCCTGGAAATCAATTTTTTCTCTTTGTTCTTTATGGGGGTTTGCTAGATTAAGAAAGATACCGGTTTAACTAGAATTAATGCTTACTAGACTATGAAACTAGACTTAATGCCCACAGGACTGCAGTTGTCTGTTGGCGTAAATCGAACCTGATTTCTGAGTATATTGTGAGCTGTTAACATGATTCAAAATGAACAAAACTATGCCAATTTTGACAATTTTTTTAGAATTTACACTGACATAACAATTGTCACAATACAATCAAAAGAACAAAATGAAGTTTTTTATAACTAAAGGCTTTTAATATCATCTAATAATAAAGATAAAACTAATTTTTGGCCATCTTTTAATAAGTTAATATGTTTATATCCATATGCAGTTCATTGCCTGTTTTTGACATTTGAATGTATACCTAATGATCTTTTGAAAATTCAAACAGAACACCTATTTTTTTAATACTTCATGCGTGTTGAATAATTTCTATTTTTGCGTTAACATTTACATTTCAGGCTTTAAAATCTGTGAAAATTTTCCCTACTCTAACTTCAGTGAATGAAACTCATGCATACAACACTTTCATCTTGACCAAATGATGCTGAAATAAATATTTGCTCTACTCTCTTAGGCAGACAGACAAAAATTAACTTTCACTTTCATGTCATAAAAAGCAGCCCTGAAAAATCAAAAGAAAGTCCAATAATTTCTGAAAACCCGCTACAACTAAATTATACTGAGTAACTGTGACTCAAGACCATTGCAATCAAAAATAATATTCTTGAATACTTTCTTTGTTCCCATAAGTACACTGTATGTCTATATATCTTCATTGCTAGATAATAATACTAATAACATAAAATTTTCAAAAACAAAGCAATACAAAAGCATAAAAAACAATTACTTCACATGCTTAACCCAGAACTTATTCTTCTCTATTCAAAGAGCATCATATATGCTGGACTACAAGATGAATGATCCTATTTAGATAAAATAATTTTGGTTTTGGCTAGGTCACCAGACAGGAGATTAATCCTGTCAGAATTTAGATTTTAAAAAGAGTCAAAATTGAAAATGTTTGTTAGAAAAACGACTTAAAATATCTAGGTGTAAGCACATGCAGAAGATCATAATACAAGGATTAATTTTGATGATAAAATATAACTTTATTTTTAGTAATTCACTAGTGAAAATGTATCACGTTTATGCTGACTTGGCATCTAGGGTTTGGAAATCTTAGGAAATTCACTCATATCAATTGGTAATTTGAAAGTTTGTTGAAAATCAATAATTTTACGAAGGAATGATTTTGAAGACACAAAATCCAACAATGTTTGTAATAAGAAAAGTTGAATGGAAAAAAGTGTTTTAAAGTTTTGTTTTTTTTCCGTAATATCTTACATATTCACAGTCCAGTATAGGTGAACATATTATATGAGTTGAAGGTTGATCTAAAGTCTTGAGAAAAAAACTTTATTTTTTCAAAGTGGTTGTGTTTTTCTTTTTTAGGTTAAATTATGTCTGTGTGTGTGTGTGTTTTGGCATGCATATTTGGGTATTTTGTTAGAATTAACCTGTCATCATCATCATCATCATCATCATCAGTCTTTTAACATCTGTCATTGAACATAAACCTTACGCAGGATTCGCCACGATTCTCTATCATGGGCGTCGCGGAGCCTATATTTCCTGAATTTGTCCAGTCCATCTCTCCACCTTTGTGTTCTGTCAGCCTTGGTTTCTCATGTGATCTCTGGGGATCCATGTTGTGAGAAGTGATGTCCATCAGTTGTTTTTCATTCTCGCAACATGACCTGCCCATTGCCATTTGAGTTTTTTAATAGTTTCTATGATGTCACAAACTCCTGTTTTCTTCCTTATATAGTGTGCTATCTTGTGATCTTTCCATTATGATTCTATCATGCGCATGTTGCACATTTCTCAGTTTGCAGGGTTTGGTTCCATGTTTCAGTTCCATAAGTGACTATCGGGAGAATGCATTGGTTGTATACTCTTCTTTTTAAGATTATTGGGATTGTCTGATTTTTAAAAGTTGAGCTTGCTCTGCCAAAGGTTTGCAATTCCAGAGTGATTCTTCCCTTGATTTCCTCCTCTCTTGAGGATCTCATGGAGATTCATTGTCCTAGGTAGATGTAGTGGTCTACTTTGCCGAGTTTTGCGTCTTCTATCTTGACAGTTATGTTCTTATTCTCAACATGATTGTTGCACATGATTTTCGTTTTAATGATGTTCTTGTGTAGGCCGACTTTTCTGCTTTCTTCGTTTAATTCATCTAACATTAGTCGGAGGTCATGTAAATTCTCTGCGAAAAGGACGATGTCATCTGCAAATCTAAGATTGTTCAGATATTTGCTGTCTATTTTGATTCCTCTATTTTTGGAAGATCATCTTAAGGCAGGCTGTAAAGAGTTTAAGTGATCTGGTATCACCTGGTGGTCTTACTCTTTTTTGGAGCTGAAACAGTTCAGAGTCCTTATGTAGCCTAATGAAGGAATTGCTGTGATTGTATATATGTTGCAGTACTTTGACATATACAGGGTCTACACATTGCAGAGTGATGGCCTTCATGACAATGGGAATTTCTACTGAGTCGAATGCTTTCTTGAAGTCTATAAATGCTGCAGCAAATGGCAGTTTGTATTCTGCTGCCTTCTCTTTCAGCTGATTTATTGAATGAAGATGGTCCATGGTTATAGTAACTTCTTCTAAATCCAGCCTGTTCTCGTGGTTGATTTTCGTCTAGTGTTTTAGTGATCCGGTTGGTGGTGATTTTTCTGAAAAGTTTGTATATGCAGTTGAGCAGGCTTATAGGTCTGTAGTTATTGAGGTCTTTGGGGTTACCTTTTTAATGTAGAAGCATTATGATAGCAGTGTTCCAGTCTTTCAGGACTTTACTCTTGTTGCCAAAATAGTAAATCATGGTAGCAGTTCTCTATTTCCTAAGGAATCAATTTTTTCCCTTTGTTCTTTATGGGGTTTTGCTAAATTAAGAAAGATACCGGTTTAACTAGAATTAAAACCTACCTGACTATGAAACTAGACTTATTGCCTACAGGACCACAGTTGTCTGCAGCTGTAAATTTTACCTGATTTCTGAGTATATTGTGAACTGTTAATATGATTCACAATAAACAAAACTATGCCAATTTTGACAATTTTTCTTAGAATTCACACTAAGATGACAGTTTGGTTTGTTTTTTTTGGTAATAACTTGCATATTAACTGTCCAATATGGGTGAACATGTTATATGAGTTGAAGGTTGATCCAAAGTCTTGAGAAGAAAAACTTTATTCTTTTAAAGTGGCTCTGTTTTTTTTGGTTGAGTTGTATCCGTGTGTGTATGAATTTTGGCATGCATATTTGGGTATTTTGTCTGTATGTTATATACGTACACCAGCGGCATCCTTGGTTGACTGGTCACTGACTATTTTTGGCTCCTTGTCTCTCTTTTATCAAAATCGAAACAAGCTCCCAGTGCTTGATGATTTTAGTACCAAATACTGATCACTGATTGGTTAATTATTAAAATTTATTCATTTAAATTCTTTTTGGCTCCTTGTCTCCTTTTATCAAAGTCAAAACAAGCTCCCCGTTCTTGATAATTTTAGTACCAAATACTAGTCACTGATTGATTGATTATGAAAATCTATTCATTTATATTATTTTTCTTTTAATTTTTTACTCTTTAACCTTGCATTTGACTTTGAGCCTTTCTCTTGGAACATGTCTTACATGGAGTTCTTGAATAGAATTCTCTGGAACATCTTGAATGATGAAATTTTCTGAAAAAGTCTCTGAAAGGTTTATTTTAGATCTCCACAAATGGTTTACAAGGATATTTGGAAGACTACTGCTCATTGTAACTCATCTGTGTACCATAACTGTCGAGCCATAGTAGACAGCTCTCTAGTTATATTACCAGCGTATTGGATGCACTGTAATATTTGCATAGCTTTTTTTTAATTTAGATGTTTCTCTTGTATATTAGCTTATATGCTTATAATACAGAAATGTTATTTTTGATCTAACTGAAAATCTTTGTCAATAATAGATTTTTGTTCAGCTTCCGTCTTCAGCTTCAAGACTTCATATTTGGAGCCACTTTTCAATATTTATATTTGTGATTGTCAGGTTTCAGATTATTGCTAAGGACATTTCTATCAGAGGTTCTATTATCAACTGTTAATCAAGAACAACTGTGATCTGTAAGAAAAGATTTTTCTCAGTTCTTTTTCAATATTGATTTCCTATCTTGAAATCTTCTTGACTTAAGATGAAATACATGAAAAAAACATTCTTTTGATGATTAGAAAAACAAAAGACCAGTTGCAGTTCAATAAGAAAAGATTTCATGTTCTCTCTCTTTCTACTCTGCATCAAGATTAACTATACGAGCAAATTGGGATATTTTAGAATGCATAAAAGATAAAACAGCAGTGACTAAAGAACACTGAATCATTATTTTTGAATTGGACTAAAACAGCATTTTTTGACAACAGATTCCCCTGCTTCTTCTTCTGTCCCAACAGCATTCTTACTTCAAGTTCTACAGAATCAGCACCAGCAGAGAAAATTTAAGGAAGATTAATACAAAATGCTCACAATAGATGGTAATACTCCAGGATGAATTATCGTTGATGGTTCAAAAAACTGGAAGATTTATGATATGCCCCAAAATAAAACTACTTTGATCAACAAAAGTTATTTTGACATCCTGCTTTCCAACTTACTATTGCTGAACATGACATTCATTTCTAAATATCACTACCAACTGAGCTACTATTGACCATTAGCACTTAGTCATTAAGTCTCCGTTTGCCATGGTGTCAATATTAGACGACTGCTGCAGTGTCACTGATATGTGATCTGGAAAGCCAGTCACAAATGATAATTTCACCACCCTTTTTCCTACCCTTCCCTCACAAATCCAGCTAATCCCGCGATTTTATTTTTGTATACATCTAACCGCTCCCCAGCTCACCTCATCCTCACTAGCTTGGTTTATGTCACCAAAGCCCTTTCGGTAAATACTTCCCGCTATCTAGCTATGATTTTCCCCGCATTTAGCTGATCCTACTCACTCATTTACAAATAAAGTGCCAACACATCACCTTCTAAATATAATAGCATAAAGCTGACAATATTGGATATATCCTGTAATTCCGCCACCAGCCTCACCTTTTTCAGCCTCGTGACCAGGTCACCTTCACCACTAAATGGCCTTATCATGTCACTACTCAACACAATCCTTCCTGCCATATTGTATTAGGTTGCAATGCTAACCGAATTTAGGAAAAATCACTCACTTTTTTCTGTGCACAACGACAGTGATTCATTCTATGCTAGGCAATTTAACGCATAGGCTACCACAAAGCCTTGTTGGCCAATGTAATGGACACACAACTTGAATGACTTGCGACAAAAGACAAGACCAACAAAAAATACAACTTCATTGGCAACAAACAAGACAGCGTCTTTTTTCTTTCAATTCCAACTGACCAAACTGCCGTTTCTACAACGCACTATGTTAGCACTACTTTCAGTCATATTTAATTCACATAGCAACAATGATGAACAAAAAAGGTATCCTATATTTCTTTCTCTCAAATTTACTTGGCTTCTTTCTTTTGTCAAATTTCCTTTGCATTCTTTATTTAACTCTTAAATCCATATAAAGGAATTCAAATCTTAAATTAAAGGAAAAACCTCAGAGCAAATTCACTTACCTTGCACTTTTAAGAAAATCTTTAATTTTTTCTATTCAATTCATAAAATAGTTCCATTTTTCTCATTCTATTCATTGAAGAGTTCCACTGTGTTTAGAAGCAATGTCAAGTGGTCCATGAATTTAAGAATCAAATATTTTTTCCTTGAATTCATCTTAATAAAAAAAGGATTTTTCAATTGCTCTCTTTCACCCTCCCTTATCTTATTATTGCTAATTGCAACACTTTGCTGAGAAGTTTTATTTCCCTTTTTCTCCATCAAATAAACGGTTCGATAATTACCTTCACACAAAATGTAAACTCTTCATAAACTGGATGCACACTGGAATCACTTCTTACAATTGAATAGACTTTTTTTTAGAATCTCAAAAAAATGGAGCAAAATTTAAAGCCCATAACTTTATATTTGGAAAAAATTTTCTGTACATTTTCAAATGCTTTTCATCGGCAGGCAACGGAATTTCAGTGCAGGTAAATGCGGACACGCTTCTTAATATAGATCACAGCAGCTGTATTCTTGATTTTAAATAAAAAACAAAATTCTCTGCACTAAAACCCCCAATGTCGTTTTGAGATTTTAAAAATATTCCACATCATGATTTGAGATCCAATCATCCATTTGCAGCCATATTATTTTTAAAAATTCAGTGCAAAACTGTTTTGTCCTTGTCAATAAGAGAAACAAGGCATATAATCTATTATTAATTACATCGTTCATTGGATTCCAAATTGTTGTCAAGAATATTTTTCAGAATCTTTCTTCACAAGTTCAGCACGTCCATTGATCATCATCATCATCAGCAGCAGCAGCAGCCTTTTAGCGTCAGTCATTGAATATAAACCTTCTTTAAGACTCAATAAACCTATCTATCATGGATTTCATGGATCTAATACTTTCTGATTTGTCTAGTTCATCACATCATCTCACACAATTACGCATATGATCTCTGGGGATCCACATTGTGAATCATGATGTCCAGCAGCTGTTTGCTATTCTTGCAGCATGACCAGCTCATTACCATTTGAGTTTTTTTAATAGATTCTTCTCACGTTTTTTTTTTCTAATATATTGTGCTGTCATGGTCTCTCCATGTGATTTTTGGCATGATTCTCTCTTGTGCACATTGAGGGTCAATTGGTTTGGTTACATCTCGAATCTGAAGATTTCTTCAGGAGTTGCTGGTGGTCTAACTATGAACAGCATAGAGAATGGAATCAAGTTTGAACTCCAGCCGGATCAGATTGCATACACTTCACACTGATGCTCTGGAGAATGTCAGGAATCCACTTCTCCTCTCCAGCTATTAGTTAATAGCAAGGCAGTTGTTGTCCCTTAGCCCTGTGAGGTAGTATATCATTGACACCATGCTAGTACTCCAGCCCATTAAAAACTCATAATTGTCACTGAAACAGTTATTAGATCAATATGGATTGCTCAAGAAATGAAGACAAAAATCAAGTGTTTATTGTTTTTCTAGATTTCTTCATTTATTTGTAACTTTTTTCATTGCATTTCACTTCTAAATTTAATACCTTCTGGCCATATAAGTAGAATGAAGTCAGAATAGAGAAATTGCTTCTGATTAAGCCTGAATTGAAAGTACTTGACCAAGTATCTAGTTATTTTGCCTTGAACCCTTTCCCTCCCATTCTCTGCTCTCTTTCTTCATTTATTTCTTATGAAAAAATGCTACCTGTTACTCTGTTTTTTCTAATCTTAGTTTCAACAAATTATATATATATATTCACTTTCAATAATTGCCTCATTGTTTTATGTCATTTCTTTCATCTTATGAAAGGTTTTCATAGCAATCCTCTACTGTCGGATTGCAAGGAAAAGGATGTATACTGTCATCCTGGCATTTTCTGTAATTCTAACCATTTCTCTCTGAAGAACTCTCACTCTCCTAGTTCTGACAAGTTCCACGGGTGAAATGTATGTAAGCTATTACAATCTTTGATTTAAAAAAAATGTGATGTACTAAGTAGTCTCCAGTCTTTTCTTCCATATTGTCAATTTGCCCAGCACCCACATCTACACCCATGTATATATATTGTGTGTGAGGGAAATGATGTAGATCCGACAGATTTACTAAGTAGTCTCAAGTTTTTTTTCTTTTCTTCCATATTATTAACTTTTCCACTATATATATATATATATATATATATATATATATATATATATATATATATATAGGACAGAGACAGGAACAGGGAGAATTATGAATTGACAGTTATATTTTTTGAGCCCTTCTATTCTAAAAAATTAGGATTCTCAGATCATCTTCATAAAGTGTTTTTATCTCTTTTTCCCCTCGTTCAGCTGTAATCATTCTTATCTTGTTTTTTATTAAAAGTAGATTTTTAGTACCCTCCATTAGATAATGGCTATCCTCGACTAAAGAGCCTTGATTTTCTTCCCCTATTATGATTTATTTGATTCTTGCTTTCACAGTTTAGTATTTTATTCCCTAAATTTGACCTTTTGACCCTGCTAGCCGAGAATGTGACTGTTTCTTGTACAATTCTGTACATCTTTCCCTTGTACATCATCTTCTTCATCTTCATCATCCTTTTCACATCCATTTTTGGATGTAGACCTTCCCTAAGATTCTCCAGATCTCTCGATTATTATCAGCCCCAGTACTTTCTAAACTTCTCTAGTTCATCATGCCATCTTTTTTATGCCAGCCACAATTTCATATATGATCTCTGGGGATTGCTGTTGAGAGTTGTGATGTCCAGCAGTTGTCTGCCATTCTTGCAACATGACCAGCCCATTGCCATTTTAGTTTTCCTGTTGTTTCTTTGATATATCTGACCCCTGTTAAACTATCTTCTTATTACTTTAAAGGAGTCTAAAACTGTCAGGATTAAATCTTACTTACATGCTCATGAGAATCTGAGCGCTATATATATGGTAAAGGCCGTTTTTCAACTGCCTTCTATGAATCTGGGGTCGTAGTACTTTAATTTGCCTGTATCTGTTAGAGTCTAATGCAATACTTATTGGAATTACATTCTTTTGTGCCTCAAATTATAAAACAAACAAGTCTTCCCTGTCCTCATCTCTCACTGCTATTGCACTTAAAGGTATAAAACCATTGGAAACTTCAGTAGTTTGGTTTCTCTCCTTGCAACTGTTCCCTATAGAAAAGGGATATTCTGAACACACTATACATTAAAACAAGTGCCATTTCAGAGCTAAGTGCTTTCTCTATTTGCCTGTCCAATATCAACCCTCCATTAATATAGTAAGAGCATTTTGAATTGTCTATAAAAAAGGGGATGCATTATAGAAGAGATAAAACCTGTGATTAGTGATGAGAAGACCTCGTCACTTGGCAAATGTGATTTGTGGTGTAAAAGCAAAGAGAAATCAGGGAGAGAAGTGCCAAGTTAATAAGGGATTTGATTGGTGCCAAATGGGAAAGTTTCTAAAGTAGTGTTAGTGGTTATGGAGTTTTGTGTCAACAGTGTCTAGTATTGGGTTCACCAAAAAGTTACTTCTGTTTTTATTTTTAGACGGGATTGGGAACAGTCAGTTTCTAATGACTACATTCTAAAAAGTGACTTTAGATTGTAGTGTGTCAGCTCTCATATCGGCATGCATTTTTTTTTTAATCGTCATACCAAGTGTACATTTTTTTAATGATTCCAGTATTGAAGATAGAAGAAAATTGGAAACATTTTTAGCATACTATGCTTTTTTATTTCAAGAAAGGTGAAAATGTGACTCAAATGCAAAAAAAAAAATTGTGCAGTTTGTGGAGAAACTATTGCATATGATCGAAAGTGTCAAAAGTGATCTGCAAAGTTTTTCTGTTGGAGATTTCTTGCTGAATGATGCTGCAGCCTGTAAATCAGCTGAGGATAATGATCAGATCAAGATATTACTTGAAAATAGTTTTGTACAATACATATGTTGGCCAATATTCTGAAAATATCCAAATCAAGTGGTGAAAATCACTTACACCAATTCGGTTATGTTAGTCACTTTGGTGTGTAACTTCTATGTATAATATTGCCCATCACTTTTTTTTATATAAAGTTAGTTTTCAATTGAAATAAACATTGCAGGATTTTACTATTTTTATTTTAACATTACAAAATCAAAGCAGATATTATCAGATATTATTCATGACCAAATTCCACAAAATTGAAACTCTGTTGCTAAAGATATATCTATGGTCAAATCCTACAGTAGGAGTGTCAAACATGTGGCTTATGGGCCACGTGTTTGATTGTTTAAGATCTTCTTGCAAGCATGAGAGTAGAATAAATCAGCATTTTTTGTTTTGGTATCACTTACCAAATATGTAATCATGAATTACTCAAAGATATGTCATATGGCACTGCGTATTAATATCATATTTGGCCTGCTGTAGTATTTGACAACATAGATCAAGTCTTATCATCTGGCAGATTTCAATTATTCCTGGAATTTACAACTATTTCAATTTTTTTCCCAGCCTCCTTAGGACTGATTCAAATTCTCCAATAATATTATGCCTTTCTCAGTTTTCTAGCAATGTCTCCAGACTAATTGCACAAGCAATGAAGAGATGAGCAAACTTCAAAGACTCTCCTAAGATTTCCCTAACATTAAACATATAAGCATTGTGTTTATAACAATTCAAGTAATCTAAATCAAATCAAAACTCCAGATAACAGTCCTCTTATAATTAATTTTTATACCATCTTTGTAAACTTTCCATTTATGACAGAAGTTAAATGGTTAATATGGAATACACCCGCTATTTATTTAAATCATTGCATCATAATTAAGTTAAATATTAAAATAATAGCATTAATGAGAATAGGTGACATTATTCTAATTGGTAAGCTTTGATATGACTTTGATTTAATGGAAACTATACTATTCAGATGTGGAGAACAAGAAAAACTTCTAGTCTCAGATCCTACTTCCTTACCTAAACATTCACATATAACATAGAGGATGTCATCTTCTCGACATGATATATGTCAGGTGATATCATAGATTTTTCCTCAAGCCATATAATAAAGTATATAATCTTTTTCCACCCTGAAAAGCATGATATTCTTGCTTGATAATGCCGGAAGATCAGCAGACAACCCACAAAGTTTCTGGATTGTCTTGTTAGTAACTTGAGAAATGGAATGTCCTATCCATCAACCTGGTATCAGAAACAAAATTCTGGCTCACTTTGCAAAATGAAAAATTATCTTGTCTTGTAAGCTGAGTTCAAGAGTTTATCTACATTGACCAGAGCAGCGGGTCTTCTAGATCTTTCAGTACAGAACAAATATGATGAATGAATGAGGTTAAGGGTATGTCAAAAAGATAGTTGCAATCACCATGATTGAAACCCATGGTGGGATTATGTTGAGGAATGCTATACATACATATATATATATATATACATATATATATATAGTATATTTCAGAAATGTATCTGATTCTCAAAAAGGATTAAAAGGAGAAGAACAAGATACTTTTTTTGATAAAAAGAAAAATGGAAAAAAGGTTGTGGATTTTTAATGCTACCTATTTGGCACTGGACTGAATCTGTTCCCTTGAGTTGAATGTGTAGACATTGGTAAAGGTCAGTGAACATGATTGTGTTTGATTGGTCGCATCATCCTAATCTCTTTTTATGTAAATGTGAGAAGGAAATTCACACTGTGAGTTCAACTATTGATGTCACTTATAAACTAATCCCTAAAGAAAACTCTTGAAGACAACACTCCATCTTCCTAGTTCCAGTATCATCTTTTTCATAGATGGAAAAATGCGCACACACACACACACACACACACACACATGTATATATATATATATATATATATATATGTATATGTACACACGTACAGTAGTCAGTCTGATGATTGCATCACCCGCATGAAACTCAGAGTCACCATGAAGATCTGAATTTCCTATATACACCTATTCATATCTACTCTATCCCCAATATCGAGTACTCTTCACGCTTGGATAACACAACCCTCAAAAAATGATAACAATATATATATATATATATATATATATATATATATATATATATGGATGAATCAATAAATCTATAGCTCATTGTTACGTATAGTTATTATCTGAAATTTTCATTGTATTATGTTCCATCAATGTGATTAATATTCAACACAGAATCAGTTTTTTGTGGAAGAATATTTGTTGTGTAAATAAATGCTTACTGCATTAGGCTGTGATCTTATTGATGTACTAAATGGCTGAACCTTCACGGCTGGAAATTAGCCTAGAAGGGTAGCAGCTCAAGGATAAGCATGGGATAGATGTTGGTGACCTCCTAGATTACTAGAGATTGCCTCAGGTTGATTTAAGGTCCTAACTGTAAATAGGGATAACTTTTTATGTGACATTGCATTAATTGGAAACATCTTATTTCTAAAAAATATCAGTGAAGGTGCCAGTGACCAAGCAGTTAGCAGCAGAGAGAATGGAATCAAGTTCCAGCTCTGATGATAATTTGTGTTCACTTAACTCTAATGCCCTTGAGAAAAGCATGGATAGAAATGAATGATGCACTTGACATTGAAAATAAGTTTTTGATTAAAAAGGAATCTACATTCAGTGATTAAGTAGATTAATACAACAATTTGAAAAACAGATTTTTTTCTGCAAAATTTTTTCTTAATTATAAGATTAGAATTTTATTTTAGGTCCTATATTTATTTATCTATGTTATGTTTTTGCAAATTTTTATCAAGGTAAAATAGAAATATTTTCCTAATTGCTTTAAAGCAACAATGCTGATATAATCAACATTCCTGAACTAACTGAAGATTGCCATCATTCTTTTTGATAATTGATCAAAAACATTGTGAACTCTTATTTTGAATATTCAAAACCTAGGAAAGGCTGGGTACTTCTAGTAGTTTATCTCTCTATGTGTGCATGTACATATGTAAATGTATATAATTTTGGATGTCTATTTGTTCCAGCAATGTACTTACCCGAACCCCAACAAAAACAGGATGTGACACAAAGTCAGTTTAATGTGAGGACACCACACATGCAAGTGTGTGGGTAGGATTGCTTCAAAACTTCTCTTTAGTTGTTAGAACATAAGAGCACTGGCCTTGAGCCCCCCTGATTTGACTACACAGGGCAATATCAATATCAATATCAAACCTTGCTAGCAATAGCATCACATCTGTATCCATCTGGTCAAAAATGATCATTGTACAGAAACTCCAGGACAAGTCTTATTTATTTCAGCAATCTGAGGGTATCACACACACAAAAGTGTGGGTAGGATGCCACAAAATTTCTCTTAGTCCTTGTGACAATAGTTGCAAGTATATAAGAACACTAGTCTTGAGCCCTCTGGACTTGACTTTATAGAGCAGTACCATGCCTCATGAGGCAAAACCCCAATCGGCTATGGCACTACATTCATCTGTTCATCTGGTCAAAAGAGGTTATCACATTGAAACTCCAGAATGAGTATAAAGTTGGGAAATCTCTGCAAAGCAGTATGGTGGCTAAGGTTTATTTGCATACTGTTAATTTCTCACCAACTGTGATTGATTTCAAAGGAAATATTTTTTATTTATCTCTATGTAGTATGAATAGTATACTTTCATAGCTTCATGAAATTCAATTTGAATTAATAGATGTCTTGAACAGATCCATTTATATCAGTATAGCATGAATAGTATACTTATATAGCTTAATGAAGTTTAATTTGAATCAATAGATTCTTAAAAAGATATTTAATTTTCATACCTACTTTCGCTAAAAATCAAGGTAGGTAATGTAAATGTGAATGTTTTTGATGGTATTTAGTCGTGAAAAATTGCTATTTAGATGATTTGTAATAAAATCAGAATTATTTTTACTCCATTTACAGGAATGGAATAGGTAATATTTTTAATATATGTTGTAGATCAAAGTCACATTTCATTTTTTTATGATATGAAATATATTTCCTAGATTTCAGATATATATCTGAATAATCTCAATGTTTTCAGATGTTTTTTTTACTTAATTTGACATGTAAATGTTATAATAAAGTTTGCAACATTAGTGTTATATTGAAATTCTATTGAAAATATCTCTTAAGAGCAGATATAGACTGTGAATAAATAATTGTTAATTCTATTTTCGTTGTCAAGGCCAAATGATACATCCACCGTGTAATAATTTCAAGTAGTTTCAATATAATATAATGCAATTTATAATCGACATTTGTGTTATGTGAGTTCTGTTTTGCGAGATGTACTTTCAGTTGGCAATTAAGAACAAAAACAGTTTTTTTCATTCGCAATTTTAAAGTTTTTTTCAAAAAGGAACCTTTAACCCATTGTATCTATTCTAATTAACATTTGTTAAGTCATTTTCAATTAGGAAAACAAAAACATTATTTTTGATATATTTTTTTGAACATGTGAGAGTTTTTTGAGCAAAAAAATTCCACTTATCTTTTCTTTTAAAGTAACCTTTGACTCATCATAATCAATTTCAATATTATTGAGTGACTCAAAAGCAGGGGATACCCTGCCAGGGGATTACACAGACCATTTTCAGCCACGGAATATTTCAGATTTTAGCACCCGCCCACAGAAAAATGATAAATTCAAATGCCAGTGCACTGAAGGTTGCTGAATTCAAATGCCTGGGCTGCTAATTTTTACATTTGGAGAGAACATTTAATTCTTCAACTTTCAGATGGGGTTCTGTTTACAGTGGGTCCTATCAGGGTATATGATTGGTAATTTTTTCCCCAGGCAATGCTGAGATTCCTTGCTAGTGTATATATATATATATATATATATATATATATATATATATATATATATATATATATATATATATATATATATATATATATATATATGATTTAAAAGTTGTCTGGATCAGAAACAATGGAATAAAACATAAGTATCTTGCAAAATTGATTTTTGTCACAGTTGCATGTCAGGATCAGGGATGAGTCTCTCTTTTGCATATATATATATAAATATCACTCTCTTCTCCCACTGTCTCTCTATATCTCATTCAATAGACCTGTTTTCTTCCCTTTTCTTCCCTCTCCTCCTGCTCTCAAAGTTTGTTGAACTGGAGTTTTAGACATATTATAAGACGATTGGATCTACATTCACAAAAACCTGTAGTTTATCTCTATCACTCTTATGCTAAATATTGAATCACCGTATCCCCACAAATAGCCTGCCCTATCAACCAGCCACGTTGGCTACAGATTCTTCTCTTATTGAGTGTTTTTTTTGTTTGTTTTTTAAATGGAAATACCACTGAGCACCATCTAAAAACATTTTATTGTTTTTTCAAAAAAATGTTTTTTTTGGTCTCTATAGTCATTTCAGATTTGCAGACAGCATCGTCTCTTTTGCAGAGAACCTCAACATCCTCAAACTAATGCTAGATAAACTGAACAAAGAAAGCAAGACAGCTGGCCTTCACATGAACTTCAGCAAAACAAAGATTACGTATAACCAATATGTTGGAAATAAATACACCACAATCAAAATCAAAAATGCAAAGCTGGACAAGGTAGACCACTACATCTACTTAGGACAAGTCTCCATGATATCCTCAAAAGAAAAAGAAATCAAACAAAGAATCACTCAAGGCTGGCAAGCCTTCAGTTGAGCTAACTTAACCTTCAAGAACAGGAAAATCCCATTTGTCCTAAAAGGAAGAGTATATAACCAATGCATCCTCTCATTAGTCACCTATGGAGCTGAAACATGGAACCTAACCAAGAGACTTACCATCAAATTGAGAACCATGCAACATGTGTGAAAGAGTCATACTCAACATCACATGGAGAGATCACAAAACATCACAGTATATTAAGGCAAAAACAGACAACCAAGACTTCATAGAAACCATTGAGAAACTCAAATTAGAATGGGCTGGTCATATTGCAAGAATGGCAGGCAACTGATGCACATCACAACTCATAACATGGATTCCCAGAGATCAAATGCGGAACTGAAGCTGGCAGAAAATGAGATGGCCAGACAAACTTGACAGGTTCAGGAAATATTGGCTCTGCTATGCCCATGATTGAGAGTTGTGGTGAATCCTAGGGAAGGTCTATGTCCAACAATAGACGATAGAAGACTGATGATGACGGTCATTTTGGACCAATAATGCCTAAATCTTGTGCTTGTATTTCCTAGATAATTTTGAATAAATGATCTATTTCTTTAGATAATTTTTTTAGATAATTAGTCCTGGTACATGTGCAGGCTATGGTGATTCATTCATGCAAGGTACGGATTTCTAATTTTTCTTTTCTGATTCTCTCTCTCTCTAGCTGTTCAATTAATTTCTCTCTCTGTCTCTGAACATTCTTATCTCTGTTTTTCTCTTTCTTTCCATGTCTTTTCATGCATAGTCACACAGATAACAATAAAACTATTGAGAAAATACTTCCTGGAATTACAAAGGCTCTTAGATATGAAGAAAACCTTCTTTTCCTTTGTCTTGTGCATTTCCTTATCACAACTAACAGCTGCTTCTAAACATTTCCTCCTTCCTGTTATCTACGTAAGACAATTGTCAGAACTTAAAGAACAACTAGTTATGCACCATGTAGAAGTAACAGATATTGAGGCTTAATGTTTGCAAGAAAAATTGGTGTTGGTTCTTAAACTCAGTTAGCCCAGTCCATTCTGCTCTACCCAGACCATTCCTGACCACAACTGCTTATGAGCTTACCACAGCAGAATCTTTCCTCAACCCCAGAAATCAGAATTTAATATATATTATAGTATATCATTTCTTATCCCGATCTGTTTGTATGAACAAAATGAGATATCTGTCTGTTGTCTGCACAGGAACAGGAATTAGCTTTTATCTGTTACAGCGAGAGAAACCAAGGATGTGTTAGAAAACCCACTATTTATCAGAATACTTGAATGAAAACTGAATGTAAACTTGCAATAGTAGCAATGCATCAGTTATAGTGAATATAATGACTGCATTAATAGTGCAAAAAGTGACAATGATGATAATTAGGATTTGTGAAAAGTCCACTGTGCATAATTGCAGTTTTTGTATTGAATGTAAAGACATTCATATTTAGGGTTGGCCAAAGCCTTATTTGGTTTATTGAATCTAAATAGAAAAACTGAATATCTTTACTTTGCATAAATGAATCATCATAGCCCGTGCATGTACTGGAACTAATTATCTAGAAAATTATCTAAAACAAGATTGATCTTTCATCTAAAATTATCGGTACAAGATTTGAACATAGTTGATCCAAAATGACTACCGAGATCCCCAAAAGTACTTTTTTTTTTTTCTTTTTGGTTTTGTTTTTCAAAACAAAAAAAACTTTCTAGATGGTGCCTAGTGGTCCACTCATGCAAATTTTCAAGTAGCCCCAAAAATGTAACAAAGAGCACCTGGATACTTGCAAACACACAAGCAAAGAGAGAAAAATCCTCAGCCAACTTGATTGGTTAATCAGACAGGCCATTTGTACGGCTATGGTGATCTAATATATCAGGGTTTTTTTTCTTTAAATGCATGCTGATATGTCAGTTATCCTGATGCAATTAGAAGCAATTCTTTTAAATGAAATTTGGTTATTTTCTTCCCCAAACCACATGAAACTGCACACTGATATAATGGTTATCATGATGCAAACAAAAGTGATGGTTTTAAATGAAATTCATAAAAACTAAACATTCCTAATGCTATCTGATAACAAAAACAGACCAAACTTTTGGACCAACCCAGTATTTTCATGATAAAGTTGTTTTTTTTTAATCCTATGTTAGAATATTTCATTTAGAAAACTCTATATTTACTTTATGGAGAAAAAAACAGCTTTGGTTTTAATTTTAAAGAATTTCTTTGTAGACAATGTTATTTTCAAGAAATTCTTTCAACCTTTTTTATTAATATTGTCTGAAATTCTTGGATAAGTCACTATTATTATTGTTCTATGAGATATTTTGACTAATATTCTCATTCTTATTGATCTTATCACTATATTTTGGCCAATGCATTCTTCAGCCTTCCTTGGGTGTATACTTTATCTAGTAGGAAAGGGTCTCTTCTATTGAAAGTTGTAGTTTCAGATGTCAGAAGTTTTTGCAGACAGCATTAAACTTCTTCGTTTTATCATCCTTGTTTGTTTTATCCTTCTTTTTTGGCCAGTACATTCTTCAGCCTTCCTCAAATGTATCATTCATCCAGTAGAAAGGGGGTTCCTTTAATCAATAGTTCTTATGGGTGTCAGAGGTTGTTCAGCATTAACATTTTTTCTTTTGTGTAATATTCTTATTCTTGTTGGTTATATAATTCTATTTCCGTCAATGTGTTCTCTTCCTCTGGTCTATAACTCATCTAGTTGGAATGGGTTCATACTATCAATAGTTCTAGATCTGGATGTTGGAAGTTCTTGCAGTCAACATCAAATTCATCCATCAGAAAGGCATTATGACTATAGATAGTTCTAGACCAAGAGCTCAACTGTACGCTCTTCCAATAAGATACCAGTAGCACCTTACTATCAACCATAAACATCAAGGAATACCCTGACGGTGCCTTTGAATTGCAACAGAGAGAGAGAGAGAGACAGAGAGATCTTGTTCCCAGATTGACCACTTTCTGATTCTCATTTAGTACTGTGAGTCAAAGTCCAAAATGACTATCCTCTTCAAGTCAATAGGTATGCAAACATATTCTTACATATGTTCAGAATATTTTGTTTTATGTCAGTAAAATATTAGATCAAACAGTTGGCAATATTATGAATCTGGCCCTCAGCCCATTGAACATTTCTTGTGCCTAATCTAAATTAGTTCAAATTGATGTATTAATCTGTGTTATTTCACATCCTTTGTGGGATTCAATTATATATCTCCTCCTTTGATCAATCATTCCTGAACATTGGGGGGTAGGGGGCAACATGTACCATTGCTCAACAGGCAAGGGTTTGCTTGATAAAAGAGAGAATCATACTACTGAACCTGTCCATTGGATATCCAAGGTCCCCTTCAGAAAAACAAGCATTAGTATAAAAATTGTGGTCTCTCAACTTTGTATTTTTTGATTGTTTAACACCATTACTATTTAATATATATTTCATAGGAGTCCGTGTGTGTTGAATGTGTGTTTATGTATTAGTATAAGCCACATACGTATACACATATATATTTTCTACATGCACACACATACCACAACTCTTAACTTTTGGTATTTTCCTCCATGAGATTGATATTTTTTATTTGACTGTTTTATCTACTTTCAAGATTAGATAAAAGCCATGATGATTCTGAGACATGCTTTCCCCACTTGAAATCTTGGTGTAACACAATCTTCCTATACTATTGTTCTATGTCAGACTAAGTCAGGTTCAGTAAATATCTAAATTATCAACCTCAACACTTTTACAATTGCTATAGTCCTCTGTTCTTACATTATTCATGATAGTGTAACAAGCAAAATGTTTGTCATAGTCACTTAATCTTTCTTTTATTTAATCAAATTTTGCTTTCAGACAAAGTTATCACTTGGATTCGCCTTGATTCTTTTTTATTTCTTGATTGTTGCTATTACTAGCATAGTACCTATCAAAAATAAAGGGATTATTTTCTTTTAGATTGGTAGTTCTGCCTAGGATTGGAGTATTTGCATATTTTGCTTTTGATCAAAGTATTGTTCCTAGTACTTCTGCCTAGGATCAGAGTGTAATATCTGCTTGCAATTCATTCTTTGGTAGCTCTACATCAGTGCAATACTGTGGCCGATTATGGCCTACTGAGGCTCGGAAGTGCAAGAGGCCTAGGATTTGTCCTGTGGCCATAAAAAATTACCTTGCCCAGTTTCAGGGGATCTGTAAGTCCTGGGGCAGCAACTTCCCATTGCACTTTGAAGGAAGGGTCGGGCTTGCCCTGGTGCTTTCACAACACCAATTGCAGGGACTGGAGCAATTTTTTAACTTTCCGTGCACGTATACAGGACCCCTTCTTAAACCAACCTTGTGTCACATCTTGCTCTCCTTGGGAAGTGAGTAGATACAGATCAGAATGTAGTATCTATGCTGTCATTAAAAAGTTTTACAAAAAATATGTATGCGGATATAAATTGCTTTTTATATATGTGGATAATTATTGCAACATTTATGCTTTTTGTTCCTTTATATTATGTAAACAAACTTCTTAAGTAAATGAGTTCACTCAGGAATTCCAGTTCTTCTGAAATGATACACCATCTATATGCAATTCTAATTTCATCTCAATGAGTATCAAAGAAATATAAAGCTCATTATTCTCAAAGTTATAAGAAATAATATACTTGTATAAAATGTACTGTGTATCCATATATATATTTAATCTTATCATGTATGATATTTTTTAATGATCACTCAGATATTACACTGATCCTAGGCAAAAGTCCCAGGGAGCAACCATTTGATCTTTGGCAGAGCACACTGATACTTTGATCCTAGGCATAAATGTCAATTCATACATAAATAATTCCATGATTCTAAGAGTACTGTGCTAAGAAGTAAATGAATATTACTGAGTCTTAACTAAATTCCACCTAAAATAGCCAACTTTTGGTTGTATTAGTAATTTAGTATTGGTAAAGAATTGGTCTCCTGTCCTGATCTATCATGAAGAGAGCTCATTGATTTTTTTTCACTTACTTTATCAATAATTCTTTTGAGTGGACATTTTCAGAAATTGAACTCTTGCTCTTATAATCTTGATTTCTAATGAAAAATTATGTCTTCTTGAACTTCTTATTCATCTCAATTTTGTTTTGAGTCAGACTATTGATTGCAGTGGATTAAGAGATGTTACTGAACTTGTTTTTGTTCAAATAATGATTTACAATTAACCTTTGATAAGTGGGGTTAATAACTGACAGAAATGATTATATTTTCTGTTTTGATATTGGTTAAAAACTTGACTGGACCAGTTATTTTCAACCAGTGAAAAACTAGCAAAAATTGCCTTTTCTAGATGAAGTCTTCACAATCATTTTGTGCAAAATGATATCATCTTATCGAATTATGGCAGTGACAATTTTACTTTTTATTTCACTGAGCTGAGGTGATCTTTTATCAGTGGACCACCAATTCAAAGAATTTGAGATTTATTTATCTAATAATAAAAGTAGATAAATGCTTTTATGATTGTTAGAAGAAAATGACAAACTGATATGAAGAAAAAGAAAAATATTCATTTTAGTATTCAAAGGTTGCAAACTAAGGATTTTAAAATCATTATTTTTGAAGAGTATTTCTTTCATCTTAATTTTTGTTGCTTTTTATTGTGACAACTGAGACAATCATTCTACATGCTGCAAATGAAATAAAGACTAAGCTCTAGGCAAGACTCAAATTTGCATCTCTTTTACTTTGAAGATTCTGTTATGTCTATATATGACAGCTGTTTAATGATGGATGTAGAATGATAATTTGTTGTGATGAAAAGCAACCAAAATTAAGATGAAAGAATTACAGTGGTACTTCACTTTAAAATAAAATTCAAATTTATGCACTCCTGTTTTTCTTTCATTAATTTTTTTGTTGTTTTATTTGCTTGCTGTTTTTGTTTCTAGCAGCGAGTGTGTAGGGGTAAGAGGTTTGTTACGACTTCAATCATAAACTTCCATAGAACAAATATGTCAGTTACAAAGTGACATCCTTTTATACTCTCTGACACGCTAACAATTTTTTCTTTACAGCAAGAAAACTTATCAAATATATTGATAGATAGAAGGAATCAGATATTGTTCAAATTAATTTGTTTTAAAAAATAATTGAGTTTTTTTTTTTACTACATGTGCAATAAACACCACTCTTACTCTTAGAGATTTAAAAAAAAAGTTTGTTTGATGTTTTTACATAAACAGCCTCGGTATCTTGGATAGATGTGGGAAGAGTAGGAGCTGAAGTTCTTACAGAGGGTGAGAGTAAAAGAAAGATTAATCTTATAAATTCCACTCAAAAAGCAATACTAAATTTCTATCAGCAGCTAAATTGCATTTTAGAATGAGTTTGTAATGTAAATTGACCCACTCATGAAAATATGTTTTTAGCAAATTAGTTTCCAAAAATCACATCCCAAAATATGTCTAAGACTCTCAAGAGTACTCGCAGAAAAATTAATGGCATTATGTTGAGTGACTTTTGTGGTAGGCTGTCACATACAGACTGACAGACAGATGACTTTTGGTATATTATAGTTATTATCATGGTTTTAGGGTTTGATATCTTCATTTTGGAACTAATTACAGAAATCCCATTTGTTTAATCATTCCCTTAAGGAATTTTCCTCTAATAAGACATTTTGTGCAATGGATTGTCCTTGTTGAGTGAGGTCTCACTGTACAAGTCAAAGATTAATAATGGTTGACAAATCTTTGTATAATAAAAATAAAAATTCAAGATAACATTCTTATTTCAAAATCATATTTATATCAAAATCACTGAAACGATATAACATAGTGATGGATGATGGAATAATTCAATACCTTGAATTTGTTCCCACTGTAGGGCATTGCCCATTACAGCACCCATCAACAACGCTTCAGAAAAATCTTGTACACGTACAAGGACACCTATGTAAAATAAAGAGGAATTATGCACAACAGTCTCTTTTTTTTTTTTTTTTCCCCCCTTGATCAAAAAAAGGTATTTAATTTGATTTTCCAAAAGTTGAACTTCTCTTGTGTTGCTTACTGCAACTCAAGGCAAGGGAGGCAATTATGGCTATCTTCTATTCGACTTGACCACCCTCTTCCACCTACATTTTTAATGAGCCTAACTGTTATTGCCTTTCACCCTAAACAGATATAGCCGCTGAAAAAGACACCGGTTGTCTTTCTTGAATGAGGGAGACAATAAATTCTCATTATACTCTAATACCTACAATTAGGCAATTTTTTAATTCCTCATTTCACTTAGTAAATTTCTTTCTCCTTTGTTCTACTATGTCTCCCTTGGAACCATTGATATGATGCTCTTATTTCTTAAACAACTTTTTCCTTTTCAAGTTGTAGACGAAGATGGAATGATTACTTTTCCCAATTTGGCAGACCCCAAAGGGCCCTGGATTTAGTTGAAACTGGTCCAACACTCACTGCATCCTGTGAGCAACCGACTTAATCTTCTCCTTGGGGATCAATCTCAGACGCCCTTTTCTAAGCGACTGTTCTATATCTGAATATGCAATTGAGATATTTTTCATTTGAATATCTAATCAAAACCTCCTGGATATCCACCGAGTTACAAGATATCAAATTTTATCTGCGTACATGGAGAAATATGATTCATCTTGAGAGTGTCTGACTCTTACTCAAGTACATAGGAATATCACTTAGAGAGTGTCTAGATAACTGGCTGAAATCACGTAGGCTTTCTCATCTGTACCCCAGCCTAGACCCCCTACCATCACCACCACCCTTCTTTTTCTTTTTTCTGATACTTATAAATGCAATGATGTACATATTTGAACTGAGTAAGTTCATACATAGATTTACATAACCAGTAAAATGTTCATCCCTTCTTGGAGACTGAGGATCATTAATTGGCCTGTTACTGTGGATATTGCCTGAAAAATAGGAGAATTTGATGTCTAGGGTCAAATTTCTTCTTTTCCATCTTTGATTCTGGCTTTACAAGCCCATTTTGTTGACTGACAGCATAAGTAAAAAAAACAAGGAGGATTTTTTACCTAGTGGGATGCAATCAGGCTTTTTTAATATTTTATTCCCAATCATATTTGCTTTAGAGTACATACTATGTGCTCATCTACCTGACTGGGATGATATCAATGTTTTGCTTCTTTAAATAGAATTAATCAATTATAATTGCTACCATCTTGTGTCAGTATATTCTGTATAAGTATCTAACAATCAGACCAATAGATAGGATGTACTCATGTAATAGTAATGAAAAATTTCTCTAAATGGTTGAAGCAATTTTTCTCCCAGAAAATTGCATTTTTTCTTAAGAAAACAGTTCTATGCTAAAGATATTTTACTGGAAATTGGGGGGCAGGGGCTTTAAACTACATTTACAAAGAGTTCCTTGAATCTAGATTTAAAAAAATGGATTCTTTTGGTCTAGCCAAAAACAGATGTCTATAGTTTCTAAGTACAGAAGCTGCATTTTTTTTTTTTTTTTTGACATTAGAAATTCAATTCGGTGTAAATTTATTCTTTTACATTGAATACATTTATTCTAATAGTCACCTATGGAGCTGAAACATGGAATCTAATCAAGAGACTGATCCTCAAACTGAGAAGCATGCAACCGACACGTGAAAGAATCATGCTTAACCTCACATGGACAGATCACAAGAGAGCATGATATATCAGAAAAAATATCATAGTATCCATTAGAAAACTCAAATGGCAATGAACTGGTCATGTTGCTAGAATGACAGACCACTGATGGACATCACAACTCATGATATGAATCCCCAGAGATCCCATGTGTAACCGAGGTCTGCAGAATACAAGATAGAGAGCCGGACTAGACAAGTTCAAAAAGTATTGGCTCCATGACGCCCATATTAAACAGGTTTAGCGAATCTTGGCGATGATCTATGTCCAATGACGGACAATAAAAGACTGATGATGATGATATATTTGTATGATTGATCCATACATAAATAATCGTATTTTGTGGCCCTGTAGAAACATAAAGAAAAAGTAGTTGGAGAGAATTGTAACTTATTTTCCATTGACTGTTAGCAAGTTACCTAGCAACAATAACCTACTTCTGGCGGTAGTGTGCTTCCATTTTTCCTGGCCTAAAGCCTTTGATAGGAACTAATTGGAAACCGGTCCAGGTTTTCAGCTGGTATATGTAATGAACCGTGTCTATCACACTTATAGTACAAGTAGCATCCATCACACCATCTTCCTTCCCACCCTTTTATTAAACCACCTAATTTCTTTCCTCCTCTCCTTTCTTATTGTGTCAGTGACACAAAGTATCAATAGCAGCCATCTGCCAAACCTGTTGCTGCACATTGATAAAAATCGGGTCATGGACCAGTGTTCATTAGAGACAGACATTATAATATGCTGGTCAAACTTCTGCTGATTTTGCCAGCTTACTACGATATTTTGGATGTATTAGTCATTAGTTTTCAAGACAGCTGCCACGGCATCTGTTATGCTCTGGGAAGAATAACAACATTGTTTATGTCTGTCATAGAACATTCCTACTGATTGGCGGTGGTGCTATTTTTTTAAATGTTTTGGAACGGTCACTAATCCAACACCTGTCGAGTTGAAAGTTTTTTCCAATTAGTTCAGCCTTTATCATAATGTCAGACTTGCTGAATCTGAAATGGACACTGGTTCTGGATTAAACTGGATCTATTTTGGGGGGATGCATTGTGACTGATAAGTCTTGACTGCTGGACATCGGAATTTGAACACTAAATTGTATGAACACTAGCTCCATATTTTAAACAATATATCGGGGGAAGAAGATTACAATTATTGTTTTTACTGATAATATCAGGAACAGTAAATTCTTCAGGACATATATAGTAACTAGTGAAATAAGTAATTCATTTATTTCAATAATTAGAAAAGAATCAATGATATTATACTAATAATTTCTATATTTTTATATTCTAATTTCAATGTTCAAAAAAGTTTTAAAAAGCATCATCCTTACTTTTGCAATCACCAGCATCTTTGTTTTTGCTTGATGAGAACCAAATTTAATTGTACCAATTTAATTTTACTTTTTGGTTTCATTTTTTATGGATGCCATGCCAGCATTTGAATAGTGAATAAAGAACAATAACATTGTAGCGGTTAACTATAATGTGAGAGAATTTTACAGAAATTTGATGAAGGACCTTAAGAGTCAATGTTATTCTCTACTTTGAAATCTGCCTTATGATTTTTGCTCCCTATGCCTCAGGATATGAACTCTATGTGTATAAACACACAATGATCAAAATCAAAAATGCACAGCTGGAGATAGTAGACCACTACATTTACCTACGACGAATCTGTATGGAATCCTCAAAAGAAGAAGAAATCAAACACTCAGCTCAACATTCAAAATAAGAAAATCCCATTCGTTCCTAAAAAAAGGGTATACAACCAATGCATCTCCCGGTAGTCACCAATGAAGCAGAAACATGGAAACTAACCAAGAGACTGACCCTCAAACTGAGAACCATGTAACATGTGCAGGAGAGAATCATGTTCAACATCAAATGGAGAGACTGCAAGATAACACAGTATATTAGGGAAAAATCGGGTGTCTAAGACATCAAAGAATCCATTTGGAAACCCAAATGGCAATTTGCTAGTCTTGTTGCATGAATGGTACACAACCGCTGGACATCATGACTCACAACATGGATCCCCAGAGATCAAATATGGAACTGAGGTTAGCAGAATATGAGATGACCAGCCAAACTAAATAGATTCAGAAAAATATTGGCTCCATGACACCCACGATAGAGAAATGTGATGAATCCTGGGAAAGGATGATAAAAAACAGATAATGATGACAAATATATATCATCATCAGCCGTTTCAAGTGTACTGCTGCATGTGGACAAGTCAGGGCTTTGTGCTGGGTTGTCAGATAGTTGAAAACCCTTGTGGCTCAAAACACACAAAAATGGCCAAGAATGTTTATAAAACATTGCAATATTGTGGTACACACCAAAAATAAGAATTTTAAAAAAATACTACTGTAATTAGGGTTGAGTTTGGTGTTATAATTATATTGTAAATAGATCCCCCCACCCAATTGATTTTCAGAGCTGACAAACTTTTTGAGGAAACAAAGGACTTATGGATAGGAAGCATTTTGAATAAAATATTTGAAGGAAAGAAAAAAAGCCAAAAATTTGAATATGGCAAAATCAAATAGTTCATGGCCAAATATTTTGCAAAAAATACCAAATTTGGCCACAAAATGGCAAAAATGGTAATTCTGGCTTTGTGGAAAATTTAAGGTGTAGATATATTAGCATGGAATCCTGCTTCAACCCCTCCGTTAGTTTTGCATCATTGCAAAACTTACGTAAATGTTATTTGAATGATCTAAACACCAAGCTATTATTCCTGACCCATCGGACAGGAAATGTTTTGCAAGGTATTTCCAGTCAGAAGCAAAAAGCATATTGTATTTCTTTCTTATAATCTTCTTTTGGTCCAAACAATTACCTTTTTTTTTATTATAACTTGTTATCTTTATTTCAATATTTTATGCCTTCAACCGCTCTTAGGAAAAAGGATTTTTTTCACTTAATGATTTTCTGTTTTTGTCTTATCGTGGCAACGTGAAAAACATCTTTAGCACATGTGATCTTGTTGTCGATGAAGAGAAACTATCAATGCAGCTAACATGCATACTTACGTATTCAGAGAGATAAGCATGCTCTGAAATGATAGCTTACAGGTTTGATTATTTGATTTGTGCATATGGTTCTAGTCCTGATGCAAAAATAAACAGATGTTTGTCAAATAAAAGCAAAATTGTTTCATCCAGTAGTTTCAAGTTGCTAAAATTCTCAGATTAAGTATATGAATCACCGCTGCCTACAACACTGGTTTAAATATTGAGTATAGGTTATTCATGCATTCCTACATATATATGTATGCATCTATCTATGTATCCAGACTTTGCCTAGCCCTGACCGTTTATAGTAAAAACTTGAAATTTTGCACACACACCCCTTTTAATGGGAAGGAAAACTTTTTTTTTTGTAAATTCATTTCTAAAATGAGGTTTTAGTGGAGAAGGTGTTCAGTTTTTCAATGGAAGTTTATGCCAAATTGGTCCATTAGTTAATGTCCATCCCTGTTTTTAGAAAACTTGGATATTTTTGTGCCCAGAAAAAGGCAAGAGAAGTAACTCATTCACTCATCACCCTTTTTTCAAATTTTTTTATTAATTACCCCCAACTCAACATGCTGCCAAAAATCATTGGTCCCTGGGAGGTTTAGGAAAAAAAACATCTTTTCATTTACATTCCATGTTATATATCTGTTATCAATAACCATTACCCACAATAAATGGTTTAAACGCTAGGTTCAAGTTATTCATATTTTCTGACAATTATGTGTAAGTGTTTATTTATGTATCTGGACTTTACCTAGTTCTAAGCGTTCAGAGTAAGTACTTTAAATTCTGCACACATACACACGCATACCCTCTCTTCCATGAATAGTGAAATTGTTTCTGTTTTTTGATCCCCCACCACAAGTTTTCAGTTGAATGAGCATATATGGGAAGCGGTAATTAATAATTTCCCTAAGAATGCTAGTTCATTATTAATTTTTTATTAGTTTTCTTCGTCTTATTGTTGTTCTTCATCACAATGTTTTAGGCCGATATACCCTCCAACCATTAAAGTAAGTTGCTTGGAGTTGAAATAAAGAAGTAGCTAGATAAAAACTAAGAAATAGATATGGAATTTCAATGATGGGTCAAGTACCTCTGAAAGAGAAACTGCTGATAAAGGGGGAGAACCTCAGAAAGTTATACCATGGATAAGGGGGATCACTGATAGAGAAACCACAGATGAGGGAGGCAGCAAGAAATGAAAATCCTATGCTTTTGATTGCTGCTGATATAATTTTATGTCTTTCACAAGAATTGATTAAAAAAAAAAGAGCAAATGATAATTCTTTGTTGACAAAAAAAAGAACGTTACACTGAAAGGAAAATTGCAGACATTTTTTTTTCTATCATGAGAATTGATCAAAAAAAATAAATGATGTCAGCTAACAGGAGCCAGACATAGTGACTTATAAAGATATTAGACACATCTAAAAATTAATCTTTCACCTTATGTTGGAAACTCTCTAATTATTGTAAAATTTGGGGCCTAAGAGATTTCTGAACAAGGTAAGAGAAAAACTATGTTGTCTCATTGGGCAGAGTCTTATTTTGAGTGATTGCACAGCATTTTCCCAGGAAATAGAATAACATTTTTTTCGAAGACATTTCTGACTTCTTTTTTGCATGGGAAAAACAAACTGCTTTCGTAAAACACAGTTATGAGAAAACAATGGAATGAAAACATCCAGAGGAATGAAAGATGTTTTTTGTTTTTCTTTTTTGTGATTTGTGAATAGGTTTATACAAAATTATGATTTAGGACAGAATTATTAATAAGAAATCAATGAGAGAAAGAGAATGATAATAATACGAACTAGTGTGACATACAAAACAAATTATCTAATGTCTTTTATGGTTATATCAACCTGAGCCACATACTTTCATGTGTGTACATACAGATATATCATATACATATGTGTATACGTACACACACGCCATAGCATTATGGTTTGGAAGTTTGTCTCACAGACCTCTTTGCCAATATAGTAATACATACTTACACACTCAACTATACATATGTATATAAAACTACTTAAAACAAGTTAGTAGATAGAAAAAAAAGATTCTATGAGATTTTTTTGGACAATTCAACTACTGTTTGTTGTTTATATTGGTATCTAATAGGCCATACATCAAGAGAAAAAGGCTACCTATCCCATGTCATCACCAGGAAGAAGATTGGTCAATGAATACTGAAGATATCATAAATGGTACATCCTTCATTCCACCGATACTCATTCTATATGTGAATGGCGTTGCTGAGAAGATACAGAAAGCCTATAGTCACCATAACATACCCCTCATTTTTAGCAGTTCTCACACCTTCCAAAATTTGCTTACTAAAGTGATCCACTATGTAACTGCATTTACATTATTCCCTGGTAATGTGGGAAGATCTATTCAGGAGAAACTGGCTCGCTCCTCAAAGTCCAACTCAAGGAACATAAAAAAGCCATAATCAAAGGCAAAATAGAAATCTACGATGACTGACCATTTCTGGGAAGAGAAAGGCATACACTATCTTCTCTGGGAAGAAGTCCAGATTATAGACAGGGAATACTGTTGGATACTGAGAAAAATGAGTCAGCTCACATCAATAGGTTGACTGAGTGTATGTCAGACTAGTGCAGAGTTTAGGCTACTTTGGCTTCTGCTTCTCAACAGGCTCAAGGTGTGGAAATACAGGCCTCTCAAGGGAAGAAATAGACATCACTTAAATCCAACAGCATAAGTGATGCTGCCATTGGAGAAGAATTCTATTTACAACCATTATATTTGAATAGTACACCTGGAGAAGGCCATTGAATGGATCAGCCAAAACCCTGGGATTACAACACAATCAGAAGAGTTTAATAATCAGAAAAAACTCATTTAAAGTTGATGAACCTTCTCAGAAATATTAACAAAAAAAGATATAACATGATCTTACTATCTTCACTTATTTTACACAACAAATATCTATTTTTCAACATTATCATTTTTTGTTAATGCCTCTAATTCAATTCCTATTTAATTCAATGGTGACTATCAATCATATACAATTCCTATTTATGCAAATAGTTATTGCCTACAAGCATGTTGCTCAGGATTACATTCATCTTTATATAGATATATTTTATGTTGATCACTAGTATCTATGTTAGATTACAGAGGGTCAAAATTTCAGTTCTTATATAGTCTGATCAATTAAATTTAAACTGTGAGTATGTCTGTACATGCTTATAGGCTATAAATATGTGCGTAAATAGGAATAGTAGTTGAATTTACTGAAATTTCGATAATTATCTATTGCACCTTGATAACTTTCACACTATTTACGAAGGTGCATTGATTTGTCCACAGCCCGACACATAATTACTAGTTGAATTTTTATCTGAAAATTTCACAGTATAATGTCAAGTCTATGTGATTAATAGTGACCAGAAATGACCCTTGAAAATGCAGTGATCACCACTTTGATCTTTTATCTAGCATGTTTTGCATATTTTGGCACAAATCTTTGATCTCAACTATTTTTACATTACAATTGTCTTTTGATTGGTGTTGAAAATGGCCTAAACAGCAGTAACGTGTACATTAAAGGCATCCATCAATGATGACAATACACAAGGTAGACCTATGTTTGTGAGAATTTGAAGTTTTTGAATTGTTTTTTAAATATCAAATTTTTAGAATTTTGATCATAATTCTTCAAAATAAACAACAAAGAGCACTTAAATGAAAAGAAAATGAGAAATTATTTCCATTTATTTCCTTTGGTTTCAATTAGAATTATAATTCTGTATACAGTGAGAGAATTACTTTATTTTCCAGCTAAAATGATGCATGATTTTTTTTTTTTAATTTCTAAATATCACACTGCATCTAATGTACCAAAAGCTCAAACTGTACAGCCTGGGCAACAAAATGAGTTGTAGTTAGCAGTGGTCCAAAAATATCTTTATAAAACATGTCTTTCAAACCAACAATTATTGTGCATATTTATATTTCTAAGCTATTATTCCACAGAACAAACTTAAATAACTAAAAATCTTCATTTCTTTGCAGGCACCACAGTTCTCTCTTCATTTAGTCAAGTGCAGAAATATTGGGTAAGTTTGATGTATTATTCAAAGGATGCAAATCAACTTATGGTATTCTAACTTTTACATGACTTATGATTAAGAAGCTGTGTCTAAATTGACACTTTACAAGTACAAAACTGAGAGCTTAAGGGAATGTTTTATTCATAGTTCAATGAAATTTTTTTTTAAATGTCATTCTTTTATAGTTAAAATTATTTCCTGGAGATTGAATACAAGATCCTCTCAACTGCTATTCCTTAGGCTCAATCATAATCAACTCCTGCTCTTGAATATGTTTATTTCTCTTCTAAATTTTTCTATTTTCTAACAATACAAACATGGTTGGATATAATGTACCGAGGAAACAATCATATATCCACTTTGCAGATTGTGTCTTGGCCACAAATAGAACACAGATTATCCAGCTTTAGTCTTATAACCATAAAATACATAAATGCAATAAGAGACCATCAACTAAAACTGTCACCATAGGTTTCCTCAGTTTTCCAAGTTTTTTGGAAGAATTCAGAAATTTTTGTGATCATTGCCCAAACAAAAGGCTAGAAAATTAACTTATTTGTTGATCACCCATTTTTTTCAACCGTCTTAATTCATCACGTCCCAATATGGCACCCTGCTAAAAGATATTGGTCACATGATGGTCTCTATTGACTGACTAACCAGACCTGATTTATATGAAAAAAATTCTTTCAAGTATAATGTGCACAAATTAATCAGACAATACAACAATGTTTTGTCATACTAAAAAGTGACAATTTCTATTGAGTAACTAAGCAGACTTGATTTATATAAGAATCCTTTCAAGTATCATGTGCTAAAATTAGTCAGACAATATAACATTGCTTTGTCATACTAGAAATAGGCTGCTAGGCAGTGCATTTTCAATCAAGCAGAATTTGAAAGTAATTTAACAGCACTGTTTTGCTCATTGAGTTATTTCACATAGATAAGTACCCCAAACAATGGTGAAATGGAAAATACCTTGTAAGGATATGGAAGCCTCTAATTGCCGCAATGCTATTTGTCTTTCATTCCTCCTTTACATTGTTGCCGTAAATGTATGGAAAATTCCTTAGTGGATCCTCCAACTAACGGACCAACAAACTGGATGAAATAACATGTTATGGATTGATGCTGCCTAATCTTCTCCCCTTTTGTTGATTTGGGTTGTTACAACTACGAGAAAGCAATAAAAGGTTTTAGATATTTGGTGATCGTGTGTGTGTATATGGAGAGTGCTTGTGTGTTTTCATGTCGGTGCATAAGTGTGTACGTGAGAAAGAGTGCACATGTGTATGGAAGTGTGTGTGGGGATGCTTTATGTATGTAAGAGTGTACATCACTGTGCATTTTTGAGTGTGTATCTATTTATATGTATGTGTGAGTGAGTATACATGTGGGGTGCATGCATTTCAGATCTCTTTCAAATTGTCCTTGGCAAGGTAAGCATTTTCTTCTTTTCCAATGCTAGACTTGCCACAAATCATTTCCAGTGGTTGATATGAGGTTTCAGGAAAATATATACTGCTGTCTTCAGCTTCCTTGAGTTTTCCATCACAAATGGAAGAAATAGTTTCATTTCTTTTCTCTTTTTCCTTAGCTTTTATTTCAGTCGTCTCAACCCCCTTCTCTTTTCCAACCTGAAATCAGATCTCACAAGACCTCACTGTTGACCCATTATAACATAGAATTCAGGGTCCATAATTTCCTACCACATTATTAGTGAGTTCACATCGTAATGAATTTTCCACTTTAACAAAACCCACCTTATCCCACCCCAAGGCTTGTTATAGCTCAGGAAGGGGGAGAGAGAAGAAATTATTGCAAAAGAGACAAAGAAAACAATATTACGAATAGACAGAAAGGAATTAACATTACAAAAATGAAGCAAAAAAATGTTGCAAAAAGAGAGAGAAAATTTTTACTGAAGATCCCACCAATCTAGTAGTTACAGGCTATTTGCTTTATTAACAGAATTATTTGAGAAATTTTAATATTATTTATATTTGTTGATATTACTGAGAATGCATTGCTCTCTCTCTCTCTCTCTCCTATCACATCGTTTTTTTTCCCTCCCCTGCACTAAAGGTGATGGGGTCATTCTTGTTGAATGGCAAAATAAAGTCACCTCTAGAGTAGGAGTTTGACCATAAATTAGTAATTTTTAGCGGCAGATGAAAGGGAAGAGTGGCAATTAAATTTGTTTATTGACTGCTGAAATGTTTTTATCTAATTCATTTCCTTTTTCAATTGGTGCAAACTAGTGCATAACATTTCTTAAGGTCTTTCTATTTTTGTTAACAGTTATTATTATTAGAGCTAAATTTAACGTATTCTAAATTAGGGTCCATGCTCAAATCGTATTATAATTGATTCCGCATTATATCGAGTCTACAGTGTACAACCAACTTTCCTAATTCTTTAATGATTATTCATTTACCTCTTGTTTTCAGGCAAGGCCTGCTGGACAAGGTCTTTTCATTACCAATGAACAGTGCTAAATTAAGACCTATGGCTGGGAATTGTTTTATCACCCTTTGAGAATTGCCAAATTTATGTTATTTCTCTGCAACATCAGCTGACTCAACCTGTCTGCAGTATACCCTTTATTTCAGCTACAAATCAGTTCGTTGGAGACTTATATGAATAAGGATACCCACTTAGGTTAAAAGGTGGGAGTTGCTGATCTAAGTATTTTGAAGACTAGGATAGATTTCACCTCGTCTGGAGTTTTGAGTTATTAATTATTCCCCAAATTTAGAAAAATATATCTTCTTCCTTGTTTATCTCAGCAATTCATCTAATATGTTCTTAAATCTTTTATAGGTGTTTGCTGCATCTGGAAATCCTTGTTGGTCATTCATTTCTTTTTTTCCACTTCCTCATGAAGAATACAGTATTCTAATTCACAAATGGAAGCAGTACAGTCTTCTCGTATGATAAAAGTTTCTGATTAAACTGAAAAAGTATTTGACCATAAACACTTCCAAAATTAAAAATAAGCACTAGCATTTATTTTTTTATGTATGTCTCCAGTAATCTCATTTAGTTTTCAATGCTTATTTTTATTGCAGATATGCCATATTGTAGTTAGACTTAGCCAAGTAAATAACCAAGACTATCCTTGACAGGAAATTGTTTATCATTGGTTTTGTTTGTGTTATTTTTTCTGTCTGTTCTTGAGTTGGTTCATCATCATCATCATCATCATCATTGGACATAGACCTTCCCCAAGATTTGCCAGACCACTCTATCATGTAGCTAGAGCCAGTACTTTCTGAGTTTGTCTTGCTCATTACGCTACCTTACTCTTTGTTGACCACAATTTTGTATATCATCTCTAAGGATCAATGTTGTGAGTCGTCTTGTCCAGCAGTTGTCTGATATTCTTGCAACATGTCTAGCCCATTGCCTTTTGAGCTTTCTCTTGGATTCTTTGATATTTTGGACTCCTGTATTTTCTATAATATACTGTGTCGTCTTATGATCTCTCCATGAAATAGATAGGTTTATACAAAAAAATATATATCTTTATCATTTCTTATTTATGATATATACAATACAAAAGTTGCAGTTATCATTTCCAGTTGAAAGAGAAGTAGGAGTGGGGTTTGGCTCGGCAGCAGCCAGTCTCGTCAGCTTTCATTTTCTGAAGATAAAGTAAATATTTAACAAATTTAATCATGATTTTTATTTATTAAGCAACTACAGATTACTTCGTTTGCTTCCATCTTTCTCTGTATTTATGAAGGATTAGTCTGTGAATGAACTACAGTACAGTCTGATCCACCAACAGCTGACACTACTGCAGCTTCTACAGGTGTAGTCCATGCCTGGCTCTGAGTTCTCCTCCTGCTGGTTCTCTCTTCTCTCTTGTTATTTCTGACTCTGTAAGCAGTAGCATTGGAATGACTGTGCCAAAGAGTATGGACATCTTGGGATGTCCATTGCCCAATCAACAGAATTCCCTCTTTGGCTTTGCTGAACTAATCCAAAGGAAAGCTGAGCAATACATCATCTTGGAGCAGCAGCAGCTGTCAAAGTTGATGGGTAACCTGCAAGCTTGTGTTTTAGAGTTACTCTTTTACATTTCAAAATTATTTAGTGTACAATCTATTATATAAAGGAAAAATCTCTAAACAATGTATGAGTTACAGCTAATGAGTGCAGAAAAATGGTAAGGGACATTAGTTGCTCATTTCTGATATATATATATCAAATATTATAATTACAAGTTGCTATCTAAAAGTTATAATCAGTTTGATCTATTTGTTTACCTGTCAAATTATTCAGCATTTTTTCTGCCTCACCAGAGATTATATACGATGTATATGTGTGTGTTTATATGTTATATATATATTTATGAATACCTTATATTTTTAGAAACTCAATTTGAAATGACCTCAATTATTAGAAAGTGTAAATAGAATAAACAATTAAAGAAAATAGGACTGCTGCAGGAATCAAATCTATGACCGATAAGGTAGCTGTTTCAATGTAGCATCCCTCTTTCCACTGAGCTAAACTGCCTGCCAGAAAGGTGAAGACCCAAATGATAAAGTGGGGATAAAGCAGTTTTTTGCTCTTTCTGCCTGGTTATTCAGCTCATTGGGAAGAGTGATGCTACATTGAAGCAGCTACCTTATCTATATTATATAATATATATATATATATATATCATTTGCAGAGGGAATTTGAACATATTGATAGTATATGCTAGTATATATATATATATATATATATATATATATATATATATTGTGATCAGTCTGTTCAACCATGAAGTAAACCTGTATTTCGGAAGCCTCACCTGATATTTCACATGCGGGAACCACAATCCCTGTCTAAAAATTGGCTGCTTGACAGACGGAGAGAGGGGTGGTCCATGTTGGACACACACCTCCATCAATTCATAGACAAGCCCTTAGTTAAGCCAGCTGGCAACAACCTGGTACACAAATCACTTGTTCTGTTAAACAGGCTGCAGACCTATTCGACCAAAGCTGAGACATTCTTGGAAAAGTTAACTGTGTGTGTGGTGGGGCTATGCAGAGTGTCAGTCACATTCTGTTTGAGAGCCCCATTTTAAAACATAATAGAGTCTATGGCCTGCAATGCCTGGATGGTGCCATGCGGAACTGTTTCAGGAGGATAGGTGCTGGGTGATGATGTTGGCAGTGACGAACAAAATATGACAATGCCTGAAATTTCAAATGTTCCCCAAAGAAACAAAGATTCTCTTTCAATTTTTTTCTTCGTTTAAAGAAGCCAGTTCATACCTTTAGGACCTTGAATTTTGGGGTAATACCTCGAAAAAATTACATGTATATTTGAATAGGAAGTTAACATTACTCTTTATAAATTCAAGCAAATATCTCTTCTTAATTCAATGCAGGTTAGGTTTAACCCTTCATTCTATGTGTTAGAAAAATGTCTTCTTTTTAATGTGATGTCTCAAGAACCTACTTGGAGAATTTCCCTAAAAAATTACCCATTCTTTTCAACAATGTAGACACGTACATTTCCAAAATGACATATACTATAACATTTGTATCTCTCTCTCTCTCTTTATGTATATACATATATATATATATGTAGAGAGAGAGAGAGATGGATACAGTCTTTGTTAGAGTGAAAGATCATTGAATTGACTGGAACCAGAGATCGGAGAAACATTTGGCTTTGGTCTATTTGTCTAAATAGGCAAGATGGGAGATTGAACTTGAAATGCCATGTAACAGATTGTCAAAGTATATTAATGGAATCGCTATTGAAATGTCACTGTCCGCTAGGAAGTAGGTTTTTTTTCAACTATGTCTATTAGGATACTTTATTTGATAATTAAGTGTTAAAAAAACATATGATGGAAGCTTAATGTAATATGACGTGGAAAAATTAGATTGTCAAATTCTTTGGTTTAATATATTGGTAGAGAATCAACTCAAAGAAGTTTTTTCTGTGTAATTATTATTCTTAAAGATGATATCATAAGTTGGTTAGCATGCAGTCTAAGAAATAAAACCGACACAGCAGATTTAGTATCCACATGGGTGAATAGTCAATAGGAATGACTCAAACAGCAAGTCATAACTGTTGTTATATTTACTGATCCCTCATTGTTAAAAACGTTTTTTGGGTAACCTACTCAGTAAGCCTTATTTGAAAGAATAAATGATAATTAGCATAAAATGATATCATTATACAATACATATAAAACCTTATATAAAATGATAAATTACATGTATGACATAAATTATATCATAAAAAAAGTAAGAAGTGTTTGATCGATACTGTTGGAATGCCATGTTGACATTACTGTTACATGGTAAACAACTGATGATCCGAACTAGAGACAATTTATACATTGTATCATAATAACTAAGTATATTTGAAACTGGGAAAGAAACATTGAAGAAAATTACATTGATTGAATTGACAGATATAGGGAAATAGGTGCCTGAAGTGACACCAAAGATCTTTGAAAAAGTATTTTAATGTTTAGTGTTTAAAGCAGGAAAGCTCTCTAGATTTTTTATATATATATATATATATATATATATATATATATATATATATATATATATATATATAATCTCCAACTGTCAAGGCTCATAGGAGAAGTAGCAGTGTGTACAAACAAGGTAATTATAGAAGATTGAGTTTTCCATGCCATCATTTATCTACTATTTTCTCCGTCTACTATTATGTTGTGCTAGTGATAAGACCATAGTCATGATAACTAACAATGATACAAATCAGAGGAAAGTTGGATATGTGTCTTCCCCAAGTGTAAAAAGCCTATAAACAGTCACAATCAGAGTTCAGTCTTGATCAGCCAATTTTGTTCTGGGAGTTGATAGCTATCATGCTATCTTGTATATGTTTATTTATATATATATATATATATATATATATATATATATATATATATATATATATATATATGTATATATATATATATATATATATATATATATATATATACATATATATATATATATATATATATATGTATATATATATATATATATGTATATATATATATATATATGTATATATATATATATATATATGTATATATATATATATATATGTGTGTGTGGAATTAGAGAGATCCCAACCAGTATATTCTTGTTTACTGTCAACCAGGGAAACAGAACTCATTTTCTCATCATTTCCTTTAACTAACTTATTTCTCCTAACATTCTCTTCTTGTCTCAGCTTCCATTAAGATCTTTTCTAATTCACTGAATTAAAAGCTTGTAAAAACTCAATTTTATTTTTAAGTTTATTTATTTTAGTAGATGAAGTATTGTTATTATCAATTTTTGCTACTATTTACCTTCATCTTAATTGTTGCCACTTTTATCGCAACTATTCACAGGCTAGGTACTTTCCAACAGTTTACCCAACATGAGTTTAGTTGCAATAAAAAGCAACAACAATTAAGACAAAGGTAAGCAGTAGCAAAAATTAATAATGATTTTTTTTAAAACTCATTTTGAATCTTCTGTTTCTTTTTCATAACCAACTATAAAACTCTGTGGTATATTTATTTGTCATCTAAATTTCTAATATCAAAATTTACTCTGATCTGCGTCTTGGTTAAAGTTATTGCCTATTTCCCACTGCCAGTGGTCAGGTGAAAAAAAAGTTATACCTTCACCAGTTAGAAGAATGGCAAAATACAATCTTTTTACCCCCTCATTTTTCTGCATTGTCCTTGTGCCATACTTAGCTAAGCTTAGTAAATATCAAAATCCACTGGGACAGTCAAGTGAAGCCCATAGCTGTATGCATTTCTCTACTCCCAGTTGAGATGGAAAGAAACATCAGATAGCAAATCTTATAGAATTATAGTTTTGGAGGATGTTGAAGGAAAGACGCAATGGAAACACTAAATCCCTCTATTTTTTCAGTTAGATTTCACAGAAAAATTGAAGAGTACCACCAATTACCCTTTCTTTTCTATAAATTGGTAATCTAGTTGGAACCCCCATGTATGCGAGAATATAAGACAAATGGTTTGCAAAAGATATATGGTAGTCTAGTGCTCACTGTAATCAATCCAGGCTTCATAGCTGTCCATATCGAGGTTTGGTAATCAATACCATCACATTGGACACCGTATTATATTTGCATATTTTTTTTTGTTGTTTTTTTTTTCAAATTAAATGCTTGTTTTATATACCAGTTTGCAAAATACAAATGTTCCATCAACTGATTTTTCTTTTTAATCGTAATTTTATGTCAGTATTTTTGGATTTAGATCTGGTTGATAGCATAGTAAAAAGTGTGCTGGTGTCATAAACTATTCATCATGAGTTTCAATCATCACTGGATGTTCAGTAAATGTGTCTTGGTGCCAGATTTTGTCTGGTTCAATGAAAAATAAGATAAACTGCAATATGAGTATTCTCTGATAGCAATTATACAAAACTGGATCTATACAATTCAATGAAAATAAGTAGAACTCGATTCCAAGTTTTCAACAATATCACAGCCAGTGTTTAGCCATAGACAACATTGTTGCTTTCTCTACTGTCAGATTATTGCAAAACCTCAAGTGATAGTCAAGCAGAAAACAATAACAAGGTAGAAGAGAGATATTTTCAAAAAGGAATACAAGTATCCTGTGCTTTTCAAAAGTTTGCTCTAAAGTAGTTTTCACTTTTATAGAAGAGGAAAAAGCAAAAATATCCCTCAGCATTTGTTTTGCAGTAAGCTGTTATAGAGACAATCTTTGGTTTGTGCTGATACCATTTGGCCAAGCTCTAGTCATTTACACAGTTCAAAGTGTATATTCTCTCCTGTATTATTATTTCATTCTCATTAAACAGCAACAACATAATTG
Source organism: Thysanoteuthis rhombus (assembly GCA_963457665.1). NCBI lineage: Eukaryota > Metazoa > Mollusca > Cephalopoda > Oegopsida > Thysanoteuthidae > Thysanoteuthis > Thysanoteuthis major. The sequence continues at coordinate 75,665,555 of OY735198.1, forward strand.
TGACCCATAAGTGCAGCTCCGTAAAAATACTCAACTCAGATGCTATCAGTATTATATGCATGAATATTAAAAGGTATAAAGAGCAGTTGACCAGTTATCCAGAATTCAATTGAAAGTTCCAGGCTGGATAGATCAAATAAAAAGTTTGCTAATAAAACAAATATTCCCTTCACGAAATCAAAATTTCTTTTATTGTACTGCTGCTCAATGGGAAAAAATGATATATATGTTGCAGACAATTCTCCTGAATTAACCACTGTACCCAGCTGTAGCTAACTGTGCATATTCATCCTCTAAATCTCTCGGTCATGTGATTTTTATGTGAAGAGAAAGTAATCACTCAACTCTAATTACTTTTATTGTTTCTATGCTACACATATTGCTAAAGTTGTTACACTTGCATTGTAAAAGAGAAAGACTCATTTTTCTTTTGGACAAGTTCAGAATGCTTTGGCACAGGGACTATTAAAAGGGAAAAAACTGGCAGACTATTAAGAAGGCCTATGTCTCACAATAGAATTTAAATGGCTGATGATAAGAATGATGTGACATGGGGAATCTATCGATTCTCTCCAATCTTTTGTGAACTAAACTCTTTCTCTTTCCTCTATGAGGATTATTCCAACCAATTTAAATAAACATCAGTTCATTTACATAGGTAATACATTTACATACCTTGTTTCTATTGAGGTATCTTTTTCATTGCAAGAATGACAATATAACTGTTTTTCTCAAAGTGTCAGTCAAGTTATATTTGTAGGGTTGATTTTCCTGCCCACAAAATTAGCCAAACTTAATTCTCACTTCTGTGTAACAGAATTATAAAGAAAAAGGTAGCTGGATAGAATCTAATTTCAACCATTTCTATATTTTCTACTACAATTTACTTATCTCACAGTCATCAAGTTTTGTATATTTACTTTTGAATTAGAAGCTTTGACAATTTAAACTTTTATCCAATGCTATTCAGTTATCACTCTGAAGACTAATCAGTGTGTTTGGTTAGTTGTATGAAAGTTCAAGTTTATCATCACCAATCAGACCTTTTAAAAAGAACTTATAGTGATATTATTAAAAGAAAAAAACATTAAATGCACACTATGATATCTACAATAGTGATGGATTTTCTTTTGAAATATCATGTTTATCTTTACGACATAAAAAGAAACAACTGTGAATTTTGAGTTTGATAAAAAGGCTCTTTGATATGCAAAATTATTTCCAAGGTCACCTTCATCAAATCATAATAATTACTCCTACTATGTATAGTTTATTGGAGAATTCAGAAAATGATGAAAACAAACAAGAACCATATGTTCAACGATGTATCCACCATCTGTAGTTGTAGTGTTAGTAGCAGGAAGAGGAGGAAGAAGAGCAAGTAGTCTTTCTTTGAATCAATTGATTCTGATACTTGTAAAATATTGCAGTATGGAAATATAGCAAGTATTATTTTCTATAAAATTACTAAATGGCCATTTTTTGCTCTTTTTAGAGACAAAAGGTATATGTTTTGACATCATTAGCAGCTTGAGAAAAAAATTGATCTGAATAGATTGTATTTCAATGATGTCACATATTTTAATGACATCACACCTTTTCCTTGCTTCCTTCCTTCCTATTTCTGTTAGTCAACTTAACTGGGACCAACCAACAGACCGAAAATCATTTCATGGAGATGTGTGAACACATCTAAAAGAAATATAGTATGTGAATTCTGTAAAAAAAAACACATCTCTATGTTGATTCTCCGCTGGAATTACAGTGACATTCTTCCCTTCTTCAACTTCCTCTTTTATGAACAATACTAGCATATACCTGTCAGAAATGATAGGGCTGTTTATGTATGGATTGGCACTAAGGATCCTAAAGCTATTTTATTAGGCAATTTATTCTCAATAATGCTAGTATCCTAATTTCCATTTTTTTCAAGTCTTAACTTGTCTCAAGCTGGTTTAAATTGTGATGATCAGTCTTAAGAGTTTCTATCATGTAATTTTTATTGTTATATCATAATAGGAAGGTAAATCAACCAATTAGATCATCCCATTTGAGCACAAACAAACAAACAGCCAAACAAATTAATAAACAGAGAAAATTGCATAGAAACTCATTATATGGTTAGATGAGCAAAATATGTCAATCTCTTTTGAACGGACAACTCTGTCTGTTCCCACAGTCAACATAGAGAATGTGTTGCCATGGACGACTGCCATCGACACATGCTGTGCTATATATTATGTATAAGTAATAAAAATCTGATGAATTTTCTCAAAAGACAGCTTTTATAATAACGTTCATTATTATTACTAATTCATAATTCAACTGATGGGAAAATTTGATGGAAGGAATACATCCCTACATTTTTTTTTCAAGGAAATTGTTCCTCTGTGACTCTATTAGAATCCTTGCAATATAGAAAAGGATTGTATTCATTTCTCTATTATTTGAGTGAGGCATTTGTTTCTGAAGTTGAAAAGGTGTTTCAGGGATTGGAAATTTTGAAAAGAATTTTCAGAATTTCATCAAAATTCAAAAAGTGTGCTCAACACATCAGGGAATGTTTTTGGAAGTTTTGACATCCCTTGAAATATAGAAACTGACTTTTTTTTTTTTTAAATTTAATTTCATAAAAGATTTTTTCATACAAATTATTGCACCTTCAGAATTCAATTTCTGTAGTTTTAAAAGATGTCTGCAAAAACGAAGTTAAATTGATTTTTACATCCCCAAGCCATAGAGAATATAAAATCAGAATTCAAATATTTAACCTTTCTCACCAGAAAACATTATATCAAGCTTGCACAGAACAAAAATTCAGACTTCTCTCCAATATACTGACCTTCCTCACTCCCTTGAGTCTATCTACTAATTAACCAAAAAATTGTTGTTTCCATAACAAACTATAATTTTACCTCAGGAGATAAATTACTGGTTTGTAGGAAAAAGAGGTAAAAGATAACACCAGTTGTGAAATAGGGGAGACATGAACAATTTTTGTTTCATTGATAACAAAATTAAATTCACCTATTTAGAAATTACTGTCCTTTTCTTGAGTCAGTTTTTCCATCTAATGACAATCATTAGGACTTCCATATGGCCATTAAATGAGCAAATTGTATCATTTGCCTGTTGAAGCTGAATTGACAGTTGCTTAATGTCCTGGAATCTAGATACTAAAACTTAATTTTGTGTTTGTGTTCCTGTTGTCTGCTTCTTTGCCTCAATATTTTTTTGGTGTTATTTAATATTTCAATATATTAATCTGATATATGACAAAAATACAATGGTGCATCAATAAGCCTGCAGTATGACTTATAGTCACTAGCTAAAATTTGATCAGAAATTTTCACTTCATGATCAGTGTGATTGATATTCCCCCCTGAATTAAATGCATAGACAAAGAGGGAGATTATGTTGAAAAATATGTATTTTTTGAATAAAATAAATGCTTATTTCATCATTGGACTATGGACTTATTGATGGACCTATGTATATGTTTATATGTTTATATATATATATATATATATATATATATATATATATATATATATATATGATGGAGTGAAGGATTTGTCACACAAATACGTTTGTTTCTGCCAAGTTTGGGCTTCTTGAAGTGAATGAGGAAGCCTGAACAGGACAGAAACATAAACGTATTTGTGTAGCGAATCCTTCACTCCATCATATTTTAAGCTCTACTCTAACTTAATTTGATATTTAATGTTGAATGTACTGAGCACTTTTTGAAATAAACCCATCATACATCGGATATTATATCATATTATATTACCTATTATATTCCTGATTTGTATCATATATATATATATATGTATATGTATACTTGGGCAGAAATCTTTCATTTATGCACTTTTTGTTAAAAGACATGGAAAAAGAATTTTTTTTTTGTTTACTAAACCATTCTTTTTTCCATAAGATTGAACATCTGTCAGTGGTTGATATTAGTAAAGACTATCCTAATGCCTTTTCTTAAACCTGTCAATATTCGACAGAGAAAGAAATTGGCCAATTGAAATAAAATTCGGTGTACTGCCATTTTTTTTTTTCCTACTGATTTCTCATTTGCTCAGCTTTTAAACAGCGAAGAATTATGGATCTAGAGATTGTCTAACCAAGAATTTAGTTTGAAACACCTGCAGCCCATGCTGAGGATTTGCGATTATGATGTAAGAAACAGTGGAGTTTATATGGAATGTCAATTTAGCAAAATACGTTTCCATTTTACAGAAATTATATCTTCCATATATCCACTGATGGTTATTAAACAACAATGGAGGATGCTGTTCCATGCCCTCGAGCCAAAAACTCTTGAGAATAACTAGTCCAAGATGGTATTAAGCTACTCTTTTGGCCAAATCATTCTTCTGACATGAATACTATTGAATACATCTGGACCATTTCGGATCATTAAAATAAGGAAATGAACCAAAAACGTGTCAGTGAAAGAAGTTTAGTTTTGTACTTTGAACAGATACTTATCAGACATACCAGAAGAGAAAGTAGCAGATGTAATAGATTAAGTGACTGAAAGAGTAAAATCATCAAAATCTGCTCATGACAAATTGAACAAATTTCAATTTGTATTGTAAAATATTCTTGGATTGCTTAGATCATTGAAGTGTCTACTTTTGTCAAGTCTCTGTGGTTCATTGAATAAAAACTCTAATTAGAAAATAGTGGTATCCATTTTACCCTAGTCATGTTTCTATAGATCATTAGATGAAGGCTCTAATTAGATATTAACAGTGTCTATGTACTCAAGTCATGTCTCAGTAAATTAATTTATCATAAGATTCCAAGAGTATGCATCAAACAAAATATGATCATTTAAGATTTAATGACGAATTTTCACTTATTTTAATCTATTTACTGAACCAGCTTGATGTTTGTATATGTTATGTACTCTGAATTTTTTTGCTGTCTACATTTCCTCTCCTGTTTTTGCTTCATTGATCTTTCTTTCATTTCTATTGTTTAAGACATCTATCTCTCTAACTTTTCATTAATCAATCAGTTCACTTCCAGCTTGGTTGGTAATTGATCACTTGGTCAATCATTCAATCAATCAACTTTCATGTCTATCACTCTTCTTTATCAAACCTTTTCATTTATACGTCTATTTCACTTTCTTTTTGTGAAGAAAGCTGAGTAGTAAGAAGTAAAACCTCAAGTTTAATTTTTTCTTTTTGCTAAAGACAAAAATGAGACATAACTACCACCTTTATATATCTATACTAATAATCGAGCCATCTATTTGTTTGTCTGTGCCTCATTCATGCTGAAATCACAAGGCCTGATGACCTTATATTTGGCATGCACACTCTCAAGACATCAGCTTGTGATATAGGCTATGTCAAGTTAGCAACAGAGGTCATTTAAGGTCAACAGATGTTAGTTCTTACAAATCTCTGGCCCTAAACATTGAAAAAATATTTTTTTATATCAGAATATTCTCCTATCATTATTTTTGCAAATGATAAGATTTCTCACTATAAAAATGAATTTTAAACAAGTTTTTTTGCCTCATATTGATGGAAAAAAAATATCATGAAACTGTTATGGTAGTAAGAGTAACACACACCTGTCGTTCGAATCTATTCACAATAAAAATGTTTCACCTCTCACTCTCTCTTTTCTAAACATATCAGCAGGCTAAAATCTGGTCATTGAGGGTTTTTTTATATGTTTATTATTTTTATTTAATATATTATTTTATTTTTTAATCATCCCCGACTCGCAATTGCTCAACTTGCAATATTTCAAAATTATGATTGTTTACATAGATTTTTTCTTTTAAATCACGAATGAAATTAAATAAACAACAGTAATCCATTGTCCATTTCATGCTACAAAAAAATCTACAAAGCATTTGAGTTACAATTTTTGGATTTACAATCTTTTTTTATTGTTTGTCAGGGACTATGTATATTTATCATTTTTTGGGGGATTAGGTATTGAAAACTATTATTAATTTCTAATTACTATTTACCTACTTTTAAATATTTTCAGCTGTTTTTTGGTTGAAATTCATTTTACCAGTGAAAGCGGAAATACACATTTAATTTTCTTTCCCCCTGGAGAAATTTAATGTTTTTATTATACAGTTTTGATTTTTACTGGTAAAATGATCTTGACCATTTTTTTTAATCACAACCTAACTCAGTTTGTCAATCTATGCCAGCAAGATCTGAAATAATAATTATTTCCATTTGTTATGTTGTGTAAAAATAAGTGTATTAAAGACCATATTTTCCATTGTGCTGTAGAATTGGGTAATTTTCCTCAGACAATACTGGATATCCCTGCTAGTTTACACACACACAAACACACACATACACACGTATATATATATATATATATATATATATATGTGTGTGTGTATATATATATATACAAAATACAAATCAGAAATACAATATAATGTAATATCTGATGTGTGATTTATAAAGTGCTTGAAACATTCAACATTAAGTTAAGTTAGAGTAGCACTTAAAATATGATGAAATGTAAGAATTGCTCTACAAACATGTTTCTTCCCCATTTTGGCATCTTCAGGTCAATGACTCAATTTGTTTGGATCCGTATTTAGGACATCATTGGTGGGGTCTATTTTTCTGTGTGGAGAAACTTCCACTTATTCTATTAATTTTTTTTTTTTTCCTTGTTTAGTTGTTACTACTTGTTTTGTTTTACCTAGTGGAGATTACTGTCTGGTTTTTATGATTTAACAAGGGATGCTGTATATATATATATATATATATATATATATATATATATATATATATATATATATATATATATTATCATTAAGAAATGGATATATCACCTGACAAAGATATTAATGAATGGGTAATATTATTTGAAACTCTATCTGAAATTACATCCTGTTGTTAAGTGGGGAACATGTCACTTTGCCTAGACAGCATAAATAGAATAAACAATTAAAGAAAATGGGGCCACTGCAGGAATTAAACCGGCTACTGATAGGTAACCACTTTAACATAGCATTGCCTTTTTCATTGAGCTAAACAGCCTGGTGGAAAAGCCTGATAACTATCCAATGCTTTATCTAATGCTATCATGATAACTATCCAATGCTTTATCCCAGTGTACTTATCTTGTTCCTTTCATGTTTGCACTATTGTTTCTCAACACGGACAATTATATTATTAAGAAATGAATGTGTAATCCGAGAGAATAATTATGAATGCATTATAATATTCCCGTTATCATGTGGAGAATGTGCCACTTGGCCTATCTAGCATAAATTGAGTTCAAATGATATACTGCATTAATTTTACGTAGATATATATGTATAGGGTATTGAGAAATCAATATATGATCCGACAGAATGATTACAAATTACGTTATATTATATTGAAGCTCTTATTCAAAAAGATCTATGGTTATTACACGGTGAGTGTATCATTTTGCCTAGACAATGTAGATAGAATAAACAATTAAAGCAAATTTGGCTGCTGCAGGAATCAAACATGCGACCGATAGGGTAGCTGCTTCAACATTGTGTTGCTTTTACCATTGAGCTAAACAGCCACCAGTAATGCAAAGGCCCAAATAAATGTTTTCATCATATATATATATATATATATATATATATATATATATTTGAGGGAGCTTTGCTGGTTACAATCCTCACATCTCAAGCTATCAAAAAAAACTCCTGTGTATATCCAAAAGTTTGAAAAAAAACACTTCAAGAAGTAGACTGTGCCAGGTCATAAAATACTAATTATTTAGTAACCTGAGAAACTTCATTAGGCTGGATTCAAACCTGTAACCTTTGTGGTAGGAAGACGTTACTTACCACTGAGCTACAGTAACTTATCATCAATTAGATATAAAACATTGCATTGAATATTATATCCTGTCTTGAACATTGAGGTGATATATCATACATAAGAAAGAATTAATACCTTTAATATCTTTTAGTGACAGCTAAATAGCATCATGAAACCATATGTGGTTTACCAATCAATCTTTCCCGACCAGGCGGACAGGTTGAAGCCGCACAAATACGAAAATTGGTAGTTGAACTTACAGTTTTCTGTATCCTTCAATAAATTGTTTTTGAATACTTTGATTGATTTAGAGGAAATGCTCTCTTCACTGAGAACATACCATGGTTTGGTCACCTCAAATGAAGGAGAAATACTTTCTCAACCCAGTGGATATCCTTACCTGGATTTTTTTTTTTTTACTGTCTCCTCGGATTTTTGTAGATAGTGATGCAGTAAACATGTGTTTGTTTAGATATAAAGAGCAGTGACAGTTTTGGTCCAAGGTGTGAATGCTATTTTCTGTTTGGTAGATCTCCAACAGATCAGTACATTTATGGCCAAAGTCCCATGTTTCTAGATTGAGTTTCTTCAACTTCTCTGTGTATGACAAGTCTTTAATTTTAGGGACAATCTTGGTAGCTCTTTTTTGGACTCTTTCTATTGCATCAATGTTGTAATTCAAGTGAGCCAACCAGATGCATGATGCAAACTCTAGATAAGGGCAAAAATAGCTTTGTAGAAGAGCTGAAAATATGTATTTGAAGGTATACTGTATATAGCCAAGCATTAAGAAAGGAATAAAAAGAATAATATCATGGATAATTGATCAGATTTGCTTTTAAAGGATTAGAGAACAGTTGTGTGCTCATATAGTCAAAAAACTTTCAAGGACAGGATGATAAATTAGAGATTCAGTCAATTAGCCAATGGATACACCTTAATGATGTAAAAAGTCTTGGTATTTGATCTGATCTGAAATATCTGGAAATGTTATATGGTCCATCTAGACTAAAAAAGCAATTAATCCATAATATGAGTTGGTCATCATGAACTGCTGTGGGAACAGTTTTTTTATCTGTTTCAAATCTTTCAGCTAATATTTGATCCTTTTATCCTTATAAAAGCATCTCCTACAATGGATATAATCAGGATGCAGTCTAGCTTATCAATATATTTTTCAGACCATTTCATTCTTAGGGCACCAATAACTCAGCCTGACCTGTTTGGGAGATTGGTGTCATAAATTCATAAAATTCTCTCATTACACTTCATGATTGAAAATCAATACAGTTGACAAGCTAATTCAACATCAACATCAACATCAGCAGCAGCAGCAGCCTTTTAGCGTCCATCGTTAGAACGTCCCCAAGATTCATCAGATTCGCCAGACCTCTTTATCATGAGTTTGTTTGGTTCATTTCGATATCTTATATTCTGCCGAGCACAGTTCTCACATGTGATCTCTGGGGGTCCACAGTGTAAGTCATGATGTCCAGTGGTTGTCTGCCATTCTTACAACATGACCACCCCATTACCACTTTGGTTTTCTAACGAATTCTCTTATATGCACGTTGCCTGGTTCTCAGTTTGAAGGTCAGTCTCTCGGTTTGGTTCCATGTTTCCACTCCATAGGTGACTGTCAGGAGGTCCATGAGTTGTATACCCTTTTTTTTATTGAGTTTCCCAAAATAACCCATATTGGGATTTTAAAAGTCTCCAGCACACTTGGCTGGTTGGTCAGCAGGTCATTTTAGGAGCTATAGTGATTCAATACCTGTCAGGAGATAATTATACAAGGGTTTAACAGGCTTAAAATAGATTTCACGATGAGCTGTAGTGGTATAGATAGGGGAGTGTGGTGTGTTGGGGGGGGGGGCTATTTGAAAATGTCCCACCAGCAGCTAATGAAGGGAGACCCCAAAAAGCTTTATAGATAGTAGTTCACCTACTGCATTTCAACTACCATTACACTATAACAAGGATGTATCAGTTATTGTATGAATGGCATAAATGATAATTCAGTCTTCATGGTTGTGTTTCATCAAATATGTTATAATGTATATCTATTTATGGCAAATTTTCTCTTTTTCATCAAATCTCTCTCGATGTTGAGAGAGACCCCACAAGGAGCTAAAGCCTCAAGGCTCAAGCTATGTCTCTGGCAACTCAATAATCAAAACTTTTCATGTGCCCTAAGAATTAAATGGGCTAAAAGATGAATTGATAGGCTTGACTTCATCTTGATGATATCCATTGTAGAAGATGCTCTTATAAGGATAGAGGGGATTAAATATTAATTGAAAGATTTGAAACGGATTAAAACTGCTCCCACTGAAGTTCATGATGACCAACTCACATTGTGGACTAATCATTGGTATTCAATAAGTAGCACAGTTATATTAGGTAATAGATCTGACTAGAATGATCACAGAGAATATATGCCCATTCATTACGTAATCACAAGAATAGTGCTGGGACAATTAAAATTGTAGCTTCATCCTCTAGGCTACAATTTTATTGGTGAAAAATTGTCCTAGCACAGTTTTTGTGATTAATTGATCGGCACATACTCTTTGTAATTGTTCTAATCAGATCTAAGACGATGCAGTATATTAGAGAAACAAGTGTCAGAGAAACCATAAAATCCATATGGAAAAAAATCAGATCAAAATGGTCAGGCTATTTGGAAGACTGTCAAATAACCTCTAGACATGGTGGCACACAATAGAGATCATATCCAAAACTGTGGGAAAAAATAGATAGGGTGATTATTTAGACAGGTCCAAGAGATATTGGTGCTGCAACACTCACAATCAGGAGGTCTAGCTCATCTCGGAGAAGGTTTATGGCTAACAATCAACATTAAAAGGATGAATGAATGGAGGAGGGGTTGGAGGTTGGTAGGAGCTGTAGGTCAGTTGGTTACTAGGTGAATTATTCAATCGGATAATTCATCGAGAGCGTTTACAATGATTTGCTTAGACTTCTTGTTTTGAACAATATTCATTCGAAAAATGATCTTTTGCCAATTTATCATAATTGAATTTAATCCCCTAATGTCATATTTATTCAAGGATCTTACCCACCAACATGGCCACATGTTTGTGACCTAATTGATGTATTAAAATGTGAAAAAGGTTTGCAAATGCTAAATTATAAAAAATTATTCAACCAGAAAAGAAAATTGCAAGATATGAACCAGTGCATAAAAGAATAGATAGAAAAATATGATCCTGCACATTTCTTAGAAGCAGTTGCACATAATCTTGATCTTAATATTTTGTTATCTAATGTAATGAAGTTTAGTTTTAGTTATTATTTTGATTCAATTTTTTTATTTCTTAAGAGCAGATGCTCATAATCTTAAATCTTGGTATTTCTATATCTAATTTAATAAAGTCAAGTTTTAGTTTTTAATTTTGAACATTTCTGGGCATCTGACCCCCCACCCTTGAATCTCCCACTGTGCCTTTGAATTAGGATTGGGTAGTATGGACAAAAATTCATATCCCGGTATTGTCTAGCTGAATACCAATATGAAATGTATGTCCCAGAGTTTTCTCACAGTCAACTATAAGTCAAAGCCACATGAGATTTCACAGGAACTTTTATTAAAACAAACTGACATCTAAATTGAAATAAATAAAAAAATAAGCATATATCTAAGTATGCTGCTTTTTCAGCTATAACACAGAAAATTCTGACTATAAGAAAATGAAAATGTGAAAAAAACAAAAAAAATAGTTTTTCAATTGGGTAAACAGTTCTTTTTCAGGATCCTATATAGTTCTCACTTCCTTTTATGCTGATGGTTGAAGAAACTGTATGGGAGAGATGGGTGGGTTTGGTACGCATGCGCTGTAGGAGAGTGGGGCAGGATAGTGAGTTTAATTTTGGAGGTGGACAGGTGAACCCAAGCAAGAATGGAGGCGATATTGGTGTAAATGGTATTGCTCAAACTTCTAAAGTGTTTGAATACATACCACTATATCGTGTTAAGTCAATATATACTGCCCAGCCTTACTCTGAATATATGTTGGCTGGTTTCTGTAACAAAGAAATAGTTTTCTAATCTGATCCATTCTTGGCATTTGTCCTCTGTCTCTTGCATATAGGAAATTACATTACTTTCATGGTTCCTCAAGCTGACTTAATTTCTTGGCAGTTAATTTTATTCTTTCCCTTCTTTGGGGGGGAAAGACTAGCTTTCATCTTGGGGAATTCGAGCCAATCAACTCAACTTTAAATGGCCCCGAAATCTTTATTGGAAAGAATCACTAACAGGAATTCGCAGACATTTTCATGACTTAGTGAAAGTAGCAGAATTTCTTTTTAGAAACACTAATTACCAAATCATGACCACTGGAATTTATCTAGAGAAAGATTACCATTTATAGCCGTTTGATGACTTCTGTTAAAAGTAGCTTTGTTCATTGAGGTCTTAGGATGGGAAATCAATTATTCACTCTTTGTTTGGATGCGATTTTTGGCAAGTTTTAATGTCTTTCCAAGTTTATATAAAGCAGTTGACTTCTCTCTTCTTTTATTCATAATAACCATCTTCCAGACTGTACACCTGAAGAAGGCTGGAGAATAGCTCAACAAAAGCCACATAAACTATGAGTTCAATAATCCAAAAAACACATGGATTGACATTTCTATGAAAAGAGCAATATGACTTATGTTGCTTGCCAATTACTCTTCATCATCATGAGAAATATGGGTTTTGACTGATTCATCCCTGGGGACAAAATCCAGACACTACTTTCCCTAATTAATTTATCGATATTTTGGTATATTCCCACTCTGTGGTTCCAAGATTTAAATCATGTTTATCCTTCTACATTTTCTCAATCTATATGATTTATATTCAACATCATTTGCCAAAACTGTCAACATAATTTTCTTCAGTTTTTGAGTAGGTCTAGCTGGCTGGCTATGCATTTATCATGTGTACAGGCCACACCAATGGAGCTAAAGGGCTGAAAATTTGAAAATTTACCCCTTATGCATAGAAAAAATGTTTTTGGTTTTTTAGATGCCGTACCAAAATAGATTAGGGGACAATTTGCAATGTAAGTTTATGCTAAATTGATACCTCAGTTTGTGCCCAGTTGCATTCATGGTCATTTTGGGGAAAATTCAGACTTTTTTTAGTAATTATTGCCTAATCAAAAGGAAGAGAAGTTACCTAATCTTTATCACCCCCTTCTTTTAAGTGATCATCCTCAACACAGCATGCTGCCGAAAGACATTAGTCATGTGATTGTGTCTATTGAATGACTAACTAGACCTATTTTTGATATTTTTACTGACCTTACTTAGCAACTAATGCTATGTTGTATAATAGCTAAGAGCATTTATCAATTTATATGGAAGCTAAGAGTTAGTGGATCAGTTTTCTATGTCAAACAGAAATATGCAATGCGTCTGATGGATTTACATTATATCTAAATATTATCTGCTACTGTTATGTACGCATGTGGTTGGCGGACAATTGGGACTGGACAAATCAACCACAGACAACATTATTATTTACCCTGGACAACTCAGCCGCGTTTTGTTTTAAAGGCAAAAATTACTAACTAGATGGAAATATAAAATGATCTAATGCAATTTACAATAATACTGAGTTTATTTTTTTTTTTGAGAAAATGAATTTTTAAGGGTTTTAGAGAGGTATTATTCTATTTACAATGTAATTATAATGCCATACTGAAACCTCACTTTCCATTCAATGTATATATACGTTCTATTATTCTATCTATTTATATAAAATAACTCGCTCTGTTTTCATCTCTGTCCCCTCCCCTCAAACATTGTTTAAACATTGACGCAACTCAACCAAATCTGGCGTGAATCTAGAATGCATACTCAATGGACCAAGTAGAAAATTTGGGACTATTCAGTTTTTATTTTTTAAGAGTTCCTGAGATGGTTTCTATAAACTGAATCGTAATTTCCTGTTCAATATACCCAACAATTTCTCTACCCCATCTACCATCTGGGCATTTCTGTAATTTTCACCATTTCTCTCAAACCAACCTTCACTTTTGAAGCTCAAATAAAATCTACGACAGATGAAACGTACGTAAGCAATTACACTCTTTAATAAAATGTCTGAGACGTACTAAGTAGTCTCAAGTCTCTTTCCTTTTTCATATTATCAACTTTTCCACAGCATATACTAGCTGGGATCACTCAGTACAAGAGTAAAATCAAAAGCAATGCATTTACGTTATGTATATAATTGCTTTATTCTGTGATAATTCCTGACCATTTTTTCTGATTTTCAATGCATTTCTATGGTAAAATCCTTCACAGACCATTTCTGTAATGAAACTATCAGCAATGCATACGTATAATAGGCCTATTCTATCATTTGCTCTAACTCCTGACCACTGACAATTCTTTTCTTTCTGACTTTCATTGCACCACATAGGAATTGAGTGCCAAAAAGCTCTAACTGCGATTATTTGCTGTGTCACTATATATGTGATCATGTGAGTGAATGAAAGCTTTAATGTATTTATTTGATGAATCTTTCCCATGATATCTCAAGTTACATAAACAGCCAGTATGATTATAATCAGAAAAGGTCTGGTTCATGTGAACAGCATCTTTTGATAAGATGCCATATGTGAGTTGGTCAATTAAAAAATTGGGAAGAGGTCTGATCAATGAATAAGTTACTTTTCTTGCCTTTTGTTGGGCAGTGATCACTAAAAAAGTCTGAATTTTCAAAAAGAAGGAACATGAATGCTGCTGGACACAAACTAAAGGACCAAGCATAAACTCAAGTTGACACCCCTCCACTAAAAACCTATTTAGGAGGGTAATTTTTCAAAATAAGGAGTAAATGCGCAAATTTTCAACCATCTAGCTCCATTGGTGCAGCCTGTATGCTTGATACATATATAGCCAGCCAAACCAAGCTAAAAACTGAAGAAACTTTTATTGCCTACTTTTGGTTGAGGGTTTTGTAGTGATAACGATACTAGCGGCTTAAGATTAAGGAAATAGGAATTGATTTTTTTCACGAGTTTAGGATAGCAGAAATCACTTATCAGATTTAAGGGCAGCAATAAAGCCATTAAAATGTGTAGCCAAGGTACAGTATGACCCTGGGATATATATGGACCCAGGGGAGCTACCAGAAATCAATGGAAATCTACTTTCCCTAGAAAAGCCTGACAAGCTTCAAATTTTTCGTTATCATGTTCAATATATACTGCATATTTCAATTGAACAATGTCTTATGAACTTTTATAAAATCTCTATACAAAAAATTTCCCTAATAAAATTTATCATTTGCAGAGGACAAATAGCTATACAGTTTTCTCTTTCTTTGTAAATCCTTGAAACAGTTCCATAATAAACAACTGATGATCCGGACAATGGAAAATTTATACATTGTACCATAACTACAAAGTACATTTAAAACGGGGGAAAAAACACTGAAGAAAATTACATAAATTGCATTGACAGATATTGGCAAATAAGTGACCAAAGTGACCAATATATATATATATATATATATATATATATATATATATATATATATATATATGGTACAGATCAGGTTTGCAATACAGCATAATATAAAGCAATGTCTGATATGTGATGGATTTATTTCATAGAGTGCTTGTTGCATTCAACTTTATACTTTGAGAGTCAAGTTTTAGACTAGAGCTGGAAATACTTCCTATTATATATATATATATATATATATATATATAAAAAATCTTATCATGGGATGCAAAGTTTCTTCTTGCCATGATCTTCTGGCAATCATTGTAAGGGAAAAAAAAGCACTGCTGGCATCAAAACTCTTGCTACGATATTCCCTATACGCTTTTTCTATAACAGAATGTGTTGTGCTATTCTGCCTCGACCAATTTTATACGTGCCATAAATAATTATATTCCATTGCTGCAACAAAAGATCTGCATTTCTTCTAGGTTTTGTTTTTTAATTTTCTGGTTTTGTTTTATCTCTGTTTTTCCTACAAATATCACTGCATAACTTTTTTTTACCATTATTAAAAGCTCCTATGGAATATCATCACTTGATCATTTCCGAATTTCTACCATATGGCAGAAAAGGCGTATTGAGAATTATTTCCCCGGACTTCAACTAATATGAAAGAATCTTAGTCATATTCAAGTACGTGCCATGTTGCAGAATGGTATTTTTTCCAGTATTTTGTATCTTTTTTCAACATTAAGAAAATTTTACATGAAATTGCCTCAGGCCCTTTCTTTCCCACTATCTTGCATGATTTTTTTCAAGTTGATTTGTAGCATATTTAACTCTGAAAAGAATATGAAATAGGCCTGTCAAATTCTATTCCAATATATACTCTATAAAATCATTTTCCATTTTTTTATCATAGGATCATCATCATCATTATCAGTCTTTTAACGTCCGTCATTGGATATAGACCTTCCCCAGGATTCGCCACAATTCTCTATCATGGGCGTCGCAGAGCCAGTGTTTCCTGAATCTGTCTAGTTCATCTCTCCATCTTCTGTTCTGTCAGCCTTGGTTTCTTATGTGATCTTTGGGATCCATGTTGTGAGATGTGATGTCCATTGGTTGTCTTTCATTCTTGCAACATGGCCTGCCCATTGCCATTTGAGTTTTTTTATAGTTTCTATGATGTCACGGACTCCCGTTTTCTTCCTTATATAATGTGCTGTCTTGTGATCTCTCTATGTAAGGTTGAGCATGATTCTCTCATGCGCACATTGCAAACTTCTCAGTTTGTAAGTCTGTCTCTTGATTAGATTCCATGTTTCAGCTCCATAAGTGACTATTGGGAGAATCCATTGGTTGTATACTCTTCTTTTTAAGATTATGAGGATCATCTGGTTTTCTAATTCTGCTGGAAACGTACCTTCAGCAGATCACTCATTAAATGGCTATAATATTTCAAAGGAACAATTTGTAACATTAGTTCTTTCTACAAATATCAAATAAGTTTCATTACATCTTGTGCAGATATTTAAGATTAAGATTAGCTTAGTCTCATCCAGGGGTGCAATAATGGGGTATGACACTAACAGTTATGTGCTAAACTCACTTACTAAACATACTCTGTAACAGACACCCAGGTATTTAATGAGCTTAGTTTTTCAACATATGACCACTATTTGCTGGACACTTAGAAAGGATCAATGTCTCTACCAATGGTCTGTGAAATGAGCTTGCTATTAATCACTCATCCAAGTTACTGTATGACTAAAATTTGGGAAAATATTTTATAACTTTGATGATATCAAAACTGATTTCCTCTCGTCGAAAAGAATCTTAAGCCAACAGCCAGGTTGTATCTTGTAATTTAGTTGTGTGATATCGATTGAACAATCATAGCCATCAAAGGTGGAGAAGGGTTATATCCTTTTCTATAATAAGTGTGTGAATGCATGTGTTTATTTGTTTGTTTGTGTTGTCCAGTACACCTGACCGTAACATTTTTCTAAAATGCTTTCTTAATTTTGATTCTTTAAGGGTCCTTATTTTAACAGGTTTTTTAATAACATCTAGATTCTCTAGGAAAGAAAAAATTATAGAACGTTTTTTAGCTGAACTTTTCATTCTAATATCTGATGTTATATGAATAAAACTAGAGGTCCCTAATATTTATGAAAAGAATTTTACTTCCTGATATGCTTTGTTTTCTTTAAACTATTATTTTGATAAAAGAACAAACGACTTTCAAGCCACATGTAATTAAAGTTCCTCAACTAATCTGCCTGCATCATTTGTTAAATCTCAGGCATTTCAAGATACATTTTTTGTTTAAATAATTTATTTTTGCTTATTATAGCTGTATAAATAAATCACTAACAAGTACACAGGTTTAGAAAAAGATGATAGTTTTGTCTACTATATATTGGTCAGTGTGAAAGAAAATAATGCTTGCTATTCTAAATGTATTACATATTTTCATACCAATCGATTATTACTTTTATCATGTTTTACTATGATTAAAGTCCTATTTGTCTGGTAGGATTTTTGGTTGTGTCTTCCTTCTCTTCTTTGCCTACCAAAGTATTAAACCATGAACTTTTCAGTCAGTTAGTAGCCATTAAACAGTCACGCTGTTCAAAAATACTTGAAGGTGTTTACATATCAGCAATCTCACTAGACAGTCGTTATTTTCAAAGACTACTAAAAATGTTTCAGAGCATTACTGTTTCCATGGCATATCAGCTCCTCTGTTATGATCATGTAGTTCCAAATGAGTGGCTTTTTTCCTGAATAAATTCTCATTGTCTCAAGTCACGTATCTGTGGTTTTGTTGTGACTCTCTGATATGCAACAAGAATGCTGATATTTTCTGCAGCCATGCCCAAGTCAGGGATATTCAGTTCAAGATAAGAGAGGACAAAAAGAAAAAAAGATCTTCCAACCCAGGTAACACTATGATGTGTAGTTTCCCCAAATGAGAAAAGTGTTGATTTGATGAGCATTTTTTCTGATGTTGCTAATTTTCCTGAAGTGTCAAACGTAATAAAATAATCCTTTCTTTATCATATTGTGTTGAAACTACTTTTGAGGATTAGAATTGGCATGTCATGGGTGGTTGTGGGCATGGTAGAGGCCTTTTAAAGAGAAAAAGCTTGAAATCATTTGTAATTACCAAGAAGGTTTAATTAAAATGGAAACTGGTGTGGAGCCAATAATCTCTGTCTCACAGAAATATATCAAGCCATTTAATTGCTTTTGAGAAAACATTCCAATTTAGAAGAATTGCTGTTCTGTGTTCAAACGCCCACATATGGTAAGAACATTTATATGAATTTTATCATAGTGTGAAGTAAATATTCACTCACCAACTTATTTTTCTTTTACTGTCTTAGTGCTGTCAATCATTTTCCTCATTTTTTGTGAGAAATGTTTAATTTTTAACATCATGAAATATGAACCAACCAGACTATGATATTTTTTGTTTTTACCATTTTATATAAAAAAGAAACCTTTTTATTATTTTTGACAACATTCTAGAGACAAGGTATACAAGCCAAAATGTAGCTAGAGATTTGGGGACCTGGGAGGCTTGGTTCGTTTATGAGCCTCCCCTCCCCCACCAACGTTTTGTGAGATTTGTCAGTAGAAATGAACTGCTATTTTTTAAAGTTTTTAATGGTCCCCCTCCGCTGGGGGCCAAGGGATTGGTGCATTTTCAATGTCACCACCCTCCTATCCTCAGCTAAATACCTATTTTGAGGAGCAATTTTCAAAAACAAAAACAAAAAAAATTTTTTAGACGTAATATTTTCTCAGCCCTGTAGCTTCAATGGTGCAGCCTGTGTGCATGATACATTGGCAGCCAGTAAAAACTGAAGAAACCTATGTTGACAGTTTTGGTTGATGGTTTCTAACAGTACTGTTCATTTTTTTAAAATATAGATCATAATAAAAAAACTTTTTTTATTGAACAACTGTAGCCACCAGAGATGGCAAATGGTTCTATCCCTTTTTCACGTGCGTGTTTATGCGCTTGTGTGTTTCAGCACTCCTGGCCAAACTGTTTTAACTATTGACTTACAAATGGGCAACTGTGCTCCACTGGACCCCTTCAAAAAATATTTGAATTAAGGAAGAAAGTATTTTTTTCACCTTTTTGTGCCTTATTTTGATGGGTATCATCACGGTAATCAGCCTTTTAGTATCTGTTGTTGGACATAGACTTTCCTGAGGATTCACCATACCACTCTATCATGGGCATTGCAGAGCCAGTATTTTCTGAACGTGTCTAGTTCGTCACGCCATATTATATTTTGCAAGCCATAGTTTGGCATATGGCCTCTGGGGATCAATGTTCAATATTGTGATGTCCATTGGTTGTCTACCATTCTTGCTATGTAACCTGTTCATTGCCATTTGAGTATTCTAATGGTTTCTATAATATCTCTGACTCCTGTTTTTTCTCTGATATATTGTACTGTCTTGTGATCTTTCCATGTGATGTTGAGCATGATTCTCTCATGTGCACATTTGCATGGTTCTCAGTTTGTAAGTCAATCTTTTGGTCAGGTTCCATATTACAGATGTTTCTAGATGAGTTTTTTTTACCCCTTTATTGATGCTCTCCTGTTGATAATGCCAGTGATGTCATAAATAGAATTCATTCTGATATCTATTCTTTTATAGAATTTTTTTTACATGAATTCAAATTTTACCACTATGGTTCTTCAATTATTGACTGTCATGATGAGTTATTAATATTCTTTTTAATATGATTAGTTTTCTCTGCATCGTAGAAGACATATATTGCATAACAATACATGGTGATTTGTCACTTTCTTTCTTATGGAAAGATCTTTTTATGAAAATTTTCATGTCAGGTAAGCTGGAAAATAAACGTTGGACCTCTTCTATTTTTATCATTCCTGACAAGAAGACTTTCAGCATCACAAAAAACAAATTATGGAATAACTGGAGATGCCAAAATTTTTCCATTCTTTCAATGATTCCATCATTTTTTTTCCCTTCTCTTTTTTCCGACAAAACAGGATCTGGTAGATTCTCAATGTAAAAATGTTATGTGCTGTTTATATATTAATATTGTCATTATTAGTTTATATATTTCTTTATGTTAGATAAAATCTCATGATAAGAGCTCTCAAAAAATAATAAAGTAGATTACTGCAAAAAAAAAATGTCTACTTGATATGGAAAATTAATTCATGAATCCTATGTAAAATGCCAATATTAAATTTCTTGACATTTAGCAGTAATGTCATCTGGAATATCTTGGTTTTTCCTGGATCTCAATCCTCCCTGGCAGGCTCTTTAAGACTGTTTGCAGAGCTCTGACCTCAATTGATATTACTGTCACCATCATGTTCCATAATTTTTCAGTTCTCTGGTAAGGTCAAGGTACTCTGTGATCTCCAAAACAGTGAAATCCACTAACTGATTTGCTATTTTTAATTTATTTACAACTAGATCAGATCTTCCGGCTTGAATCGGGTAATCCATTTGAATCTCTAAGTCTCAGTGTATTTTATGTGTTTCAGTAACACGGGTTTTAGTTTGTGCATTCACCATTAGTTTGTACGTTCAAAACACAGTCACTTGTATCTTTACCGATGGATCACCCTTGCTACTCAGTCATGTCTGTTCTTACACACCTACTGAAATAATTTACCACATTCACTTACAATGTGGCTGATTGTCTCATCTTAATCTCCATGCGGTTTACATTTACTATTCATCTGGGTCCTAGCTATCCTGGCCTTTATATAATTGGTTCTTTTGGCAGAGTTCCAGGCCACTATTAGGAGCGTTTCATTCCTTTAAAGGGAAAAGACCTTTTATTATCATTATATGATTAGTTTTCTCTCTGCATTGTAGAAGGCAAATGTAGCATAACGATAGATAGTAATATGTCATTTTCTTTCTCATAGGAAGATCTTTCTTGTAATATGACAGAACTAGACATATTTTGAAATACAGATCATACTAAAATAAACTTTTTATATTGAACTTCTGTAGCCAGGAAAGGTTTTGTGTTTTTGTGTGTGTCTATGTGTTCCTGCATTCCTGGCCAAACTGTTTTGACTACAGACTTGAAAAAAAGCATCAGTGCTCCACTAGACCCTTTCTAAAAAAAATTTTCTTACCTTTTTGGTGCCTTATTTTAATAGATATCATCATCATTATCAGCCTTTGAGTTTCCGTCATTAGACATACACCTTCCCCAGAATCTAATGAATGAAGAAGTAAATATGGGATTTTTTTTTTTTTTTCTCTTCAGTATAGCTTTTTTCTAATCCGGTCTAATTTCTAATGTGAGGCAAAAAAATTCACCTGGCATTTCAACATTATTTTCATATTTATATGCAATTCATCATTCGTTCATTTTTTTTTTGAAAAAAAAAAAACTTTTCAAATCCAAAACTTTTTTGAGCTTTTTTTGTAGTTAGGAGAAAAAAAAGGTTTCTGTTTATTTTTGGCTGACTTTTGAGACAATGGTCCTTTTGACATAATTTGGGTGTTTTATTGGGTTTTCATTGGGACCTTTGCCAATCAGCAAAATTGACCTTAGAGCTACCTTTCTGCACATTTTTGAGTCTCTCAGACTCTCACTGAATTTTAGACCAAAGAACAGATGGGGTTGTATTTTGCAGTTGCAATTATATCTACAATTATCGATATTTTCATGCCTTTTATCTCGAAAAATATCTAGATTCTATTTTATCGAGATTGTTTTTCTCTTATGCAAACCCACCAAAGGCATTTATAGATATTGTTATTTTTATAACCCCACCCATGGTGTCTGTCTCGATTATCATTTTCTTATGCCAACTCCCCAATGGCATCTATCTAGATTGTTGCTTTTTTTATACCAACCCCCTGATAGCTTTTATCGAGATCATTATTTTATCACGGCAACTCTCTGACTTGGTCTATTGAGACTATTTTTTAAGCCACCCCCTGATGGTATCTATTGAGATCATTATTTAACATCTATTTCTTTCTTTATGAATTTTCCAAACCCAGCCTGAAGGTTTTTGCAGTAGGAACCTGTCGTTTATTGCTGGAGATCCCTTCAAAAGATTGAGACTAGTTTTGGGGGACACAACTTCTAGGCAGCATCTACCATTACACTGATCAGATAGGATTGACCCCTGAGGCTGAAGCTGGTGAAGACCAGGTTATTCTAATTTTAAGTTACTAAATTTTAAGGCAAAAAGGCAAATGGGGATCATTATGCAAATGCAATTGATATCAATTAGTCAAGAAGAGCAAGCACTAAGCTATGAAGAATTATCTCCAATACACCAGGCATTTTAAATGCATTGCTACTGCCTTACAACTGCTTTCCAACATTGTTGTTGTTTTCATCCTCATTGTATTTTCAATTATTCAAGGAAAATAGCGCACACAAAAATGAAACATGGTACTTTAAAATGTCTGCAGTTTCTAATAATGAAAACTTGCCATTTTCTATCTTTCATGCTCTCTCTCTCTTTCCTAACTGTGGAAATAGTTTCATCTATTCTATTCAATACTTCTAATTTGTTATTTTGCTTCTGTTAGTGTTACTCATTATTTAACTATTGCTCATATTTTATGGTTTATTCATCAGTGGGTTATGTTTCTATTGTAAATGTATTTAAGTATCATTGCCATTGATATATAGATAGTCATGATTGTCTTATAACTCTTTTGTTACAACAGAAAATCACTCAAGCCAACCAGGTGAGTAATAACACAATCAGGTTGGTCCAGTTGGTAGGTTTGGTCAGGTCTCATCTATCGGGTTAGATTGGTTGGTTGGTTGGCTGGTCTCATTTCTGACCTTTTCTCATGACAACAGCTACTTTCATTGTATATGTTACTGAAGCAACACATTTGTTTTTAGAGACTGTATAAAAATTACAAATAAGCTGGGAGATTTTCAAAAATTTTAAATGAAAATACAAGGTGCAGAAAAAGTAATTAAATGATTGTAGATTCAAAGAAATTTTATCATATCACAATTATTAAAAATATTATCATATCACCATTATTGAAAATATCATATCACCATTGTAAAAATACTATCATATCACTATTATTAAAAAATACTATCATATCACCATTATTAGAAAATACTATTGTATCACCATTATTAAGAATACTATCATATCTCTACTATTAAAAATGTTATCATATCACTATCATTAAAAAGTTCCATATTTTTTTTAAATGTCTTTGTATATCACAGATATGAGTTAAGTAAGATTTAAGAATTAAAAATGAAATAGAAGAAACCTCTTACTCAATTTTCGAGCAGATTATCAAGACATACACATTGTTATTGCGGTTTCAATTTGGCCTTAGATAACGAAGAGGGTCAATTCTCATATGAGATCAGATGTCAATAATAGTGTATGCTTGGCAAAGATAACGCTAGCTAACTTATAGCCTGTCATATGAAATATTGAATCAAATATGAAATCAAATCAGAGATGCAATAATCATCTGGGAGCAGATCTACCTGATATACACTGATTCACAAAAGAAAACATGAAAATCAATCAAAGCAGTATTCTGATGAACACTTCGCTTTCTCCCAAAGGATAAAATTACTATTGGAGAAATAATAGAAGAATTACCTAATTTATCTGGTAAGTTGCAATGACCTATTAGAGGAATAATAGAAAAATTGCATAATTCATCTTGTGAGTTGCAAATGACCTATAAGAGAAATAATGAAAAAAAATTGGAGAAATAATAGAAAAATTATGTAATTCATCTTGCATCAAAATATACTCTTTGTTATTAAGGTTTCAAATTATTTAATTTTGCTAAACAGACTTTCTTTATAATTTTAGCCCTTCATAATCTTTTCAATGACAGAGAAAAACCATTTTCTTTTCACATGATTCATTGCAACCCATTTTCTTCTTTATTGCTTTGTATCACTGGGAATTCTTTTCAGAGGCCGTGGTTATCAGGGCATGCAAAGATTTTTTTGAGCTCCTTTATTCATCATCATCAGCAGTCTTTTATCATCCATTGTTGGACATAGACCTTCCCCAGGATTTGCCACTTTTCTCTATCCGGGGTGTCATGGAGCCAGTATTTTCTGAATTTGTCTAGTTCATCCCTCCATCTTGTATTCTGCTGGCCTCAGTTTTGCATGTGATCTCTGGAGATACATGTTGTGAGTTGTGATGTCTATCAGTTGTCTGCCATTCTTGCAACATGACCAGCTTGTTGCCATTTAAGTTTTCTAGTAGATTCTATGATGTCTTGGACTCCCGTTTTCTTCCTGACATACTGTGCTGTCTTGTGATCTCCCCATGTAAGGTTGAGCATGATTCTCTTTTGCGTGCGTTGCATGCTTCTCAGTTTGCGGTTCTGTCTCTTGCCAAGGTTCCATATTTCAGCTCCATAAGTGGCTATCAGGAGGATGCATCGGTTGTATACTCTTCTTTCTAGGATTATTGGGATTGACTTGTTTTTGAAGGTTGAGCTTGCTCTGCTGAAGACTTGCCATCCCAAAGTGATTCTTTGCTTGATTTCTTCTTCTTTTGTTGGTTTCATAGAGATTTGTTGTCGTAGGTAGATGCAGTGGTCTACTTTCTCCAGTTTTGCATCTTTGATTTGACAGTTGTGTTCTCATTCTCGATGTGGTTGTTGCACATGACTTTTGTTTTACTGAAATTCATGTATAAGTTGACTTTCTTGCTTTCTCCATTTAGTTCTTCTAGCATTAGTTGGAAGTTGTGTAGGTTCCTTGCGAAAAAGATGAGGTTGTCTGCAAATCTGAGGTTGCTCAGATATTTGCCCTCTATTTTGATTCCTCTATTCTTCCAGTCCAGGTTTTGCAAGATCATCTTGAGGCAGGCTGTGAAAAGTTTGGGTGAGCTGGTATCACCTTGTCTTACTCCTTTTTTGGAGCTGGAAGGGTTCAGAGTCTTTATGTTGCTAAAGGAGTTGCTGTGACTGTATATATGTTACAGTACTCTGACGTATACAGGGTCTAAAACTTGTAGAATAATGACCTCCACGACCATGAGAATTTCCACTCAGTCGAATGCCTTCTTGAAGTCTATAAATGCTATAGCAAGTGGCATTTTGTATTGTGCTGCTTTTTCTTTCAGCTGATTTATTGAATAGAGATGGTCCATGGTTGAGTAACTTCTAAATCCAGCCTGTTCCCGTGATGATTTTTGTGAAAAGTTTGTAGATGCAGTTGAGTAGGCTTATAGGCCTGTAATTTTTGATGTCTTTCAGGTTTCTTTTTTATGTAAAAACATTATGATTAAGTTGAATAGAATAGCTAGTTTTTTATTGACAATCTCACCAGCTTTTTTGAGTAGATCAATGATGATATTATCTGGTTTGGGAGCTTTTTTGTTTGTTTGATGGCTTGTCTTACCTCCCATAGTGTAACCTCTGGGAAGTCCTTGTACTGATTGTCTGCGTCTTGAGTATCCTGTTTGTTGTTGGTTGCATTTGACAATTCTGTCTCTTGTCTGCTGTTACATTTCCATTTTCTTTAAGTATACTAGTTATCTGTTTCTATCCTATACTGTGAGCTTTGTTTATTGTTTTAAAGCCCCAAAGTTTTGCGAGAGTGGTTCTGATGATTGCTGTCGTATATCCTCATTTGTCTTCTCTTAGTTTCTTTTTGATTGTTTTGTTTAGTACACTTCAGTCTCCTTTATTTTTTCTCTTATTGTTGTTGTTTTTTTGAGATTTCTGCGCTTTTTGATAAGTTTCCTGGTTTGGGCTAAGATTTTACTAAAGGTCTGCGTGTTTTTTGGTTTAAACATAGTGGCATCTTCTGTTTGCTGCAGAGTTTATTGATGTTAGTGTTGTGCTCTTCAGTTAGTCATCCTATTTCAATTCTCAAGTCCCTTTTTGCTCCAGGCCCCCTTTCAGCCCCAAAGTCCAGGTACTATATACCCTCTGAATCCCTTCTCATAGACCTTGTTCTTGTTCTTGACTATTAATTTCATCTTAACTAATACTTAAAAAGAAGAGATCAAAATTTGAGCTAAAATGATTTTATGAGTATTTCCAGTTTAACCTTTAAAACAACTAATTATTTGATTTACTTGAAGATTACGGTAATAACAAAAGGTTCCTTAGAAAAGCAAGGAGCCTGTTTTTTCCTTTCTTTCCAATTTGGTGTGTAAATTTTATTTTTATAATGTAAAAATACCTTATATAAAGGTTTTCATATTTCTTTACTAAATAAAGTCTTTATCTTATTTTTAAAATTTCATTTCTAAGAGTTTTCTGAGAGAAAAAAAGAGGAAGAATCATTAAATGGTTTGACATCCATGTTCAAGGAGGCTATTGTATCCAGCAGTACATATTACAATTAAATCAGGATCACAATTCTATCCATGTCTTACTCCTTGGTGAGATCACCTCAGATTATTTTCCTTCATTTCTCAAAATCTTTTTCTATTCTTCCTCTCTCTCTTTTTCTTTTCTACTTATTTATGAAATTCTTAAGAAAAAAACCAATGATTGTGATATTTATTCAGTTTTTTTCAATATTATCCTATACAACATTCTTTGTTTTACAGCAATTCATTTAAACCAGTTTAGCTTCATTGCCGTTTATGCAAGTACAAAACATTTGATCTAGAACAACCAAATTTAGTACAGGAACAACTAATAAAATAGGTAACAGCAACATGAGTTTGGTGTCATAATAAAATTATCAAGTCATTGTCAGTTTTATTGTTAGTTTTATTCTTAAATGAAAATTAGCACAAAAGTAATTATCCAGTGTGACATCTTCTTGGGGTATATTTGTGTGTGACTGTTGTCGAACTACTTTGTAGATATCCAAAACCAATGATACCGTCCATAATTTTAAGAAAAGTCTTTATTATTATTCCAAGAGTTGTTCAGAATATTGACTTTATTCTTTGTGTTACTTTTGCTGTTGCCATAACATTTCAGCCAATCCATTCTTTAACCTTCCATGATATCTTTTATGATTTTGAGAAGAGTCAGTATCATTCCAAGAGTTGATCAGACTACTGATCTCATTCTTCTTGTTGCTTTTGTTGTTACCATAATGTCTTAGCAAATTTGATCTACCAGCTTATTCAGGCATAGAATTTGTATTGAAAGAGAAAGGGTCTCAATAGTGCCTTTTCTTGGTACATTAGCCTTGCGGACAAATGTATAAATCATGCTTGTATGGATTCCTATGTCGTATGGATTTCTTTGCTCCGCAAGAAAGGATTGGAGAGCATCCTTGCACATTAAGAAATATGAAATAGTCCGTGTTACATGGGTTGCCGAGAATGGGTTCATTTAGTCAATACAGGATAGCTTATATGACATATGTTGCTGAACTGGGCTGATCCAGTCAGTATCCTCCATTTTTTTTTTTTTTTTTTTTTTGCAAACATTTTCTGTTCAGTACTATCAAAAAGAGAGCCCTCCAAAAGAAAATTCAGTCAAGTTACCAAATTAAAATTACACTCAAGTTAAATGAATATCCATCTTATTTTGTTTAGTAAACAACTAGAAGTCACTTGTGATCCTTTTTCTAATTGTACAGCTGGTCGATCATTGATATGCCAACATTTAGATTGTTTCATGTTTGGAGTACATGAGGGACATGTTCTGAAGTTTTTGTAAGTGATATTTACGTCAAGTAAGACTTGAAATGAATATAAACTTTATTTTATTTAATCAGATGCTAGAACACTCTTTGTATTGATGCCCCATGAGAACATGTTTTCAGTCCTTGTTTATAAGCAATAGTCATCACAGAGAGTACTCTACTGCCAACGTATAAACAAAGAAAAAGATGATGAAGAACAAGACTGGCTGCTGCAGAATCAAACTCCACTCTAATTCCTATTCTAAAGATGATTACTACAACTCTTATATTGTATATATCATCATCAGCATGGTAGCATCTGTCATTGAACATAGACTTTCCCCCAGGATTTGCCAGACCTTTCTATCATGGAGCCAGTACTTTCTGAATTTGTCTAGTTTGTTACACCATCTTATTTTTTAACGGTCTCAGTTTCATATATGATCTCTTAGGATCCACATTGTATGTTGTCATGTCCGGGGCTTGGCTGACGTTTTTGCTACATGACCAGCCCATCGCCATTTGATTTTTCTAATCAATTCTATATCTCATACCCCTGTTTTTTTTCCTTAATATACTGTGCTGTTTTGTGATCTCTCCATGGGATGTTGAGCATGATTCTCTCTTGTGCATGTTGCATGGTTCTCAAATAGAAGGTCAATCTTTTGGTTAGGTTGCATGTTTCAAGTCCATAAAATCTTTTTGAAATTATGAATATATATATATATATATATATATATATATATATATATATATATATATATTTTGTATCAATGTATTTATTTATTAGAATCAAATAAGCTCTTGCTTATTTATTTCATAAATTTTTATTAATATCTAAAATTTGTCAATTTAGCTCAATCAGTAAGTAACAGCATCAGGGTAATCAGTTGGTCATGAGTTAAAATCAAGGTAGATGATGTGGATTTTACATATTGGTTTATACCCTTTATTTTGGTGAGAATTGTTTTTGCTATGGTGGAAAAGTAAAGTCAACTCCAGTTTTTGAGTTTAACAATATTAAAATTAACTAATAACAAATTTGCTGATTACTGTTAATATGCAGTTGATATTGAAAGTGTTCAGCTCGATTAAGGTGAAATCATTACAAGATAGAATATTTGAACTGTCTCTTCATGATGTCAGAGCACATGTATAGTGGGCAAGACATATCATCTTACGAGAGGCTAATCAAAACTGACAAACCAATAGATGAAACCGTATATATTTCAATGGCAGTGAAGCCAAGAAAGAGAATGATTGCAAATCACCAGGATTGAGTTTGAATCCACATGCTAAAAGTGATGCCATACAGATCAAATACATACAAAAGAAGACTGACCAATCTTCTTCTCCCTGCAACTATGCTCTTCTAGTCCCAGCAATGATTCATGTTTCAATATATAGGATTTTTAGTAAACACAGTACAAGACAAGAATTGTGATTTCTCTTAGATGTCATGTTTTCATTTTAATTCCAGTAGTGAGAAAACCATAGTTCATTATTTTTCTTCCTTGGCCATATCTGGTATATTTCAAGACTTGTAAAAAATTTATAGAAATGTCCTCTGCTGTCAAATTCAGAATCAGTATTGAACTTGCAATGATCAAATCGAAACACTGTGATCATAATTTCTTATGCATATTCTGTATTTATGTTCATGTATCCTATTATATGTCAGTATGCAAGTGAAGACTTGCTGTGGAAATTGCGGAAACAGAAGATTCTTAATTTGCACTTGCTGAAGGTGGAAATCGCTAAATGTAGACCAGCTTGAAATGGATGCAACTGTTTCTTTATATGCAGGGAGAGGTCTTATTATCTTTCACTCTTTCAATTTCTTTTATCTGCACAAGGAAATGAGGGTACCTTAACAGTTATTGGCTTAAGGAATGGGATCAGCAAAATTAGGAGAGTTAGCATTTATCATCAGATTTTTATCGTCCATCACTGGACATAGACTTCCTCCCCATGATTTGCCAAACCTCTCTTTCATGGGCGTCACGGTGCCAATACTTTCTGAACTCGTCTAATTTGTCACACCTCCTGATATTTTTCCTGCCATGATTTTTCATGTGATCTCTGGGAATCTATGTTGTGAGTCATGATGTCCATCAGTCATCGTCCATTTTTGTAACATGATAAACCTATTGACATTTGAGTTTTCTATTGGATTCTATGATGTTTCGGACTCTTGTTTTTCCATAATGTATTGTTCTGTCTTGTGATATCTCTATATGAGGTTGAGCATGATTCTTTCAAGTACATGTTGCATGGTTTTCAGATTGAGGGTCAGTCTCTTGGTTAGGTTCCATGTTTTAGCTCCATAAGTGACTATCAGAAAGATGCATTGGTTGTATACTCTTCTTTTTAGGACTAATGGGATTTTCTTGTTCTTCCACTCCTTTCCCCTAAATAGTTAGGCAGTTGAAGCCCTTTAATGCTTTAAAGCAAACTATCTTGGGCATCGGGTTAGGACTTGTACCCCATTAAAACTTGCAATCACTTCGGACGCAGGGATTGGGTCAGCATGGAAAGTTCAAGAGATAAAGATAAAATCATTGCCAAGCGTATCCCAGCAGTAACTATAGTCACAAAAGTTTAAAATTTTTAATGGATATTTCAATATATCTCCTGGCTACTCTTCAACCAGAGACTCTGAAATACTCCCCAGCTATCAACAAATCACTGACTTGGCCACAGAATAGAACGCAACAAAATGACAAAAGATGAAATGAACTCGCCATCAAAGTCAATAATTGAGCAACCATGGTGTTGAAATTTGGAGTCATGTAAAAGAATGTTATTGAAGAATGAATATGGTTTGAATAAATTCAAATAAGGACATAATAGGTGTTTTCCACCAGGAAACATCTGAAATAGAGTAAAAATGAAAACGTTCAGAAACAGAAGAGTCGAGTGGACCACTGATGCCAATTTTCACTTCTATAGA
The DNA here is from genome assembly GCA_963457665.1 of Thysanoteuthis rhombus. Lineage (NCBI taxonomy): Eukaryota > Metazoa > Mollusca > Cephalopoda > Oegopsida > Thysanoteuthidae > Thysanoteuthis > Thysanoteuthis major. Next base: position 75,696,417 of record OY735198.1, read on the forward strand.
CAAAACAGTACGGCCAGGAGCGCTGAAACATTCACACACACACACACACACACACACATATATATATATATATATATATATATATATATATATATTTAAAAGGACAGAACCCTTCACCACCTTTCGTGGCTACAGTTGTTCAATTTGTCTCATCAGTTGGCAAGGTACTGTATGCAAAGGGAAGAAAAAAAATTTTGATCAAACTCTTCCGCTTCTTTGTTCCACTTTGTAAGCATTTAACTCCGCACTATACAAAAATGCTATCTTAGAAATGGTTGGACAAATTGCCAAATCTTATGGACCATTTCTGCAGACATCATCTACTAACCGAAGCTCACTTTTATGGAAGCAGGAGTCATAAAGTCAAAAATTGAAACTTTCAGTGGCCTTTATTGAAATTTGCATCAATCAAGGACTACTGCCTAAGCATGCATTTTCTTTTTTTGTCACCAGCATAAAAAAAGCTGAGGATAATCCTCCTCTATTAGTGTCTGTCATTATCAATGTCATTTCTGTCATTGTGTCATTATCTCAATTGGATAACTTCGGTCTTCCTTAATATATTTCAGTGAAATTGCGCGTGTAGGCTTGTGGAAAGATTCTGTGTGGAGTATGGCTGGGGATTATGGCCAACTCGATTGTTTGTATACATTTTATTCGCAAAAATGTTCTTCCTGATTACAATTGGGAAAATTTCACAAATCATGACCGACTTTTGTGGAATTTGACTATAATATTGGCAAAACCTGATAGTGAGTTATTGTTGATATGATTGTTTGTTTTCATTTTATCCCTAAATAACCATTTGTTAACATGCAGAAAATATTGAACTTTGGAACGACTGAACCAATTAGAATGATGATTGTTATTCAGGTTCTCGGACACTTAATTACTGAAAATGTATGTTTTTAAGAATTTTATGGTTTAACAGTCTTAATGAACAACTAATTGCCACTCTTTCTTTTGTTTTCTGCTTGGATCTTCAATGTTTAAGATTTTTATATAATAGATGTACAGAGTAAGCCAATTATTGTGATCGCTTTGGGGCAGGGTCTTTAAGATAATAATAGGCTAGGGATATGAAAATTGAAACAATTTACATTCATTGATATAAATTTACATTCATTCTCTTATATCTATTGTTATGTTAATAAATTCATTGTTATAAACAACTTTAATTTATATAAAGTTTATATGAATTTTTGATCCATTTCAAATTTTTCAATTTATTTCAAAGTGTTAGGGTCTGACTGATTTTTGAGAGAAATAACCATATGATAACATTATCTGTGATCATAATACACGTTTTCCCTGTATATCAATGGATCAGTACAATTCTTGTTTGTTAAATTTTGATGACCTGCATGTTTTATTATGTTTCTAAGCTATTTCTATCCTTCATTGATACATACACACTTGTACATAATCAATATTTGATTAACAAACAAGAATTGTTATCAATTTAATTAATATTCTGATGTTTAGTCAAATTATCCTCGTCATATTCTAATGTTATTTTTTTTTACATTGGACATAATCTTCTTTAGATGATGGTAACAAACATCAAAATATTAACACAATCAATCTCAATTCTTGTTTGTTAATCAAATATTGATTACCAGCTAGCACGTTTTTCAGAGTTCCCTTCATCCTTAATCTTTGGAAATTGTCTGATATAAAAGATCAAACACCCACTCAAGCACACATACGTGATTCAATGTTATCATCAACTTCTCAGATTCGAAGAGCCACACAAACAGAAGAGTAAAAATTTTATTATTCTTCCAGGAAAGTTTTGATGGACAACTAACACAACATTAAATAGAATTCTTGATGTACGTGATTTTTAAGAGTTCTTCATCGTCTGGGTCAGACAAAGTTCTCAGAGAATCAATTAAGGCAAAAATTGTTTTCAGGGTTTTAAGGTTATTAATATTATTGGTTTTATTATAATTATATCTATGTTTTATGGTTGTTTTTGTGTTATGGTTTTGTTCATGTTATATATCATGTTTTGAGGTTTTTAGTTTCATGTTGTTTGTTTTTTTACTATTGTTCGAGAGCTTTTTCAAACTTTTATATTTTGTTTCAAGGAAGAATGTTTTTTTATTTAATTTTAGACGGGTTTTATTTTTTAAATTTTTAGTTTCATTTAAAATTTCTAGTTCTTGATTTAGCACTGGGTTTTATACCCAAACTATTTATATCATCCTATTTGTTTTGTGATTTAAAGTTTTGTTGTTTATATTCTATCTTAATCTCTATTCCCAAGTTTGATATTCTGTGCCGTATAAGATATAACATATATGTATATAATATTGCTTTATTTTTCATATATTTATGTTGTTTTTGTCCTCTTAGGATTTGTGTTTTGTGGAACTTACATTCTTGCCTTAATCCTCATGGGACCGGCACATCTCTGAAATAATTGCAGCATAACTTTTGAATTGGCCAAGTACTCACTTGCTCCTGGTGGAGGGGAACCCTATTGATTTCATTGACCCTAGGATTGTTCTGCAGTTCATATCATTTCAATTAGAATAAATTAACAGACATTATAAGAAAGATCAGTTACAAAAAGAAACAAGAAGTTGATACTGATTTGAGTATTAGTTAGTGTAAGAAACAAGAACTATAAGTACAACAATGTATCCACCATCCTTATGTCCATACCTGTCCATGTGGTTGCCTTAATTACTAACAACCTACAATTGATTGAGAAATTTCTTAGCAAGAGAGAGAGAGAGAGAGACTTTATTTTATCAGATACTACATCCTTGGCCATTGAATTCCCTCAGCAACTGATGAGGAAAAGAAGAATGGTTCACGTGGTGCACCAGAAGGTCTGACCAAAGTTTCAAATCAATCTAATTTGAAACGATCTAAAAGTTTTAAGAAGAGAAAAAGAGGAGGGAAAAGTGGAGATGGGCTTAAAAAAAAAAGGAATAGAAGGTGAGGAGCGGTGCATGTTCCAGTTTCCCAATAAAAAATTATTTCTGATTTAAAAGAGATTCTTAACAAAGTAGTAATTGTAGTAAGAGGGGCAGGAGGCGGTTGAGGAAAAGGAAAATGAGGATGATTCACCCTAAGGTGTGGACCAAGCTTCATATCAATCCATAAAACAGCTTAAAATATTGATATTTAGCATGATTAGTTATGGTATTTGTGGCAACTTGTTTACTTTATGACACCATCTAATTTTTTGCCGGGTACAATTTTGCATATGATCCCTTGGGATTCACATGGTGACATGTGATGTCCAGTAGTTGTCTGCCATTCTTACTACATGACCAGTTCTCAGTTCTATGTGTGTTGTACATGACATGTTTTGGTGAAGTTCATTAAATTGAATTTTTATAAATCACAGACAATTCAAAAGAACAGAAGATTATTTACAACTCTTTATTCTCTCCTCACATCAGACAGTATGTGGGCATTCATTCACCTCATGAGATAATATGGCACTTATTCAACTGGATCATTAACAAAAGCCACCCAACCAGATGTCCATAAGCGCTGTACATTTTAAGAGGAATAACTCAATACTAAAAATTACTTTTTTACCACTTGGGATAACTTTAAGAGAGAGGAAAAGATCAACTGATCAGGGGAATGACTTGAGTGGAGAATATTATAGAAATGATTAAGCAACAAAAATGGAGATGGGCAGGGCACTTGGCAAGTAGGACTGACACCAGATTAAGCAAAAGCCTAAATGATTGATGCCCATGGGACAAGAAATGCATTAGAAAAAGACCAGGCACAAGATAGAGGGATGAGATAGAAAGGTTTGCCAATATGATATAGCAAAGCTTACTCTAATCGTGGCTGTTATAGAAAGAAATGGGAAAGGCTTTTGTCCTGCATAGGACTTATTACGGCTGATGATGAGGATCTTGTGAGAATAACAGATGCAATAAATTATTCACAAACTTGATAATACTATATATATATATATATATATGTGTGTGTGTGTGTGTGTATGTGTGTTTTAATCACTTTGTAGACCAAACAGGAAGATATATTTTATCTCTGTTTCTTTATGGATGCACAAACAGGAAGAGCAAAGTATTTGTGGTCCGAGGAGAAGGGGCTATGTAGCAATCTGCTACCCTGAAGGGGCTATATAACTATCTGCTACACTGAAAGACTTGTTTATATTAGGGGTTTTTCTTTTTTTAAGATTTTATACCGCTATAATGTCACTCTTCAAATAACTTTCTGCCATTCTTTGGGGTTCAGTAATTTTTTTTTTTCATCTCTCTTGTTTTGTATTATATCTTTTTGGCTTTATGATCCCATCACCAGCCTGAAGTTATTTTTATTATCTCACCAAACGGCTTCAAGCTCACTTTTCAACTGATCAAAGGGACTTGCAATCACCACAAAGCTATAAAAAGTTGGTTTTATTTTTTTTTTTGTGCATTTCATATTTCTATGCTGTCTCCTGAAAGTGAAGGCTTTGTATTCCTGGTGCTGTAATAGGCTTCCTGTAGGGATATTTTATTTGATTAATGAAACTAACTGGACATCCTAGAGGGGGCCTTGAATGAGTCAAAATAACTTGGGTATACGTTCCGGATCAGTTACAAAGAGATTTTAGGGCCATTTTTCATAATGGTGGATTCTCATTGTGGTTGACTAGCCAGAAAACTATGGGCATATTTTATATCATTGGAAAGGAAATTTCATACTGTGTGAAGTTTACAGAAGAATTATATGCCACAGAGCAAGTCTTTTCAAGCTATTTACAATCAAATGCCAGTACATGCTTGTTTTAAAAATAAAACTTTTGGGGACGTTTTTTTTCATTTTTGTCGCTGTGGTACCCTGGTCAGAAGGAAATGTTTTTTCCCTAAACATAATTACATGTTGTATAGCATAAGGAAGGACTTTTGAAGTTGATTCCAATTCACATGAGAACTATGTATCTCAGACAGATTGTGTGAGAGATAAATATACCATTGCTTAAGCTAGGCTATTATTTTGTTAATATTAATAGTTCTGGACAGGGATCATATATGAATAAATACAGACATGCATGGTCTCCTGTTATAACAGGAAGAATAAGTCTGCACTTTTGGTTTTTTACATGAAGATCCACTGAAAAGTTTATCATCAATGTGAAAAAAAAAAACTTTGAGCCATCAATAATCATTATATTTCTTTATTTAGACTCTTTGTGCCTTTAGAGTTGTTTTGCATGTACTGATAATGTTGACATATCAAAAATATGAACTCCTTTTTATTTCTCAGTTCCTTTTGTATCTACATGGTACATAAACCAAACATTAGCAAATACTAATTGTTTCTGAATGGAAAAATTAGGTAGTCACATTACATGGGCTACATATTTTGAATATTATCCCTCACCAAAATTAGATATTGGCATTCTCTTTGTGATGGTTCATGGGTCTTCATTTGGATATTTGAAGGAACAATCTAATTTGCCAATTACCTCGGTAGTAACTTCTACTCCTTTCTTATTGTATTTAGGAACATTTTTTCTTTGATAGGTGTTTGAAACCATCTTTCACAAGAATCCATGCCACACAAGCAGATCTGAATTTTTTAAAAACAACTGGGCACAATCTAGTGACCAATTTAACGTATACTTACACTGTATATTAATGCCCCCCGTGAAAATCTATTTTGTTGGGGAATTTTCAAAAAACAAAAAAAAAATATTTTCCATACTCATTGAGGAGTGTGTGTGTTCAAAATTACAAGTTTTTTCTATGAATGACTTGGGCTGGGCAAAATCTAGATGAATTCATTGATATATACATATAAAAGTCAGAACACATAAATAACCTAAACACTGAACATTGATTAAACAGGTCTGTTGTGGGAAGCAGTGAATGATATAAATATATATGTGTATATATATATATATATATATATATATATATGTGTGTATATATATATATATATATATATATATATACACACACACACACATATATATATACAGTTCATTTGGTTTATTCAGTAGAATTGAGTAAAAGAACATTTTGATTAGTTTTACATTTCAAATTGTACACATTTAAATAGGATCCAGCAGGTTTTTTTGCTTAAATCATGTGGAAGCCACACACCAGAGTGACTCACATAATCAAGCTGAAACAGATGATTATAGAAGCTAAAGAATTTGAAGTATCCAAGAAAGAATCAAATATTGCTTTAGAAATGTGATGTCATCACGTGGTCCTTATAATAATGTTGGACCTCATATTTTTTTTCTAAATTTTATCTGATCTGATGATGCTACTGATTGCAAAATGCAATATTAGAAATTAAAAAATATCTGAAAAGTTTATGATTCGGTTGTTTTTCCAAATAGTCAAATTAATAAATCATACATTGTTGGAAAAATGTTTCCACTTATAAAGATACATATATATATATGATCCATTACTACACACATGCGTGCACATATACATCTAACTCGCATGGGAAAATCTCACTTTGGATCCCCAGTTTGAATGCAATGTAAGACTAAGTAGAAAAATTTTAATATTTGCATTTTTCTAAAAATAATTTCCTTATGGTGCCAATATGCCAATTCATCTTTTGAAGTTGAAATACATGGAAAATAAATGCCTAGTTGGGATATTTTAGTACAACTAACTACTGTGCTAACTTTACTCATCTAATTCTTCTGGTTCTGAGTAACCTCCCCCCTGCCAGGAGGTAAAAGAGTGAAGACTATTTAAATGCTTGTATATTGCTACACCAGCAAGTGTAAGTATTGCTCCAGCTTACTCTCAGAGTATGGAGTGGACTTTCAAATTTCATTCCAAAATCAATGCAGTGTTTGGTTGAATAAAAGCTGCATTGACTTTTATTGATAGTGATCACTTTCATTGATGCACAACATTTTTTCCATAACCAAAAACCGTTTTTTTGACGTATCAAGTTTTAATTGATCTGAATAATATATGAATACTAAATCCTAATCTCTATTATATTCACTAACAACATTAGAAGGAGAACAAGAGGAGACGTGATAGAAACATTTAAATGAAAGATAAGAGGCATCGACAACATCTGAGCCAAAAAGTTCTCTAAAATGAACAAAAGAAAGAAAAGAAAATTTTCAAGGAACATTTCATAAAAAAACTCAAGAAGGGGATTCTTCTCACCAAGAGTTGTAAACAATTAGAACAAATTAGATCCAGGAATAATAGAAGCTTAAAGAAAATGAATATGACTATTACACAACCTACAGAAAAATAACAAAATGAAAGCTCCTAAAAAAGACAAATAACAAAACTCTCGAACAGAAAGCAAGATCATAATCATCTTCAGTTTTTTAACGTCCATCGTTGGACATATACCTTCCCCAGGATTCGCCACACCTCTCTGAGGTAGATGTCATGGAGGCAGTACTTTCTGAATTTGTCTAGTTCATTCTCTCCGTCTTGTATTCTGCCGGCCTCAGTCGCACATGTGATCTCTGGGGATCCAAGTTGTGAGTCGTGATGTCCATCAGTTGTTTGCCATTCTTGCAACATGATCGGCCCATTGCCATTTGATTTTTCTTGTGGATTCTATGATGTCTTGGACTCCTATTTTTTCCCTGAGACACTGTGCTGTCTTGTGATCTCTCTATGTGAGGTTGAGCATGATTCTTCCATGTGCATGTGGCATGCTTATTTAGTCTGCGAATCAGTCTCTTGGTTAGGTTCCATGTTTCAGCTCCATAGGTGACTATTGGAAGGATATTTTTGTTTTTTTAAAGTGAGATACAAGCACAAATATATGCAAAAAAATTTTATTCGCTCTATATCTTATCTTATCTCATAAGGTCTACTGAAAATTTTCTCAAAAAATCTTTTCATTTATCCCATTTTTAGAGGAGTCAATTTATAGCTTTAAAAAATTGAAGTTTGAAATATTTTCCTTACTTCAAAATATACATAATCTATTCTACATAAATTAAGTTTTATTTATTTTTTATAGTTATGCTCTAGGTAGTGAAAATATATTTTTAGCATAATTGAATTATATATTGATATGATAAAAAAAATATTTTTCAGGAGTATTTTTTTCTAATTGATAATTTACTTGAAATTTCTTGAAATTCAAGTAAGCTTTATAGTTTGAGTTTCAGAGAGTTCCTTTAAAAAACTATATAATGAAAAAAGCATAGAAAAATATGAGACGTCATCTAAAAGCAATTTTGCTGATAGCTGCATATAGGTCTTCTAAGGATAATATAAAAATATAAAAAGTTTGGCTGTTTATGCTATTTTTAGCACTTTTTAGCCATTAAATGGACTAAACTGAAGATTTTTTTCTCCATTGTAGACATATTTAATTTCAAATCTTATTTTAAAGGATATTTTTTTTTTGTTAATAGATACTTAATTCTATATGGGTCCCAAGAGATCACATGTGTAATCGAGGCCAGCAGAGTACAAGATGGAGAAATGAACTAGACAAATTCAGGAAGTATTGGCCCTGCAACACCCATGAAAGAAAGGTCTGGCAAATTCTGGGGAAGGTCTATATCCAATGATGGACAAAAAAAGACTTTGATGAGGAATTCTTTAATTTTTAAAAAATAAAAAAAATTGCTGTGTTCCTCTAGCAAATTTAGAAATAGATTGATTTTTGTTAATAGAATTGTTAAACTCCACTATTCAAAAGCACTTTGATAAATTATCTCCTAATTGACTTTTTTTTTTGCTAGTATAAGTTTGTTTTGCTACAACTCCTTATCAAACTGTTGGTGTTTGCTAAGGGCAAAAAAGCATCACAATATCTATGTCCAACCCATCATATAAGATCATAATAAAGATATGCTCATATGAATATATGAATGTTTTTAAAAAATGTTTGCTAGACAATGGTATTCTCTGATCACAAATAGATATTTTGAGAGCCAACAACAATTTTAGAAGCAATTCACAGAAGAGTAGATGATAAAAAAAAACAGAAAATCACACCATTGCAAATCTATTACGGCAGAGTAAACACTTTCTGAAATTATTGAGATATTACATTAAACAGGAACCATATGGTGCTGGAATTTTTTGATTTTTTTTTTCTTTGTTTGGAGGAGGGGAATTGGATAATTTGTTTTTTTTTTTAGTTATCTATTTTGTTTGCTGCCTGTTTTCATCTGAAGTATTTAATTACTAGCATAGTACCCATAAAAAATGATGGGATCATTTACATTTGGATTGACTTTTCTGCCTTGGATCAGAGAATTTGAGCACTCTGCCTAGGATGAAAGTGTTTCTTCCAGGCCCTTTGCCTAGAATCAGAGTGAGCCAAGCGTATTATCTTTTTGTAGTACACTCTTTGGTAGATTTGCGCTGGTTCGATGATTTGGTCGATAATGGCTTACTGAGGCTCTTGCTAAGTGCAAAAGGCCTAAGATTCACCCTGTGACCTCAAAAAATAACTTTGCCCTGTCTCAGGGGAGCAGTACGCCCCAGGGTAGCACTGTCCCATCACACTAAAAGGGATGGCAGGGACTTACCTTGACGCCTTCGCAACACCAGTTGTATGGACTGGAGCAATTTTTGCAGCTCTCCTGTAATTAAAAATGACTTTGTGGTATCTTGCTCTTGTGGGAAAGCAAGTAAATACAATCAGAGTGTTCCCTTTGCCAGAGTAGGATCAGTATCTGCTTACAGTGGTATGTTCTATGGTTGCTTTGCGCTAGTGCAGTACAGTGGCTGATAATAGCCTTCTGCGGCTCGGTATTACTAAGCGCAAATGGCCTTGGATTCATCCTGTGGCCAGTCTTGGGGGATTAGTACGCCTCGGAGGAGCAACCTTCCATTGAACTAAAAGGCAAGGGCCAGGCTGTCTCTGAAGCCCTTCATAACACTAGTTGCCGCAACTGGAGCAATTTTTTGAGTTTCACCGTGTATGGAACCTAACATTAAACCCACCTTGAGTCACATCTCACTCTCATGGGGAAGTAAGTGAATATGGATCAGAGTGCAGTATCTGTACACTCTACTTAAGATCACTTCCTGACACTTTTGCCTAGAATCAAAATGTAGTATTAGTGTGCTCATCGAAAGGTGTTACGCACACGCACACACACACACTCAAAATACATAGTGATTTATTTATCATACTATTTGCCAGTGATAAATTTATGTCTTACTACAAGACTATTTTTTTTTGTATCCATGTGCCCATCAGGCTTTTTTTTTATTGTGCTCTTAAGGTCCATCATTAGAGACATAGTGGGGCTTGGGCCTTACCCTGCGATGCTTGCCCATGACATTTTGGAAGGGGGGAGAGATGGATACATACCTTTTCCAGAGGCATTAGTGTAACGTGAATACAAACCAGAGTTTGAAGTCTTCTCATTGCCATTAACTGCTCAGCCATATGTACCGCCTTGATCCAGCCTACAGAAGCTTACATAGAGGGGAAGAGTTTTGCAAAATATCATTCTTCTCACTTCCTTCTTGCCTTACCCTTTTTTTCTACTTTCCTTCTTCAGTCGCCTCTTTTGGCAGCATCAGGCCAGGGTAAGCCCAGGTATTGCTCGAGCTCCCAGCTTCTTTGCCCAGGCTCACAAAAATTGATCCCAATTGGATTTACTTTGTTAGATAATAGTACAGTATGTAAAAATGTTTGAATTCTTCAAAAAATTAAATTTATATTCAAAAGAATACAAATATTGATATTTATGTTTCCTTATGATAATTCATTATCATTAAAATTGAATTTAGTTGAAATTAAGGCAATATCAGACATTAGCTTACCAAATTGATTAAGATATAAAAACTTTCCCCATCCTCATAGTTTATCTGGTCAAACTTTGCCCAGGCTGGAACAAAATGGTGGCACCACTACTGGTCTCCTCTGCTATTTTTAACCTCTTCCTGTAGACTGTATGATGAGGTTTTTTTTAAATCTTTCTCTTTTCCTCTCTTCTTTCACCTGGTAGAAAAAAAACGCGTCCATCTGGACAAAATTCCATCGTATGATCTCTATTTTTGTCAATGACCATTTCTGGTATTTTCTTACTTTCTAATACCAGTATATAAAAAAAAAGCTAATGATTTCTTTGCAAAATATGATGCAGACATTAAGAAATTTACAGATTCCCTTCCTCTTTCTATTATAGACAGATCACAGCTGCAAATGTTGTTAGAAAGATTGTTGCAACACTAATTGAAATATAAACAGTCTTTGTCGGAATTTTGTTAGACAAGGTGTTCCAATCATTATATATGGTTGATTCAGACTAATTCAAAAAAATTTTTTTTCATTTTAGATGAGCCCACACATCTCCATTAGATACTTTTTGGTCAGTTGGTTGGTTTCAGTTATGTTAAACATCAGATATGGGAAGGAAGAGATGTGATGTCATTATAAGAACACTATTCCGCTCAATTATTTTTGGCCAGCTGGTGATAATGTCAAAATAGAATATGATAGGTCTACATCAAAAGGTGTGATGTCATTGAAAGAATGGCAAGCCTTCAGTAGAGCAAGCTCAACATTCAAAAACAAGAAGATCCCAATAGTCTTTAAAAGAAGAGTATGCAACCAATGCATCCTCTTAGTTGTCACCTATGGAGCTGAAACATGGTACCTAACCAAGAGATTGACCTGCAAACTAAGAACCATACAATGTGTTTATGAGAGAATTATCCATCTCATCTAGATCTCTCTCTAGCTGTCCTGACTGTCTCTTGCCTCTGGACTCAGGCAGACTGGGAGAAGAAAGTGATGAATAGAGCGCTAATCTATTCAACTTAGTTCCAAGTTGTGCAAATCATTTCAAACACTGCCATAGAAATTCACCACTCAGAATTAAAGTTACAGCCGTCTTCGACTATGAAAGATAAACAACTACATCATCATCATTGTCACCAATTAGCAATAAAAATGAGAATGCTGTTGAACTTTGTGATCTTCCATCAATAATGCAGTAGAAGTATTGGAAAAAATACAATGCAGCATGCTGTTCTATGTTTGATAGCAGTCCTCACTTTATTCAGATGTAGACTTTAGTGAGAAAGAGAAATTGAACAAAGGACATGGTCTCTTATTTCAATTCATCTGATTACTTCCGGCTGCACAAAAAGTAGGGAAGTAGAACTTGGACATGAATACTGATAAGAATCCTTATTGGTTGCTATGATATATGCATTCCCGGGCCATATCCACACCAGTACTTGGTAACATGTCCTCCTCGAACCATGCTGTGTTACTACATATGAGAGATATGTCATTTGATATGTCTCATCAGTGATAACCCTCTACGTACCCATTGCTTGACTATGTTATATCTTGAGAAAATGAAGGAGATGCAGTTTTAGTAAATGATCTCCTGTGCAAAGGTGTCTTGTTTTACATCAGTACATTTATCAATTACTATTTTACAATCTCCTTCTCTAAGTCATTCCACCATCAAAGATTATTATTACCTTATTAAATTGATTAGGACTTGAATAAGTCATTCTACCATCAAAGATTATTATTACTTTATTCAACATAGGACTTGAATAACAGTATTATTTTGTAGCTTTCTAAGTTTTCTATCATCTTTTTTCTTGTTATCATCTTCAAATGATACAGGCTGTTAAATGTGGTATTTTAGTAACTATGCCAATCCTCAAATTTGTGTCTTCTTATTTCTGGCCATTTTTATGATTATCTATCTCTTTTTTTGCTTGTTTCTCTATCTCTTTGATGCTTATCTATCTCTTTTCAGACAACGCTTGCTGTCTGTTCCAACCAGACCTCATGTCATTCTAAATACAACCAGGAATATAAGTAGATTAATTGGACACACCAACATACAATTTATGTTCAATTTACTACTTGTCTCTTAATTGATGAACCATAACCAACTGTTACTGGTCATAGACAGCAAACTGTAACCACTTGATTACATCATCAATAGATGACAGATATGTCACTAGTTATTGCACGTATTGAGTTCACGGTCGACTGGTTAGGTTGTTGTGCCAATCACAGAGCAAATAGATTGTACACACCTCCACATAAATTAGAGAATAGGCAAAAGAAACATTTCTGGTGAGGTGATTAGATCAACATTTCGAATGAACAAATAGTTCATGGCCTATTGTAAAGATGAGTCAGTATTTGTTAAAATACTTTTTAAAGAAAAAAACTTAGCTGGGTGATTCTTTAGAAAAAGATGATGATTAAATTTTTGCTATCGTGATTTATCCTAGGACTAATATTATCCCTTTCCGTATTAGGTCAAGTCCGTACTAATCTGATCATACTTGTCTGAATTTTCTTTTAGACAAAGTGCTGTATGAGTCACTGCAGCTCCACGGATTGCCTGACCAACCAGCCAAGTGGGCTAAACATTCTTCTCTTTGTTCATGATTATATGATGATGATTATATGTGTCTCAAGGCGCTCGTGGACACATTTTTGGTGGTTACAACCATCAAAAGTGACAAGAGTTCACCACTAAGTACCATCTAAAAACATATTTTGTTTTTTTCCAAGTGCTTTTTGGAGTCCCAATGGTCACTTTGGGATCAATAATGTGTAAATTAATTTTAGATAACAGATCTACTTATTTAGATAATTCTAGATAATTTTTTAGGTAATTAGTTCTTGTACGTGCTGGCTACAGTGATTATTTATATAAGCTACAGATATTTCAAACTAAATTCTATCTAATTGGTTGATGGGGCTTTTGATAATTAGTCATAGAAATTATTTTTTGGGAAAGCTAGAATGTTTTATCACCTTGCAAAAACTGGAGACTTTCATTGGTTATTTAGAGAAACTCAAGTAGCTTCTTTTCTCTTTGTTCATGTGTGTGAGTGTATATCCAGGCACCCCCGGTCACATTTTTGGAGCAACAACCTTGAAAATTTCCTTGAGAACACCTCGAGGCACCATCTAAAGATGATTTTTTTTGTTTTATCAAAACAGTGCTATTTTTTTAGTCTTTATGGTCAACCAAATGCTAAGAGCATTGCTACATTGAAGCAACTACCCTACTGGTTGCAGGTTTGATTTCTTCTGTAGCCCCGTTTTTCTTTAATCATTTATTCTATTTACATTGTCTTGTGAGAGTGATGAGAGTAATGATGGGAGATAATTTTAAATATGTTTCTATATAACGCAATTTATAATCATTCTGATGGCTCATATATATCCATTTCTTAATACATATATATATATTATTGTGTCATCTACAGACAGCTGTTTCAATGTATTACATCTCTTCAGTGTGGCTATAGACTTTCCATTATCCCATCCAGTAACACGAGGCAGGATTAAAACCTTCGCTTCAGATCCGGAAGCCGATATCCTACCTCTGAGCTACAGAACTGGACAGTCAGTAAGGCTGAATTTAAGCGATATATTTATTTACGCATAAATTCCCCATCCACCAGTATGCTCTATTCCTATGGAAGAGCATTGCATAAGCTTACAATGGATGAGATATATATATACTTGTAATGTTTATTACATTATTTCTAAGCTGGACAGAGATTGGTTTCCATGGTTACCTTCAACTAGGGCCCCTGATTCTTTGAAAACAGTGGTCAGTTGATAATCAGAATCACAAATACACAGGAATGGTAATACATAGTCCAACCATTTACAAGACTTTACAGGATGGCTTGAATTTCAGAATAACTGCACATATTTGTGCCTGTACCATAAAAGAATGTGGACCTAAAACAGCTGATGATGGAGTTGTGCTCTGAAACATGTCCAGATGTTACACAACTTTAATAAAGATTCCATATACACTGTATACTCCTGTCCTATCTCATACACCCGTATATATATATATATATATATATATATATATATATATATATATATATATATATATATATATATAGATATTTCATAGTGGCTTATGTACATGTAGGAACTCATAGCAGATAATGGTTCATGTATCAGTCCATCTATCTATCTATCCATCTATCTCTCTCTTTATATATATATATATATATATATATATATATATATATATATATGTGTGTGTGTGTGTGTGTGAAAAAGAGAGAGAAAGAGTATGATAATTCAGATAACAGTACAAATACTACCAAAGTTTGATTTCAAATAATCTAGACTAGCAGCACTATTTTTATTCAGTTCATCTTGTGATCTGAAATTTTCAATCCAATGTGCTTAGCAATATCTGTCTGGCTTTCTAGAGATAATCCTGACATTCTCTCTGGCTTATTTCAAGATGAGACTCCAATCAGCTAATTTAGACTAATCTGGCATAACCTTTTTTTTCTCTTATGGAAGTTAATCTTTGATTCAACTTGTCAGAATAATACTCAGTCAAATATAATGGAGACAGTTCCTTCCAATTAATTCTGAGATTATTATTATCGATTTGAGTGTCATTCATGAACTCATCAATGCTTGTCCCAAAACAAATGGGCATTTATATAATTATTTGGTGGACGAAGCGGAAAGGTGCCATAGAAGAGATACAGGAACTCCCTTAAAAGGACCCTCATCTCTAATGGTATTGAATACAACCACTGGCCTTTGAGACTGCTAACAGGGAGACAGGGAGACTTCCATGCAATATCCTTTTCTGAAGTAAAATGCAGAGCCAGAGTGGAAGAAATCAGGCAACTTCATAAAACCAGGGCTCCTTCCTATTGCCATACCTTCTCCAGCAAAGTGGAAAAAATTGTCTGTCCTGTGCA
This sequence comes from Thysanoteuthis rhombus, assembly GCA_963457665.1. Lineage (NCBI taxonomy): Eukaryota > Metazoa > Mollusca > Cephalopoda > Oegopsida > Thysanoteuthidae > Thysanoteuthis > Thysanoteuthis major. The sequence goes on from OY735198.1 coordinate 75,712,082, forward strand.
ATGGCCCTTTAATAGACATGGAATCCTCTCCTAGATCTTTGTTCACTAAACCAAGAAAACAGAATTAGAAATATAAAATAGCATCATGAAAAAAACAGGATAGAATAAATACTATTAGAACATTGATGAGAATTTTTTAGAGAACACACAACTAAGTAGTGGAGAAGAATGTATAACAAAAAAAAATATCAAATTAAATCAGATAATAGGTTAGCACTAACAGAAAAGGTGGTGAAGGTATTCTCCATTTTTATATGTGTGTGTGTGTTTATGTGTTCCAGGGCTCCTGGCCATACCGTTTTGAATATAGACATGGAAATTGGCATCAGTACTCTACTAGACCATTTCTGAAAACGTTCTATTCGATTTGGGGAAAGAAATCTTTCTTGATCTTTTGGGGGGCCTCATTTTGACTGGTGTATTGATAACATTTAGATTCTCCAGAAACTTTCTTTATACTCTGTTTTAGATGTTTTCTTGTGGAAAATGCCCGTGATATCATAGATAGAATTTATTTTTGACCATATTTATTCTTCAATGGAATTTTTTACATGACTTGAAATTTTGACACAACAGTGGTTCAATTATTGATATATTCTATTGTTCAATACACATCCCACATTTATCCAAGCATGTTTTCTTAAGACGTACTTGTAATATGATGAATGGGATTCTAGGAAGATGGAAAACTGTGAAAAATAATAAGCATAATAAAAACACCCATATATGCTGCCTTTTAACTCATAGATTAAGCAATGGGGTTGGTAAGATAAGATTACCTTGATGAAAATGCTAACAGTATGGTTTGAATCATGAATTAATGATTTTTTTTAAATATATGGACATTAACTAAGGGAACAAGAAAACCTATTAATCACTGTTGTTGGGGTAAGTTTATTCATGTGTTCCGACTTGTGTATTTATCTATAGATCTAACAATCTGGACTTTGCCCGACCCTAATCATTCATAGTAGGAATTTGAAAATTTGCAATTTGGGGAAATATTTGTCTGTTTTTTGTTTTTATTTTTAAATCCACTTCCCTAAATAGGTTTTTGGCAGGGGTTTCAAATCACAATTGAAATTTATGACAAATTGGTCTATTAAGTTGTGTCCATATTTTTTTTTATATCACAAATTTATGATTCAAACCATGCCGTTAGTATTTTCATCAAGGTCACCTGATTTTAATACCACCATTGGTTGATTTATGAGCTGAGAGGTAGCTTATATAGATGCTTTTATTATGCTTATTAATTTTTACATTTTTAGATTTGTAAAATATTGCTTGAATTAAAAACGATTGTTGTAATTCCTTGATATCTAGCCTTGCTTCAATAAAGAGATGAATTATCCTCACATATAATATTAAGTTTTGTGCGGATGTTGTCTGACATGCTATGAGATACAACTAACGTAGTAAAATGGAATTTCATTCATGCAACTAACGTGGTGAAATGGGTTTTATTTCATGTTCTAATGAGATAATAATAATGCTATATTTAAAGGAGAAAATAAAAGTTAAAAAAAGTAATCAAATCAAAAACATCAGCACGGATCTAACAGGATCAAGCAAGGTCGAGGGTTTGGAAAACATCACCAAAAAGTTAATAAAAAATTACACCCATTCATCACCTGAAGACAGCAGTAGGGTACAATGGCTGAAATGTTGTGTTCAAAAAATGAGCCAAGATGAGAACAAAAGTCCACAAAAAACTTTACATAATGCAATTTTGTTGAGCCAAAAGTGCAATATAATAGAATGATTCACGGGGAGGGGGGGCAGAATTTATTATCAAATTAAAAAACATTAGGTTTTTTGACGTGTCAAATTATCGCTAAACTGAATACAGGCACTTCTTTTCCATGTGAAAATATAAGCCAAGATCCAAAAACAGGTTAGACATTGACCCTAAAAGAGAGATCTAGTGTTATTATCTACTTTGGATTTTTATGTTGAACACTTTAAATGTTGATGGATGGAAGGATTTTCTCGCGTGGAAAGTAGGGACGTAGATATGCCTGAACATGGTATCACATGACCTCACATAGCTAATCGAATCATTATTTTTTTCTTGTCAGAGTAATTTTTTAAAAATCTCTATCAAGTTAGTTGTGTCTTTGGCTCTTGAGTGAGTAAAATATCAATTCATGGGTTCCATTCCCTTTCACTGGGGTTGGGGACTGACGAGATGGCACAAAATGTTTGTCTCTCCCCCTCTTTCTTTGGCTGTCCATAGAATCAAGTGACCATGACTAATGATCATTGGATATAACTCTTGACCTTTCTTTCTATCTATCTCTCTCTCGTACCCTTTTTTCTGTAGCCCTAAAACATAGTGGCTACTATGTTTGATGCTCCAACCGCTGTGTTTGCGGACCCAGAAATAAACAGCTCGAAATGAACGTAAACTCATGACGTTTTATTTTTTTATTTCAAGTGCATGTTGGTAGCAACTCTTAATGTGCATGTAATAGATAGTAGTAGAAAAGAAAAAAAGTATATATCAGATAGAAATATAAATAAACTCCCCATCACAGTTGGTAATTGAACTGTGGTGATCACAATTTAATACGAGAAAATAGTGTATAGAAAGAAAGAATAAGATTTTATTGAAATGAAAACATAACAAAATCAAATATTTCTTTTAACCGACTACAAAAACGCATAAACACATGTTCTCTTTCTTTCTCTCTCTCACTACCTCAAAACACAATCACTAAATTTAGAAAAAAAGGAATGCACCTGTGCTTTTTTTCTTTGGATTGCTGAATTAAGGCAAAATAAACAAGTTCTTCCTAGAAATTATCCTCTTTTACTATAAATAGCTAGAATTCTGAGACTAGGCCTTAACTTCTAAGAAAAACACAGACTATTATTTGATCAGAGGAAGCCAAGTGATGAGAAATTAAGTCCCTTCTTTTCCCCCCACTCAGCTGAATGATAACAGTTACGTTCCCCTATAAATTGTAGTAAGCATGCACTTAAACATTCGCTGAAATAACCTTCTGATACATAAAAGTTATCTTAATGGAGTCAATAAAACTTACAAACCATCGTAGCAGTCATGTAAAAAATTCATTGGAGAATCTAGATTTTATTTCCACTTGAATATATCTAAAATAAAGTTAAAAAAAGCATCTAGGAATATCTAAAATCTAGAGAATCTAGATGTTATTTATGAGACTGTCAAAATAAGGCCCCCAAAAAGTCAAAAAAGCTAGGGGGGGGGCAAAAATTGAAAAAAAAAATTCTAGAAGGGGTTCAGTAGAGTTCTGATGACAATTTTCAAATCTGTAGACAGAATGAGTCACCCAATTATGCCAAGAACAAATATGGCTTTTTAAATCAGCCAGGGATTTAAAATTTCTGCCGCAAAATTAGCACCCAAGAGAATTTATGGTAGTGGCACGCGGTGCACAACTTCCATGCATTGTAGTTAGATAGATAAATACGTACGTACATCCATACAATGAAACAGACTGAGATAGATAGATAGATGCAGTTAATTGCACATATGAATACCCAAAGTGAAGTAAACAACTACACAATGAATGAGAAGCATAGCATAAGGAGAGTGTACCATTTGTTATCAAGATGATGTTTCAGAAAGTTTACAAAAGCCGATAATGTGTTTCTCCTGAAGATGTCTTTGTATCGATTAACACCTAGACTAAGTGGAGAACAGATGGACACTTTAACAAAGGGGTGTGTCTGCCAGACTTTGGGAAGTGGTGGAAACTTTCAGTTAATGGTCTCATCCGTCAGCGATGATAGGGCCAGTCAGAGCTGAAGTTTAGTTCCCTATTTCAAGAGACTACCATTAATCACTTTTACAACCAACTGCTCTGGGACTTCACCATATTCACAACTATATCATCTGTCTTCTCTCACTTTCACTCTTATATATATATATATATATAAATCTACAAATAGATACACAAATGTATATTTAGAATTACTGTAGCCCCGCAAATGGTCCAATCAACCAGTCAAGTAGGTAACAGATTCTCCTCTCCTTGCTTGTCTCTTTGTATGTGTGTATATGTCTCCAGGTGCTCCTTGTCACAGTTTTTAGGCTACAACCTTGAAAATCTGCATGAGTACACCACTAAGCACCATCAGAAAAAAAGTGCTTTTGGGAGAGACTTTGGGTTATTTTGGACCAACAATGCCCAAAATTTGTGCTGATATTTCTTTAGGTAATTTAGATAAAAAGATCTATTTTTATGATATAATTTTAAATAACTAGTTCTGGTACACATGTGGGCTGCGATGATTCATTTGTATGAGGAACAGATATATTTAAATGATTATAAGTATATGCTTATGACTGCATATGAATGTGTGTTCCAAGACTCCACATGCAAGACAATATCAAAACAAAATGAAATTTTCAGCATACTGGAAGTTGTTCATTATAACCATAGATTATGTTATCAAATGGTTATTGTTACCAAAATCTGTCAATCTCAAATGATTTATTCAAAATGAATTAAAAATCATATTAAAATATGCATATTAATGATATCGATTTTTTATAATGTAATATTGTTCATAACAAAAAAGGTGAAAAATTTATAGGTAGTGTGCATTGTTCAAATTTCTATATCATTTGCTTTATGTTATCAGCTGGTTATTGTTGTCTAAAAGACCACATTAAGCAGTTTCTTCTGTGCTTGCATGAAATTGCTATTCAATCAACTATCAGTAAAACATGGTATTTACTTAAAGATGTAAATAAATCTCAAATTGTTAACATAATCCTTCGATTCTACCTGTACTAAGATGACTATATGCAAATGAACTCATGTGTTTTCCCCCCGTTTTAGCAAAATCAATAACATTGTTTTTTTTCACCTCCTGCATGCCCACACCCATCTGTCTTATATTAAGTGTTTTTCATTTCGAGGATTTCTTTCTCAATTTCTTGGGGATGCTCTGTTTACAATAAAAACCCCTACTGGAATGAACACATATTTTGTGACCATCTAATAACATAGATATGACATGAATCATGTCTCTGATGCTTTTAAAATAGAATAGACAGAAATAGTTTTTTTACAAATGAGTGAAAGGAAGAGGATTGAAGCTCTCAAAACAATGCTCTGTGAACAGAGGTTATTTTTTCCATTCATAATAATAGATGTGTTTACTCGCAGAATTATATACTTTTTTTCCTCAAGAACAACCCGATTTTGAGGTGAGATTCTTTCAATTAGATAGGTAACGATAGATTTATTAAGATTTGCAATAAATTTTTTCGCCAAAGAATGTGTTCCTAAATAAATTAATGAAAAAGTACTTTCCGAGACAAGTTCTAACTATCTAAATGTTATTTGATAGCAACCCTCTGTAAACATAACTGCTGTTCACAGAGTGTTATTTGAATTGAGAGTCATTTGATAAAGAAAAGATTTTCTGTGACACTGAAAATTGATGTTTATTTGCAATTTGTTCAATTAACGCTACTCATTTTTTGACATTCCCGCACCAATCAATGCAAAAGATTTTGTTGCTAAAGATGCACCTTCAACTGAGTGACTTCAAAAGGACAGTTACAATTTCAAAATAATCCAGCTCACTACATTTTTACTCAGCCTCAAAATGTTTTACTGTAAGAGTGCAGCCTGTGAAAATAAGAATTGAAGAGCATAGAGAAGCTATAACACATAGCGATCCGTGCAAGTCTGGCATGATGGACCACACTTGGAGAGAGCAGAGTGGCGCAGACACTTAAGGGATGAAATACAAATTATTGACAGAGAGAACAATTGGCTTATACAATGACTGAAGGACACAGCACACATACTTTCTTCAGTCGAACCAATTAACCAACTGACTAGATATCAATAGTATCTAGGAGCCATTTACCATGAGACTTCTAAAAGAATGCAAAAACTGATTACCCAATGCAAGGGAAAAAACTCAGAAGTACTCTGATAACACAACCTGGATATACAAAATACTGGTATGACATTCCAATACAACCAAGTATGCGCTCTGAATAGTGATTCCACATCCCAGAAGCAACAACACCTGACAAAGGCTAGAGAGTATACGGACGATATGTTGTGAAAAAATGAACATGTAGACAAGGAAATTAGTCTGACTATATCATGCGTGATGATCAGCACACCCTGCCTAACAAAATTCAGATAATAAAATGTTCATCTTTTCATTTGCCACCCAAGGTTAAGTCAACACAGAATTCTTATCAAAACCACTTCTCCGCACACAATACTCATTGCAGTTTCTTAGCAACATTCCTCCAGAATAATTAACTAATAGTGCGATATAATATTCCTTGGAGACACAAAGTCTGGAGGAGTCTTGAATCCTTTTATTTTTAATTATGTTTTAGATTTAATGAGAAAACCAAGTCAATGTTAAGATATTTGGCAATCTAGATCACAGACAATTCTCTTTTCTATATAAGTAACTCACAAGTCAAATCTTGGTCATTTCCCAATATATCTACCTTGATGCTAGTATGTGAGGTTTCTTGTCCGTATAACATTGCGTGTGCATCTTTCAATCAATATATGTAGATGTACACGCACATATCAAACCAACATGTGAGTTTGTCCAGCTAAATTTAATATTTTAACATATAAACTCAACCAAGGAATATCCAGTACTGATTGCTGAACAACATATATCAATTTCTACTACAAACATTTCAGGACTCTTTTCATCTAAGCAATTTTATTTTCTGAGTAAATCGCGAATCCATAATATTTTTCCTTCTTCTACCTCCTGCTAACGTATCGATCTGAATTTATGCTTTTTTTAATAAATATCTATTGTTAAATTAAATTGTATCTGCATTTTTTATTATCGTATGCAACTGTGAATATTTACTCTTTTATGCATTTGATTTTGATATTCATGCAATCAACAAGAAAGATGGAGAGTCAATCTTTCTTACCACTCACTATGAGTCAAATCCTTTCTATATCTCCAAACCAGCTGTGGTAGTCTGCTAGAAATTGGCCCTTAGGGAATTAAAAGCAGTGAGCAACAACTTGCTTATCTTATATGAACATATAACTAACTATTGCTACTACTATTGTGATTTTCCTTATCCTAACTTAGTAATTTTACTTATTATCAAATGTTGATGTGGTAGGGTTAGGTTTTGAAATAACAATGGAATCACAGAGTAATAAATCTTATGTTATAATATATATACACTGCTTGTATACCTCAGTTTGACAATGTCCAATGGTATTTTCATTTCATTAGAGAATTTGTTAATGTTTTTAGTGTATCAATTTGAAAGTGAGCACCTACTTCTGTTTCATTGAATATTACTTTCCTCACTTTTCTTGTTTCCTTCTGGCATGCTCTTTCTCATCTTGAACTTTTTCTCATGGTATCTTTTTTTTGTTTTTCAGAGTTTGGTTCTAATTACCAACCTTAGATTGACTATCTGCTTTGTCAGTCTTTGTCAGTCTCTTTCTAAAGAGATATATATAATACATGCCTTACCTCTATCCTTTAGAACCTATAGTCAAAACCATGGTGGTCCTAATGACCAGCAATCAGTTGAAGGCAAATCAACTGCTAAAAACAGACTGTTTTTTCTTGCCTTGCCTGAAAGTTCTCTTACTAAGCAGAAAACTTTGACACCTCGTACTGTAAAAAGTGGGTTGGCATAACTTAGCTATCGTAACTGTTGTTCATTTTGAGGTAGATGCACCAAATTGGGCTGATGTGTTGATTGATATATTGGGAAACTAACTGGATACTTGGCCATCACACACTTGTACTCAGGCAGCCATGGCAGCCATTTTTCAAAATAGCCACTTGCTGTTGGTCAAACTTTCCTATCCTATTGGAACCAAATGCAATAACAGACATAATCTAGATCCTAGTAACCCTGCAAGTCAAATCAAGTATTCATTTGCAATTCTCTTTGACTTTTACTGAGTATTTGAACATTTTATGATACTATATTTTGATTATATAGTGTTGTCAATCAGTATAACTATTTTTGTAGCATTATTTCATCAGATGGATGCTAACACCTAATATTCCTTTGCTGGAAAACCCTGACTTCTAGGAAGGAAGAACATTGCTGGCTACATAATGTACAGAAGATCCTTGCGCGTACATCTAATGATGGGAAGAATCCAAGCGTGGACAACATGCCTTAGACTGCATTCTGTACGAGTCACCATCCAGCTGGAAAGAATAGTTATCTGCCCAAGTGCCTTACTCCGATGTTCCTCTAGAGTGCCAACCCGGTGACAATGATCAGACACTCAATAGAAGTGGTGAGAAAGGCTGTTCAGCATCTGAATGCTGGACAGACACCAGTAGTAACATTTGGCCAACCCTTGTATGCCACTGTCAAGCAGATCCAATGAAAGTGGTCAGAAATGTATGGAGTAGATAAGTCTGTTGTGATGTTTGAGGGGGTCTGCATACAGAGATGGCTGCTCCGAAGATCCTGGGTGATTGGTTTCAAGGCAGTGGCTGGGTTGAAACACTGTTACAAGCAGATATCACAAAAGCAGGCACTGCCAACTTCTTCTTTACCTATTCTTTATATTTCGTATTTTTTCTCCTTCTATATCTTTTATTGACTTCGTCATTTCTCTTTCTCCTCTCACTCAACTTTTTTCAACTTGCGTCTGTGAAATAACAAAGACTTGATCAAGCAAAATCCTCCAAGATAAATCTTTTGAAAATAACAAATGGAAAAAAAAACACAAATAAATAAGAATGAATGAATAAGCTATTTTTCTACGACAAATTCTTTGACTCTCGATATATGACTCTTGGAAAACTGACAGGTTTAATTTATCGCTTTACGCTCTATGGTTCTTCACACGAACCCTGATCCTTTTTATTACTTTTATTTTAGCCAGCTTTTTTTTATGACATATCCTTGGTCATCTCACAAAGAAGACAAAAATATGTTTAAAGATTCTTTGAATATCTTTATTTTTTTTATTTAGCTATTTCTTATGATCTTCGTCATGAATATTTTGATTGGAATACAGCCTTCTCATCTGTGCGTTAGTTTCAGGTTTTTGCATCATGTACATCCTTCCTTCTTGCTATATGTCTTGCCCATCTCCATTCTCATTACTTGATCACTTTTATGATATCTTTTACCTTAGTACGCCCTCAGTTTACATGTTCATCTTTTTCTACATATGAGTTATTCACTACATTGCTCCTTCAATAACTCTGAATTTATTTTCTTGTGATTTTGTCAATTTCTATGTTTCACACTCATACATCATAGCTGATATTATGCATTCATTGTATGCTTAATATTTCAAACATATTGGCAAGGTGCTTTTCTATATGTCTCTATGTTTGTTTAACACTTTCCAACCGAGTATTATACTTTATTCAATTTCACTTCCATCCTCTTCCTATAATTTTATCAACCGCCTCAAGTAAATGTATTCCTTAATCTTTTTATGATCTCCATCCTCTATTCTCATGATCATTGTGGGAATGTTATTATTGAACATTACTTTTGTCTTTGTTTAGTTCATCTTTAACCCTATTTTAAAGCTTTTCTTGTTCAGATCATTTCATCATAATCAACAGTCTTTTAACATCCGTCGTTGGACATAGACCTTGCCCAGAATTTGCCACAATTCTCTATCATGGGTGTTGTAGAGTCAGTATATCCTGAATTTGTCAAGTTCATCTCTCCATCTTGTGCTCTCTCGGCCTTGGTTTGTCATGTGATCTCTGGGGATCCATGTTGTTAGTTGTGATGTCCATCGGTTGTCTGCCATTCTTGCAACATGACCTGTCCATTGCCATTTAAGTTTTTTTAATAGTTTCTATGATGTTTTGGACTCCCGTTTTCCTCCTGATATACTGTGCTGTCTTATGATCTCTCCATATAAGGTTGAGCATGATTCTTTCATGTGTGCATTGCATGCTTCTCCGTTTGTGAGTCTGTCTCTTGGTTAGGTTCTATGTTTCAGCTCCATAAATGACTATTGGGAGGATGCTTTGGTTGTGGTTCTTTTTAGGAATATTGGTGACCTGTTCTTGAAGTTAGAGCTTGCCCTGCCGAAGACTTGCCATCCTTGGGTGATTCTTCGCTTGATCTCTTTTTTTAGCTCCTCTGATATTTCTAATATTATTGCAATGTCATCAGCAAATTTTAAGCGGTTAAAATATTTTACATCTCTGTTTACCTCCTTGTTTTCTGAGTCAGTTTTCAGGAGGGTGCTTCCAAGGCTGTAGAGAGTTTAGGCAAGATTGTATCCACCTGCCTAACTCCTTTTTCAATCTTACCTTATATTAGTTGAATTATTGTAGTGCCATTTTCAAATATATTTTCAACTGCTTTTATATAATTTTGGTTAATACCTTGCTTTTGCACTGAATTCAAGACTGCCATATGATCTGCCGAGTCAAATGCTTCATAGTCAACAAAAGCCAGACAAAATGTTTTGATGTATTTCTGTTGTCATGTTGTTTTTTTTTTGAATCGAGACATATCTTGCATCTTTCAAAAGGTTTGTCATTATGTAATTTCCGCCTGGGTCTTTTTCACATTTCATATTCTCAAGCACAAACACTTTTTGTTATCTGTTGTTGTATCTGGAGTATCACTAATGTGCACTGGAGTGTTGGTTGACAGAACTTTCATTTTCAAAGCATATGAGTTTGCATAATATTCTTTGGTTATTTTTATCTTCCTGTATTTACATTTCGTAATTTCACCTTCAGTGTCACTAAATGCAAGCTGTTTACCAGTATTAAGTGCAGATTAAGCGTGCAGCAAATTCTCCCCTATTCTGGTAGCTTCTTTTCTCTTCACCATGTTTTCCTTCTTCTTTTCTTTTATTCATCAAATTGTTTATTTCTCGTTTACATTTCCTTTAGATTTCATTCCCATATTTCTCCTCTTTTTGATTAGTTCTAGTGTTGCCTTTGAGTATCTACCAATGTTTTTATTTTCATGTACTGGATGGTGATTACATATGATATTGTCGATGACCAATCCAACCTTACAGAAATTGAAATCATCACTTGAGTGTTTTATCAGTTACCAGACTATTTCTCTGGGAATTCTTTTATGAGATGAAATACAAACATTCCATAGATTGATGCTTAAGGCTCTGGGAATATGAAAACAAAAGCCAGATAAGAATTCATCGCTATAGCATCGATCAGTAACCAACTTTCATTCCTGGTATTGAACTAACCAATGAGCAAGTGCATTCAGGCTTAACTTTACATCTTAACTTAAAAGTGAGAAAGAACTGCAGAAACAGTGTGGAATTAAAGATTCTTCCCTATTTCTGCAGCTCTTTCTTACTGACTCTAGATTTCACCCTTTCCTCACATTTTCATGAAAGAATAAATGCATTATATAAATTCAATTTACTTATGAATCTTCTCCAAAATTCATCCACTTCTTCCAGAGCCTATTTTCCATCCTTCCACAAAATTTCATTGAAATTCATTTAGCACATTTGGAGATATTGTATGGTCAACTTTTAGGACTGATGTGCTATATGAACAGGTAGCTACGATGTAGGGGAGATAATTATGCATGGATTCAGATCAAAATGACTCCTTTCATTGCTTATTTTCCACCCTTCCACAAAATTTCATTGAAATTCATTAACATCTTTTGGAAATATCATGTAGACAGTCATGAACACGTACATAAATATTGGTGGGGGGGTAGAAAAATATTTCTCTATTGAAAATCTGCCCCCCAAATTCAACTAATTATTCCTTATCCCATCTCTCTACGTCCCTCAAATATTCATTGAAATTCATTCTTGTGGACAGCCGGACGGAAAGTTGCGACTGAATACATATACCTTTCTGAGTTCATTGTCATAAGTAATAAGAAGACAATGCTTAATGTCTGATGTGTTGATTAGATTATCATATGATTTACAGCAAGTTACAGTTGTGTGTTTAAAGCATCAAGAGTTCTGGTATGATTGCATACAGAATGAACTTGACCCTCAGAATTAAGAGATGAAAAACAGATGAGAGAAAGGTCAGGCAAAACATCACAATAAATGACACTCCAGTAGAAATCATGAGCCACGCCCCATTTGCTGAAGGGTATAGAAATGAAATTTTCTAACTGAATATCAATCACCAGTACCAACCACACTATTATTCACTGTTGCCGGGTTTAGTTTATTCGTGTGTTCTGACATTTATAAGTATCTATCAATCCGGAATTGGCCAGCCGTTACCATTCAAAGAACAAACCTTGAATTTTGCACGCACTACTCTCAGCAAGTAGGGAAAATTATCTTTTTGTTGTTTGAAAATTCCTTTCCAGGATAGATTTTTCAATGGGGAATTCAATGTGCAATCTAAGTTTATGCTAAATTGGTCCCCTAGTTTGCACCTGCTTGTTTTTTTTTGAGAAATTCAGATATTTTTTTCATTGGTCACAGCATAGCAAAAAGCAAGTGGAGTGACTTATTCATTGACCACCTCTTTTTTTCACCTTTGGTGATTGATCACTCCCAACACAGAATATATCATTGGTTGTGATTTGTAATTCCCTTTGGAATGCTAGTATGTACTGTATCACTTTGATTTTTACATACAAAGAAACCAGAAAGAGACTGTGTGAGATGACAGAGGCCATGTGGATACTGGGAGACCATCTTGAAGATCCAAACATAAACATTCATCCCATCTTCTCCCAAGATAACACAACCACATTAACATACTACCCAACCCAAACACTGCGCCAACATCACCCTCAACAAAAATATCATTCCATCATGCAACACACCAGGAACCCAATTAAACTCTGGCTAAACAAATCAGAACCCCACTGATCCTAACACCCATACAAAGGAATAGAGAACAATTTAAAAAAACACTACCGTTTGGAAAAAGGAGAAAATATAACCCATAAAAACAGCACTCCAGGTCTACATAAAGGCAAGATAGAAACAGTTGGCAGTTGATTGCAATAGCTGCATTAAACTGTTCAGTAGCAACTAAATTGTAAATATCCATCTATTTACTCTCTGTTTTAGATTATTGCGCAATATGTTGAAATAAAAAATTGCTGTCTATATATGTATATATATATATACATATATATGTACATACACATATATATATATATATTTAATTATATATGTTTCAACAACAGATTGCTGCCTATAAATATATATATATATATATATGGATATTTGGTAAAATAATCTGGTAAATATAGAATTGCATATATTCATTTATGCAAAACATATCAAATGGTTAACAAAAAGAAATGAGAGACCACAATACAGGTTAATTTGTCAGACCAATTTGGTTTTATACTGGTGAATATTCAGAACAAAAAAAATAGATCAATATTGAATCACTATATCAGAAAGTTAGAAATGAGATACATTAATTTTACTTTTATATACTGGTTCAATTTGGCTGAGCAAGCTCAACTTTTTAAAAATAAGAAGATCCCATTAATCCTAAAGAGAAGTGTTTATAACCAATGCATCCTCCCAATTGTCACTTATGGAGCTGAAACATGGAACCTAACCAAAAGACAGATCCGCAAATTGAGAACTATGCAACATGCACATGAAAAAATTATGCTAAGTGTCACATGGAGGGACCACAAGACAGCACATTACGTCCGAGAAAAAAAAAGAGTCAGGGATATTATAGAATCCATTGAAAAGCTCAAATGGCAGTGGGCTAGCCATGTTGCACGAATGGCAGACAACCAATGGACATCGCGGCTCATGACATAGATCCCCTGAGATCACATGCGGAACCAAGGCCAGCAGAATATTAAATGGAGAGACAAGCTAGACAAATTCAGAAAGTACTGGCTCAGCGACGCTCATGATAGAGAAGTATGGCAAATGCTGGGGAAGGTCTATGTCCAACAACGGACGTTGGAAGACTGATGATGATACATTTGACACTACATTCATTATTCTCCAAATTACAAGATATTATCAGTAGTGCATACTATAAAACTAGCTACTGTATTCCTACCAGTCCATCAACATCATAGAAACTATTAAAAAACTCAAATGGCAGTGGGCAGGCCATGTTGCAAGAATGAAGGACAACCGATGGACATCACGTCTCACAACATGGATCCCCAGAGATCACATGCGAAACCAGGGCCGATAGAACATAAGATGGAGAGATGAACTGGACAGATTCAGGAAATACTGGCTCCACAACGCCCATGATAGAGAATTGTGGCGAATCCTGGGGAAGATCTATGTCCAACGACAGACGTTAAAAGACTGATGATGATGAATCAAATTATGACACAATGTACTGAACATCCTATTCAGCATTGGTTAACTAAGATTTGTTCTTTTCTAACGAAGTGACCCTTTTTATGATCTGATATTCCTCGGTGTAATTTTTATTCATATTTCTCCTACTTATATCATCTATTCCCAAGGATTTGTGGTGATCAAATTGTTCATTTTCATCTCCACCAATCCTCTGTGTTACAACCTAATAAAATATGATATCTCCACTGTTCTTCGATAATTGCTTTTGTATTGCGGTTTGTAAATGCCATGCATATTTCTTTTTTTATACATAATCTCTTCCAAAAGTTTTATTATGCAATCAATACCAGTTTGTTATCTAGTTTGTCCAGGGATCAACCAGAATATAAAATACTTTCTATTCTATTTTATTAGAAACCATCAACCAAAACTGTCACCATAGGTTTCTTCAGTTTTTGAGTTGGTCTGTCTAGCTGTCTGTGTACCATATGTACAGACTAACTCAATGGAGTTAGAGCACTGGAAATTTAAACATTTACTCCATATTATGTCTAGAAAGAATTTTTTTTTCCTTTAAATATCCCTGTTCGAATAGGTTTTTTCAGGGAAAGTTCTGTTTGTAATGTAAGCTTATGCTAAATTGATCACTATTTTTGTCCAACAACGTTATCACTTATTTTGGGGGGAATTCACATTTTTAAGGTGATCACTGCCCAACAAAGGCAAGAGAATCAGTGTGTCCATTGATCACTCCTATTTCCAATTTTTTAATTGCACACCCCCAACATGGCATACTGCCAAAAGATATCAGTCATAGTTTCTATTGAGTGACTAACCAGACTTGCTCTCTATTGATTTATTCATATCGTCATTATTTTTACTTACTTATTTATTTATTTTTTATCATTTGTCTATCAAGTTTTTCATGGTATACCAAATTTGTGAACGCGCTAAAGCTAAATTTGCTACCACTTTATGGCTTATTTACTTTTAGGAGATTTAACTATTATGTAAAATGCTATTGTTATCTGTGTCTTTAATGTGTTTTTTGCTTGCTTCTTGGTAAGTGTTGCCTAAAATTCTGAGATAAAGCACTGTCATAATTCCATGCATTATTCAGGCTCTTATCTTCATTCTTGGTATTAGCTCGATGTATTCTTCAGTCTTCTTAAAGTATATGCCACATCTGGTTATCCTTGAGTGATAGATATTTTTTTTTCTATTTCTTTTTATTATTATTTTGTTGAAATAAGGTAAAATGTCTGCCTTGGCATCATTCTTTCCTCCGTCATCTTGAAGCTAGTTATTACATGTAAGCAAGAGAAAGAGGGTGAAGTTGTGACCCTTTAAGCCAAGTAGAATTTCAACGACTTGAAATGTATTTTTTCTGTTTCTGTTATTTCTTTTTAGAAATCAGAATCATATAGACACTGATGAACCAAAATATCATGACCAGCAACATGTGGCAAGAATGAGAGTTACTGTCTCACAACAAATGCACATATCCAGGTCAGAGTTATATAAGCAGGTAAACTTGCTTTAAGTGTTGAATGTCACAGTCATAGGCAAAAAGAAAGTTGAGTGACTTTTCTAGAAGCCAAATTGTTATGACTTAGAAGACTTAGACAGACCACATCGAAACAGCATATCTTGTTGGATGCTCACATTGAGTTGTACCATTCTATCAGCAGTGATTAGAGAAGAGAAAAATTACCATCTGTTGACAAAGTATTTGGAGTCTAAGACTTATTGATTCAAAAGTGAGCTGAGAATTTCATGCCAAGTACAAGCTAACAAAATGGCTACTGGAGCACAAATTGCAGATAACTTCAATCAAGGTGAAAAAAGGAGTGCATAACAAGACAGTAAATTGCTTCTTGTTGCATATGTCCATTGCCAAAAGTATCTTAAATGAGCATGCAAGCATCAAAACTGGGCCTTGTATCAATGGAAAATAGTCATCTGGTCTGATGAGTCTCACTCTTCCCAGAATGAGACAGAGGGCAGGATACTTATGCATCATTATTTTGGGATGCGATGACCCTAGATACACTCTAGAAAGCTGTTGGAGGTAATGTAATGGTTTAGGCAATGTTTTACTGGGAAACAATGGCCCCTTCATGCTAAATTCATGTGGAAGGTACTTTGTTGCATACTACCTACCTAAACATTCCTGGAGACCTGATATACTGCTTTATTTTAATTGACTTCTATTGATCACTGTAGCCTATTTCAGCAGGACAATGGACTTTACCATACTGCATGGGTGGTAGGGAAATAGTTTCAGGAAAATTAAAATTTCTCTGTATTGCCTAGACAACTAAACTCCCCAGATCTCAATCCCATTGTGCGCTTATGGGATGTATTTGACTAACAAGTTCATTCTGCAGAATCTCCAACACGCAACTTGCAGTAGCTAAACGACCTGCAGTGAACATTCTGGCACCAGATCCCAGAGAGAACCTTTAGGGGTTTTGTAGAGTTCATGCCTGATCAGATAAGAGCTGTTTTGCAGGCATATGGAGGACGGACACCTTATCAGGTTTTCTTAATGTTATGGCTCATCAGTATATGGTTTTGTCTCAACCAAATCCATATTCTTTAGTCTTCTCTGCATACAACACAATACCAAGTACAATTACCATATTCAATAAAATACTAATGATAATGACAAATAAAAATTTGAAAACTCATAAGAAAGAACAATACAGACTGCATCACCATTCATCCACCGAAAGTCTTTTTTTTTTTCTTTTGCTATTTGAGAGGATGATCCTTTGCATATTCTTAGTTATGTGCTATTACTCTATATTATATGATTTTGGGTGTAATCTGTACCAGTGTGTCAGCCATTATGAATATTGACGCCGTTCTGTAATAGATGAACAATATCAAGCCATATCAAGTAGAAAAAATGCAGGGAAGATGAAGACGAGTTTGTATCATTTTCTTAGTGCTACAAACATTCGAAACGTTTCCTTGAAAAGAAGTAATTAAATTTTGAGTATAAAAAACAACTCATTCTTCTAGCCATTTTTTTTTCTTTTTTATCAGCAGTAAAAGATAACCGAACAGTCCAGTAAGGGGTGAGGAGAAAGAGACATATATTTATACACAACACCAACTAATAAAATCAGATTCATATAGATGTATAGATATTTTGATAACTTCAACTTGAATATGTAAATGTAAAATCCATATCTCAGTGTCTCTTCCTTTCTTGGTAGATTAGATTGCTGTCAGTGTCTCCATGATCTAAATATTGAAGGTGAAAAGTTTACCTCTCGTTACCAAGTTCTGTTCGTTTGTTAAATTGAGAAGTAGATTCATGAGAGGTAATTGTATGTCTGTTACCATCATCAGCATTACATTAGGGTAAAGGTAATTCAACATCTCTCTTTCAAACCCATATGTCAAAATGAATGAGTTACCTCCTCTGGATTCTTCAACCATAGAAGGTAACTTTTGTATGTACATTTGCCTCTGAGAATCATCTTTGGGTTAATCTTAAGATTAATCCACCAAAGAGGTGAAAATGTTAAAAATGGCCTTCGATTTAGGTAGTAATTTACGATTCTGAATAGATCAGCTTTTCCTGAATGTTCTGAAAATTATCAAATATATGAGCCTTTACTTTAACATGGAAATTTACTTCTGATCCTTACTTGAAAATGTCAGATCGGTTCGGAAGGCTCAAATAACAAATTTGGAAGCCTTTTTTCCTCTTCTAATCCACTCTAAAGAGGCTGAATCAAAGTCAATTCTTTCGTTCAATATATTATTATTCATATCAATATGAAATGATAATAGAGTATTCAATAGAACTCTGCGTTTGAAATATCTGATGCTATTAATTTTGGTTAAGGTTTAGACCTGATAAAGAAGACTTTCCTGATTCAGATTGCTTTTCAAAAGTTTTTAACGAGAAAAATAATGAGTAGTGCCCTTACGCTGACTACGGCTTCAGCCATCTGTGGTTGGGCTCCTCACATCTTACTACTTATTCAGGCCTGGTTTTTTGTAAGAGAAATAGAAATAGACTTGGAGTAGTGGTGGCACTAGGTCCAACTGCCCCCCTACCCCACAAATCTTTTTAGATCATTTTCTAGATTTTTTTACATTATTTTCTAGATTTTCTTGGATTTTTTTTCAGATTTTTTAGGGTTCCTCTGATATATTCTGCCCCTGTGGCCATCGCACCTCTCACAGTTGTGGAGTCTGTAGACCCCATGTGTCGCCTGTGCTTAGAGGTGACAAGCTACTGAAGTGGCATCACTCACTTCACTCTGTGCTACTTTACCATCGCTGGGGTGAAATATGGATTAATGTCTTTCCCAAATACAATTATGCAAAGTAAATAGAAACTGTCTTAACCAGAATTTGAACTTGGTTCACCAAGTCCATTTTCCAAGCCACCTTGTACCTGCTTTCAAGCAAGAGGCAAAACAACCCTTTTCGATTCTTGAGACTCTTTTTATTTTCTGTCATTATAGACTAGAAATAATACTATGCATATATTTCTTTTGGAACTTTATAATATAAACTATTAGTTCAAACCCTATCCAGCATCTTCAGAAGCTGGTGACTGAGTAGTGAATGAGTTTCCAAAATTATGGTTAAGTAGTCTCTGGTTATGCTCCGGTGGGCCTTGCAAGCTGGAAGTGGATTTTAATAAATTGCCCAAGTGGAATAATTAGGAATAAAAGCAGGCAGATGAAATAAAGTGACTGTCCTCAATTCCCCTCAACGTCACAATATTTTTGTGTGATGTTGTATCGGTAAAATATCTCATCAGCAACCCCAAGATAATCATTATTTTTACTGCTTTCATCACTATCTACAAATTGTTTTGAATCACTATTTGATCCTTTGCCACAGTTAAAAGATACAGAACAAAAAATTTGTCACAAGATATCTACTGAGATATCAGTTCCAAGAACAAAGATATTTCTCGTAAGATCAACCGCTCTTGAACATTATTACATTGACTAAATACAAGTTGTCTTGAGTCCCTGTTCAATTCATTGCCGACAAAGTAAAGAGAACTAGGACAAAAAAATTTCTAACAAAATATCCTGTCAGCTGCTCTGAGACATTCATTACATTTACTGCTTTCATCATCATCTATGAATTATTTTAAATCACTTGCTGATCTGCTGCCAGAGTAAGAAAACCCTGGACAAAGAAATTCCATTAGAGATATCTTGTAAGTCACGTTCAAGTGATTAAGTGCAAAACTGTTCCTTTTTTTCATAGACTAGCCCCAATCTCTAATTTTTTAACTTATGTAAGGGGCTTGAATGTACCTTTGCCCTATTTAGAAATTCTCTTCTGAGGTTTTGGATTATTTTGCATTTTACAGGAATGTGGAAATAATAGATACATTCACAATGTTGTTTTGAATTTTTTTATATTCTTTTTTTTCATTTTCTTCATTTATTTTTGCTTTTTTATTTCCAGCATAATGGGAGACTTTAGTAGTCAAGGAAATATGGATGGCTGGGTGTGTCCAAACGATCGCCAGTTGGCATTACGAGCCAAGTAAGTGATTACTGATTTATTTTTATGATTTACCTGATACTGAATGTTCTCTTTATTTGGATCATTGGTATATTATGCAAGAGCAAGATGTATTGCTATAATAAAACAGTTGGATAGAAGTGTGGTTATAGGTATATCAATTCATTATATATATATATATATATATATATATATATGAGAGAAATTAAGATACAACCCACCAAAAGAGCCACCAGGGTTCTGCTACCCACTCCCAACCTACCACCTACATACCCCAAAAAAACCAATTCCCCCACCAAACACAGATCTAACACTAGACACACAGACACAGGCTACCCAACAAGAATCACCAATACTGACATAAACATCATCCATACCCACACGAACAACGGTAGAAATAGACACACGCATACGAACAAACAAAACAAAAACACCTACACTGGCACTAACAATACTAACACCTATAACAGACACACACATATGAACAAACATAACAGGAACACCTACACAAATACCAATATTACTGACACCAATATTGTGAACAGACACAGCTATATGAACAAACACAACTACAAAAACCAGCATACAGATAATAGGAACAAGAATACTAGACCCCATAAGATCCTCAGACCTACTACCCCTCATACTCTGCAAAAGGAAAGCCCTAAGAGTAGCATCCTTCCTCAACCCATCACATTGACCCTTCGAAAGCATCCTGAAGACCCAGGCAAACACCCTGACCAGCAGGTAACCCCTACATCAACCCACACACACACTCTACCAAAAAATGAGGAAAGCCCCCTACCACTAAATATGGAAGGGGAGTTAGAAAACCTGATTCCAACACTAGTAAGCAGTTTAGAAAACTTACTAAAACACTACTACACACCATCAAAATACTAAACTGAACAACCCTCACCACACAGAACACTAATACACACAACTCCTACCATTAATATCCTCACACCCACATCTTAGACACACTCAATAATGGAAGCTTCAAAGTCACCTAGACCCATAGGAAAAACTTCACCTTAGCCTGTTACAACCCCTGTCCTATTCATAGCCAAAACACTTTCAGCAACATTTTCAGTAACTTTTAAGGTTGATACCTATGTAGCTCCTTGACTCCACCACCCCTCCTTCTACACTATCCCAAACATACCAAAAAACCTACCTCCCCAACACTACCCCCAACCTTGACACACTCTGCCCTCCCCAAGTCCAACTGCTGCTGCTTTACCAAAATCCCAATACCTGCTGGTCATTCTTACATTCAGCATGAGGCCTCTTGTAGCCCTGACAACAAAACCTACCCACAATGCATAGCCGCTGACAGTGGACTCTGGTTCCACATGGTACATTTTAATTCACACTCACACAACACGCACCACTGATGATGAGAGAAATCTCGAAACATGTATGGACTATTGACATATAAGGATTAATAAACCTTACCACCAAAAACTTCACTCCCGAGTCTGTCTCACTCTATAAAGTACACATTATATATATATATATATATATATATTGAATTTACAATGAGTTTAATGTCCCATTTACTTCATTTCTTCTCTCTCTCTCTCTCTCTCTCTCTCTCTCTCTCTCTATATATATATATATATATATATATATATATATGAATGGCTTAGCTTCACAAAGATTTTTGGAGGATATCCCATGATTATGGGATCCTTGGATGGCAAGGTACAAAATAACCCTCCAGCCTGTGCAATGAAGTTATAAGGTGAAATGCAGCACGTGCACAGCCAACCCCATTCTTCAAACCAAGGGTTTACATTATATGGTCCACTGGTATAAATAGGAACAAGCTCTTAAGGTTGTAGGTTGTATGTTTGACCTCTTCCTTCTGGCAGTTTGCTGCTGCCCCTTTGCGGGAACATTCCGACTTGATGGTGGTTAGACTACAGGACATGAACATTTTGTAATTTGGTGATGCCTGAGCTGATCATAGAGTTCTGCCATCTCTGAAGGAGAAACAAGACCGTATGGCTGTCTGCAATATCAAGTACAGATCCTTGACACTGTCAGAAGCAAATGAGTTCTGACTGTAGAAGTCAGCTACCCCCTCAGAGGAGTCGTCATCATCATCATCAGTCTTTTAACATCCATCATTGGATATAGACCTTCTCCAGGATTTGTCACAATTCTCTATCATGGGTGTCGCAGAGCCAGTATTTCCTGAATTTGTCCAGTTCATCTCTCCATCTTGTGTTCTGTCGGCCTTGGTTTCTCATGCAATCTCTGGGGATCCATGTTGTAAGACGTGTTGTCCATCGGTTGTCTGTCATTCTTACAACATGGCCTACCCATTGCCATTTGAGTTTTTTAATAGTTTCTATGATGTCATGGACTCGCATTTTCTTCCTTATGTATTGTGCTGTCTTGTGATCTCTCCATATAAGGTTGAGAAAGATTCTCTCAAGTGCACGTTGCATACTTCTCAGTTTGTAGGTTTGTCTCTTGATTAGGTTCCATGTTTCAGTTCCATAAGTGACTATCCGGAGGATGCATTGTTTGTATACTCTTTTTAGGATTATTGGAATCATCTGGTTTTTGAAAGTTGGTCTTGGTTTGCCATTCCAGAGTGATTCTTTGCTTGATTTCTTCCTCTTTTGAGGGTCTCGTGGAGATTCGTTATCCTAGGTAGATGTAGTGGTCTACCTTGCCAAGTTTTGCATCTTCTATCTTGACAGTAACCTAACAGAAAAGCATAATGTACAGATTGGAGCCCAGATCCAAATCATGCCTCGGGAAAAAACCCTTGCTTACCTTATTGAGTAAAAGTTCAGACTTCCTTTCCTGTTTAATGCCAATGATAAATCCCCTTATTCCTAGTCTACCACCTTCTTCATTATGTTTCGTTTTATTTTATCTTATTTTGGGGGTTTTTGTGAGTAGGACTAGTTATCAAGTAATTGTGGCAGTTTTGGATTCAACAAAGGATTGGTGGCTAAGTGAAAATTTCAGCTGAATTTTTCAGAAAATTGTGTGCTAGTCTCAACTCTTAATCTTGACAGACAAATTTTCCTTGTTATCAGTAACCTTTTCAGGGGCAGGAGTGACCCGGCCAACCATTCCAACTTTTTGACTCTAGTTACCTACAGCATCTCAACTATCCCTGTTAGCTAAAGACACACCCCCATCTAAATTTCATGTGTGCAATGTTGCCCAAGAAGTTTTTTCTGTGTTTGTTGTTAAATTGCATTAGGAGCACTTAATTTTAACTAACTAAAAAAAAATTATCTTGGTCTGCTCTCAGATCTGTGCTGATCTTTTTTCTCTCTCTTAGAGTTATTCCTGAGACTGCTCTTTCCATCGATCTTTGTGCAACTCTGAGTTTGTTTGCATGAGATTTTGTTACTTTTTATGTTTCACTTCTATACATAATTGCCAGCATCATATATTCACTGTTCACTTTATGTTTTAGGCATATTGGTATGTTATTTTTCGATATATCTTTGCTAAATGCTTTCCAACCAATTATTATATGCAAAGAAAGAAGAAAATAAGAATATTTTCTCACATTGTTGATGGATCAAGAACTGAAGAAGAAAAAATTCACCTGATGAATGTGGGCCAATTTTTGGTACTTGTGCATGAAACTTATAGTTGCGAAATAAAACAAATAAATGTAACTTATCGTTTGCTCTTTGATTAGTTACTTGCTTAATTCTGATGCTTTATAAAATATGTTTCCTAATCAATTGTTTCTTTGAACATCACATTCTGTCAGACATAACTGTCTAATTTAATGATACATTTATATCTATGTATAGCCATGTAAAATTTTCGTCTTGTAATGCTAAGAACAAATTTGTTTGTCAATTTTTATATATAGTCCCAACATATCTACTTCTGAGTATCATGCAAACTACTTTCAATCTGGTCAGTGTTATTTCAACATGTTGTCTGATGACTATTTATTATTTGAATTATTTTCTTGTTGCATGTAATTTAGTTTTATTTGTATATGTAATTTTATTCTTCATTATTGAGTTCATCAGCTGTCTTATCATAGTCCTGTTTCTGGAGTATAAAAAAGTAGGACAGATTTCTTGCTATGGCACTCCCTGTCATATATGGAGTGTCAACATCGCAGACAATGATGCAATCAAAGTCGTCATGGTAAGAGATTAGGAAGGTGTTTGTCTTGCTGTAGACTTATGACAGGTGATGATGATGATATGTATGAGGCATATTGGTATTTGTTTTGTCCCACTCTTCATAACATGAACTAGCATATACCCATCAAAAATGACACGGTTATTTATGTATTGATCACCACTAAGAAGCCTAAAGCTATACACCCTCAAGGGGATGTTCCATTGTCCGTAGAGACAGAATGGAGACCATTCCTAAATGTAACCTAAGGAATTGTCTATCATGAAAAGTTCGATTTTCCTTGTTATTATTTCTCTATATTTGTGCATTTCTCTAACATTAATTCCTCCATCATTTATCTCGTTTGTGTGGAAATGTATCTTCTTTTTCTCTCTCCAACTGTCCACAAATTCTGATGAAAACAGGTTTTAGCTAGCCTGCTTATGGGATTAACTGAGTGACAAACTTAACTATATTTTATACTTGGATCATATAACAACATATTGGAAATATATTACTATCTTGTATTATATGATGATTTGGGAATAAAAAAAATGTCATGGGAAGATAGAAATTATTAAATATTTTATTTTGTTGATTTATTATGTTCAGTGCTTATTCTCATTTCAGGCTTGGCACAGGATGGTCAATTCATACTAATCGTTATTCACAGTTTCGAAAATCTGACCAGTTGAGCATTGACGAACAGGAGCAGATATTGAATGTTATTGCTCGAGCAGAATTTATAGAAAATGTTGAACAGGAACGTATCGGGTAAGATGCCTTTCCTCCCCCTGTTTCTTTTTTACTTTTGGTTTAGTACGTTTCTATTTTGTTTGCCTCCTCGATAAAATCTCATATCTATGATAACTTTCCATGGAAATGGTTATTTGTGAAGGTAAATCTTTTAAAATGCTTCCCTCTTATTGACCAATTACTTCTGACTGCAATTCCAGAAATGTCAGCCATTTTGATTTATGCAATATTATTTGTTCTTTTATTGTAATTTCTTTCATGAATTTTTCTTTTTTAAATAATAATCACCACCAGCGCAGAGACAACAAGTTTTAACGATTAACAATGTATGTACCATTCTCCTTTGTCATAGACTTGATTCTATTGTCATATGAGCCAGGGGGCAAGAGGGAGAGTTCAAGTGTGCCTCAAATATTTGGGCAAAATATGTCAAAATTGGAAAAATCAATATGATTTGGGCAAAACCATTGAAAATTCAGGGCAAATCAAGCCTCCCCCCCCTTAATAAAAGAGTTCCCATATGCCTAATTTTCACAGCTGAATACTGGATGGTGGTAATTCATAGATGACAGCAATTCCAAAAATGTCAGCCATTTTGATTTGTGTAATATTTGTGCTTTTTAATGATTTCTTTCATGAACTATTCCTTTTCTCAAATATTTTCCTAATATATTTTTCTATTCTAATTATTTCTTTAGTTAAATCATTTCTAGCTTTACTTTTTGTCTTTTCCATGTTCACTTCTTAAAATGTTCAATTTTTTTTTACATTTGTAAATATTTTGATATATTTTTCTCTTAACTTTCACTTTTTTTTCTTTCAATTTTCTCTCTTTCAATCCATTTTTCTCCTATTTTCATATCTTCCAGACTTCTTCTCTGGCTCTCTTATCTTTCTTTCAAAATTTTCCTCAACACAACTCTTCATTCACTTTCCTCATGGGTTTTTCCTTTTCCTTTTTCTTAATTTCTTTTTTTTCGTTTTTTTTTTTTCCAGCATTTTTCCCAGTCTCTGTTTGATATATTTTTTCATTTGCTTTCACTTCTTGAATGATTTTTTTCTCCCTCTTGCATTATTTTCCTTCATTTCTCGTTTTTTATTCCCATTTTTTCATTTCCTTTCTTTTTTTCTTTTATTAGTCTTATTCTTCCTGTCTTCAATCTCTTAATCTTTTCTTTGTTTTTTGGTTTTTTATCCATTCACCTTTTGCCGAATGTTCTTCCTTTTCATGGTTCTTGTTTTTATCATTCTCTCTAACCCCCAGGCGCCTCGTGGAAAAATTGGATAACATGAGAAAAAATGCAATGGGAAATGGCAGTAGCCAATGCATTCTTTGTGGAGATGAATTTGGTCTGCTTGGAGCATCTCCAACTTACTGTGATGACTGCAAGAAGGTATGTATGAATTTATTTCATGGACCTGCAAGATATAGATTCACCCTTGCACTTTAACCCCAACTCATGCAAATTTTTTACTTTCTAAAGATTGATAGTACTTGCTCCCCCCAAAAGAAACAAACAAATATTCATGTATATTGATATGTATGTGTATGTATGCATATAGATATATATAGAGAGAGAGTGAGAGAAAGACACAAAAGATAGTGTGTTTGATACTGTATATTTGTATGTGTAACATAATAGTGTGTATAACGTTACATATATGCTTTCAAATGTGTGCATTTCTTTACACAATTGTATACACTTACAAATATTCCATCATAGGGTTGGCTGCTTGCCATGACAATTATGGTTAAATATATGATGACGGCTTGGCTCCACAAACAGAGATCTGGGAGGGGTTTCCACATCTTTTCAGGGCCTGTATGGGAATAGCCAAAAGGTCCGCTCGATAGAATTTCAAGATGGAGTGTGACATTCACACCATCAACCCCAACTTTTAAACCTAGGCTTTGAATGTTATGGTCCGCTGAGGTGGCACAAATAGCAGCAAGGCCCCTAGATCATAGGTTTGACAGAAGTTTCCTTCACCTGACAGACGCCCGTTGCGGAAGTATTCCAATATAGCTGACTTGGGTGATTAAAACACAGTAAATGCCTAAGCAGGCTGTAAAGTACAAATGACACTTTGGAGGAGTACCACAACAGTATGACTACTTATGCAAATATGCATATTTCATTTAAACACTACTGTTTGTGCTGGTGCCTGAGTTGACTTTAGAGGTCTACTGCCCCTTCAAAGATGTAGACTCAACCGTACGGCTGTAGAGATATATTAATATATTTGTATTGAAAGATAAGTTCAAGATATACTGCTGTTTATGCAGATACCCGAGCTAACAGGAGAGGTCTGCAGCCCCAGTATGAGAAAAACCGTGACGGTACAGCTACGTGTGAAGATTACAGCTAGGGTCCCAAACACCCTGTTCTCCCACTTAACAAAATTCTAGGTTTTATTTTATTTTCTCCCTTCTCTCCTCCCATACAGTTTTACACAAACACCCTTTTCTCTTTAGACTCCAGACCACTTCCTACCACCCAATCTACAAGTTTCTTCTCTACTTTAGTTATGGTAAAATAAGAAATATGTTAAAATGCAAAAGTATGTGGAAAGTTTTGGATACATAAGAAGAGAAATTTGTAAATATGAAAACTTAGCTCTTAGTTCTGCCGGGTATCAGATAAGGGACAATAATGATCATCAAGGCGGGTATGTAACCATCTCTACAATGCTCTCACCCTTAATTAACTTTTTGCCAGATTAAGATATGTTTTAAACATATGTATGTCTATCTATATGTATATATACATGCAGATAACAGTATGTGTATATATGTATGTATTTAAGATCATAGACATATGTGCATATGCTTGCATGTGTACAGGGTGCACCCTAAAGATTTACCAATCATATATATATATATATATATATATATATATATATATATATATATATTATATCATTTTAGGTATGTGCATTTATTATATCTCATAAACTTGACCAGGGAGTTTGAAATTTTGTACAGAGCATCTCAACTATGTATTGTTTCTTTCTTCCCAATTCCTTCAGTCTATTCCAAACAAGTACCAAGTGTGCTATGGAAGTGTATATGTGACCAAATCCTTACCTTGAAAAGGGTTGGACTGAATAATAATCAAATGATGGGAGAGCTGAATTTTTGCCAAAAATCTATTCATAACGTCATGAAATTTTTTATTGTGTCTGACACAACCTTAAGCAAGCCAATCCCCAGCAGAAACTGCTTGATCCACACCCACCAGGAATGTTATCAAAGATGTGGAGAAGTGAACAAGAAGAAATCTTTGCAGAAGCATGAGGAAAACTATAAAAGAGCTGAGAATTTGGGGAAATTATTAAGAAGGATAGTAAAGGTGAATTCAAGGTTCAAGGCTTATAAAATGCAATGTCGACAATTCATTTCAGCAACCTCGAAGCAAAAGCTACTTGACAGAGGGGAAAAAAATGTTGAAAAAAATTTAGAGGTTCACTGACAAAGGCTTTATCTAGTCTTCCGAGGAGATATTCATTGTTCAGGCTGACGAATTCCCAGAATAATAGAGATTATACAACTGATGTAGAATACCTTTCTGAAGGCAGCAAAGCCCATTTTTGTCATCCAAGGCATAATGGGCAGATGATGTAAGATACAGATGTATCAGATAGGGAAAAGTTTCCTTTGTCTGTTCTTCTTGTCAGTGTGAAGGTCAATAGCCAAGTTGAAGAAAAGGTGTTAACTTGGGTCACTGAAGTGTTTGGAAGTATGGTGCTCCTGTTCAGACATCAACTATCACCAAGGTGTGATGTAAAGATTCAAGGCCAGTAATATCTGGGCCCTCTTCAAGCCCAGACTTTAATTTTGTCGTCTGGTCCACTCTAGAGAATGATGTTTCAAAGATCTTCAACGGCAGTGTTGCAGCTCTGAAGCCAGCTATTGTCTGATCTTGGTCTGATTTAAACAAAACAACTGTGCAGCATTCGTGCGATTCAGTTGCCTATTGTCTAAAGGCCATAATGAAGGCAAAATGTGGTCATACCAAAAAATAACTTTGTATGAACTCAGTATAAACAGTGGAATATGTGTGTTTTGTACTATGCTTGTGCCTCTATTCAATTTTGAATAAGTTGTAAGAAGTGATGGGTAAATCTTTATGGCACACCCTGTATATTCCTATTTAGGCATGCATTCAATAAATGTAAGTATATATCTATAACACATGATTTTATGCTTGTGTTTGGTTGTGTATATGTACAGATACTCCCCAACCTATGAACATCCACAGCTCAGACCCAAATATGTGGATATAAAAAAAAATTCATATAGATATAAAAGTTACGCTCCCAAATTTGGAAAATGTAAGTAAATAAAAAAGAAATTGCTTGGTCGTACTTGTGTATAAGAGCTGATAAAGTGCAAGGGAATATATGAAATATCCTTGTAGATTAAAAATACATACGTACTACGTAAATACCATAGATATGTTTTACTCTTGGTTGTACCCGTGTTGTATACATTTCTTTTTAATTTTACATGATGATATTTTACTTATGAATTACACAGTGACAGATTGGGATCGGTTAAATTTTGAATTTTAAAATAAGGAATGTTACAATGAGGAGAAACAAGTATTTGGCCACCTACAAAATATTGATTTAATATATTTTCAATGCTATCATATATTTCAGATTTAGACAGGTAATGTATTTTGGTATAAAATAAGTCATCACTAAAAAAATGCATATTCCCAAACATACAATTCAGAATAAAATATTAATAAAATTAACGACAGAAAAAAGTATTCAGACAAATTGATTTCATATTTTAGTTCTTGGTTGCATAACCCTGATTGTAAATTACTGCTGTGAGATGCTTTTCAAAATACTTCAAAATCTTCCACACAATTTGAGATCTTAGCTAACCCTTCCTTGCAGAGAACCTTCAAATTATTAATGGTTCTGGGGTCCCTCTGATGAATTTGATCTTTCAAGCATTGCCGTAAATTTTCAATTGGATTCAAATCAGTAGATTTACTAGGCCACTGAAGTATTTCTGTCTTTCTGAACTAATCATTTGTGAGTTATTTCAGCTGTATGCTTCATGTTGAAAAATCCAACCTTCTTCAAACTCCACCAAAGAGAACACATCAGCTTCCAAAAAACTCTGATACATAATTTTATTCATTGTTCTTTCAATCACGTGAAATGTCTCTGTACAATTGAAAGAGAAACATTCTCTAACTATGATATTTTCACCTCTGTGCTTTACTATGGGGATACTGTTTCTTGGATCATGATGTTTTCTGTGCCATATGGGATTTTAAGCCATTCCAGTGTAGTTTATTACCAATAGCTCTTTTAGTAACCAATGTACCAGCTGCTCTAAAATCATCTTAGACCTCTTTTGAGTTACCATTGGATTCGTTATGACTGTTCTTATTGTTTTTCAAGTTGTCCATGGGGAAATTTTTTATATTTTTTTCTGCATTGTATGTTTGGAATTTTGTATTTTCATCTTTATTGATTGTTAATTTTATATCAAAATATTTTAAATTTAAGGTAAATATCAGCATCAGAAGTATATTAATTTAATATTTTGTCAGTGGCCAAATACTTGTTTCCCCTAACTGTATATCAGATAATGGTAATGAATTTTTCCAAATCCATGTAAAAAAAACTTTTGATTTTGTGAACTGGAAAAAAGATTCAAAATAAATCTAAAATCAATAAAAAAAAGTGAGCATAAAATTTAAAACAAGTGATTTGCCAAGCATATGTCCAAATTTCTGTGCATTTTCCTATTAAACAACCAAAAATGTGTTGCAAAAAGAAGAGCACATCATCTGCTGATACCTATGGCAAGAAGCTGAGGAAAACACTTGATTTGGAAATAAAAAAGGAGAACTATCACCCAATTTAAAGAAGTAAAGAAAATTAATATAATTGCACAGGATCTACCAGTGTCCCATTCACCTATCTCTACTAAGTTCAATGTTGACATTTGAGATCTTTTTTTCTAATTTTTTGCACTTGAGAGTCACTACCAGAATCTACAAATGGAAAAATTGCATCTAAATTGACAACACTGAATAGAAGAATGAAGATGACAATGCATTGTGGTTTTTATGGTAAAGTATAACATACAAAGACTCCAGAAAGGAATTCGTCCAAGTTATGACCATATTGAGATAGATCCTGCCAGTCATAAGTCAGGGAGTACCAGTATAATCAAACGTTTCATCTTATAAAGTAACAAGTCTATTCATGCATCTACTAATATATATGTATATATAGCTAAACCTTTCTCTTTTATATATTTGAAAAGATTCATTATCATTCAAAATTTTGTTAGGACAATTCAGTCTCTCTCAAAAAGCTCTGTAGCTTAACACATATATATTAACTGAATTTTGATTGGAAATTTTCACTCTATAATTTTGGATCTATGTGATTGATATTCATTAATGAATTGAGTACATTGATAGGGGAAGAGATTATTTTGAAAAATGGATACCATTTGTGTAAAATAAATGCTTTTTTATTATTGGTCTGCAGACAAATTGATGTACCTTGTGCGACAAATATGCCAAGAACAAAGGTGCATTGATCAAAATGGAAATCTTAGAGCTGGAGAATGTTGATCACTACATCTATTTGGGACAATGAATCTCCATAAAATCCGGAAAAGAATAAGAAATCAAATGACAAATCAGTCTAGGTTGGCAAGCTTTTGGCACTGCCAGATCAATATTTAAGAACAAAAAGATCCCATTAGATTTGAAAAGGAAGTTTTACAACCAATTTGTACTCCCAATAGTTACCTATGAACCTGAAACATGGAACCTAACCAAAAGATTGGCTCTCAAGAGCATCATGCTTAACATCACACAGACAGACCTCAAGACAGCATATAAGACAGTATAGCTGGAGTCAGAGATATCATAGAATCCATTAGAAAACTCAAATGGCAAAGGACAGGCCATGTTACAAGAATGTCAAACAACTGCTGGACATCATGACTCAAAACGTGGATCTCCAGAGATCATAAGTGGATATTTCACTGATAGAAAATAAGATGACCTGATGATCCAGACAGGTTGAGAAGATATAATAAAGAGATCAGGTAAACCTGGTGGATGATATATATCCAATAACAATGTTTACCCAAAAGTTCCAGGTATTTAAGGTGCCAAAATTATTGAAAATGTGGTTCTTTATTTGCTGGTGATGAGATTTTGAAAGATGAATGAAATGCCTGGTTAGACACAGGAAATATTGGGTAATTTGACAAGAACACACTGATCCATCTGTTCAAATTCCTTTATTGTTTGGATACTGCCTTATTTATATATATATATATATATATATATATATACTGATGGAAAATAAAATTGCAACACCTTTAAAAATGATGCCGATTTTGACCTTGGTACATGTGTATACTAGGTATTAGTGGATATTCTGAAAAATTTCAAAGTTTTCAGCTATTTTATGATGTAGTAACATTCCTACCAGTGCACCATCTGTCTGAGCTTCAGGGAATAGACCTGTTTTAATCCCCAAGGAGGATATACAGTGTATTGATAAAGGGACTGTGCACTGTTGATACTCCCTTCATTTTGGAACCTGTGCACGTATTGATCTGTGTGTGTGATCATTCACTATAATCAAACTATATTACCTCTACATTTAATCTTGTATAAATTGATGCACGTATTCAGAGTGTTGCAATTTTATTTTCCATCAGTGTATACATGTGTGCATATTTCTCTCTAATTATCTCTCATGCATAGAAGCATATAATTTAGAATTTTCATCTCTGTATTCATTTTAAAGGCTTACTACTTTCAGTTTTGTTTCTTTTCCATTGCCAGGCTGTTTGTACTAAATGTGGCGTGGATACTTGTAACAGCCAGAAAACCCCGCTTTGGCTATGTAAACTCTGCAGTGAAAGTAGAGAGGTGAGATAAAAGAAATCCTTTATTTACTACTGGCTTTTTTTTCTGATTGTAGGTTTAGGGGCTTCTGTATCATCCTTGATGACTCACACTAATACCTGAACATTATATGAATATCGTTATATAGCATAAATGAATCCCCATAGCCTGCATGTATACCAGAACTCATTATCTGAAAAAAAAAATTATCTCAAATTATCCCCAAAATAGATTTTTTACTTCTAAAATTATCTTTACAAAAATACCAGCACAAGACTTGTGTTCATCTAAAATGACCATGAGACACAAGAAAGCAGTTTTTGGATAACTACATTTTTAGATGATGCCTAGTGGTGTACTCCTGCAAACCTTTCTTTCATGGCTCTGAAATCCTATCCTTGAAAGGCATATTCTTACACACACAATGCACAGAAATTACCCTTCAATGTTTGAGTTGTTGATTCTTTTTCGTTGTTTCTACTTGTATGTTTCTCATTTTGCATCTGATCTATGTTTGGACTCGGATTTTGTCATTCCATGATAGAAAATTCTTCTTTGTATTGGCCAGTCACATGCAGATGTTTCACAATTAGACAGTTGAATGTCAAATTTCTGAGAGGTAGCCTTGAGTTGATCCTTGTATTTTTTTTTCTTTGACCACTCCTATGAGTATACAGCGGAGCAAAATCAGATTATAGTCTTGATAGAAATGAATAAAATGAAACAAAGACTCAGCCTCAAAATTGTTACAATGAGGGGACCTTTTTGTTCCATTTGTATCATTTCTTTCTGTTTGGTTATTAATTGTGTACAGAATACAAAGCAGGTATGTTTGCTGCTGAATTTATGGTATACAATCATAGTTATAGCTTCTCCGTATAATTTTAGTTCTAGTTGTGGTGGTAGCAGCATATCATCTATAGTTCTGAGAGTAGTGATGGTAGTTGTATATCATTTGCCTTAGTGTCGGTTGCAGTGGTATATCATTTGAAAAAATTTGTAAGACTTTCTTTCTGTGCTGTCTTGGCAAACATTATCAGCCCTGGCAAAATTTAGTATGAATTGTTTGGGTTTTCCGTACATTATTTAGTTGTTTGTTTTTACATCATTTTTTATAAAGTAGCCAACAGTTATACAACATTCTGTTTTTTTCCATCTGATGAAAATGTTATTCAGCATAATGGTTGGTTTTGTATGACCCAAAATCAGATCGCATGATTTATTTCTTGTTGCTTAACCAAGTATTCAACTTATCCAGCTACAAAAAAATATGTATGCAAAACATTTATAATATCAGCTGTTTATGTAACCTGAAATGACAGGTAGGATTTATTAAATACAGCAAAATTCATTCACTCAAATGATTTGTTGTGTGGGTGTAAAAAAAATATGAAATAATGACTATCATTGTAATTTAGCACCGACTTCATTTGAACCTGTCTATCTATCATGACCTTGGTACAGCAATGAGGGACTTCATTTTTCAAATAACTATTAATGAATTGACTTTACATACACCTCTGGCAGAATTATAACGAGTTTAGTGAATCTTTCTAATCACTTAATATAAATATGTATCGATATATGTATACACACACACTTCCTAGACTAAATATAAATATATATATATATATAGCTAATTTCAGTGATAAAAGAAAAAAATGATATAATAATCATGGTTGCCATTGCCATTCCATCCTCTTTTTGCGTGCATATGTTTGTTTGTTCCAGCACTCCTGTCGATACTGTTTTGTCTACAGACTTGAAAATTGGCAACAGTACTCCACTTCTCAAAATGTTTTTATTTCTTATTTTTTGGGAAAAAGTTTTTTTTAGCCTTTTGGGAGACTTATTTTGACAAGCTTTTCAATAACATCCAGTATGTAGATGGTTCTAGATGCTTTTTTTACTCTATTTTAGATGTCTTCCAATGGAAAACATCAGTGATATCAGAGACTGAATTTATGCTGACCATATTTTTTCTTTAATGGAATTTTTTTCACATGACTTCAAATTTTGACACTTCGTTTGTTCCATTATTGATTTTGATGGCAAGTTATCATTATCAAATGTCTTCACTACTTTTGAACTCCATATCAATGTTATTAGTTGCTTTTTATCACAACTTAAAAAGCAGCTGATGAAATTAAGGCGGAGGTAAAAAGAAATCAAAAAATATTTTCCTAAGTACCATAATTAGTTGACTGCATTCATGAAAAAAATCCCCCCTATACCCCCAAAAAGTTTGGAGCAAAAAGTTTTCTCAATGTTTTTGGTAGTATTACGTGTGCTCACTGACAAACTGAAAGTCTTTATCAAATGATACAGCAATTTATAGAAATAATTTTTAAAAATAAATGGAGAATCGAATCATGGTTGTATTCTATCACCAACTGCATTTGAACTGGTTTATGCATGTAATGTTTCAGCTTATCTATTTGTTACCCTCTGACTTTCCAGTGACCCCTCCACTGCCAGCTTAGCTTGGATCATTTTCTGTACTAACTGAATATTTCTGGGGGTAAGAATAAAATTTTAATGATTACACACCAATTTTTCACCTAAAATTTGTTCAACCTAATTTTGATTCACAGTCTACTGATAGATAGAATGGAGTTATTATATGTATGATATGTATTCATTACTGGCCAGTCAGTTTGCCAAGGAAATGAATGAATCACTGACTAAATGATTCTGAGAGAAGCTGAACATCTTTGGTTTTGGGGGTTTCAATATCATTGATCTTCACCTAATTCAACAGCAGACATCCCCTGTGAATCTAATTGAGAAAATTAATTTTCAGTATCATTAAATAAATATTATTCAAATCCCATGTGCCCCTTTGAGTGTTTTCCAATTAAATCATTGTGTAGCTATTCACAGAATAATTATTACTTTGTATTCTTAATCAACATGACGAAACTGTAACGCATCTTCCGCAGGGAGTAAATTGGTATGTTCCACAAGTAGTTATGTGTTTCTTGTCTGCTGATGCATCTGATGAACAATGACAACAAGACTCACAAGAAAGCAAGCATCCACTTGTTGGTGATATCGGTATCCACTGTAGAAATTCATTAAATGAGATGACTTTTACATGCCTACATAATTGGTAAATCACTGTGGGAAAGCGAGAAAGTTGCATGGAATGAGTTAACAAACTTTTTACAGGTAATGATTCTATGGTCACAGGCCAAAGACAAATTCATCTTTGTTATCAACATCTAAATTCCACTCCCTCAGCTAATTATATCTGAGAATCAACTCAGTGCCTTGCCGATGTAAAAGTTTGATTTTCCTCTCTGTGTTTTTTGTATTAAAGAACACAGGTGCTATGTCTCCCATCAAAATAAAACTTTGACTGTTATATTTGATTCATTTCTCTTGGGGCACAGATAGAAATTTGTGGCACCTGACTCAAGTATCTTGTAAAAATGAGTTCTTTTGAAAACAACACTCACTTTGCTGAAGTTATTATCATCATCTTGTGTTTCTTAGTTGGTTTAATGGCATCACACAACACACATCATTAAACAATTAAAAAATTCTCTTTTCTCTCTTGGAGAATTTAACTCGTGTGCAACTGATAATAGTTAGTTTGTCTCATCTATCTCTGGCTGTGAATAAATCAGGAGTCTCAGAAACAATTAAAATCTTCAGAGCACAGATTTTTTATATTATTCTTAAAAATGTTATCTTTTTTTCTCCCCATATTCAAGTCCAGAATTAGACCAAAATAGGACTCGACCTGGAAGATATTGTCAAATATTCATATTTGGCATCAATGGAAAGCTTAATTTATGTAGAATAACATATCAAAACCTTCTCGTAAGGACAAAAAAATATGCAGTATCAGATGCTGAAGGCACCTCTGGTATGTTTTTGGTGGATTTTTGCTTTGCAAATTAGATGAGGAGTACTCTCATATTCTTGCTGATATATCAAAATACATTTATAGATGTGAAAAAAAAATTTCCAACAACATGATGGGTAATTTACAGACTAGCATCTATGATGTCATCATTTGCAGTAATTTCTCATATTTATCACATAGTCTGGTGCATTTATGAATGAAAAAAAATGCCTTTCTCTCAGAAAAGATCTCTCAGTGTTTTTTGTTTTTTTTGTGGCATCAAATGTGATATGAAAAGTCTACCACAGTCTGACCACTGGAAAGGTATAATTTTCAAGATGGCATCAAAGAGAGCCACTACATCCTTAAAATGCCCATTACTTATTCATTCTTCACTCGAGATAAGTTTTTCCAAATGTGTGTAGTATCGCATGCTTGATATCATATCAAAATTGTACCACAGTCTAAACAGTAGAAAGGTATAATTTTCAAGATGGTGTCCAAAATGGCTGTCAAATCCTTGAAATGTTCATTACTCATTAATCATTCATGCTTTACAAGTTTCCCAATGGTTTTTTGTTGTATCAAGTGTGCTTAAAAACATAAAAAGTATATCACAGTTTGATCATTGGAATGGTATAATTTTCAAGTTGGCATCCAAGATGGCCACCAAATCCTTGAAATGTATTCTACTTGTTCATCTTTCATCCTAGACTAGTTTTTTTTTACCGTCGGTTGTGCTTAATAACATATCAAATGTCTAACACTGAGAGGATATGATTGATGACTGCCAAATTATTAGATGCCCATTACTTATTCTTTATTCATTCTAGACAAGTAATTCTGGTGCCCAATCCCATGTTTTGGGGATGTAGGAATCCGATTAGCATATTTGAATAATGAAATGATTATAATTACAAGAACAGTTGACAATTTTATATTTACACGATAAAATGGAAGAATTTCTAACAAATACAGATTCCTCACCCTCAGTACCTAAAAGGGGAATTGAAAGAATGTTCATTTTGTGACAATAACATTACAGACACTCATATCATATTTCAATACCAAATGAAAAATTGATTAAGCTTGATTCTGCCCTGGTTCCTGATATTTTTGGGACAATATTGAATGATTTTCTCATGGCTATGGATACAAGACAATAGGTTGCAGGAGTAAGACATGTTATAGTCGATGCACTTTGACTATGTACCATCATGGTCTAATGCATTTTTAATCGAAAAATACCTTACCCAAAAGAAATTGCAAGAAAGGGTTTTTCAGTGTTTTTTGTTTATCGTATCACGTGTGCCTAATAACATACTAAAAGTCTATCACAACTTGATCACTAGACAGGTATGATTATGAAGATGCAGTAAATTGAAATACTGTCTGTTACCAGGCACATATCTTGACTTTTTTAGCTTTAATTTTTTATGCACAACAGACACAAATCTACATGATACACTGTTGGAAAGCTAATAAAATTTTCTCTTCAACAATATACATATGTATATATCTCAATGTGGTGAAAGAAAACGTGGCCATACCTTACATTGAGCATCTCAGCATGTGTCTGCTCTAGGAGCTGCCTTTCGCAATTATCAAAGCGCACATGTGTGGTTGGCTGGTAGATATAGCTGCTGAGCTGTGCATATTCATGTTTCGCTTTTATTGGAAGAGGCATGAACATAGCCAAAGTATAACATTAGTTTACAACTCAGTGAAGGCAAAAACAGTGTATTCTGCTTATGCCAGTTTGACAGATTATGTATTCCAGCCTATTTTTAGTGAGATTGGTCTGCACTATTTCTGAAATTTCTTTTACTCTATGTGAGCTCCTGCACATGAGGCGTGTTATATGTTTTTTGAGTTTATTAGTTTGTTCTTCGTCTGGGTACATGGAGTGACCATAGGTCCGTTACACTCTACAGAATGTGGACTATACAGTATACATAGGCTTAAGATTTCCATGTACAGTGATAGATACCTAACTTCACATTTGTAGCTGTGACTTTTTATGCTCAGCAGATAATAGTTTACAAGACACACTGCTAAAAAGCTGATGAAATTCACTTTCTAACAATATATATATATATATATATATATATATATATATATATTTCCAATGATTAAATCCATACACCATAGAGTGTGAACTATGAAATATATATATTTAAAATTTCCTTTCAAGATGCTAGATACCTAGCTTTATATTCTTGGCTGTAACTTTTTAGTCCAACTGATACAAATTGATAAGATACATTGTTGAAAAGCAGATTAAATTTTGTTTCTAATAATACATAGGGAAGACTATGGATGGTAGCTGCAAAGGATGAATACAACAAGTTTTATATCTCCAATCAGAAATATGCTAGAGTGATGACACTCGGACTGCACGTATGCAGTTAAACCCTCTATCCTACCAGGAGGACAGAAGACGCATTCAACATCTGCTACATTTATTTAAAACATGTTTTGAATGTCTGAACCCATACTCATAAAAGGCATCTGAGGGGCTTAATCCTTTTTCATTACTTTATGAATCATGGGCAAGGTTTTCCCATATTTTGGAGCCCCACCCCCATATTTTTGAGACCCCTTAAAACTTTTTGCCAGAAAGATCATGTGGGAGGCTATGTCGTATGTGGGAGGCTATCTTATTCTACTTAAAATACGCTTTCTAACGATGAAAAATATGAATTCTTGGCAATTTCTTCCAGGTTCAACCTTATTTCTCCCAGACTAAAAAGATGTGATTTTCAATAGATCACAGCTTGGCTATTCATGACATGAATCAGCAGGGTTGAATTTGTTTATAAGCACTGAAAACAAAACCGAACAATATTGACACTTTAGTATCAGGCAAGCATTCCAGACGGACATTGAGATGGGGATAGAGGGGAAGAAGGAGACAGAAATACAGACAGGCTGGCTTAGACTTTATTGTTCAACTGCGTGATAACTTTTCATTTTCTGTTGAATGCCTCTAACTTTGTTTGGCTTGTTCAACATAATTTTCCATTAGTGAAATTAAAATCATGAATGATTTAATAGAATTCTGTTTTTTTTTCTTTCCAATCAAACAACATATTTCCAACATGAAATTATGTCAAATTATATATAAGTAATTTTACTCCAAAAGGAAAAACAACTAAAGCAGAACCCAAAATGATAAATTTGTCTGTGTTTGTGTATACGTATGTGCTTATTGAAAGGAAGTCATTGATTATAATACTGAATAATGTTGTTGAATAATTATTTGTTGGTCCCAAACACTTCATTTAAAATGGATTAAAAAAAATTCTATATGAAAAAATAAATTTCATAATAGCTTTTCAAAATGTACAGTCATTTATAACAATGAATTTATTATCTGCATAGATGAATCACCATAGACTGCACATGTACCAGAATTAATCTAAGATTATCTAAGAAGTCATTATCAATAAATAGATTTTTCATCTAAAATTATCTCAAAAAATAGATCTATCTAGAATTATCTAAAAAATACCAGAACAATATACAGGCATTGTTGGTCTAAAATGACCATAGAGAGCCAAACAGCATTTTTTCCATTGGTGTTCCTCCTTTCGTGTTTCAACTGAAAGTTGAGATGCCCATCATGCTTCTGAGAAATCTAGATCCTCCTAAATTGAGCACTGGAACTCACCCAGCTGCCAAGTAGCTTCTCCCATGTGACATTGAGGCTACTATCCAAACCGGGGCAGGCAAAAAGGGGGATGTGTTCTTCCTCAGAATCCTTGTTATTCCAACAGACATGCTCTTTGAATCTAAGCAAATCCAATTCTCAGTGATACTCAGCCTTACCATGATCATCAACAAGGCTCAATCTCTCATTATTGTTGGCGTCAACCTGACTTCTCCATGCTTTTCCCATGGTCAGTTCTATGTTGATTAAGGTCAGATCCCTAAACAACGTTTTCATACTGGTACCCAATGGGAGAAACATCAATGTTGTCTAACCAGAAGCGCTGTCAAACTGAGGGACTTCATCATTGTTTTGTGCATTGCATTATTTTTCCGTAAAAGATGCATTTCAGATATAACTAGTGTAAAACATCTTTTATTCATTTGCTGTGTTCTGTAGGAATAGATATATCAAGGAAAATATGTATTAATCTTTTGTCAAAATTACAATGTCCCCCAGGCAAAGCTGGTTATCCCTGCTAGTGATTACATTCATAGTAACACAGCATATACTAAACACATCTATATTTATGAGAAATAAGAAAATGCTAAAACTTCCATAGTTCATTTAGCAGGTGAACAGATACAGAGAATATAATATAGGTACTCAATCTCTTATCCCAAATTCTGAAAACAAGAAAGCTCCAAAAACCAAAGATTTTTTCCCCTGATTGTTGTCAGCACACCAAAGCTCACATTTAGTGTCAAACTTGACCTGACATGACCAAGATCAAACAAGTTCATTTTGTTTACTCCCACTGTGCTTTTGAAGAGTACAGTAGACATTATTATTTTGATACGGTCTTGGCTCAGTCCACGATGCTCAGTTGTGTCTTAAGGCACTTACTAGTCAGACATGCCTCTACCACTTATGGATATTTTGTTCATTTTTTAGTGGAGTGCCACTCTGACTCAAAGCAGAGTGCATAGATACGTGTAAATCCTAGTAAATAATAAATAATCCTGATATTTCATGCTAGTAAAAATATAATAGGCAACCTATCATTAGTTAAACACATTTTGGGGAAATATATTCTATTTTAGGGTAAACCTCCTTAATTTAGGTGACTCGTAAGTAAAGAGTGATGTGGGATTAAGCTTCTCATTTAAAATGAAAGGGAGATCAACGATAATTGCTCATTTAACTAGAGTTATGGGAAAGGTCCCCAAAGCAGAGATGTGCAATGACAACATGCAGAAGACACGTAGCACTGGTAGAGAAAGTCCATAATATTAAGAGCACTGAATATTCTAAACTTTTCTCTCTCTCTTTATGTATTTAGAAAATTAATTAATGAACTCTTTAAGCACTTTTAATGTTCAAATAGAAAGGAATAAGAAATAATGACACTTTTACACAATACAAAATCATTACATATTGGAAAAAAACTATTAAAAGGTGAAATTTTATATCAATCTGTTACTGAATGAAGCCTTTTGTAAGCAAGAATTTGTGTCTCAAATGCCCATAAAGGGATTGCAGAAAGATAGTGAAATACTCGATTTTAATCCGTTCATATTTTTAATGAACTTGATGTATAACCATTATTTTCTAGGGTCTGCCTGAATGTTATACATTCTTATCTGCTTCTGAGATGTGTGTATCTATCAAAGAGGCATAAATCTATAAATTTCATTGCATTCTTTCATACTGTTATTTTGTTACATTGGCTCTTGTTTGCATGAAACTCTGATCTAGCATTACATTTTATCATTTTCGTGAAACTCTAATCTAACATTGGATTTTATTATTTTCATGAAATTCCAAACTAACATTGGATTTTATTTTCATTAAACTCTAATCTAACATTAAATT
Organism: Thysanoteuthis rhombus; assembly: GCA_963457665.1. Lineage (NCBI taxonomy): Eukaryota > Metazoa > Mollusca > Cephalopoda > Oegopsida > Thysanoteuthidae > Thysanoteuthis > Thysanoteuthis major. The sequence goes on from OY735198.1 coordinate 75,754,022, forward strand.
TTTTTATTTTTGTGAAACTGTAATCTAACATTAGATTTTGGTAATAATCCTGATATACCTTGAAGCTTAGAACAAGTAATATTTTATTTGATAGTTCTCTAATAATAGTTTATTCCTCACCCCTTTTTTTCTCTATATATACACAGGATGTCTAGAGAGTATTTGTGTAGTTACGATTTTTAATAACTTTTTATTATATATCAGATATAAATATGCAGACCAAAATCCAAATGTAAGTAAATTTATTCAAGATAAGCCATTAGAAATGTTAACTTCCATCACACACACTCTCTTTTAGAATTTAAGAGTTGATACAATTTTTCAGATTTACCAAACACATTCTGCAGTTATTTTTAAGTTATAAAACTGCATTGTTATCCCAGCTTGAAGATTTTTTAGAGGGTAAGGTTTTGTTAGGTAAACTCATATTTTAAAATGTTCTTCACAGGAAAAATCCAAGACTAATCTAAAAAGCAGAGAGGCCAAGATGTTGGTTTATTTCTTTCAAACCATTCATTAGAAACCATTAACCAATACTGTCTCCGTAACTGTCAAGACAGGTTTCTCCAGTTTTCAAGCTGGTCTGTCTGTCTGGCTGGCCTACTGGCTGGCTATGCATGTGTACAGATCACACCAATAGAGTTATAGGGTGAAAACTTTCAACATTCTACAACTCATTAAGTCTACAAAAAAATGTGTTCTTTGTTTTTTTTTCTAATTCCTCACCTAAATAGGTTTTAAGTAGGTAGGTTCAATTTGCAAAGTAAGTCTATCCCAAATTGAACCCATAGTTTGTGTCAACTTGTTGTTTTAAAATTCTGACTCTTAATGATCACTGGTCAACAAAAGGCAAGAGAAGTAACTTATTTATTGATCATCCCAATTTCCAATTTTTTTTTTGATCACCCCAACACAGCATACTGCCAAAAGATGTTGGTCAAATTACGGTATCTATTGAGTGACTTAACAGACCCGTCTGAATTGTTTCTAATAAAAAAAAGATCAATCACTAATATCATGTATTTTTTTATTGGTATTTCTTTCATCTTAATTTTAATAGCTTTTCATCACAACTACTTGGACTGTCAGTCTGCAGCAGTTAGTAAATAACACAGATCAGAAATTTTTACCTTGGGAAGCTTGTCTATACACAGCAACTTCTCTACTGATTGAGCTATTACAGCCCTTACTGATAGATACTCAATCAACCATACATAGGCAGGCTTCCCAAGTTAAAAGGGATCGAAGTGAGTCTCACCTGGCACATATTCTTCAATTCTGATTTGTGCTATTTACATAGTGCTGTAGACTGATGGTCTGAAAAGTTGCAACAAAAAAATGACTGAAATTAAGATGAAAGAAATACTAGTCTATATGAATGTGGCCAATGCTTCATCTAATATAAAGTGAATCAATAGAATCATTAACATGTTTTGAAATATTGTGTAAGTTTGTTCATTTTTTCTTGATTCTTATTTCTTATTTTGTAAGTATATCATCTTATATCATATATAAAAGAGAAATCATCAAAAGTGTAATCTGCAACTGGAATTTGTACGTATGCACATACACACATATATGTGTATATATGTTTATTATCTTCATGTTTTTGAATTAAAATTGATTCATTGTGTTTATGTTAACACTGAGACTATGACACCTGATATTGTTTCAAAATATTCTTCTGCAACTTTTCTGGAAAATGAAATCTTCCAAACAAATTTTCACTAGAATGCTGAAATAATTTCCCGAAAATAAAGTAAATTAATATTTCATTTCATTTCAAAATTAGAAATCTCTTTTCTGCTCTCCTCTACAAGTAGGTTTCACAATTTTTCTCTTTTTTTTTCTGGTTTTCTTTTTAGTTTTTTAAACACAATAAAATCACTTGAGACTAGCTGATATCATCAATTGCAGACATATTGAAAGACATCTTGACCCAAGTACTGAAACTAGTTGGAAATCTAGAAGAAGCAATCAAGTTCCAACTATCAAATGCAATCCCAAGACAATAGCTCCATGGTTAGAGTATTTGATGGAGCCATGTCGGTCAACTGTTCAATGTTCTGCGCTTGTTAGATAAGATTATTTCACCATGGCACTTCTATCAAGAAAGGAATTATAAAGGATGTTTGCAAACAAAACTACATTACCTACTATTAATATTTTTTATCAGATTCCCCTTGAGAAGCCTTCATAAAATTCTACTTGAAGTTTGTTTTATGATAAAACCTTTTTTTTTTTTTTTTGCAAGCAATGCTAAATAAGTATATTATCAATATTTTTTAACTGATTTCCCACCAAATCCTCCATGGAATCCAACTTAGTTTCACACAAGTGTAAGAGGTTTCTGAACATTTACTGTTAGCCATTTATTCCCTGCCAAACGTTGCCAATCATCTGCTTTGGGCAAGTTCAGACACTAAGACATTCTAGCTTTGATATCACTGCTTTCTCTTTGATTCATACCTACATTTAGTTGTTATTTTTGCCAGTCGAACAGTGGATTTTGCTTCTATTAACTAAATGGGCACTTATCTTCTCTCTTTTCCATCTATCAGTGCAGTAGAAATATAGATAAAAATAATAAAAAACAAAAACTGACCAAATTACTATCCAACTTATGACCACAGATATTCCTGAAGTTGCAAAGCTTTGATCATGGATTCAAATAATCTGTGAAAGGCTATGACATGATTTCATTTTAACTGATATTAAAAGCAAGAAAAATATTCCTGTTTTATTTGTTGCAGGTGTGGAAGAGGTCTGGGGCTTGGTTTTTTAAAGGCATCCCAAAACACACAATGCCTAAACAACGGATGCATGACACGGGCAAGTTTTCTTCCAGCCCCAAAATCCGAATGGACAATCAAGCACCCCACAGAGGATCAATTCGTAGTTACCACACATGGAGTCGGGGGCGAGGTGGCAACAATAAAAACAACTATGGAGGTAAGAGGCAAAAGGAAGGATGAAATTGAATCATTTATGGTTTGTGGGACATGGAAAAATTCTATGGTGATTAGGAATAGAACTTGAAGTAGTCAGTTCATTTTAATTATTCATAAAAACAAAATATATACATGTAGGTGCATCAATAAGTCCGTAGCCTAATGATTAGAAAGAGCATTTATTCTACACGACAAATATTTATTTTTCAACATAGTCTCCATCTTTATTAATGCATTTAATTAAGTTGGGAATAATAATTACATAGATCAGACTCTATATAATGGGAATTTCTTTAAATGAGTCCTATTTTGATCAAATATTTACTATTTTTTGTTGTTTATATCACCCTTCATCTTATCATTCAAAAAATGACATTTTATACGTTACAGCCTGATACATCATGTTCAGAAAAGTTCTACAAGAGGTAACATGTTGCTCACCTGTGGAGAAAAAAGAGGAACACAGATACAATGAGACAGGTGCAACAAAAGAAAGAAATATGAGTCCTGTTGAAAGAAACAAGCGCATAAAACAAAGCCTCACTTCTAACACTATTCTAGAGCCCATAAATTTCAGGGGGTAATGGCTAGATGGGAAGCTTCCTTCCACCAAACCCCGCAAAACATAAGAATCAGTCAAACCCAGCATGTCACTCTTGTAAAATACATATTCTCCAGGGGTATTTTAGATTAGATGTATATGTTAGATATTTAAGGTTTTTCTAACAGATTTGACAACTTTGAGTAAAAAAGAGAATCTTTAATGTTATATATATCTGAAGGATTCCCCCGCAAAGAAATCAGCTCAACCATAATGCAAACAAAATAATCGGATGAAATATTCATCTTGGGAAAGTTAAAACAATACTGGCAGAAGCACCATTGCTAGCGAAGATTAAATATTGGTTGAATTTTTCCTTTTTATTTCCTTTTGTTCAGAGTAAATATAAGGAACAAACAGAAAATTTTCCCCAAATTCCACGGGTCTAAAAAAAATCTGTGTCCATATAGGCAGGAAGTAAAAATCAAGACTGGCTTGTGTTTTGGCAAAAACACTGGAAAACTCTTTCTGAACCAAAGGGTGAAGCTAAAAAATTAATCAGACAAAAAACAAACTTGAAGAAAATTTTCTGGCAAGATATCAGTAAGCATCCTGAACATGACTTCTTTTTTTCTATATCATTTGAGAATGGTGGAGGATTAGTTTTTTTATCAGTATTGTTGTTGTTTAACTAATGTAACTATTCTTATACTTGCTGCATTACATTTTCAAGAATTCGGATTGTTAGTTTTTTCCATGTACCTGATATTTACTAAGTTTAGCTTAGGGTGGCAAAAGGCCAATTTTCCTTATATATTCGATATTTACCAAGTTTAGCTTAGTAAGGCACAAAACTAATTTCTCTTATATATTGAAACTTACTAAGTTTAGCTTATTACAGCATAAGACTAATTTTCCTCGTATGTATTAGATATAGAATCATTATGCTTATAATCATTTTTTAAATTTTGTATTAAGTTTAAATTGTTTCAATTTTTTTCCATTCATATTCATTAATTTGAACTATTAACCTGATTAGCGGGCTATTTTTGTTCTTACTAATGTTCCATACATACAAGGAGCCTCCAGTAAACTAATGGGTTCTGTACTTAGGTCTGTCTTTATGTTGGATTTGTATGTAAGTTGGCACAGTTATATACAATACATGTCTAGCATCAGTTGACCAAGTATTTGTTTTGGTATATAATATATATTTTACCTTTCTGTGTATAAAAATCATTAAAGACAATAACGATGAAAAATGATGATTTTAATACCCATCAAGATGTACAAGTAGGTCTATTTCCAGGCTGTTTGGATTGTTTACAATGAACAAGCATTCAATCATGACACTTTTTCTTCTCACAATCACTTGCATCAGCTTTATGCTTCAGGGTTATGGTTACAAGGGTACAATACATACAAAGTTACAATAAAAACTTGATAACACACAACACAGCATTAATGGCTAACGTGATCTGACTTGAAATGCCAATGGCGTACTTATCTCTTGGGCCCACAAACTGCGGGAAGATGGGCAATGTTTTGATGTCCATTGAAAAATAGTGTGCCATTCATTATTATGAACCATTGTCTGTAACAGTATTTTTTCTGAATGTGTTACTAGGGTTTGTTATTTATAGCTAAAACTATCTTTAAAAATGGCTAAATCGGTTAGGTTTTTCATTTCCCACTGATAGCTGATTTATAGCTAAAAGTGTTCTATATATATTGAGACACAGTCCTAAAAGTAATAGAATAAAGCTATCTATATCAAAATCATAGCTTAAGTTGAGCTTAAGCTATGATTTTGATATTAACTGCTGGGGAGCCATGTTAGTTTTGTTTTTAAATCCTCTAAAATGTTATATGGTAAACAACTGATAATCTCAACAAGACACACATGTATACTCATACCATATACACACACTACATTCAGACACATGCCAATGTATATGTGTCTGTGGCATGTGAGTTTGCATATAGATGTATGTGGGTACTGTATGTCTGTATGTAGTTTGTGTATATGTGTGCATGTAGGATATGTACGTATATGGTGTTTGTGTGTGCATATGTGGTATGCGTATGCAGAATGAATGTATTTAGTATGTGTGTATACGATATGTAGGAATGTTTATGAGTATCTGTATATGTTTATGTGTTTGCATATGTGTCATGTGTATAGGTGTACATATAAGACGTGTATGTAGTATTGTGTGGCATGCAGAGTGGGGATGTGTGTTTGCTTATATGTATGTGTATAAATGTGTGCATTTATGACGTGTGGATATTTGCGTATCTTTTGTATATATACGCATAAATTGACCCTCTTTGGATTGGATATTTTTGCATCATTGTACGTTTTTGACAAGATTCAAAAAAGCCTGTTCAGCTACAATAAATAAGTAGCCAGTTAGAAAAAAACAGACCAAATGTCAGGAGTGAAAAAGTGGTTCTAGTAAGTCTGTTGGGATAGTCTGAGGCATGTGTACCTATACCTATATGCTTATGTTTATATTTGTGTATGTATCATATATATATATATATATATCAGCCATTTTAGCATTGAACGTCTTTGCATTTGACATTTTTACATTGGCCCTTTTTTGCATTATTGGACCTCACTGCGTTGCATGTCTTTGCATTTAACGTTTTTGCATTGGTCCTTTTAGCCTTATTGAACTCTGTTGCATTGGACGTTTTTGCATAGGACATTCTTAACAAAATTCCAAAAACCCAAGTCAACGACAACAAATAAGTAGTTAGTTAAAATGGGAAAGTCAGTTAAAGAACTGGCTTTTAATGACAGAGGTAGAATTGCAATTCAAACAGCACCAAAAGAGCAGTTCTAGCTTTGTTGAATGGTCTTAGGCACGAGTACAAATACGTGTATGTTTACGTACACTTATGTATTGTATATACATATATGTATATATATATATATATATATATATATATATATATATACATATATATATATATATATATATATATATATATATATAAATTGGCCCTTATGGATTTTGGACATCCATACATTAGCCTTTTTTGCACTGGCAGACCTCACCGCATCAGACATCTTTGCATTCAACGTTTTTGCAGTGGTACTTTTTGTATAGGACATTTTTAACAATATTCCAAAAAGCCAGCTCAGCTACAACAAATATGTAGCCAGTTAAGATAAAATAACATAGGTGAAAAGCAATATAAGTCACACTAGAGAAGTAGAAGAATTCATTGGGATGGTTTGAGATATGCACATGTATGATTACAAGTGTGTATGTATCACATTTATATGTGTGCATATAAATTGGCCCTTTTAGCTTTGGACATGTTTCCATCATCAAACTTCTACTGCATTGACCTTCATTGCATTGGAAAAGCTAGCACCATTGGCCGTTTTTGAATTTGCCATTTTAACATTGGCCATTTTTGCTTTTTAGACGTTTTTGACTTTGAATTATTTGCAATGGACATCACGTACTTGGACTATTAGTTTTGAACATTTTTCAAGTTGGACAATTCAGATTGGACCTTTTGACTTTGCACTAACTAGTGTTTTAAATTTGATTTGCACTGGGTATCCCATGACTATGACCTTGTTATAGACTAAGCCAAGCTTTGTAAATCATTTCATATTATACCTATCCATCTATAGTGTGCAACCCTTCAAAATACACTTTACCTTACTAACTAAAGATCTATCAATGATTTATACCTACTTGCATAGCTATGATATGTTGAACCCTTTCAGTATTCTTAAAAGTGGACATTTTCCATGGTTTCAGTTTATATTGTTTGTTCCAGAGGATTGGAGAATATAAAAGTTCATAGAGTTGAACAAATAATAATAGTAAGGTAGAAAAAAAGGAATATTTTTCACATGGATTTTTCCTGATACTTTATACTGATTTTTTTTGTATTCAGGGGAGAGCACTGACCAAGATGCTTCCAGTAGCTCTGAGGATGAGATAAGCATTGGAAAACGCACTTCCAAAAGCAGGCGAGGAGACTCAGGTAAAATCTTTCAAGCTTTTTTATTGCCATTTTGTTATTTAAATAATATATATATATATATTATCTGTCTCACTATATTTGTACTCTAAATACTGACAGAATAAAAAAACAATAAAAAATATAATCCAAAGATACACATTTCCTATAAACTGTTACAAGCAATGAAAGAAAGATACTTAAGACATACAATCTTGTCACTACGAATAATACTTCCTATGAAAAAAAATGTTGTATATGAATTCATATATTCATCGGAATATTTTTTTCTGACAGTTACAACAAGAAAAAACATCTTATATAGGATACACTACTACAACCCTTTCACACATATCAATGTATCACCTTTCCTACTAAGTGCTATCTTTTTCATTTTGATGTGCGACATGCATTTGAAGAAGCTGATGACAATGAGTGTGAGGTAGCTGAAAATTCTGCTAGAGAAAACATTATAAAAGAACTTGGAGAAGGTTTTGAACTTACTGAAGCTGCCAAGGAATTTTATTTGAGTCTTGATCCTAACATGAAATGAATCATTGAAGTCCACGGAAATTTGGAAAAAGCGATTGTATTGTACAGGAATTTATATAGTGAAAATATTTTTTTATAATCTAAATCTGTGCAGTCAACTGTGGGCAAATATTTTTCTAAGAAATAGTTCAGTTATGATATAAATATGAAATAAAAGAAAGTATCATAATTATTTTCATTAACCTTGACAGTTTTGGCATTATATGCAGCCAATTTTTCAAAACACATTTTTATATGTCTCGACAGACAATCTGAAAGAATGAGGATTCATTGTAATCATTTACATTGATTCCATGATCAGATTAACACTAACGTGAGAAAGACTTGGGACTAATTAATCACGTGTTTGTCTGTAACTTGTGGTAGTTGTTAATAACGAAGAACAATGTACCTGTGTGTCATTAAAGTACAAGATTCATATAACATGAATCTTGTTTAACTCAAATGGAACAGACAGGTATTATTAAAATTTATTTTGTCAGATGTTTTTATAATTTCCATACCTTGAAGCAGAATTTCTCAACCTATTATCATTGTTTCTTTTTTTTTATTAATATGTTTGCGCAGACTCAATTTCTTTTCAATCAATGTTTATTTGATACAAAGATAAATATTATGTGAAATTTGTCACTGTCTGTTACGAGCTCATCAATCCCATAGGAATGGTCTTTGTAGTTGAAAGTTAGTTTCTGTATCTTGGTTTTGAATTCAAAAAATCAGCTGAAGAATTGGCTCTTCATAATAAATATCAAAGGAAGATTTTTCTTTAATTTTTGAACCATAGACACTTAAGCATTTTATCAGTTCAATTTTATTATGTGTTTTTTTACTTTATCTTATCTCCTAAAAATAATGATTTCTTCTAAATAAAGATGTCTGCCTCTGTTTTGATCAATGTATTTTAACTTATTGTTGTCAATTCTTTTTTCATTATTTCATTGCTGACACCCAATTTTTTATCTATCAAAGTTTATTGGGCATAAAGATAAGAATCAACATGAACTTTGACGCTGTCTGTGATAAGCTTATCAATTCTTAGCTCTGTAGAAGAGAGGTTTAGTCTCACTATTGGACAGAGATTTGTGGTTGAAAGGTAATTTCTGCATTAATTTGGGGGTTTTTTGATATATAAAAACTAACTATTCAGACTAACAGAGACAGAAATTTGTGGAGAGTAGTATGAATTTGCTTTTGCACTAAATGGTTTCTAGGTATTATTTGAAGACTTTCATCCTGAACTCTGATAACTCCAATTTTCTCTTTGGATATTTCTATCTGTAAAATTGTATGGGAAGATAAGACAGAATTTGACAGAGTCATGCTCTCAGACTCACAGATGTAGTCCAAAGAAAAGTAGAATGATACATTTGGCTTCAGCTTAGCTGTAGGAGCTGTCAGAAGGAAATCAAAGTTGGCATATGTCTGCCTTAAGGAGACTCTAGGGGAAAAATTTAGGTTCAAGTAGCCTTTTGCTTTTTAAAGCCAGCTTTGAAACTGCAGAAAATGTTTTGAAATCGTCTGGATTTTTTTCAAATCTAGTAGCTAGCAGAAACATCAGTAAATTGTATCTGATCATAAAATTGCCTAATTTTTGTCTGTAATTCTGAGATGAGGAATTACCAATATTATAGACTGATTTTCTTGGACAAGTATCACTGTCATTATCTTAGTAGATCCTTGCCTAGTGGATAAGAGCATTGTTTGAGTGTATCTTGTAACTTGCCTTGCGATCATGAGTTCAATTCCTGGGTCAAGTAATACAAAAAATTTACACACTCTGATCCAGTGGAAGAGACAGAAAAGCGACATCTCATGGACAAATTAATTTGGAAGAATTAACTGATACAAGATATCCTCTAGCATGAACAGTGGAATCGAAACAATATACTCCCGTGGATGGAATGAAGGATTCAGTTCAAAATTCCCAGCTGGCTACTTCTATGACAAATACCTGAAAAAGGATAGAGAGTACAACAGTAGTTGCTTTCCTTTGTATTTTGTAATGGAATGAATTTATGAAGTCCATTTCCTCTGTTATGGTTTAAAAAGCAAATTGTTATACATTCAATTTAGAGACATTCAATATCAAATATGCTGGCAAAGCTGTCTCTTTTTAAATCCAGATCTTACATTATTATTTTCCATAAAACAATGAAGCTAATACATTCATCTTGTTTATAAACTTTAAACATGAACAAAGATAAGTTGATTTATTCTATCCAAAGTTACTTATTTATTTTGTCAATTTTGCTGTTCTTGCTTTAGTTCATGAAATTCATTTGGTTTATGTCTTGTGATACCCTTTCAGAAAGTGACAATGTCAGTATTGGGAGCTCATATAGCAGTCGTCTGCCTGCAGATGATAATAGGATGAGCAATATCAGTAATAACCCATTTGGAAATCAGTTAAGTGTAACTGATAGTAATCGGAGTGATGAGTTCCATGAAGTTTCTGATAATGAGAAATCCAGTGCTGGGGGTAAGTATAAGACAGAATCCTTGCTGGCTATCTATGTGGGTTCCACATAGGAGAAAAACCATGTCAGGGTTTAGAACAATTGTTTTAATTCTTCCAAATCTATTTCATGAAGGTTCCAACACTACTAATAAATAAAAATGTAAGTATGAAATTTTGTGGACCCAAGTGTTAGTTTCTCTATGTGGCCCCACTGAGCAGAAAAACAATCACGATATCACAATATCACAATTTTGATTTAAAAATATGTGATGTTGCTATTATTTGTATTGATATGGATTTTTTTTCTCAAATTCTAATGATTATTTTGTTTTTCCATTTATTTTTATGGTTATAAAATATATAAGTATTTTAGTTTGATAAATGTAAATGTTGTAAAAATATATTTTTGACATTCATGACATGTTCTTTTATTTTGATTTGACTTTATAAATGACTTAATCATTTTGATTTGGAATATTAGCTTTTAACAAATTTGATATCTTCAGAAATGTATTCTACGGATTTGACATCTATGGTACAGGTATTTTTACATGGTTAAAAGTAATTTAACTCCTGTTTGACAGTATAAAATCTTTTGATATTCAAAGTGTATTCAATTAAACACACACTGTCTCACTTGAAACTATTTCCTAATACTTTTCAGAGATTTTACAAATCACTCAGTATCATCTGAAGTCAATCATTTATTAAATCTCAAAGCTTTTGTTAAATTCAGTGAACATATAATTCATCCCTGATTTTCTTGCAATTGCAAATGTTCTTAATGCTGCACAAAATTATGGAAAATATTTTTCTTAATTTTGTGAGATTTATACTTTGCCTTATATAATCTAATCTCAATAATGGCTTCTAAAAGACATGACTGTTTCATTGTGAAGCCTATACACTGATCTATATGAATAAAAGATACATTTGACCTGTTGAAATAAACGAGACTGCGTTACTTGTTTGCATAAATTGAGCCACATGTGATAATGCTATAAAGAAAAAGGTGAAAATAATGAAGTTCAAAGTGAAAAGCAATTTCAAGAAACATTGAACATTAGAAAAACTATAAAACAGTAATCAGTTATGCACCAATTCTGACATCACTTTTAATCAAACAGTGATATAATTGGTGTATTATTGAGATAACATTCACTTGATATCTGTTGGTCAAGCAAAATTACCATCTATAATTTGGAGTCGCAGAAGCCAGAAAATCAGCTTTGTATTTCTAGTTGACTGTAATTTGCAACTCGTAAGATCTTTCCCGGTGTTTACTGCCACTGATGTCATGTGGAATATATTTCTGGAGATTTCTCTTTTTGACTTGCAAGTGCTGAATAGTGTTGCGTTTTCCCAAAGCTTGCTGACCCGAATGTTCTTTACTAGTTTTTCAAATTTGCTTCTTGTTTCCCATTTTTCTTCTCTTTTTTTTCGTTGGGAAAAGAATTCCTTTCAAGAATTCTTTTGTGCATTTGGCATTTCCCAAAGAATCATGCTTCATTTTTCTTTCTATTTTCAACTTTTCAGCTTTCTACTTAGCGTAAACCTAACCAAAACTTTTGCTTCAGTCTTTCGGGGAAAGAGGATAAAAAAATTTTCTTTTTTTTTCATGTTTTAACACTTTTTTTTTTTTTTTTAGCAAATATAATTCAATCTGAATCATTTTTTGGACATTTAGAGAAAAAATTCCAAATTCTGTTTTTGCTTACTTGAATGAATTTAAACAAGATATTTAATTTTATAATAAAACATAAATGCACATACACGCTAAAATTGATGCATGTATAAAAATAAGATATGGATTTACACACACACACATATATGTATATATATATATATATATATATATATATATATATATATATGTGTGTGTGTGTATATATATATGTATATATATGCATACATATATATCATTATAGTACAGGTACATTGATAATTCCATGGCCTCATGATGAAAAGCATTTATTTTGCTCAACAATTATTCATTTTTCAATATAATCTGCTTTCTTGTCGATGCACTTTATTCGGTAATGAAAATCAATCATGTAGATTGAACATCATACACTGAAAGTTTCAGAACCAAATTTAGCTAACAGCTTCTTGTGAGCCAATAGACTTATTGATCTATTCATATATATATATATATATACATATGATGAAATAGTGGATTTGCTACACAAGTTCTGTTTATGTTTCAGCCTTGTTTGGGCTCTTTTAGGGGGATGATTTGATTTATTTTGGATCTTTATTTCGGTTATTATTAGGGGGTAGGAGGGTGTCTATTTTCCTGGGTGGAAAACCTTCCTCTCATTCTATTTATATTTATATTCTTTTTTCTTTTCCACCTAGGGAAATAGACACAGCCCCAATAACTTCTTAAATAGGGGTCCAAAATGAATCGAGTCATTCACTTGATGAAACCCAAACAGGGCAAAGACATAAACATGTTTGGGTAGCCAATCCATTATTTCATCACATCTTAAGCTCTACTTTAACTTGATTTAATGTTGAATGTATCCAGCACTTAATGAAATAAACCCATCACATGTCATATATTGAATTACTGATTCGTACTTTGGTATATATATATGTATATATATATATATATATATATATATATATAAACGTGTGTACACATATATCGATTTTTGTATACGTCGTTGTACTTATATATAAGTATACACGGCTCCCATAAATATATCAATATGAATACATGCATATGTACATACATGAGTAAATATGTCTTAAAACAGTCATGGTCACATGCATACATTTTGCCACTTATCTATATCACAAATTATTCATGTTTTATCATCAAAATTATAAATTTTTTCTGTTTGCTAAATACTCAATTACAAGAGTCCTTATATTAGGTTGTCCCACATGAAATGGCCATTTATGAAAAGAAATACTTGCTTGATGGCACCGTACAATTATTTTTGAAATCTGTAAATTTTTAGCATAAGCTCAAACAGTTGTCTTTGTATCAGTTTTCACAGCATCCTTTTAATTCTCATCATCAACAACTGATTGAGAGCATCTTTAAGTGTCAGTGTCCAGGCCCATATCTCTGGAACAAAATTTATCAAACCAATGTCGTGAGACAACCTAATTCATTAATGTTATGTCTAAAAGCATATATTTGATCTTTGAATTCTTCATTTTTATAAATGAGAATAAACTCTTAAGAATTCCTAGTCAATTATTTATAAATAGAAAATACTCCAAAATTTTTCAAACAATTAAACTTATATTACGTGTTCCTGTTACCATAATGTTTTTTTAGATCCATTCTATATTCAAAACAATGGTCAAAACAATCTCAGCAACACAAAAATAAGTTCAATTGTCTATTCGAATCTTGGAATGATAACAACTCTTCTAAAATTTGTTGACAATACTAAAAAAAATATATGAAATGTGATGTTGAAGTACTTGAAAGATTTTATTTAAAATGCATTTCAAAGCATTGATTTTAAAGAAGGAGGAATGGATGACGAAGGAAGGATAAGTTGAGGGTAGCAAAATAAGAAGATTTGATTTTAAAATGGAGACAATGAAAGTAGGAAAGAAGTGTCAAAGGTTCAAAAATGGGTCCTACATGACCTGTCTATAGCAAATCACCAGCAACATGCTGATTGTTATTTCCTCTGAACAGAGTTGATGCGAGGGATGAGAAATGGATTCTATTTCACCATGAAAGTGCCATTGTCAGTAGCTCAGTCACAATGATTGACCAGACTTATGACCCAAACTACAGCAGACCTTCATCCAAAGAAGATCTTATTGAATGTATGGTGGGATATATTAGAAATCATCCATTAAAATGATACCAAAGCAGTCAGAGCAGAAGTTTAATACCAACAACTTTGGCATTTTATAATAGTTTTGGATAGGAAACATCTATCCAAAGTGAGCAGAAAAGGGGTCATTCATCACGATAACTTGCATCTTCATACCATTTGAGTGACCGAAGATCTTATCGAAACATTGGGCTGGAAAATCATATTTTCTTGACCTTGCTCCAACTGACTGTCATTAGGTTAAGAGTTTGCAAAACCATTTCAATAGAGATAGACTCACATCAAGAGAGGATGTTGAAAATGTGTTAGTCTGTTATTTTATGTCAAAACCATAGGAATTTTTAAAATCTGGTATTGAAAAACTTCTTATGGAATAAAGTTATCAAAAGTGTTGAGTGTGTTAAATATTGAGTGTATCTATAATCATGTTCATATTTCTGTTTCCAAATAAATCAAAAGATCACACAGAACTTTCATTGCAACCTAATAACTTATTCCACATTGGTCATCAATTCCATTCCTCCTACCCAAAGTTTAAAATCAAAGATTAATATTTTGAAAAAAGGCTTTTAAATTTTCTTTTAAATTTTAAATGTTTCAACAGTAAGTTTTTTCAATTCAAAGTAATAAATTTGTACATTTTTCAAAATCGATTTTCAAATTTTTACTCATTTTTAAAAAATCTATGAAGTGTTTTATTAGTAACATTTTACCAAATGATATGTGCATTTATTTTTAAATGTTTTTCAATTGTTTTAATTTAAATATAAAATAAAATTCTTGTTTATTATGAATGTGCAATTCTCTTTGTACATTATAAAATGATTTTCTCATAATGAATGCTCTTGTATATGTTATATATAAAACATGTAATGAGATCATTTACATCAGATATGACAGAAGGAAATTTAATTTTATATTTTGCATAATCAAATATTCAAGATATCTAAAATTCAGAAATGATATTCATAATGAATTTTAAGATTATTTATCAAAAACAAACAGACTTGACAACTTCTGGGCCAGCTCAATGCTTGTTGTGCAAAATCTACAACGTAAGAATAAATCTGAACAAGTGTATCTCCAAGAATGCTGAATTTTTTTTCACAACATTGCATACTTTTACAAAAATTTGCCAGCTTAAAAAAAAAAGAAGCAATTACATGCATATTATCCAATATCTAATCCAGTTATACTGCCTGCAAATAAGAGTTGTCCCTCGTATTATAGTTAATGTAGGAAATTCTTTAAAAAAGACTACTGTTACTATTGTTTATTGTTGACAAGTATTTCTTTTCATCTTGTTTTTGTTACTTTTAGTTAAAATGCTCAGGTCATTTTTAAATTCTATGTCCATTTAGCAAGCAAAGGTTAAAAATTAAGAATAAGTATCCGACAAGCTTTGAACTTATATCCCCTCTCCTTAAGTCATTCAGGCCTGAGGTTATTTAAGGGTTACAAAGCAAAAATATAAAAGATGGATTTAAGTTTCCTTATTTTTTAAGAAACCCTGGAAAGTCATACATTATTTTGAAGGTTATAAGATATTGATTTCATTTATGGTTAACATAGTGGTCATGTGATCTCATTACGCATTTAAAATGGCCACCATATTCAGAATGGCAATAAAATTCAAAGTGCACCTATGTGTACTCCCAGTCTGAATGAGTTAGGAGCCTGTCCGGGACATCACCTCACCAATTAGGCTACTAATGCTAACTAGGAGTCATTCAATTTTAGTCATACTCTGATTCTTCATTATTCAATTTTTCCTGCATGCCCTATCATTTGCTTACATTAAGTAGTAGTAGTAGACCAAATTGTTTCAAGTTGTATGAATTCTTAGATGAAACATAATCAAAAATTAATAACTATAATGTTAAAATGGACAACTTGAAACTATTATATCTACTACATAGACAACAAAAATAAGATGAAAAAAGTCAAAAATGAATAATAATGACAATGCTTCACTTAAGAGGTTTGGGCAGCTTAAGGCTAATACTACAACATGGACAACAAAAATGCTCAGTAGCCTACAATCAGTTCTTAGACAACAAAGATTAGAATATTAGTCTGAATTGTAGGTCGAATAATGACAATACTTCATTTTAAAATTTCAAATAAGAGTTGATGACTTTAACAGACATTAAATTTGGTTAAATTCTTGGAGAAGTCTACATGCAAAAATATATGCATATATTTATGCTTATATATGCTTCACCAAAGGTTGGCAACTTTTTTTTTCTCAAAATGCTTACTCCCTTAATCAGGCTATGTCAATGACCTTACCTGAGTATCTCCTGCCTCTTTATGTCTGTTTCTTTCTTGATGTCCTTTTTCTTTTTATTACCTGTATATTTTATTACCTGTCAGTCTCTCTTATTGTTCTTTGATGGTCAGCTGATATGTATTTATGCTGACCAATAATATGTCCTTACTAACTCGGACAATCGATGCTTGGGTATGCCATACTCCTAATTTCCGCTGTCTACAAACCTGCCTTCCTGCCTATTTACCTGCCTACCTGCCTGCCTCTCCAGGTAAGCTATTAATGTCTGCCTTCGACAAAGATCTCCAAAGAGGATGTCTATGTCTACCCAGTCTTGGTTTGGTCACTAAATATGTCACTTTTAATTAAGTTTTGAAAAATTGCCACAATGCAATAGATAAGTTGTTATGCAGTAATGTAATTAAAACAAAAATCTGGAATCTATCCAAAATGACTTAAAAGGGTTCCAAAGAAGGTAAATCAGTAATATATATATATATATATATATATATATATATCACACAATTATTTAATTATTATTAAAATGTATATATATATATATATATATATATATATAATTCATTAACTTGAAAATTTAGAAATTTAGAAAAACAACCAAATTATAAATTTTTCATATATTTTTCCATTTCTGATAATGCATAAATAAAATAATTTTTAGAAATTTATGAGGTCCAACATTGTTATGGGGATCAGGTGATAGTATCACATTTCAGTGCCATTATTCAGTTCTCTCTTGGATACTTCAAATTACTTATTGTTGAAAAAAATCTTTCTACTTATAAAGAAATGTATATAGAAAGGCACTACTATCCCACAAGAAGTGTTCTAAAAAAGTCAGAGATAAGTGAAAAGTAAGGAAAAGTCACATTCCTCCAAGATATTTGATATTTAATAACTTTAGACATTTTTAAAAAAGGTTTGTGTCAATAGTTGCATTTCCCAGCTCAGAAAAGAGATTTTTCTGACCAGTTTCATGAGAGAAATGAATGTCGGTAAGAGATGAGTATTGGGAAGGAACTTGATTATAAATTTATCATCCGTGTCATAATCTTTTATATCAAGGCATGGTCAGTGTCGAGAAAGCCCTAAGAATTAGGGAGTGGTAAGTGCAGCCCCTGTCCCAGGTTCTTTGTAGTATGTTAAAAATGTTCAATGAATTCAAAATCATATCAAAATATTCATATCAATCATTTTCTTCATAATTTTTTTTGTTTATAACAATTGAATAACATGACAATCAATTTATAACATGAATTTAAATTGTTCCAAGTTTTATGTCCCTTGCTTTATGTTATCAGCCAGTTATTGATATCTAAAACCCCTGTCAAGTGGTCATATACACATATATATAGAGAGAGAGAGACTCATAAGTAAATAGTTACCAACTAGAGAGATTTTTTGATATGAAATTCTGAAACTTTATTAGCTTGTCATTTTGGTTCATTTCAGATTATGTGTTTTTATGTGGTTCTCACTTCCTATAAATATTGACAGACAAACGATAGAACTAAGGCAAACAGATCAGATGAGATTGGATCAAATTTCTTTCAATGCTGTGGATCAGTGGAGGTGTTCATTCTACCAGTCAAACATGTTGTGTGTTTATCATGAATTCTGAAAACTTGGATCACTTTTCTCCATTCAATCATCAGATTCTTTAACAAATATCAATTTCTGATCAGTATGACTTTTAGGCTTCTTAGATATCAAAGTAGATTAGTACAGAGCCATAATAGCTGGGCATTTAGTAACAAACTGGGTACACTGTCAAAGAGTCATCAAGACTTGGCTATCTTGCTGACCAATGTTTTGCGGCAAGTGTTTAAGTACCTTCAGGGATGTACCTTTTAGTGTTATTTTTCATAACGTATTTCTATACTTTTTATTACTTTGTATTTATAATTATGGTTGTTTAGCATTGGAAATAACCTTAGTCATCTCAGCTTGCAGAGCTACTGAGGAAGTGTACCAATCTTAAACAGTGGTCTCAGTATGCAGGAACTGATCTCCACTTTGAACAACCAGCACTGACTGATAGAGTGAAAACAAAACTAAAACACTCCTTAGACTTATATGCTGGATTGTATGCCCAATGAACTGGGGGCTTTCCTTGTCCTGATTTTTGGAAGGTCTGCACAGCCACCTACAAGCCTGCAGGAGATATTAAGACCATCCTCTCTTGATTTCTGCGAACAAGGATCAAGCCAACAATTTTAGTTTTGATTCTCTACCATAATTCTTCAGGGCATCTCCAGTTGAATGTCAGTAGTGTCTTTCAATGTGACATTCTAAATGTCAAAGCATTTTCTTGTCCTTCCACCTTCAGAACAATAAAATCAAATTAGGTACTTGATATCAGTTGGCTACTTCTAATGACTAATTTGTCAAATAATTCAAGGAGAATTTTTCATTGATTTTCCACATTTAAACTCCCATCATGTTATTAAATTATTCAGGTGTTTTCACTTGTTTGCTAGAATATTTGATCTGTTAGCTGATCATTAAAAGAGCTTTAATAATCTGTCATCTCACTATAATGGATCTAGTGCTGTGAAAAGTCAGACAGATATAAGATCAGTATTTTTTTTTGTTATTTAGCTGGAATAGTATATTTTTCAATGGGAAATAGGATGACCTGAAAACTTTATGTTCATAAATATCACTTTAGATTAAACATGTCCAAGCCAAAGTAATCAGTCTGAGAAATGAAACTATGAAATCTGCTGTGAGAATGAGGAAAACAATTATTAGAAAATCCAAGTTTATTCTGTTTCACAATTATCTATTGGAGGAAGGTAAAGAAGTAGTATACATAGTTGGTGACCAATCCATGAATGCCTTTATACCTTATATATATTTATACAAACTGTGAACTCTTTCTCTCTTTTTTTGGTTTCTTTTGTTTTAACAAATAGACAACACTAAAAATAGATTGAAAAAAGACAGAGAATTAAAATGGGGTTTTAAAGTACAAACTTGGTTCATTCCTGGCCTCAAGGTGTGACATAGTATCAAATTATTTTGTATACTTTTGTTTTATATAACCACTTAGCAATGTACTGAATGTACAAATAGAATTCTCTGTTTGTTACACTAAAAACTCAGTAACCATTGATACTAATTTGCATTTGAGTTTATTGAGACATGTTACTAGGAATGGAATACCATATTTTTTGCCATATAAGATGCACTTAGGTTTTTTTTTTCAATCCAAATATTATACTGTATCCAATATTCTAGTATTATGGATGAGAGATTGAATATTTTTGCATTGTACAGCTAAGAAGTTGTGGTGAGAAGTCATTTAGAAATGCCCTAGTAAGATATTTGTCTTTGAGCTGGTAGATATGGTTTTGTTTTGTTTTTTGTTTTCTTTATCTTTGTTTTCATAGTCAGAAATTAATGCTTGCATAGTCGATAGAATCACATAGTTACACCTAAACAGTCACTCATTCAGTGTTCTTCAAACCACAACATTACCTGAGTAGGTAATCAAATCAGAATGAATTTTACAAATGCCAAAAATAAGATATTTTGAACAATGATGCAAAAAAGATTTCTTAAAAAGGTTTATTTACAAGTGTAAATGATCAAGCTTATTATGTAGATATATATTTTTGTTTCAACTCTGAATTCTCATTTTGTTCATTCACAATCTATATCTGCTCTATTTGTTTCTTTGAACACAACAATTATCTTACGGTAACAGCAATGCTACATTGATGCAGCTACCCAATCAGTGGCAGGTTTGACTCCTGCAGCAATCTGATCTTCTTTAATTGTTTATTCTTTTTGTGTTGTCGTGGCTAAATGATGTATTCACCGTGTAATAACAGGAGATCATTTCAAATAAGGGTTTCAATAATCATTCTGTCAGATCATATAGCCATTTCTTAATAACATAATTGTTGCATTGAAAGAAACAAATAGAGGAGATATAGACTGTGAGAAAACTGAATGAGGATTTGGAGTTGAAACAGTTCTTTGGGCCTTTGCATTATCGCTAACTGTTTAGCTCAATGGTAAGAGCAAAGCTACATTGAAGCATATGTATTTTTGCATATTTGTAGCCCAAAAATCTATGCATTAAGTGGTTTCTGTTTGACATCATTTCCAGTCTGCAGAGAATTAATGCTATTTTTTGCTGCTAGGAAGATCAAGGAAGATCATTGCATTGAATTCTGAGCATAAAAGATTCTCCTAACTATATCCATTTCCTTTGCTCATGAAGAGCATTAAAATCAAGAGGGGGTGTTTGGGGGGGAATCAAGGATTTTTTTCACATGTATTGTATACTTGTCATTCCTGCAGAACAGTCTCATACAGGATCTGCTACACTGATTTTAATCTTATTGCTAATAATAAATACACTTGTTCAAAAGTTATCTTCATAGGAAACCAATTTTATTTATAAAAGAGCTAGTTTGCAAAAAAAATGTTTGAATGTGTATAATGTAAGAGACAGATTCGTATTGATGACAAAAGCTCTTTTCTTTTCTCTTCAGAAAACAGTTATTAAGAAGTCATGGTAAAACTTTTTAATGGGTTCTCCAAAGAGCTGGATACTTTTATCAGCTTATAACTTAGCTAAAATAGCATTATAATGATAAAACCTGATTGGAAAAAATCTCATTCACAGCTTCTTCATTCCATCAATTAGATACTATATATTTCACTCCATTTAGATATTAATAAAAATGTCCAAGATGATTAATTGTTGAACTTTATGATTACTAGATACATTTTAAACCGCAGGAGAAATCATGAGTTCTTCTTGTGTCATGACTGGCACTAGACATAACAGCAATTTTCTCCGGTTGCCGAAGTAAATTATTGTAGAAAATAGTAGGATGAGCATTCGCACAGACACTCACCACTTCCTTGTCACATGATTAAATGTCAGTTGGAAGAATGAAGAGAAAAGTGGATCTATGCCTTTTTCAAGAGCTTAAGATCACAACCAGAATTTGAACCCAAATCTTCAAATCTGTTTTTAAAGCTGCTATTTATTCTGCCTCATTCAGTACCTTTAATTATTACAGTTTAATTCTTTTATTGTCTAGGGTTGTTCAAAAACTTCATTTTGACTGGATTACTATTGTTAGATATCTTGCTATCTGGTCATTACTGCATGAATGACTGAGTACTATGCATTTCTCTCTACTTTCCTAAAGAGTAAGATTATAAAACTTCATTCAGGTTTAGAATAAGAATACATACATTTTCGGGCACAGATCCATAGGCGGGGTTCAGAAATCATAAATTAACCTTATAAACAAAAATGTATTATTTCCATTCTCTAATTTGACAGATGAAGTAAAAACAAAATGTTCTTGATTTTTTTTTTTTTTTTAATTTGGACCTCCTGCTCAAAATCCTGGATTCATTCCTGATTTTTTTTGGTTTTTAACAAATCTTTCTTTCTTTCTATTTTTGACTCTTAAAACTATCATGTCAATTATTGTCTGATTTTCTGAGAAGATAATAATACATGGATTTTATTTCATTTTACCTTTCTCATTTTTCTGTTTTCTTTGAAGCAGTTAAATGATTCTAATAGTTCTATTACTTGGTACAATTTTCAGAATTTACAATTTATTGTTTTTTTCAAGTACATCTGATTTTTATTTTGACTTTGCTGTTTGATCAGATATTAATTTTAAAAGATTTTTTAGAGAGAGCTGTTCAAATCCCTAGAGCCTATCTTATCTCAAAATTAAATGATGTTGAAATGAGATTAATACAAGGAAAAATCAGTTGAACTACTGTTGCCACCAAAGGTGTCGAAGGGTTCTATCCCTTCTTATTTAGATGTTCGTGGGTGTGTTTGTGTGTCCCAAAGCTCCCGGCCCTATCATTCTGTCTACAGACTTCAAAATTAGCATCAGTACTTCACTAGACCCATTCTATGAATATTTTTTTGATTTATGGAAACAAATTTTTTTGACAGGTCTAGAATCTCCAGAATCTAGATGTTTCTTGGTGTTTTTTTTTTGTTTTTTTTTACTCTGTTTTAGATGTTTTCCAGTCGAAAACACCAGTAATGTCATGAATAGAATTTATTCAGACCATATTTGATTTCACTGGAATTTTTTGAAATGACTTCAAATTTCAATTCTCCTGTTGTTCAATTATTGCCTGTGATAGTGAGTTTACTTTTATTCTGATTTTAGCACTCATCTGAAACTTCACAAATTAATGAATTATCAATCTGTGTGTGCATGCTCTTTTGGAAGTATTCTCTTTCTAGTATTTTCTACTACTTCTGAAATTGATCCAGATATTCAGGTTAAAGCTTTAAGCCTATCAATTTCTGCCTAATCATGAAGTAAGTTCTAGAACCCCTCCGCATAGATATTTTAGTAATTTTTATAGACCATCTTTCTCTACAATTGCTTCATTCTTTCAAATCTGAAAAATAAGATTGATTAAAAACCATTAACCAAACCTGTTGACATAGGTGTCTTTAGTTTTCAAGTTGGCCTGGTTGGCTATGTATGGATGTATCAAGCTTACAGGCTGTACCAATGGAATTTGAGGGTTGAAACTTCCAACATTTACTCGTTAGAAAAAAAAATGGGATTTTTTTGTTTTTTGGAAATTCCTACCATAAATAAGTTTTCAGTGGGATGGGAGGTCTATTTGCAAATTAAGTTTATGCTCAACTGATCCTTAAGGTTATGTCTGTCAGCGTTTTTTTGAAAATTCAGACTTTCTTTTTGATCGCTGTATAACAAGAGGTGATATTAACTTATTCATTGATCAACCCCAATGCAACATACTGCCAGCAGATTTTGGTCTCATGACAATTTCTATTGAGAGACTAACCAGACCTGTTCTATATTATCGTTATTTTCTTTTCATTCCAGTGACATCTGATGTCTAGGGGAAGGGGCAGTGTCAAGTAACAGCAAGTCTCCTCAAATGTACAGCCTTCTCTTCAGTATTAATACCAACCCCAATTCTCTCTTGAATCTCATACTGTTCCAATTTCTTTTGGACTGTACCGAGTCATCTTATATACAACTGTCACTTTCATATTCTACTATTTTCAAAGCTGTCAGACGAAGTCATAATATTTGTCTATTTTTGTAGACAGAATATGTTCTCCTCATCTGTAAATTTGGTTGTGCCTCCTGCTCTGGATAAGATGAACTTTGTCGAATTCATAAAGTATCAAGGAAAGCCTTTTAGTTTGTTTGTGCTCATCTGGTTATATCCAGGTCTTTGAAAAAAATACCTGTGATTAAATATCACTCTCTCCTAATCATGTCTACTTATGTATTCTCTTCTGGCTAGTTGGCCGAATTTATTGACAGTATATGTCAGCATATCCATCTATTTATTTCTCTCTCTCTCATTTGCTGTTTTCTTCTATTTTTGACAGGAATAGTTTTAATATGCTTATTTTGATATCTACTAAGCTTAGTTTAATATGACACAAGACCATTAAAATTGAGCACCTGATAAAGATGAAACTTATCACTGTATTAGTGATCTGTGAAACTAACTTGCTAAACATTATTCCATGGCAAGCAACTCAGTCATTTTTTGATCTTTTTGCAATTCTTCATTATGAATGATATGATCAGACTATTTTTCTCTTCTATTTGTTCCTTTATTCAATGTTTTGGCTGTGTACTCTCCAGCCTTCATCAGGTGCTGTTGGTTCTAAAATATGGAAACACTTCTCAGAACGCATGCTTGATTGGACTGGACACATCACATCCATTTTGTTTTTTTCAATATCTGATCAAATTTTTGGTGTATAATTTAAAGTTGTTTCCTTTGCATTGGATGATCTCTTTGCTTTTTTGGACAAGTCCCTCATGATGAAAGGTTCCCAAATGCTGTTGATATCAATGCTAATTAGTTTTACTGAACCTGGAGGTCTCAGGAGTACACACAAAAAATTTCATGGGTTTATGTTGGCTGGTTTTTGCGGTAGACGAGTATACATGGAATAACGGATGGATGGATAGATTTTTGGTGAATTATAATAAGATGAGTTAAGCCACAGAAAATATGTCTTCGCTCCTATTTTTTTGATAAATAACTGGCCACATAATTCAAGGGAGAACTGATAATCTTATCAATGTAGGCATCAACCATTTTGCCAGTTTATATATCTGCCCTTACTGTAACTTCATCCCATCATGTCAATGTAGCATCTGCTTCAATATAACTCATTCTCTTCTCCTTGAATTCCCAAAAATAAAAAGAAGTGTCGTCTGGAGAATTACAGAAAATAACATTGGGATTTTGACGTGATCTATTGTGAGTCTCCAGTCATGGTAATTCTTTAAGCTGCCAGCTAAAAGTGAGAACCAATCCGTTCTTTTTGCTTGTTTTCAATTATTTCTTGTAATGTTTGTCTGCTCAACATATTACATTACACTCTGCTTGTTTGCTAGATTACTGTCAGTTTTTACTCTCTGCAGACGGTGCCATTGTTCCTGATTGTCTTATTGCAATTACCGTTGGGGAATTGTGCAGGTTATTTGAAGTTTAATCAATATCCATATAAACTTTTTTAAGAAAACAAAAATAAAACCTATTTCTTGTATTTGCGAAAATAGAGCAACACTCACTGAACACTGAGTTTTATTGTTGCATTATTATTGATAAAAAAAGTATTGTGCAATATCCCTACCTTGTATGAATGAATCATTGACACCCATACGTGTATTAGAACTAATTATCTAAAAAAATTTATCTAAAAGAACAAATCTAAAATTGTTTTTAAAAATAGATCTTTTATATCAAATAATCTAAAAAATACCAACACAATATTTGAGCATTTTTGGTTCAAAATTACCACAGAGACCCCAAAATGTATTTTTAAAAACAAAAACCCCAAAAAACTACTTTTTTAGATGGTGTTTAATGGTATGCTCATGCAAATTTTCATGGTTGTAGTCCCTAAAATTTGACCTAGAGTGCCTCCACACACACTCACAAACACTGACTCAGAGAGAGAAGAATCTGTAGTATACTTGGTTGGTTAGGCCACGGTGATTCGATATTGTCTCACTTTCTGCTAGCACAATAGTGCAGTGTCAGATTTATGTATAAGCTAAATAAACTACGCCTTGGTGCCTTACAATCCACAGGGGTCCAAAGATATTTGAAAGGCTTATATGTTTTCATGTTTATTATAAGGGACACCCAAATTTTACATAGCCTCGGGTCTCGCCATGTCAAAATCCAGCACTGCAATAGTATCTCTATCAATTATTACCATTATCTTGAAAAAGTATTGTATAATGACAATCCATGTTTCACAGTATAGATCAATGATCCAAAAAACATGGTGCAATATTACTTAGTATAATTATATAGTACCTATCAACTACTGTTATCTTGAACAAGTACTGTGAAATGTGCGCGTGTATGCACACACTTTTGACTATAGCGACAAGTGACCCATACAAAGATTTTTTTTTTAGAGTTATTTCTCCTTGGACAGCAGGAATCAAAAACTCTCAAAAAAATCAACTAATTATTGCATTTCAATAAAAAAAATGTGGAAATATTCTCAAAAACAATTGCTCCCCGCCATGATGAAATCACTATAATTAAACATTTGATTTCCTTTATCATTGCCTGCTATGAGATGTTTCTGACAAAAAAACCTCATATGTTTTTATCAAAAATCAGCTTTCTCTTGATGGAGTCACATTTGATAAGTTCTATTACTCAAACCCTAAATCTTATAATTTATAAGTGAATATTTTAACCACTGAGCCATACGACAGATACAAGTATAATTAGGATTTGTATGCACCAGTGGCCAGTGTTATTGCTGCCAAGCTAGATAATAACAGGATTTCTTTTATGTCTATCTTTGCTAGAAGCTGTATTTCTATGTCTATCTCCAGAATTGTCTTATAATAAAAGATGGTATAGATTTGTTAATCTCTCTTGTAGCTAACTTTGGTTCTAAAGAAGAAGGAATTGTCATTTACTTCTGGACATTGTCCATTCAGAACCACAACAAATAAAAACATAAAGAGAGACATTGTGGCTTTTCTTAGTTTAAAGATTCTCATCAAACCAACCTACCAATGTAACGGACAACTTCTCTCTTTGCATAAGAAGCTGTGAAAACTATGTAAATACTGGTTTATCCACATTGTCAAAAAATAACTGCAGTGTTCAAATAATTTTGTAATTACATTGTACTTATATACTTATAAAATATCAAAACCATTGTGTTGCCTGGCATTTTCTCACATATGTTCAACCAGAAAGAAATTGATTTTTTACATCTCAGTAAAAAAATAAGTAAGGGAGACTGCTCTATACTTTATACAGGATATATTGTTAATTTAAGTTGTCAAAATATTCCTAAAGTCAAAACCTTGTATAATTTCATGAAATCACTATAAAAATACGTTGGGTTTTAAAGAAGGAATTGACACTAAGTTAAAATTTCACTGGGGATCCAAGCAGTGTTGCCAACTCAAAAAATTCTTCTCATGCTAAATCAACTTCAAAATAGTATCAAAAATTGTTAAAATGCACTAAAACTATTGTTAGCCATTTAAATGGATAAATATGGCTGGCTGAGTCCTTTAAAAATGGCTGAAGAAATGGTGCTAAATGCGTTAAAAATGGCTGCGCTTGTTTTTATATGCAGCCAAAACAAGAAACATGCTAAATTTAGCAATACTGGCTTGTAACATATGTATCAAAGTTTTGTCAAAATGTAACCTTCTGATGGGGCGTCATGATTTTTTAAAAATTTCATATTGATTTCTGTCTTCTTGCCTACACCCCTAGAGTTTTCTTTTCATTTCGGCACAAATTACAAGTGTTGGTCTTGAAGTAGTCAGAGAACTCTAGACACCTCATTCATCCCCCTGGTTCTGCCAGTGTTCTGTGAGAAATTATTTGGCCACTCTAAATTTTCTAACTGCAAAATGAGAAGACCTGATTTAGGAATTAATTTGTTTCACCTTTTGCCTGTACGTGACATCATAATTTTCCTCTGATCTGTCCAAGCTGAGAAAAAAAAAAAGTTATAATATATCACATTAAAAAGATGTTGAGTGAACTGACTGACTGACTGACTGTTAAGTGTCACTGCCAGCTTCTTATATAGCCTGAGAACTCTTGTGTGTGAAAACAAAAAACAGTTGTCAAGAAACAAAATGGCAACCTTCATACCTACACGAAAATGAAAATTTCAAGCAGAAGTCATTTCTTTACTAAAAGGGACAAATTCAGGCAAATGTAATGAGAATACGATTGATTTTGATTCTCACTGGGAAAATAATTTTGTCACGGTTTATGATGAAGGTACTTGCTTTTTGCTACTTCTATCCAGACAGGTAAGGTAATCATGGGATAGTGCTTTGCCCATGTGCTCACTCACCCAACTTTTTTCCCTGTCAACCATCATGGCAAGTCATTGATGAGACACTCGTCAAGATTACTAGCTTTTGTTCTGGGCACAAGGAAAAGTGATTTCATGTCTTTTCTAGGGCTATTTGTGCATTGTGAATATGAATTCAAACTGAACTTGCCAATTTCCTTTGCAATACTGATTGGTGTTGGTAATATTGACTTTTTTTGTTAAAAATTGTACTAGCAGGGTTAAAGGTGAATCACTTCTTGTGTAGCCAAGCGATTAATTCAACTAACCACATAGAGCAAACATGCAGTTTTACTGGAAATTCCATGGGTAATGATGACTAAGATATTATCATTACTCTCACAGAAATATTTCCGCAGTTAAAGTATAAAATTTTATTAAAGAAATTGGAATGTATCTATATTAACTATTATGACATGCAAAAGCAAATGAAACTATATTCCTGCGGTGTACTACTACTATAACTTGATTTTTAGGCTTCAGAATTGTGAGATAGGAGTAATGAATATATGATAGTTATAGTGAAGGTTGGGTCCCTTTTGTTCCTATTCAAACATGATCATCTTCCATTTTTTACCTTTGTTCATTATATTGCAATCGTGGGTGCGAAGGGAGACATGATGAAGGTTGAGTTCCTTTTGCTCCCATTCAAGCATAGATACCCAATTCCATTCTTACCCTTGTTTATTACATTGCAAGCGTTGGTGAAGAGGGAGAAGAGAAAAAATGAAAGATATAAGGAGTGAATAATAATCAGATAACATGATGGTCATACATACAATTAAGAAAAATGATAATATAATTATTTAGGAACTTTGAACCCAACTTCAACTATTTACTCTCAGGTGCCAAATAAACATCCTCCCTCCCTATTAATTTTTTTTTTCTTACCCCCCCACTCAGACCTTATTAGGACCCCACCATTCATTGGATTTCTCATGTTCTTTTGCTCTGTAAATATTTCTTTGATGTAATGATTAGAGTACTGTTTCTTTTATATATGAAAAAATTCTTAAGAATTTCCCATCAAATGTCATCAAATCAGCCTCAGAAAAAAAAAACGCAAATAGTAATTAAATCCACGAGTTTCAAGTACGCAAAATTGAAGGGTCTTCTGTACCTGTTGCATTAATCTTATCTAATTTTTTGCCCCCCACCCCTCGCTCACTTGTTTTCAATTTTTTTTTTGAACCCCCAACTATAAAAAAAAAACACCCCGTTTATTTTGCACCCGAGTGTGAAGAACCATCTTTACTAGATTATATACCACTTACGCTTTGATAATTTGAATGCAGATCTGTACTACTGAGGTGAAGTGGAAAATGCGTCATTGATAGCTGTAGCTATAAAAATTTTAAAAGATTTATTCACGGTTGAGATATTGTCTTCATGAGTATTTTTTTATATTTGTTTTCTGTAAATCTTTTCATGGTGTCGAAAATTCTCTAGAAAAAATAAAAAAACGTTTTTGAAGAATTTTTTTCAAAATCTACTGTTTTTTCCTTCATTGTTTCTCCACGTTCTCACTGGAAGAAGACTATTGTTGTTACCTTGCAATCGTGATTAAAAATGTCTTTGAAAAAAAGTTTAAAGAATTGTGGGGAAATGTTTATGAGTGACGGCTGTCAGGATTGTTTTTTAGAACTATGTTACTTCTTCAGGCCAGGAAAAACTCTCAGACATGATTTGAAAAAATTTAAATCAATTGAGATGCTTGTCTATAATCCCAAGTTCTTAGAGGAACTGCTATTGTGTGCAGTGGAATATCGTGCTTTGTATCTTGGGTGTGTTCACTGCTAAAGATGCACAAAAATGAAAAAAACATTTTAGTGTCTGTGAAAAGCAATGGAGAGTAAAAGCCTTTTTGGTACAATTTAGGGAAGGTGGCCCTGATTGTTAATTGAGAAGTATTGCTCCCGCATTCGACATTTAAACAACAAACTAATAAAAAGGAATAAGAGAATTAATGAAAAAAAAATTTGGAGACTATTATCTGTATCTCATCCTAATTCTGTTTTCCATTAATTCTCTAATTTCTACTATCAGAACCAGTGACCAACTTCCCTGCATTGTGTTGAAAAGGCTTCACATGTCTTTTGCTTTTTATAGTTTTGAAATATTTTTATGTTTGTGTGCATCCATAGCAGAGAGTACAAGCAGGGTTGTTTTTGTCTTCCTTTATTTTGTGCCTCTTTCTTTATTGATCTTTTTCTATCTATTTCTTTTACTTTCTTTGTTTTTTGCTTAAATATTCTCTTTCTTTCTTTCTCCTTGAATTTTTTTTTCTTCTCCTTCTTTCCTTCACTTAATTTTCTCAGTTATGAATTCCTTTCTTTTTATCTTTATATTTTCTTACCTTCATCACTTTCCTTCACCTCTCCCTGCTTTTTCCTTCCTTTTCTTTCAAAGACTCTTTTTTTTCTTTTTCATTTATTAAAAAAAACTTCCTTTTTTTTCTTTCCCCAAATCTTCTATTTGTTTATATCTTCCTTTTCTTTTTCATATTCCAATTTATCCACCCCTCTATCCCTATTGACATTTATTCATTCCTTCCTTTTTTCTCTTTATTCTGCTTCAATACTCTCTCTTTGCTCTTCATTCCTTTTTCATTTTTTCCTCCTTCATCATTTTTTCTTTCTTCATTTCATTCAACCCATCCACTTCTTTTAATATTCTTTCATTCTACCTTTCTCTTTTTCTTTTTCTTTCAGTTACCATCATCTTCTTCTTTCCTATGATTTCTTAGTTCCATCTTTTTTTACCCAATCATTGTTTTGTTTCTTTTTTTTCTTTTTCTTACCTTTTTATCTATATAGTTTATGTGTATATATAGGCATCTCCATTAGTTAATATCTATCTAGACTTTATCTCAAATTTATTTGTAACTCTTCATATCAATCTATCTGTTCATCTCTCATCAATTTGGATTTCTTTACTTATCTATCTCAGGGTCTACTGCTTACCTGTCTATCAATCTATCTCAGCCCGTACCTACCCCTCAGATCTCTCAAACACGCCTTGCAATGGTGCACTACTAAGCCATAAGATTTACAAGAACCCCCTCCCACATGAATCACCATTGACTCCAAGGCAGATGAGGGTCCCAAGTGTACCATCTCCATGGCCGAGTTGTATTTCTCCTGTTTCTAGCTTTCAGCCACTATGGGTCAATTCAATCTTACAACAATGATACTACCACAAATCTTGACGTCCACAATAGGGAGGGAGAAATAGATATGGCATTCAGCCACTACACATACGGCACAATACAGCTGGACCAATTCGATGAGGCACAGTTAGCTTCTCCTGATGGTGAACCCTGTAAGTATATAAAGATACATGTACTCATTTATGCACATGCACTGACCATAACATAGATGAATATACTTTATTTCCATTTGTCTATATCTATGCATACTGATATACATTTTTTTTCATTGAATCACCATAGTCCCACAAATCACCCAATCAAGAAGCCAAGCGAGCTATAGATTCTTCCATCTTTGCTTGTCTTTGTATATGTCCATGTCCATGTACTCCTGGTCACATATTGGGGGCTAAAGTGTTGGGTCAATAGACCTTGTAATTTTAGTGTGAAAGAGGCACAGACAAACAACAAAAGGCTCAAATATTAGTATAGATAAGAAAGAATGAAAGTTTAGATTTGTTTAATAAATCCTACCCATTGCATTACAGATCACCTTGATAGTTTATCATAAAATTGTATCAGTTTTCATTTTGTACCCATTGATTGGATGTATGTTAATCAATTTAGATAAATTGTATTTTTCCATTATTTTAGATATATTCCATCTGTTGTTCAAAAAATATACCTTCTTTTTCAAGTTCCATACAAATTATGCAACCTTGAAAGTTTGCATGCGTTCACCACTAAGCACCTTCTAAAAAGTTTTTTTTGTTTCTCTCTAAATGTGCTTTTTGGGTTTCTGTTGTCATTTCGAACCAACAATGTCCAAATCATGTATTGGTATATTTTAGATAATTTAAAATAGAAGATCTTTTTTTTTTTTTTTTTAAATAGTTTTAGATTTTTGAAATCTACCTTTTTAGATAATCTTTTAGATAATTTTAGATAATTAGATCTGGCTATGTTAATTCATTTATGCAAGGTATGGATATCCATATGTATATTGATATACAAGGATATATCGAAATAGAAAAAGTAAATTAGAGATTCAGTGGGAAATGAACCCATTACCTAGGTATTTATAATTCTCTACTGTGGTTATTTCAAAACTGGGATCTGTGGCCCCTTTGGGGTCCGACGAATAATTATTGGGAATCCACAGCAATGCTCCCTCAAAACTTAACCTTGCAAATCTTGTGGCAGGAAAACAACATTGTCCATCTAATCATAAATATGATTATTGTACACAGATCTCTGCAAATTCTGTACCATATGAATATAATCTATTTAAAATGAATATGATTTTTAAAGCCAAACATTGTCTATTATTGTAGTTCATTGATTACAGTTGCCAAAATAAATGATTAAAATAGAAGACTGCCAGAATATTTCCTTCATAGAAGGGATCCTTGAGATTTCAAATTTTTCAAACCACTCCTCAACTTGATCAAAATTCTCTATATACTTTTGAATATATATATATATATATATATATATAGTGTGTGTGTGTGTGTGTGTGTGTAGAATTTCCCAGCATCCTCATCTGTGAAGACCAGAGACTGAATACACAGTCAAAAAATGGTTTTCAGTGTTCACTTATCCTGTGTTGAAAAAAGAAATGGCAGCCCACAAGATATATATGCAACATTACATGTTGTTCCTTTCGAAGGTGTTCAAGATAGTAATAGAAGTAAAGAAGATGAAGCCCACGGAGATGGTTCAATTGGAAGCAGTATATGTTGGAAATGGCTTTTCAAATCCTTGGAAAGTGAATTTGACTTTAAGGACAAACTACACAGTGGTAGACCACAAGAATTTGGAAGTGATGCCTTGTGAGCTCTTTTGGATAATGACCCCGCAAAATCAATGTTGGAATTGGCTGAAAAACTTGGTGTTGATTACACAACAGTAGTAAGATGTTTGCAAAGTATGTAGAAGATTCAGAAAGGGGGAAAATAGCGTCCACATGAATTTGCCTCTGCAAAATATTGGCCAGTGTCTAAATCCGGCATTTCACCTCTTGTCAGACATGAAAAAGAAATTTTTGTTGAAGATGATCACCGCAGATGAAAAATGGATTCACTAGAATAATCCTAAGCATTGAAAATTATGGATCAATCCAGGACAGCGTGCAGCATCAACTGCAAACCTAACCTTTTTGAAAAATAGTCATTCGGTGGGATGAGACGAATACTGCCAAAGCTTGGTGAAACTGTTACTGCTGAATATGACAGTTATC
Source organism: Thysanoteuthis rhombus (assembly GCA_963457665.1). Lineage (NCBI taxonomy): Eukaryota > Metazoa > Mollusca > Cephalopoda > Oegopsida > Thysanoteuthidae > Thysanoteuthis > Thysanoteuthis major. The sequence goes on from OY735198.1 coordinate 75,787,389, forward strand.
ACCTTTGAAGTCTGAGCACTGCAATTGAAGAAAAAGACCATTTTTAATACCTTTTATACCTTTTGACAGCTGAATAGCATCATGAAACCATATATCGTCCACTAATCAATCTTGCCTTGTCAGGCAGACAGGTTGGGTCTATACTAATATGAAAATTGATAGATATCCTTCAATAAATTATTTTAGAATGCATTGATTGATATGGGAGAAATAAACTCTTCATGGTTTGGTCACTTGAGTGGGGAAGAAATTCTTTCTCGGCCCAGTGGATGTCAGTACTGAGAGTTTTTGACTATGTTCCTGGGTTTTTATAGATAGTGATGCAATCATCTCGATGTTGGTGTCACCTGAGTCAGGCCACCCCTTCCATCCATTCTTCACCTTGTTGTTCTGCCACTGATCAAAAAGATTTTAATGATTAACTCTTCAAAGCATCATGGATTAGATATCATCCTACCTTTGGTAGGTCATTTTTTTTAATACCACTTTTTTATCTTCATATATCTAGGAGCACAAAGGCTTGAATCCAGTCCCACCATTTTGCTTAGTATCAAGGTTGATCAACAGATGGCAGAGTAATTCAGAGTGGAAGAAAGATTTGTGTCTCAAAGATTTTTTGAAAAGGTCAAAACTTTTTCATGCACGTAATATATAATTCAAATTATATTGATAATGTACTTATTAAGCATATGGACCTCATAGGCAAAAAGTTACATACATCTGTTCTTTTATATCCATATATAAGTACATTATATACATATATATATATATATATATACATATATATATATATATATATATATATATATATAATGAGTTTGTGGGTATTATATCTCTGACAATATGATTTAAGTTGACAATTAGGAAAAAAATTTGTATTTGAATTAGATTTATGTGACTAACATGCTTCGCTTTAAGGCTTTATCAAAGTTGCGATTTCAGATGAAACAATCTTCAAAAGTTTGCCTTTCCCAAGAAACAACATCTCACAATATCATAATGCATGATCTGCAGGTACCAAAATCTAAAATTACAAATTTTTCACATAGCGGTTTCTTTGTAATTTCGGATACTTGGCATATGCCACCCAGGTTTGCCTAATGGACGGGCCGGCCAAGTCCATAATTAAAAGTAACTTTTGGATTACTTTATACTTTGGAAGTTTGTTTAACTTTGTGTTTTTTGTTCTTAATGGAATGTAAATTGCTTCCGCATAAATAAGGTGAAAAAACTGAAGAAACCCTGGATAATTGAATACCTCTCTCTTCTAACATCAAATTGCGAAAAAAATAATTTTGACTAGCCAGGGCTGCTATTGACTGTACTAATCCTGATGGGATACTCCATCACTCCAGACTATATCATCTTCAGAAATATGAATTTTTTGGTGTGTGGTTTCAATAGTTTATTCAGTCAATGTCAGAAGAAAGAACAAGATGAGATATCTTGGTTTGTCAAAACCTGATGCACTTACCAAAGTTGTCTCATACAAGTTGTCCCTTTGAAATATGAGAAGAATTCCAATGTGATGTTTGCTATACCAAATGTCATTCTCATCCCTAATCCTGACAGAGACAAATGTGTTTGGGTGTCACTCTCTCTTTCTCTCTGTACTGTCTGGGTTTGGTATATGTCTTTGATTTTTGGTTTTAATCTCTCATTTCTCCCACTCTCTCTTCTCCTCATTTATTTTCTATAACTGCACTGGCTCTCACACCATGCTGTATAACGTAACATACTTCGACTGTAAGAACATCAATATGCAAGATACATGAAGGTTTTAAACCTTCCTTTTTTGAAAGAAAAATATCCCATAATATATATATACACAGCATGATGCCCCCAGCAGATTGGATACCATTTTTTGCTCACAAAGCAAAGCTCCTGATGGTGGATTCATGTTCCACATCAAACCTATAACCTCTAAAAGTACACACACACACACACAGAGCACACACTACTGAAGATGGGAATATCTCCCAAAACATGTCCAGACCATTAAAAAAAGCATTTACAGATAAGTAAACCTAACTTCCATACACTTTACTCCTGAGTCTGTCTCACTCTCTGTAGTTCATATTATATATATATATATATATATATATGTGTGTGTTGTTGGGAAATGAATATATGATCCGACAGAATGATTATGGATTGTGTTATATTGAAACTCTTATTTGCAACCCTATGTTGAAACAGCTACCCTATCATTTGCCGGTTCAATTCATGCAGCAGCCCTATTTTTATAAGCAAATAATGCTTATTTGATTAATGTTGTTTAATGTAAAAATGTTTAATTTAAAAAATGGATTTTCAAATTTTTTAATGTAACAATGTACAATCTGTAATGAACCATTTGAAAAATCTCCTCTCATTTTATAAGCGCTCAACTGATGGTATTCAGCACTATTTTTAGCTAAGATCTACTTAATACATTATGCGTATGCTCATGCTTGTTATTTTATTAGTTCCCTTGTATACATATATACATATATATATATATATATATATACATTCATATACACATATACTTTGAGAAATAATAGAAAAACTCTGTCAATTTAATTTTTTTTTGTTAAATTTTCTAGTTGGTGTACAAACCTTTTATTTATATCATCAATGTTTTTCAAACATTCCAAAGTTGGTGGTTTTAGATCTTTTGACCATCATTGGTCATTATCAAGAAAATGTGATCGTGGTATTTAAAGAGATATTAGCATTATTTTTCATTGTGATTTTCTACCTTTATTTCAAGTGTCGTCTTTTTTAGTGTAGTCAGAAATAAATCTATCTAAATGTTAACTGAAACTAACACAACACGCTGACGATGTCATCTGCTCACATTGATGTTTCATGCACTAAAGAATACCTATGCCGAAAGATATCTTATTGATAATCGGTTGTTTTGCTTTAATCTGAAGAGCTTCCATTATTTGAAGTTTCTTCTTAGGGGTGATATTATGTTAAATTCTTATTGTCCACAAAGAGCTGACAAATATTGGCTGTTGGGCTCTGATTCTTCAAAATGTGCTTGTATATGGCACTCTGGTTGTTGAGATGACATGTCAATCTGCAAGAGAGGGTTGTTGTATTATATCCTATGAGAGACCTTTTTGTTGAGTGTGGTTCCAAAATGTGATCAATGCTATTTAGAAAATGAATGTGTTCAATTATTTAAAAAAACAAATTTCAAGTTTGAATGTTCTTATCTTATTACAACTTTTTTATGTATTTGCAGTTTATAAGGTTTTAATAAGATGAAAGGTTAAAGTCAAGAATTCGATTTTTAATTTAATTAAATGCATTTCTTTTAAACAGCATTTATCCCAAACTGTGATTTGACTGATTTTGTATCATTATGATTTTACCTCACTAAAAACTGACGAGTCATACACTGAAAACTATGACATACATAAAAACTGACAACAAGTCAAACAAAAAGGACAGTGTCAGATTTCTTCGATACGATAAATAGTATAGAATAGAATATATTTTATTTTACCAAAGAAATATTAACAAATTAATTTTTGCATATCTAATCTTAGATAAGAGGACTGATAGATTCAAAAGAAAGATGATTCATTTCAAAACTGTGCCCCTTGCAGTGTTTTGTTCATTTCAAAATTTAAAGGTATTTTTTCTTGTTTTTTTGTGAACATTGAATTTTTTACTAATAAACGAGTTGAAATGGGATAAGTAGTTTTTGAATTATATCGTACAAAGAAATGAATTTTCTTTTGTTTACTATTTAGATTTTAATAAAGCAAGGGAGTCTGACCCAAGTACAGCCAAGCTTGTTGTCTATTCTATTCACGCTGTCTGGACCAACAGGCATATTCTCTGTGTAAAAATGGGATGTTGGCTCAAATAGAGTTCTAAATAAAAATAATGCATTCATAATCATATACATATATAACTTATAAAGGTTACCACTGAAACATATCAAAGCAGAAGTTCTCTCAAGCAAAATATTGATTATGTATAAATCATTCCATGAACTGATCTAAGCAGCTTCTTTCTTAAAATGTTGTCATGTGTTTCAGACAAAAGTTATAATGTATATGCTGTCCCCCCTACCCGTTAGGCGGGGCAAGTGTCACTGGGTATATCATGCAGTCAGCTGGTACTATCTCTGCTACTCTGACCAAAACATCTTACCTGCTTCCAGACAAGTTTATTGTATTTTTTAAGTCTCTTTCTTTACTAGGAAACCTAAAAGCTTAGATGTTATTATTTCGTTTCTTGCTAAGGGGCTGATTCAGAAATAACCAGGCATTATATATACATATATATATATATATATATATATATATATATATATATATATATAATAAGAATTACAAGGATATATACCTGGTGAATGTTTACATTTTGTGCCTATCGCCCTTATCAGCAACCGGAAATAGGTTTTTTCCTGTAATTACGAAAACAAAAGGCCTATTTATCTTTGAATAACATATTTTCCTATTATTTAATCATGTTTCATTGCTTTTGAAAGCATAACTAATCTGACCAGCCATCAGATGTACCTCCCTTCTGAACTATTTACATATTATAAAGGAATGAATATATAAACCAACAGAATGATTGTAAATGTGTTATTTTTTTTTGAAGCTCAGATGATATATATATATATATATATATATATATATATATATATATATATATATGAAACCATCAACCAAAACTGTCAACATATGCTTCTTCAATTTTTAAGTTGATATGACTGGCTGGCTGGCTGGCTGGCAGGCTGGCTATTTATACATCACACATACAGGCTATACTTTTGGAGCTATTGGGCTGAATGTCTGAATATTTACTCCTTACTATATCTAGAAAAAAAGTTTTTTGTTTTCTTAAAAATCCTCTCCAAATACTTTTTTACATGTTTTTTTTTTCTTTTAAATAAGTTTGCAATGTGAGTTTATGCTAAATAAGTTTATGAATATGAACTTACCGTACTTTTGAGAATGTGAGTGTAGAGAAAGACCTCGGTGCACATATTGACAAAACATTAAAATTCACAGCACATTGCCAACAGGAGATCAACATTGCAAATAAAACATTTGGTTATCTCTGCGACATTTTTAAGAAACATGGATTCGGAAACATTTAAATATATTGTTGGGGCCACATTTGGAATTCAGCTCCTCCATTTGGTCACCACAACACAAATTCAATATAAACAGTGTAGGAAGAGTAGAGAGAAGAGCCACGAAGATAATCTCCAGCATCAATAACCTGTCATGTCCAGAAAGGCTGTAAGGACTTGGTTTTGAGATACTATGCTACAGAAAGAACCCTGTTGATCTTTTGAAAATATACAGGATAACCTCAGGTCTACACACTATTGACCAAGACTGTAAGTGCAGCATCTGTGCAGATAGAATCATGCTACCGCAGGTCATAGCAAGACGCTACAAATCAGCCATCAGGGTCAGAAAACACTTATTCTCATACATGACCTCTCCTATCTGGAACAAGCTATCAGATGCCACAGTCTCTTCCCCAAACATGAATATATTTAAATCAAATCTTGGAAATGATCTAAGCCACCAAATGTTTGAATATGAATTTTCAAACTGAATAAAAATTTTTTTAAACAATCAAACTGAAAGTCAAAACCACAGTAGGACTCAAAAGGTTGACCTCACTATCCTAATATTGTCCTGTTTAAGATACTCAAACACACACACACACGCACACACACATATATACATATATATGTGAATTATAAATTGCGTTATATTATATAGAAACTTATTTGAAATGATCTCCTATCATTAATATATCACTCAATTCAAACAACATAGATAGAATGAACAATTAAAGAAAATGGGGCTGCTGCAAGAATTGAACCTGCCACTGATAGGGTAGCCGCTTCAACTTAGCGATGCTCTTACCATTGCACTAAATAACCAACAGTAATGCAAAGGTCTAAATAACTGTTAGCAACCTGAATTCCCATCTCGATCTTAGAGGCCTTTGCATTGCCGGCGACTGTTTAGCTCGATGATAAGAGCATTGCTATGTTGAAGCAATTACTCATCAGCGACAGGTTCAATTCAGCCCGATCTTCTCTAATTCTTAAGTCCATTTATATTGTCTAAGTTGAGTGATATATCAACCATGTAATGTCAGTATATCATTTCAAATAAGTCTCTATATATCATAACAAAATTCATAATTCACTCTGTCGGACCAAATATGTCCATTTCCCAATACATAATTATCGCATTGAAAGAGACAAATTGACTGAGAATAAACGAGACAAGAATTCAGCTTAAAAGCAGTTACATTATCGGCAGCTGTTTAGCTCAATGGTAAGAGCATTGCTACATTGAAGCAACTACCTTACTGATGGCAGGTTCAATTCCTACAACAGCCCCATTTTCTTGTCTATTCTATTTTTACGTTGTCAAGATTGATATATTGACTGTGTAATGATAGGAGATTATTTCAAATAAGTTTCTATATAATGTAATTTATAATTCATTGTCAGATCAAATATATCCATTACTTAATACTATATATATATATATATATATATATATATATGATTACTGATTCAAAAATGAGAAGTAAACAAGTAAATATCCAAAGAACAACATATGCAAATTATGAATGCCAAAATACAACTTATGTAGTGTTCTATGTAATAAAATCAATTATTAATTGCTCTATTTTATTGAATTATTGTTGTTGATTTATATTGAATGATCCTTTTCCCAAAATATGAAGCATATATATATATATATATATATATATATATATATATATATATATGTGTGTGTGTAAGATAAGGTAAGATCTACAAATCATCATTATTAATTAAGATGATATCGAAAGAAAATGGAATAAAAATAAAGAAAAACAAAAATGGCAGCACGGGCTAAAGATCATTGATAATGTCTCATAGCATAGCAAGAGAAATGTTGCAAGGTTTCTATGACTAGGAAAACAATCCAATTCAAAATTAGCATATCCCAATGATGGAAAATATCAGAACGTGTCCTATTAATTAAGTATGAAATAAAGTGTTATAATTTTTTCAATATTGTCATTTAATTTATATATATATATATATATATATATATATATATATATATATATATATATATATATATATACATACATATAATTGAATGTTGTTGTATTATTCATTTGTTATTGTATGTAACAGTAAGAGGGCAAAGGGGTCATATCAATGAGATGGCGGTAGAAATTTATCCACAACCAGTAATAAAGACAAGTTGAATGGACGCAGCCTAGACTTTTAGCAAAAAGAAATATAGCTTGAAACTATCAATGTTAGTACCGCAATCCCTTTAACGGAGTCTGACTAAAAGCAAAAGTTCCAGTCAAGTGCCACTTTTTTCAAAATTCCAATGTCTATCTTTATTGTAAGAAGTCTACTTCCATTTATTTTTCTCCAGAAAAGATACAAGTGTCTTTATTGTAATTTGTCACTAACTCCATATATATTGAAGGCAAAATGGACAAAAGGTAACTTTAAAATTTAATCAGAACTCCTTCTAGAGGTCATGTTAAGAAACCAACTATTGTATCAAAACCTCAAGCCATTGTAGCCTCAAGCTTACTCCTGGGGTTTATCATTTGGTAGCCTTCAGAGAATATCAATGAAAGAAAAAATTAATCTGAAAGATTCTTCCATGTATGTACAAGATGTGCCCAAACAGTCTATACACAATGACCGAGTGGATGAAAAAGCTGATTACCTGGTGGTCATGAGTTCAATCCCTTGATCAAGCAGTTGAAGTTATGTACTCTGGTTCAGTGAAAAAAACGTAAGTAGTATCATCAGGAGAAAACTGAAATGAGTAATTCCCATAGCAAAGACAGGGGAATGAAAACAATTTTAACCCTGTTAATTGAATACAAGATTTTTTACAAAATTCCTAGAAAGTTACAAAATGCAACATACTCCTAAAAAGAGGCCAATGAGTGCCAAAACATTGTGATTATAACAACCAAAATAAGGACACTAGTCTATAAGTATATAACAATATATATACCCTGCTGTGTTAATTTTCTTAAATTTGATTATTTAATTTTGGAAAAAATCCACTGACAAACTTTCTTCTCCTTATCTATAGCTAGATCCGGTCATCTGATCTGGATTGGATTATCTATGTACAACTCGAAGTCGTAAATTATTTTATATTTTTATATTTTCTAAAATTGATCTTGCCTTGTGTTTATATTGTTGATTTGTATAGTCAAATCCTGGTCATTTGCACAATTACCTGTGGATCACTCTCTCTGCTCAATAATTTCTATTTTTGTAAAATTTTTGAGCCAATTTGCTGAATTTGCTCATGATCTCTTTCAATTCCATCTCCAAACATTCTACATTTAGTATTTTCTTCTGTCTTGTCTATCTTGGCCTTTATATAATTGGTTCAGGATTGCCATTAAAAAAGGTTTAGTTTCTCTCTTCAGATGTACTCTTCGTCTCCATTTGCATGTTGTTAAATCTGCAATATCTTTAATTTGTCTCCTGAAATAGTTATAAAGTTGTTTTCTTTCTTATATCTGGCTTCTTTTCAGGATATTACATGCTCTTCCATTCATCTTTCCATTAGTTTTATTGCAATTTTCAGCTGTTGTAACTAGTCTTTCATCATTCTGGCTTGTGTAATACTCAAGTCACTTGTTAGCAGAGTTGACGCAGTTTTAAATGCTGAAAAGCCTTTTTCCACTCTCATACTAATTTCATCTGCATCATCTCTTGAGTACAAAATTTTATGTATTGTCACTTCCTAGTGATCTAATCCAACTAGCTAAGTTTTTTTTTTGTCCAGTATAAGAAGTGTCCTGAATATCTCACAGTAGAAACTGCCCTGGTATTTATTACTTTGATTGAGTTTCTATTGCTGTGTTTAGTTTCTAATATTTTCCCTGCTCATCTACAGTATTTTTTGCCAACTTTTTTTATTCATCTCATTCTGCTTAATTGAATCCACTTCCAGGAATCCTAGATGCTTGCAATTTTCTTTTCTTTTCAACATCTTGACAATTCTTTCTTAATTCTTTCTGTTGTTTCTTTTTTTCTTTGTGTATCATAAGCATTGCATATTTCTCAATTCAGAACTCAATTCCAATGTCTTGGCTGATAATTCTGATCATTCCATTGTCTTGGCTGAATATCCTGACAATTTATATTACAGCCTCCTATTCCTTTTTGTTCTTGGCAAAGATTTTAAAGTCATTCATTTATGTTCAGTTTTATGATTTTGAAAAGTTTATATATTCAATAACAATTTCATAAAATATCATTGAGCAATATGAATTGTAGCGGAGATAGAGAATATCCTTGAAATACACCTCTTTTTATTGTGTCCTTGGCAAGGAATTGTCCTCTTTCAGGTCATTCTATTTTCTAATTTTGAATTGCATTTATTATGGGCTTTAGCAAATGTTCTGAAATTTTTAACATATTAAAGCATTGTATTATCCAAACTCTATCCATACCAAGACTAGATCATTTTTTTTTCTCATTTCAACTTCTTTAAGAATATTTAATCGATGAATAGTCTGTCACTTGTCCCTAAGGTTCCTTTTGGGTATCCATTCGGCTCCTCAGGCAGAAGCCCTCAGTTTTCTAGTGTCTAACTATCCTGCACACATGAATATATTAAAATTGCATTGATATATTTTGTCTTTAATATTTGAAATCTCCTGTTGGGGCAGAGGTTTTTAATCATCATGATTAATGTTTAATTAACTTTAATTATCATTGCATGAGAATGTATTAAAATTGCACTGATTTATTTCATCTTGAAAATTGAAATCTCTTGTCTGGCCAAAAGTATTTAACCTTCCTGTTCACATGGATATATTATTAGTTTAGCAGATAACAAATCAGTTTAACAAATTTATTGCAAGAATTGTACAAATATAGATATATGGCAATAAAAAACAAATGGATGTTTGTTATGTTCAAATCAATATTATGGGTGGACAAACTATGTATAAATATGTGGGCTCAATCTGTACATATATATATATATATATATATATGTATATATATATATATATATATATATATACACACACATACACATTCATGCACAGTTACGCCTACTTCTCTATGGCCTACTCAACGATCTAGTATTAGCTTTTTAAAAAAAATTTTTATTGTTAAAATTTTTCATTTCATTAATCCACATATGATAATTGCAAATGTACAGATGTCTTCCATCATGACGTAGTAAAAAAGAAATTCTATTCATGCAACTGATGTAGTAAGATAAAATTTCATTCATGTTTTTATAGAAAAAAGCTGAATTTGAAGATCAGTAAAAAAAATAAATCAATAAAAGGTAAAAAAAAACATGAAATAGTAAAAATCCGTTTATGGTCAGCAGAATGCTATTTTCCAATGTCACTGCAATGCAAATCTCTATAATCCTCAGATAAAAATGCATTGTTTATCTATATTTGTATATATATATATATATATGTCATCAGTTTTGATGTCACGGGTGAACTAATGTTATAATAAAGATTAGATAAAAAAAGTATCACATTATATATTATTATATTTCAACTTTGTATTCTCCATTGTTTCCGGTTCATAATGTATGAGAGAAGTTTTATATGATGGATATAGCTGCTTTGTTTAAAAAATTGTGTTTAATGCTGTGAAACCCGCCATTATGAAAACTGATAACTGATTTTTGTCACAGTTTGATGGACTATTCTCTACTCCCTACTTTCTAAAAACTGGTATTGTTGTATGTTAGTGGTTTTGAAACTTTGAAAACTCAAAGACACCTTCGATAAAAAAAAAAGAATTCCGGCAGACTCCTATTTTTAGAATTCAGTTCCTAGACTGTACCAAGTGAACTATAATAACAGGCAACTTTGACCTTTGAAAGCATAATTATTCAAATGTATGATACAAGTCTGTGTACAATAATCATGTTTTTTGATAGCAGTGAGATGAATGATAATGTTTCTCTGCCACAAGATTCAGAATATCTACCTCAGAAGTAACACTGCTGCAGATCCCAGAGGATCATTTGTTTTAAAAACATTGTATGTGGTGTGGGTTGGATTAATTTCTTGGTTACGTTTTTTTTTGTTTTTTTTTTTTTTTTACAATATTTCGGCCTTTTACCCATCAGCCTCCATCAGTTGTCTGTTATGTTCAGAAATTTCGAATCTTGTTCTCAGGAGGAATGCTCACCCTTTCATATAAACAACATATCCAGTTTTTTTTGCATTTCTGTATATCAAGAATCCCAAATGCACAGAGGCTAAAACAAACAAACATGACGTGAATATGAAGGGTTCACATGTTTCCGCAGAACTGAATTAAACATTTCAGGACACAAAAACACCCGAAGAAGGCAAGCGGACACATGGTTGTAACGTTGTGAAAAATGAACAACAGAGACAGGAAATTAGTCCAAATAAACCACTCATAAATAATGAAACACCTTACTTAACAAAATTCAAACAAGAATCTGGAACGCATCATAAATTTGATGATGCAGAAACAGTTGCATTAGATTAGGGGTCTTCAAACTTTAACTACTCATAAAACTCTTTTCAATAATTAATTTTTTCTAGGGAACCCCAAAAATCAACTTTCTCTTCTACATATTATATTTATATAGGTATGTAACTATTGGATTTAGGCCTTATCCATTGAATTATGTGTATTAACCCAAAAGAAGGTACACACTTGAATGGAAAAGCTTACTGAGGAAAAATAAACATTTGAAAAACCACTGACTGAAAAATGTCCGTGTCATATAAATAACCAAGATGCTTTCACTTACTAAGACAAAGTGTTATTAATTTTTTCAAATGTAAAAAGCACTGTTCATATAAAAGAAATAAATGTAAAAGTTGCAAAGTAATTATGTAATGAAGAATTAAGTGTATTGCAAAATGTCACTTTGTTATACAAACTCCCTGGAAAAATCATGCAGAGCCCTGTGGTTCTGTAGGAGACAATTTGAGTACCGCTACATTTTAGGGTTTGACAGAGTTAAAATTTCCTCATTATAAAAGCTGAGAGTTGATGTAATTTTCTTACTATTAACTTTTTTACCTGAAAGAAAAATCACTCACAAGCAGGGCATATCTGAAGGAGTATTTTGAATGCACCCCCACACCCAAATAAATACTAGTTCACTTTCTGCATTTCTACTAACATTATCCAATGACAAATCTCACTAAATGTTGGAAGGGGAACCCTGAAGGAGCAAAGCCCCATGGCTGGGCCTTCAAATCTCAAACTACATTACGGCCTTTAATAATTTCCATTTTATATCTGCAATCAGCCTCATAAGCATGGGTTTCATTAAATTCTATTGAATCAGTGGTTCCCAACCTTTTCATTACCGAAGACTCCATTTATTTGAATGCATTTCTGAGGAACCCAGGTTTTTGAAACGTCTGCCTACTGAACAAGCTCATGGATCCCAGGCTTTTAAAAGGTCTGTCCATGTATCTGCAGTGATAACTTTTTGGACCCTCAGTGGTCTGTGGCCATCAGGTTGGGAACCATTACTCAAGATATTGGAAGGTAAGGCTCAAAGATCCAAACCCTCCATGCCCCCAAATCTGCAGCTGCGCAAATGCTCACAAATCTATGCAGACAATAAATATCCATTGTTCGACCAATTTTTTTACTTGAGATTCTTTTTCAGATGACATATGCAAAAGAAATTTATTATTATAATGTTCCAAATTCAAGAATTTAGGTAACGCTTATTGTATTGAACTACAGTTTCTTACTAGAGACCTTAGTATAAGCAGACGAAGCACTCTTACTAAGCAGAGAGATAAGGTAGTGTATATGTTTCCCTTCATTTCCCCAAAGCATTTCTTTCTTTCTCTTTGTCATTTCCATATAGTCCATTACACTATGTTTAATATTAAAGATTCTTTAAAGTTTTCATTTATCAATATTGGAAATTCCTTCCCTTGGAGCAAAGTGGCTCTTATTTGAGAATCACTGCTCTCTAAGAACCATCAAAAGACAAGTGAACTTCCATTTTCAAATTTGAAATAAATGAAAACGAAAAGTGAGGATTTCTAAGGAAATTTATAAAATACCAAATTGGATTATTCTATCATTCTGTTGTAGCTTTCTTATCAGAGAAGAAGCAGCAGAATTCAGGTATTGAGGGTAGGATTAAAAGAAATCCTGTGGCAAAACAAGAATAAGCCCAACCCTGTTAACAGGTGCCTATTCTTGCCACAACAAATCTAAAATGATTGAACTGATGATATTGTTTTTTTACTGCTAATGATTCTGAACTTAATCAAAGTTAGTAATGCAATTTGCTCTCATTAATGGACTAGTAATGTAATATGTTATTTAAGATTGTTTTATCTTGTCTCCTTGTTTCCATTTCTCTCAATTTGTTGATGTTGCATATCTCACAACTGGTTGGTGTGCCTAATCCCACTCTCTTTTAATCTAATTTTAGTGACTCTGGGAGTGTTTGAGTTTTCTTTGCTCTATGACAGTGATAATAATGCTCTCAACTGTACAGTGGTGCGTGCAAGGGTAAGTCATTTGTTTCGGTATTTAACAGTTATTAAAAATACCTAAACAGTTTGTTTTTATTTTTCATGTTTGGGAACAACCCTGGTTAATTTTTTTTCAAATACAGTGAATAATTTAGTTGATCATGTTATCAGTTTAGAAATTGATAATTAACTCATGGTTCAGGGTCATTTTTTGCAAATTTCTATTATCAATATTCTATTAGATTTTCATATCAGCTTGTCAGTCTAACAATTATACCTAATTTTTAAAAAATCTGATCTACAAGCTAATCTCATAAGCACTTTCAGATTTCTTTTGACTTGATTGCTTTTGAATAAATTGAAACACAAAATTTAATTAGAAAATTATTTATGATTTCATAAAGATTTTTCTATAATTAACAATTGAAAATGATATTGAGTCAATGGTTGAATTATTGGATGCAATTTGTTTTTGAAATAACAAAGCATTCTGTATTTTACATAAATATATATATATATATATATATATATATATATATATATATATATATATATATTGTCTAGAAACCTTATTTGACAAATTTTTGCCTGAATGATTTATAGCTGAATATATTTTGTTACTTTACTTCCATTGGATTTATACTTTTTTGCTGTTCTTGATATATCACACATTTTACATAATGATTCCCACAAGGAGCCACCATGAAATTTTCAGCCAAATGAACCCCATTTACCATTTCAGAAGAAAGAGTTCCCACTTCTGTATTCCTAGTGACAACAGCATTATCCTATCGGAATCTACTTGATCATTTAGAGGGGTGGGGTAAGCCCCAAGGTAATTCTCTAGCTCTGGAGGCTGCTTAGTACTAGCTTATGATCCAGTAAAAACTGGCATAATTGAGTAAGGAAATAGATTTTTTTAAATTTATAATTTTTTTCATTTAATTCAAACAAGCTTCAGTGTCTTTGGCACCAGAAAAGTACTCAAATAAGAGGAAGAAAACCTAAGCATAAATATCTGAATGCCCAATATATAGTCTAGAAAGATTCAGTTTTGTATATAAAGAAACGGATATATATGATCTGACAAGGATTATGAATTGCGTTATGTTACACAGAAACTTATTTTAAATGATCTCCCGTTATTACACAGTTAATGTGTCAGTCACCCTCAACAATGTAAATAGATTAAACAATTTTTAAAAAATTGGGCTGCTGCAGGAATCAAACCTGCCACTGATAGGGTAGCTGCCTCAACATGCTGATGCTCTTACCATTGAACTAAACAGTCACCAATAATGCAAAGACCTAAATAACTACTTTCAATCCGAATTCTCATCTCATTTATTCTCGGTCTACTCCTTTTAACGTGACAGTTATGTATTGAGAAATAGATGTATATGATCCTATGATTATAGATAATGTTATATTATACATTATAATGACAGGAGATCATTTCAAATAAGTTTCTATATGATGTGATTTATAATCATATATATATATATTCAATTCCTGTAGACTCTTTGTGAAGCATACGGCCACAACTATTCTGCTGCAGTTTAAATAACAAGTAGGTTTTACAGAGTGGAATTGCTAACCCCCATGTCCAACCTGCCTCCTTTAACCAGACTAGCTATGGCAACTCCCAATTTTTTCTGAGAGTAACTTTCTTTACAGAGGTAAAAGATTCCAACTGCTGAGCTATTTATCAATAGCTATGAGGAGATGTAGATCCATGTCTTTCCCAAGGGTATTAGAGCACCAGTTTGCCAATTCTGTTTTCCATGTCGATATCCATTACACCCTTCCAAATTCCTGTATTATATATATATATATTTATATATATATATATATATATAAAGGATAAATTCTATCTTTTCTTCATATAACCATGGTTATAAACATGACCATGATTCTTTTTACAATACAATTGTCTGCAATATCTCTCCTCCAAATATACCATTGGATGCCATTTTTCTGACAAATTTTTTTGTGCTCAAATAAAATCAAAATATATCTTTTGAAATAAAAAAGAAATATATTATATACATTGATTTACTCAGACTAGAGATCTTATCTTGGTTGTTAGAGCTACATCATTTTGGCCATTGTACCTTCCAGCTTTTTTCTGGTGTCGGTCAGTAATTTTTCAGCCCATTATTCAATCCACAGGGTTAAATTGCACTCATTCAGTTGTCCATGTTAATCGATATTTTACATCTGTTGATTCTCCCTAATTATTGCAATGTTACTTATCAACATCTTCCACTGAACCAGAGTATATGACTTTTTGCACAACCTGTTTTGCAATCAAGTGATGGAATTTAAGAGTCTTAAACTTAATATTCTTTCTTTAAATTCTTAAGAGAAAACTCAATTCAAATCCACCTGAGCTGAAAAGAGACTAGCTTTGAATATTCACAGAGACATAAATCCTCAAGAGTTGGCTACTCAGTTAGAATCAAATTTTCCAGCAATAGTCTACAAGGATACCTTAATAACTACTGCCGTATGGCAGGCATCTAAAGAGACCTGCTCTAGGAAGATTATAATGATTCTTTTATGAGGAGAGGATTAGTGCTTCCTAGATATACGCATGAGATCATCGGAAAATTGATGAGCACTTAGCTGAATTGCAATGTTATAAGCAAGTAGCAATCATAGCCATATCCAACCTACAGAGATTTACTCAGTGCCTTGAAGGTTAGGATATATGTCACTTTTATTGACGATTCCATTTGGCTTTTTTAATCACTGCTACCCACAACAGATCAGTTTAATCACTGTTGCTGGGTTTAGGTTAATCATGTGTTCTGACTTTTATATATATCTATATATCCAGATATTACCTAAGCCTGACCATTCATAGTAAAAATTTCCCCTCTAAACAGATATTTATTGGTGGGTTCAATTTATTACAAAAGTTTGAGATGAATCGGTCCATTAGTTTACATCCATGTCTTGTTATTTTTTTATCATAAATTTATGATTCAAACCATACTGGCAGTTTTTCCACCACCGCTGCTTAATTTTCTTGATAAAAAGCAGCATACATGGATGGCAGTGATTCATATTTTCCCTTGGAATGCTTGTCTTTTTATTTATTCTATCAAACACAAAAGGTTAAAAACCCAAGTCTATTTTGATGAATCATGAATTGAAAGCCAAATCCAAATCATTACAACCATCATCAGCTCTGGTTTCTCCTCCAACTTTGAGAATTCAGATAAAGAGTTGATAAGCTAACCAACTTTTCATGGCATCATTTATTCAAAACCTGGTATTCTTGGACATGTTTCCAGACCAATATAAGACAAATCTGATATAAAAATCCTTTTATTGATTCTAAGACAAACTATGCAAAATCCTTAACCGTTGGCTATAGCGCAGGCTTCGGAGTAGCTTTCGTACATCATAAATGTCAGGTAGGACATTAAAGAGATAAAGCCTTTGAAGATGGCCACCAGGCAAGAATGTCATGGCTGGATGCTTCCTGCTCACCATGTCTTTCACTTTAATGATTTAAAGGTCTCCAGATTGGTTTAATCACCAGACAGGTGCTAAAAGAAAAATGGAGCTATGAATGTCAGATACATTGTTAGAGACTGGCCAGTTGTTGGCTTATATTCTTGGCAGGAAGACTTCCAAGAGAAATTGGAATTCTTTAAAAGTTTCGATAGGTTGTGTGTCTTGGTGTCTATACAAAGTTTTATCTCAAACAAGTTGTGAGTTTAGGAATATAAGAATAAAAATGATCTAAACTAAGTTTAACCAGTGCTGATTGTAGTTAAAGTGACTCAGGAAACCATTATATCTTTTGAAGATTGATTTAAATCTTCAACTCCACTTTTTACGTGGCAGATACTTGATATTATTGATAGCGAGGTTAGACCTGATCGTGTTTACTATCTAAAACTCACAGAACAGAATAGTTTTCTCTGTTACTTGGTCAAGCATAAAATGCAAAGTCTGTTTTGTTACATTCAGCATGAAAAAGTAATCAACATGTTTCAAATACATTTTTCTGTTTTTTTTATTTTCATTAGATGAAGTACTACTACTTCCTATTGTCAATTTCCTAGAGTTGAGTTTATTATCTTGAATTTGTCAGACATTGAAATTTAGGACTTGTGAATTTAAGATATAAATAAGAGAGAGAGAGGGAAAAAGGAAGAGTGACGCACTGACATTATGTGTCAACTCACATTTGCGAGTTTTTGTGGTATTTCTTTGCAAACATTGAATTTCTCTTATGAAAAATATCATTGTCAAAATCCTTCTATTTTTTGACTACTTTTGAATCCTACTAAAGTTCTGACTTGTTTTGTCATGACAATGATCTCACCAAAGTAATAGTTATTTATGTAAGACCTTATAACAAAGTCACTCTTTCAACTCAAGTCAACTTGTTTTATGAGAGGAACTACTAATTCTTGAGTTGATATGAGATACGTAGTTATGGAATAATATTGTACAGAGAAACAAATTCTGTTTTGTTCACCTTTTATATTTTAATGAAGCAATGGAGTCTGACCCTAGTGCAACCAAGCTTGTTACTTTTTTTAAAAAACATTTTTTTTTATGACTACTTTTCACTGTCAGAAAGTAATTGGTCTGAGCAGAAAGTTACATTAAAAATCAACTAATAAAATATTAAGATGAAGATAAAAAATTTTTTTTCAATCATGATGTTTCAAATAATTCCTGTCTCATTTTTTTAGATGAGGAATTTTCATTATATGTATTGATTTATTTGGACTATTGCTCTCATCTTGGTTATTATAGATGTTGTTATAGACTCAACATTTGAGATGTGTATCCTTTAGGTTTCAAGTGCCTATTTTGCTCGTATTTTTTGCTGCCCATGATAAGAGTTATCTCTATTGGTTGATTCTTACGTTATTTTGTGATGCCGTTTCTGCTTGTTTCTACTGAACCAGACTATGTATATAGAACTCACTTTCTGAAAATAGATAAATAATACTTTACTCCAACTCCCTGCTATTTATCCATTGCAGGAGGGAGAGTTGGATTCATGCCTTTCCCAAAGGCATTAGTGTATAGTGAAAACAAACTATCCCAGCAGGTTTTTTAATTTGATTCACCAATCCAGTTCTTCAGACCATTAACTATTAGGCCACCTGCACTTCCCTATTGTCAAATAGAAGAAATATTTCCTTCCTGGTAATAAGCAATCACAAATTTCCAAATCTTTCCATCCTGGTAATAAGCAATCACAAATTTCCTTTTATATTCTACTCCAAATCAATATATGTTGAAAATAACCAAGAAACTTGCATTGTTCTAATAACTGCACATCTATATAATTCACATTGTATTTAACATGTTTTATTTATATCAAAATTCAGGGTTTAAAAGCAATGGATTCCAATGGTCTCTCTGATCCTTATGTGAAATTGCACCTCTTGCCAGGAGCCAGTAAAGTAAGTTATCCAAATTATGATCTTCATTCTTCAATTCATACATTTTGTCTGAGATTTTGAAATTATTTTTTGTTGATATTCAATGGTTGTTTTAGAATAATCTCATATTTACTACTATTCTTTATCTTAGCATTTTAAGCAGATGTCCTTAAAAGAGGTATGTACTCCTAAACTTTTATGAAAATGAAATTTTGTTAGAATTTTCAAGTCTTACAAAAATACACATCCATGAGTGAAAATGATTGTTGAAGCCTGTGGAAAGCAATGGTAAATGATACCGTAGGGATTATGATAAACCAAAATTCATTGGAACTTTTTGATTACCATGTTGTTAAGAGCCATCCATCTCAAAAGATTAGGATATTGTAAATCTTTACTTGCCTATTTTTTCAACAAAACTAATTGATTTCAAGTAAAAATGTATAAAACAAATTCAATTTATTCAAACAAATTGAGAAATCTCATTTTGATTTCTAAATCATTCAACAGTGTGACATGCAATAAGCATTCAGGTGAACATTTTTGTATGCCTCAAATTCTCAATTGAATTGTATCATCCGTTGTCTTAGCACTGTCATTGTATACCTCATTATGTGACTCAATTTTGCTATATTCTGGATCAAATTCTTGTATAAGTCTATACTTAGTGCTTTGATGTATTCTTATTATTAAAGCTGTTACATTTACTTCTAAAACAAACTGTCAAAATTTGTAAATGTTTACTTGTTATCAACTCAGAACATGTCAAGAGAAAGAGAGATATGTATAAGCCGATGTTCAGTTGAATGAATAGGTCTGCAATTGAAAGTAGGGATTACTGATGGCAACCAGCATTCATTGTATATTTATATATCTGTTTATCTATCAACCTATTTCTCAGTATATATGAAGAGAGATATTTACTAAGCTTAGCTTAGTTCATAACAAAGCCAAATGGTGAATTTGGAGACAGTGTACTGACAAGTTTCCAAAAGAGGATACGTTATGAAAATCATCATTCAGAATGCTGGTTTTTATTCATCATCATCATCAGTCTTTCAACGTCTGTCATTGGACATAGACCTTCCCCAGGATTTGCACTCTTTTCTATCATGGGCATTGTGGAGCCAGTACTTTCTGAATTTGTCTAGCTCGTCCCTCCATTCATATATATAAATATATAGTAAGACTGAAATGACAATTTTAGAAGGCCAGCTGTACAAATGATTACTTTTATTTTGACATTTCACCTAAATTGGCTTTTTCAAGAAATGTGCTGGTTATACAAGAAAATGGTGCATTTATAAGTGGTCTGTGACTAGTGATGGGTGGAATAGTAGTCAATTAAGTGGATTGATGAGCAGAGATATGTGTCAAGTCTCCAGGGATATTGACTATCCAATGTGGGAAGTCATAAACAAATTCATGTCTTTCAGCATATTTTTAGATATCAATGACTGTGTGTATAAATTAATTCAAAATGTAAGTAGTGGATAATTGAAGCCAAATATGCACATATATATATAAATGTACATATATGTATATGTACATGTACAAATGTGTGTGGATATATCTATGAGTTTCTTTTTAGCCAAATGATGAAAAAAGCTTTTATTTTACACAAGTGTTTATTTTTCAACATTCTTTCCTTTCTGGTCAATGAGCTTAACCCAGCTCTTCTCCATAGTTATTAGTTGAATTTTGATCTGATCTGAAATTTTCACTGTATAATCTTCAATCTATGTAATCTATATCAGGCTTTAGGACTTATTGATACACCATCATATATATATATATATATATATATATATATATATATATATAGTGAAAAACTCTTCTGAATGATAAGAGAAAATTCTCTAATGCTCACACACTACTAAATCACAGCACTAGAACGCTAGTAGCAACCAACAAAAATCAGTAAACTGCAAACACCAAATTTAATGGTGAAAAATAAATTGTAAAAATAACATCAAAGAAGATGCAACTCTGTCATAAAATCGAACAGTAATACTAAACTCTGATATTAAAAATGGATGATGCCGCCAAAAGCTCTCTATATCCTGGAAAGTATACATGTACATTGAAACCAAAGATCAGAAATTAAAAAGACACTCATTGTCCATCATTTTTAATGGATGATTTATTAAAGAAAAACGGGAAATGCTATTTACTTTGTTTAATATTGAGTATTGCAATCAAATATCATCAACAACTGATAAAACATCCTGTTTGTATTTTTTTAATTTGACAAATTTCTAAAAGTATTATGAACAATATATATATATATATATATATATATATATATATATATATATATATATATATATAATTTAAACTATAGAGAGTGAGATAGACTCGAATAAAGTGTATGAAAGAAAAGTTTATTCATCTGTGAATGTTCTCATTAATGGTCTATTTCCGTTTTTGCCTCGAAAGCAGAATATCTGATGCTAAATTTGTTCTCTACAGAAACCTTTTAACCACTGAAAGGTACACATTTGCTACTGAAAGTGGGAACTCTTCAAGAAACATGTATAGCATATTAATTAATCCATTTATGAATTGATAAATTAACAAATAAAGTTTCTATATACTTTCATTCCTGAGTCTATCTCATTCACCATTGTTCTCATATATATGTGTTATTTTATAATGTATATTGCTACATACTGACAGATTGTTTCATCGATGCTTTCAACTTTTCAAGAGATTGAATGTTTCTAGCTATTACTTTTTTTAAAAATAACATTACTCTCTCCTGCGGCTCCATCACATCATGCAACTCATTTGTTTTCCATCATCTTGTTCAATTTTCACGTTGTGCACACTGTATCACTATTTCTCGAGTACATCAGTAATATAGATTTCATTGTATTTGTTTTTATATGTTCTCTTCAATTTTTGTTTATTACGTAAGTCTGTGATTATCTGTTATTTTTAAGAATATAGTGTATTATATAGAACACTCATTATTGTTAACAAATACTCAAAAACATTAGAATAAGTATATATATATATACATATGTGTGTGTGTGTGTGTCTGAGATTAAAACTAACACAACAGATTTAATATACACATGGGAGAACATTCAATAGAAATGACACGAACAGCTAGTCACGTCTGTTGTTACACCTACTCCTTCATCAATAAAAATGTTTTTGGGGGGGTAACCTATGTAAGTAAACTCTGTTTCAAAAAATAAATGATATGAAGTATAAAATAATATCAATAAACAATACACCTAAAACTTTACATAAAATTACAAACTCCATGAATGACATAAACTATATATAAAGAAAGGGGGGTGGTATTTGATCAGCACTGCTGGGGTGCCATGTTGATATGACTGTTTTGTTTTTAAAATCCCATGAAACAGTTACATGGCAAAAAACTGATGATCCCAACAAAAGACAATTTGTGAAACGGGGGAAAAAAACACTGAAGAAAATGACATAAATCACATCGACAGTAATTGGGAAATTGATGACTGAAGTGACACAAAAAAATTTTTTGAAGAGGTCTTTTAATATCTTGTGTAAAAGTAAAGCTTTCTAGAATATATATATATATATATATATATATATATATATATATATATATATATATATATATATATACTCATTATTCCTTGTGAAAAAATTCACGGATATATTTGCATTTTCATGAAAATATTTGTCAGAAAAGAAACTACTGCACTAGTTCAAATGGAGGAGTCCATTATTTTGGATAACTTATGGGAGATACTTTTATCGGCTAAATTGTTACCTCTAATTGGAAGAATCTATCGTTACAGACAAAGAAACAGACTGAAAAATCACACTATTCATTATATAGATAGATATATTAAATTTTTTTTGTATTTAATCTAGTCACTCAAGAGATCACAGATTTAGATGCCACAAGTTCAATGTATACAAAGAGAGCTGTAAAAAAGATATCGGTAGATTCTTTTTCAAGTGCTGAGTCACTGATCAGTGGAACAATCTTCCAGAGGTAATAGTTGAGGCATTGAGCCTAAACACATTCAAAAGCCACTTGGACAAACTGCACGAGTGAATTTTTACAACCTTAATGTAGACCTCTATGCCATAAAATCTAACTTGCCAACAAGAACCGAAATGACCAACATATGTTAGAAACTGGTACAAGAGGGCATCTCTGAGGCCTTAACCCATATTTGTACTACAAATACTACTATAAAAATAACAATAATATATAATGCCATATCATGTATAGTATCAACATGTACTATTACCATTCACTTATTATATAAACGATGTATCTAAGTCATCTCTATAACTTTCACATTTTTTTTCGTTTCCCTTCAATAAAGTCACTACCTGATTTTCAATCTTCCTCCCTCTTCCTTTCTCTTCATTTTTTTTCTGTTCTTTGTCCTCCAAGTTTCTACACTACACTGTTTAAATTTTAATCCCAACCCCCAGCACCCAAATCTCTGTCCATCATTACTTCTCGCTTTGTAAATCAGTCATTACCATTTTGTTTTTCTCTCGCAGATTCAGTACTCTCATTTTTCTTTCTCACCTACTAATTATGCTTTACACTTTATTCCTTTTCCTATCCCCGCTTTAATCTACTTTCAACTATTTTCAAATAGTAGTTGAATCAGAATGAGGCACTGCCTTGAATACCTTCTCTCAGTATGGAATCTACCAGTTGAATTCATCCAATTACTGATTTCACCGCCTGAGAATTACTATTGGTAATCTTGGATTGAGAACAGAATTGCATTCTGTAATTCTCATTTGCATGCCAAAAGACACCGCACTTTGCAACATATGTGTTTATTCTTCTATTTCTTCTCAAAGCATTGCGCTTCATACAGTATGGCGCCAATGTCACCTAGAACACTGTTGTTCCAATCAGACATGACTATTTTTCATTTTTTTACAGCATTTTACCACTCTCAAATTGTTAATGACTCAGCAAATACATTGAATATTGCATATAAATGAGGAAAATCTCTTCTAATTTAGAAACAAGAATCCTTCCTCCTACTCACTTTCTCTTTCGTTCAATCTTTTTTTCTCATGTTCTCATTTTGTGCCGTCTGTCTTTCCCTTTTCCTTGTCTCTCTTTTTCCCTTTGATTCTACACTTGTTCCTTCTTCTCAACCTCTCTTTCTTTTTCTCTCTCTCTCTCTCAAATTTCCCACACTCTCATCTCCCACACCCAATTCTCTTTACCCTCCTTTGTTGTATTTTGATATATCTTCCTCTGTCCCCTTTCATTTCTCTTATTCACTCCTCCATCATTAGAGAGCTTCTAGCCCGAAGGTCTTTGGTATACTCAAAAGAAAAAGAACTCTTCAGTCTTGCTATTTATTTTAATTCATCTCTCTTCTTTGCAGTTTTCCTCTCTTTGATCAGAGAAGGAATTAATCTTTGAGAAGTGAACGTGTGAATCTTGGGAAAAATGTCTGCTCAACATCTTTCAAAGTCGCCTTCTCAGTGATTTTATCACATACATCTCTACTTGCTAGAATATATCATTCTTTTTGTTATTATAATGCTAAGCTTTTAAATATGAATTGTCATCATTGTTACCTCATTTCTATGAACCATTTGCTGCATTTTAGAACTTTCTTGCCAATAAGTTCATTAAAAGAAAAGACATTGGCCTAATCTTTGATGATATCATATGATACTACAAAAGTACATCAATAAATCTGTGGGAAAAAATCATGGGAAAAAGCTTCAATTTTACACAACAAATATTCATATGTCAACATAATCTCTCTCTGTCAATGCACTTAGTTCAGTGGTGAATATTACTCACGTAGATGGAACCTAATACAGTGAAAAATTTCAGATCAAAATCCATCTAAGAACTCGATGTCAGTCAACAAACTTATTGATCTACACTCGTACAAGAAAGTTACAAAGTTTCTTCCTTTAGATTCTCTGTTCAAAAAGTTCTTGTTTTCAATTCACCGTATTCTTATGAACCTTGACTCATCAAATTACTAAAGTCTCCTGCCATTGTGGTTTAACTGAAAGCTTTGATCAGCCTGATAAATTTCTTTGACAAGACTCTGGTAACAAATCTACTGTACAATTGACATACCAAGTCCCCAAAACTACAGATGTCTTTGTACTTGTAAGTTATATCTCATTACTCATCTGATACTGTATATACCCCAATATAAGATGGAAATACCATTCTTTTTAAAAACTATGCAAATATCACACTGCCTCAAATATACTGATGTTATGACTAAGTGTCATTCTACCAACATTTGATATGAACAGTTATTGAGTTTGGATGAGTTACAGTGAGTAGTAGTCCTCCAAATACCTCCGTAAACTATTTGTATTATAGTCCGGCGTATGATATGTTATAGTAGAAGTGCTAATGATATAGCTATTGATCCCCGTTACCAACAATAAACCAGTTTAATCACCGTTGCTGGGTTTTGGTTATCCATATGTTCTAACATTTAAATATATCTATCTGTGTATCTAGCTTGGCCTTAACTGTTCATTATAGAGACTTGATATTTTGCACACGCACACACACACACACCACACCCTCTCCATGAGTGGGAAAAATGTTTTTTTTGTTTTTGATAATTCTCCTCACCAAATAGGGTTTTTCTGAGGTTCAATTTGCAATGAGAGTTTATGCTGAATTGGTCCCTAGATTGTGTCCATGTTTTGTCTTGTTTTTTTTTTTCAAGCCATAAATTTATGATTCAAACCATAGTGGTAATATTTTCTCCTAGGTAACTTGATTTTAGCACCACCACCGCTACTTAATTTACTGAGTGAAAAGCAACATATTCAGGTGGCAGTGATTCATAAATTCCCTTAGTACACTAGTATTTATATAAGGTCCAAAATGAGTACTTTCTGTGGCACAATGGTTCACATATTAGCCTCACAGACCATTTATAGTGAAAATAGTTGGATCCTTAATGAGTGCCCCCTTGCTGTGATCTTGTACCAGACTAAGCTAAGCCTAATGAATTCACTAGTATAGTCTTATGCCAGCCTTATGCCAGACAAAATTAAATTTAGTAAATAACTTTAAAATCTATTCATTTTGGATCTTTGCTTTGAGTATCACTTGCAAAACTGTCTTCTGACATTAGCTGTCACATTCAGAACTGAGCAAAAGGGAAGGCTTCTACTGTTGACTTGCATGACAGCCATGTTTATTCCACTAGAGGTGCAAGGTGCCATATCAGTTACCAGCACAAATTCAGGCTGCTTCTGTTCACTCCACATTAATGCCTTAGGGAAAGGAACAAATCCACTTCTCTTTTTAGCTTCAAGTAAATAGCAGGGCAATTGGAGCCCTTTAACATTTGTAAGGCAGTCCAACTTGAGCCCTGGTAAAGATGGAGGGTTGAACATGGAAGTAGCTTCTCCACCTCTTGAAATCCTATTTGCTACAGAAACCACAGCAGCAGCATCCCAGTGATTGTCTGCTAACATGGTGTGGTTGCGGCTGTATGTTCCACAACAAGTCTACATGAATGAACAAAAAGCAAAACATGTTTATCCCTCTCTTCCAGTAGATTGGCAGAACATGATTTTCTGGAATCAATAACCTTGTTCCAGATTTGATAGAGGCACATAATTTTCTGAAATGTGTAACCTTGTCCCATAAATGTACATTCACAGTTTGCCATGAGATTCTCCATATAGATCAGGGGTTCTCAACCTTTTTGGCTTCACTGTTCACATTAACAAGGAAAATCTTTTCATCATCCACCTAATAATTCAAAAGGATACTAAAAAATTTCAACTCTTAAAAAACAATAAAAATGAAAAGCTTCCACTGTTTCTTTAATAAAAGTAATGTAAAGTAGTAACATCGAATGTTTGGTGCACACATATTGTTTTTAGATTGCATCAATGTGATACTTGTGTCTGGTTGAGAGGCAGCTAGTGCAGACACATTGGACTTACATTATGTGTGATATCACACTGCTTCTTGGTAAATTAATAATAGGAAATAGGAAACTCATTTTTTATTGTCAGTTACTGACTTAAATACTCAAAATCCTACACCACCCGCTAAATTTCAGAAACGCCAGCCATTTTCTGCACGATTGCTAATCACCTACCGCTGTACGATAGCACCCAGATCGAGAAATCCTGATCTCAGCAACTGGCTGAAACGAGACTTGGTGCTAGTAGATACTGTCAACCCAAACTGTCAACATGGGTTTCTCAAATGATCCTGGCTGGCTGGCTGGCTGGCTGGCTGGCTTGATAGCTATGTATATATGTTTTACTCTTCAGTGGAGCTAAAGGGCTGAAAATTTGAACATTTACCCCTTATCATGTTTAGTAAAAAAAATCGTTTTTTGTTTTGTTTCTCAGAAGTTCCCCTCTAACATGAGTTTTTGAAGGAGGGGGGTAAATTTACAATGTAAGTTTATGCTAAATTGGTCCCTTAGTTTGTGTCTGATAGTGCTCATCCTTGTTTTTTGAAAATTCAGTCTTTTTAGTGGTCACCCTCAATACTGCATGCTGCCAAAAGATGTTGGTCATGTGATGGTTTCTATAGAGTGACTAACTAGACCGGTCATGTTTTATTTGTTAAAAAGTGAGAAGAAATCTAGACAAATGACAGGAATGGGATTTGGTGCTATCATGTATTGTTTGTTGAAAAGTAAGATGACAAGTATTTGAAGATTCAGTCATTTTAGTGACTCAACAAAAGGCGAGAGAAGTAACTTATTCATTGATCACCCCTTTTTTCCAATTTTTCAATTGGTCACCCTCAACATGGTAAGCTGCCAAAAGACAATGGTCATGTGATGGTCTCTATTGAGCAACTAAACAGACCTGTTATGTATTATTTGTTTGGAAGTGAGGAGACATGTTATATCCAGACAATCGACAGGAATGGGACTTGGTGCTACCATGTATTGTTTGCTGAGAAGTTAGTGTAGAGGGATTAGATCTAGACACTTGGTTGAGATGAGATTTGTTGTTATGTATTGTTACAAGTTAATGTATAGCTGGAAAGTTTTATTATATGAGGAAAGTTTTATATCAAGTCTAAAAGATAAAATTAATGAATTTTTCCAACTTGTTTGGACCAGAGCATGACACATCAATTTATATACACAAAGATCAAGAGAGATTTCATTGAAGGAAGAAAAGAATATACATTCACAGTTTGCCATGAAATGAATTTATGATACAGATGGTTGACTTTTTCATCAATTCATGCAGAAGTATTTTGGCTCTAAGCTGACAAGGTCTTGATATTTTCAACATTTAATTTGTGATTGATTTCTAATGCCACGTTGGGGGTGATCAATCAAAAATTTGGAAAAAAAGGTGATCAATGAATAAGTTACTTCTCTTGCCTTTCGTTGGACTGTGATCATTGAAGGAATGTCTGCTTGATACAAACTAAGGGACCAAGTTAGTACAAACGTACATTGCAAATTAAAACCCCACTAAAATAACGAATTTGGGGTGCAATTTTCATAAAACAGAAAAATGTTTTTACAAGACATGAGGAGTAAATGTTTATAAGTGTAAAGATACATAGCCAGTCAGCCAGACCAACTTGAAAACTGAAGAATCTTATGTTGATAGTTTTAGTAACAGTTTTTGATAGGTAGCCTATTCCATGTCTAGTTTGGTGGAATTGTAGATAGATATGGAGATATATATATATATATATATATATATATATATATATATATATATATATATATATATATATATATATAATATTTTGTACCATGTATTCTGCATACTGCTTGAGGTTAGAAAAATCATATTGCACCAATGTTCCAGATTTTTTCAGTATTCACAAGAGGCTTTGACAAGGCATACAAAAAATTAATTTTGTTTTATTGTTTTATTTTGCAGTCTAATAAACTCAGGACTAAAACGACTCACAAGACTCTCAACCCCGAATGGAATGAGACTTTGACTTACTATGGAATCACAGAAGAGGATTTCCTCAAAAAGACACTTAGGTAATTCTTCCTGTTAACGAAGTAATTAATTGAATGATTTAGTAAATAATAATCAAGTTATTGTATCTTAATCAGGACAATATTAGGTTAGTAAGGTTAACCTATGGAGTCCTATTGTGATTTATTATTTAGTTAGAAAATTTATAATCAAATATTTGGTGTCCATAAACTTGGCAGAGATTTCATTTGAATATGTCTGTGCTTGGAGAAGAAACTGTGGCTTTTTATAGCTTATTCCAGATAGGTGCAGATCTTTTGTGGCTATCTGTATTGATAGCATGTTGCTGTTTTCTCTGGTTTAACTGCCTAGGGATGGCTGTATTATCAATAATAACAAAAATTATAAGAACTATACTATTATATTCTGCTTGTTAGTACGTTATGCTTTCTGATTATCATTCACTCTCTACATATCTTTCATTTTTTCTCTTCTCCCCTCTCACTCATCCCTGCAACATAATGGACCATGGTTAGAATAGAAAAGGGTATTTATGCTTGAATGGAAGCAAAAGAAGTGCAGCCTCCATTATAACTGTCATTCATTACTCCTCTCTCACAAGTCTACATTTTGAAGGACTTACCTAATCAGGGCCACGAGAGGAAGTGTTGAGTGTTTCACCTTGCAGCTATCAGACAGATGATCCCATGGTGTTTTGCCTACAAAGTAAGTGAACTATGCCTAGTTTACGCCTCTATGACTTAACTGCGAGTAAACCATAGGAATGTATACATCAAGGTCTCCTAAGGGAGATTTACAATTCAGATTGCCACCAACAACGCCTTTGGGCATAAACCTGTTAATCAAGCAATAGAAAAGACTGTTAACAAGGATATACTAACTCCTGACAGAACAGAAGTTTTCAATCTGAAGGAGGGAGCAGAGATAAGATACTACCTCTCGTCTGAGCACAGGAGCAGCTTCCTGAGGCAGCCTAAAGACATGACTGATGAGAATGACTTCTACTTTGGTCATCAAGATCAACAATTACCAAGAATCAGGAAGGATGAAGCTGATTGCCAGTCATTTCTTTAACTGATGGATTTCAGCTGGGTCTGTCCTTACCATCCTAAATATAAAGAACTTTTCAGTTTGTCTACTGGCATTTCTATACTTCCAAACATTACTAAAGACCACATTACAGGCCATAGAATAGATGAGCATGCTTATGAAGATTTTGAGCTAGAGAAAATAAAGGCAGACAATTCAGACATAAAGAGTAAGTGTGAATAAAGACAGACAGTTCACAATTACAAAGAAGCTGGAAATATTTTCACACATTGGTGAGAAATCATGTAAGCTTTGCAACAGAAAAGAAATTGTCCTCAAGGCTGATAGGAATCTGTTAGTGTAGATGATTTTTTGCTGCAGAAAGCAGGCTGCTGCATATGGGTGGAATGTTAACCCACCCACTTTGACCTATGCAACTATGATGTTTTTCCTCATTGAATAAACAAGACAGCTATTGCCAAGAAGTTGGGAAAATATGCCTCCAAGCAGAAACCCTCTCTTAGCCTTCAGTCACACAGATGGAATAAGCTAGGTCCAAAAGACGAGGGATAATTACAATACTTTATCCCAACTGGCAGAATCGATATGCTCTACAAGTTGTATCAGGCCACAAGGGTACAGAATCCTTAGCAGAGGGAACAGATGTGATGGTTTTATTCATTGGAGTCAGCAAGAGAATTCCCATGTCCCATGTATCAGACTTATATCAAACAACTAAGTCATGCACTAGGAGATGGTGGCTATGATTGCTCTGATTGGAATGCACTCGTTTATGGGCTTTGATATAGTCAGTGCTTTCACCGAGTATGGAAAGTCAGCCATGCTATCCAACACATGTGTATGTTATGAAAATTAGCTGAGTACCCATTGCATGGAAATGGTCTGAAATGCACATATGAAAGCTGTAAACCTGCTGCAACAACGCAAAGGAACTGAAGTCTATTTTTGAGATGAATGATAGTGATGTGGAAAATTGTGACACAGAATAACATATGCACTCATGCCCTTATAATTGTTTAGCTTTATACCAATGCTTGAGGGTATGTGAAAGATAAAACATATTGGAGACATATTCACTGTTTTCAAGTCCATTGGTTTCCAAAAGTATTGTGTAGAAGTCATAATAAATATTATATATTTTTTATTTTCTCGATTGAGAGATATTTTTCCATTTTTTTCATACATTTACAGATAAGCTCATGACTGTCAGTATGGTATCTCTAAAAGTTCTCAATAAATTCCAATGAAATCTTATGGCAGGGTGGAAAATAGGCTATGAAAGAAGTAGTGGAACTTTGGGGTAGACCCATGTACAATCACATCTGTTAATAAGGGTATACACACTCCAAGTGCTTTCTAGTTTTATATGAGTATAAGTTTGTTTACAGAGTCATAACTATCATAAAGCTACAAGATAGGTAGAGTTATCATACTAAAATATAAACTAAAGACATGTACAAAGACAAAAATATAAAAGTTGTTTGACTATCTTGCGTGATACCAAATTGTAAAAACACCAATATTGGCCCCTGGACTACAAGTGTACTGCCTAAATTTTTCCAATTACACAAACATGTATTTTGAGCCATGAATATGTCTAGTACAGATTATTTATATCAGTCCTGCTTCCAATACAGAGTTGCCAATCTAGTGTTTTCATAGGTAGATTCTTTAAGATGTCAACCTTTTTAGAGACAGATGGAAGGAAGAAAGGAGTACGGGTATGTATATCAGTATACTGATATAAAAGTTTTGTTCATTGAATACTAAAATATCTTCATCTGATTCATTTTATTCTTACAGTACATAGACTTACAGCACACAACTTTATTACAACTTCAAATTTTACTGCTATGTAGAAGAAGGATGGTGATCAAACTGTAAAATATGGATTCATATTTTATGGGAGAAGACAGTTGGTGCACTGCAATTTTAATCTTACCTAGTTACCAAGGTCAGCAATTGATCTTTAAAGGTCACTAGAGGCCAGTACCACCTATCTTTTGTTCATCCTGGGGTTAAGCTACTCATGCACACAAATTTGTCACTCTCAGGATGCAGCCATCTCCATTAAATTCAGAAATGCCAAAATTGACCTGACTATAAATCAACCTTTAGAGGTTACCTGAGGGCATCACCACTTATCGTATGTTCATCCTGGGGTCAATTTACCCTTCAACATTCATCTTTAGCTTGTCAGGTGCAACCATTTAAGAGTCTATGCGATGGTAGCAAAGATTGTTGAATTAATAGGATACATTCTTTCATTGTATATTTTCAAACAACTTCAAATCTGTTGTTCGAACTCTCAGTTCCCACCTTTTGTTCCTATCAATAATGACAGCCGCATTACTGCTGATCGTATTAATGGTTTCTCATTGTTTGAGACGAACAGTGGCCGCATTTATTCAGAAGAGAATGACAATAGCAGAATTGGAACTGATCAGTTTTTATGAGACAAAGTGGAAGAATCTTATCTTCATTCTTTCCTCTAGGAACGTTAGCGCAAAGATGTGGATGTTAACACATCCGCTCATCAATCAGGATTAAAGCCCAATACAATTTATTTGTTCTTCATATTTTTCCAAAGAATGCATTATTTGCATTCTTGAGTTCATCAAGGATTTTCTTTATCAACTATTAGGTTGTTACACGTGAAATGGGATTGTATTTATTTTTTTAAAGATGTATCCGTACATTTCAATAAGACGCTTTTTGATCAGTTGGTTGGTCAGATGAGCAGTCTACCAGTCGTACCAAATTACGTTTAATAACAGATATAGGAAGGAAGAAGTGCAATGTCATTAAGACACCAGCTGCTATGATGTCATAATAGAATTCGCAAGTTCAAAATTCTTGTATTGAAAAAAAATCCAAAAATGGCCATTTACAATCTTTATTGAAAATAATACTTTTGGAATATTTCCATATTGCAATATTTTACAAGTACGAGAATCAATTGACACAAAGAAAGACTACTTGCTGCTCTTCTTCCCCCTTCTGCTTTTACTACTATGGATAGTGGACGAAGCATTGAACTTATTGTTCTTGGGTTTTTTTACGTCTTTGAGAATCATGCTAAAAATAAAGATATTTACTAATGTGATTGCATTTTTTGCCGATTCACGATAAATATAGATATGACTTATGGTCATTGGAGGTTTTCGAGCCCTAAACCACAATTGTGTCTTTGTAAGAATTCAGATCAAATGCTAAGTCTGATTTCAAATTCATAACACCGCTGAAGCTGCAGATAATATACAAAAAGGTATTTCAAGTGAACACCACTACAGTGCAAACTGTTCTGCATTGGTTCAATTGGTTCAAGTCTGAAAATAAGTATGTCAATGATGAGGCCTGGGCAAGGTCCAAACCTGTTCATTGATAATGACTGCAATGGCCGACAACCATGAGCAATGATTCAAGAACTTCCTGCAGACTTTAAGACTTCAACAGTGATATCACATCAATTCAAGGTAGTAGAAAAGCTTAAAAAGTTGAGAAAAATATCCCACATGATATTCTCTATGACAGTCCCACACCACACACCTCTCAGCTGACTGTATCTAAGCTTAAGGATTTGAGAAATGGAGTTAGGTAGTGTCTTCCATACTTACTTGACATTTCCTTCCCAGATTTTCATATTTCCAAGCATTTTGAACTTCATATCAGTAATAAAAGTTCCAATTTTAAGCAAGCCATAATTTGTGCCTCTAAAGAATTTCTGACCATTAATCCTGTGGAATTTTAGAGAGGTGGCATATTGTTATTTGAGGATCTCTGGAAAAAAGTTGTTGATTCAGGTGGGTCATATTTCGATTGAATATTTGCTTCTTTTTTTTTTCTTCTTGCTATTCATATCATCTTTCATCTCACTATTCCAAAAAAACATTTCATTTCATTTCATTCATTTCTAATTTCAGTTTTTTTTAATGTTATTTGATGAAGTATTGTAACATTATCATTATTTACCCTCATTTCAATTCTTGGTATCTTTTTATAACAACTTTGACTTGGACCGTAATCCTATAGCAAGGATTAAACAGTGTGATTGGGAATAAAAAGGAAATCCACGATGGAGCCTCATGGTCTAATGATAAAAAGCAGCCAGGTGTATTCTGGACTCCCTCTGGCGAGAAAGTTTGAGTTTCCGCTTTAATTCTGATTATGCTGTTTAATCGTTGCAGTAGGATTACAGTTCAGGTCAAAAAAGGGTGAAAATTTGTCAAAATCAAGGATAACATTTTAATTGTAACAACTTTTAGTATTTTATCCTCATATTTTAATTGGTATAAATGTTATTATAAGTGCTACAATGGAGTATCTTCATTATTACACAAATCATTCAGACTACTATCCTCATCTTTGTCTTGATAATGTTTTAGCCAATATTTTTTCAACTTTTGCCCATGTTTCTTTTAGTGTCAGCAAGTATACACTTTTTTGGCTGACAATTTACTTTATATAAGTCAGCCAACTGCCTACCCAGAGTATTTACTCAGAGCATGTGCCTGATATATATATATATATATATATATATATATATATATACACACACACACACCACACAGTACTATTTATAACCACCATCAGAAAAACACTAAGTTCAAATCAAATAATATGAAAGTGGAACTCATCCCACCTAGAATGGGAGACACATCTCTCAAAAATGTCCCATAAAGGAATCTGAAATATACATAATCATTCACCTGAAGAAGCCCGGACAGGGCAGAAACATGAACGTGTTTGTGTAGCGAATCCTCATTCTACAATATATATATATATATATATATATATATATATTTATATATATATATATATAGATAGATAGATAGATAGAGGGAGAGATAGAGAGAGAGAGTCTGGTTAGTCAATAGACACCATTTGGTAACCAATGACACACCATGTTGTTGTTGATCAATCAAAACATTAGAAGAAAGAGTGATCAGTGAATAGAATTACTTCTCTCAACTTTTGTTGGGTAACATTCACTAAAAAGTCTGAAATTTCAAAAAAAATAGGCACAAACCAGGGACCAATTCAACATAAACTTACAATGTTAACTGCTCTCCCCTCCCATTAAAATCCTTCTTAGGGAGGATTTTTTTTGTAGATATGATAAGGAGTAAATGTGAAAATTTTCAGCCATCTAGCTCCATTGCTGTGGCCTATACATGTCATACATATATACATACATATATACATAGCCAACTGAACCAACTTGAAAACAAAGGAAACCTATTTCGACTGTTTTGATGACAGTTTTGGTTTACAGTTTCTAATATATATATATATATATATATATATATATATATATATATATATATATATAAAAACATTCAGCACAAGGCCACATCTATGGAGCACCCAGTAAGAGAAGAATTCATTTGCAACTAAGATGAAAACAATAGTCCGAAAAAAAATCTATGCATAATGATAATTTCTCATCTCAAATATTCGGACAGAAATTAGATAACATATATTTATGTTGACATTTGAAAATGGTTATTATTTTTCTGACAGCATTATTTCCTTGGAGTGTGTTATGATGTTCAGACACGAACGAAGTATTCAAATCAACTTTTGACTTACTGACAGGAACTTTAATCAGAGCTGTGGGTGATGCATTGTTAATTTGGTATATTTTCCACTGAGGAGTACTAGCCTTAATGTATAAAAACAACACTAAAGGTTCCAATCTAAGTAATGATGTAAGCCAACTGAAACAGGCCAAGGAAAGACTTGGATACTTGGCTGAATCATGAATACCAAGTTAGAATGCTATGACAAAAAAAAGATGATAATGAATGTCTTTTTGCTTCTTCTTTTCTGACTCATAGATTATCTGTATTGGATGAAGACGCATTTGGTTATGATTTCATTGGAGAATACCGTGTACCTCTAAAGAAACTGAAGCCGAATGAAACCAAAAACTTCACTGTTTATTTGGAAAAACCTCTTCCTGTAAGTGATAGCAGATTTTTTTTCACTATTCATCCAAGTTGATTGTCAACACACACACACAAACACTCACACTATAGATGACGTGTGGGGGAGAGAATTCTTTTTTTGGATAACTGTACAATTATCAGATGTTCTGAAAAAACATATATTCATTCAAACATATATATATATATATATATATATATATGTATGTGTGTATACTTAAATATACAGTGTGTATGTGTGCAAATATATAGATGTATACTCCATGATTTGAAGATGATCTTCATGATATATGAAGTATTCAATGATAAATATATATATATATATGTTTATATGATGAATATATGTTAATTTGCTATGATATGTTAATTTAAGACACACTTATACATATATATCTATTCAATTTGCCATAACTCAAACCACCTGACAATTATTGCTACCAATGTTTTTTTCACTGAAATAAATGAATGTTTATATAGAAACTTACAAATTAGAGCTGTAAAAGTAGTTTTGACCTTAAATTGACCCGCAGGGGCCTCAGAGGTAAGCCCCATTCTATGTTATTCCTGAGGCTAAATTACCCTTGTACACAAATTTGCAGCCCGTGTAGTGCAACCATCTCCTGACCCTAAATTGATCATTAGGTGTCACCAGAAATCAGCACCACCTATCCTTTCTTAAACCTGGGTCAAGTTACACTCTTACCCAAAATCGCCGCATGGTACAGATCAAAATTTCAAAATTGACCTGACCCTAAATTGACAATTAGGGTACTGCAGAGTTCAGTGGCTCGTATCCTATGTTCATCCAAGGGCTAATTCACCCGTGTGCCCAAATTTTCAGCTCATAGGGTACAGCAATTTAGCTGTCTAGAAAACTTGACGTTAGTTAAAAACAAAGTGACAAACAAAGCTACAAAAAAAATTTGTCATCTTTATAGTATTAGATATATATGCATACATATACATACATATATATATATATATATATATATATATATATATATATGTGTGTGTGTGTACATAAATACATTTGCATGCACATGCACATACACGTACTTAAATGTATATATGTGTATGTATGTATGAATATATATATATATATATATATATATAGGTAGATCACTAGGTCTGTAACCTAATGACGAAAAAAGCATTTCATACAGCAAATATTTAATTTTCAACATAATATCCTTCATCAATCAATGCACTAAATCCAGCACTTCTCCATCAATCATATAAAATCGAACATAATACAATGGAATTTTCAGATCAAAATCTACTGATAACTATATCAGGCTACAAACTTATTGATCCAGCCAAGTATGTATATATACAGGTATACCTTGATTAGTGTAATTAATTTGTTGCAAAATTTTCCATTCTGTTCAAAACTGCACTATTCAAGGTCTTCTTATAACTTAAAGTGGTTGTTTTTTTTTCAGCTTATACTTACTTGCATTGATTTGTACAGCAATACCTTGAGGGGGCTACATTGAAACACACACTAAGCCGAACCCCAGTTTTCAAGATATTACTGCATCAACAAACCACTTTGTTTGGATGTCGTAGACTCAGAAAAAGCTTTTGATTCAATAGGGCATTCTTCAACTCAATGCAAGAATTAAGTATAAATGAGAATTATGTAAAAGTTATTGAAACTATATGCGCTGTTGGCACCGTAATAATAAGACTTCATAAGGATACTAACAATATAATGACTGGAAGAAGAGTGAAACAAGGGGATATAATACCACCAAATCTTTTTACTGCAAGTTTAGAAAGCACATTTCAGAAAACAGACTGGGAAAAGATGGGAGTAAAGAGAGATGGAGTATATTTTAACAATTCATTTCATTCATTTTTTATTTCAACTTTTTCCTAATTATTGGATGAAGTATTGTAACATTGTCATCAGTTTTGACTAATTTCTATCCTCATCTCAATTTTTAGTTGTTTTTTATCACAAATTTGAATCGGACTGTAATCCTACGCCAACAATTAAACAGGATAACTGAAAATGAAGAGAAAGCCTACAGTTGAGCTCCATGGCCGAATGGTTAAATGGCCAGGTGTATACTGGACCCCCTTTGACTAGTGAGTGTGAGCTCACTGGTTTGGCTTAAAGACTCTCGAAAAAGTTTTGATTCGATTGGGCTCTCATCAGCTCAATGCTAAGACAAGGTAGAGATTTGAATTATATAAAAGTAATTGAGAATATATACGGAAATGGCACTGCAATAAACGGACTTCATAAAGACACTAACAAGATTAAGATCGGAAAAGGAGTAAGACAACGGGATATAATATCACTAAAATTATTTACTTCATGTCTAGGAAGCTCCTTTTGAAAAACAGAGGAGTAAACATTGAAGGAGAATACTTGGACAATTTAATGGACTGTGGTAGTATTGCATTAACATCAGTAACTGTGGAGTGATCTAGATAGAGAAAGTAAAAAAATAGGGTTAAAGATGAATAGATCAAAGGCAAAGTAAATTTTCAATTATTAAGTCCAGAAAAAAGACCGTAAGAATAGATGGCAAAGCCTTAGAAGAAATTAAGGAATGCGTTAATCCTAGGTCAGGCAAATGAAATAAAATGGCATGTCATGATTGGCAGGAAAACATTTGGTATAAGTAGAAAAGCAAATAGGCAATATGCTCACAATTAATGTATAATACCAGCCATGACGTATGGGTGCCAAACCTGTAAGGTTACAAACTCACTCGAAAAACCAACTCAAAACTGCATAGAGGACAATGGAAAGAACGATGTTAGGAATAACACCTTGCAATAGAAAAAGATCAATGTTGATTCAAGAGAAGATCAGAATGAAGGATAACATGCAAGTGATTAAACAATAAAAATGGAGATGGGCAAGGCTTAAGCGAGAAGGATAAACAACAGATGGGGTGAAAGGCTAATCAGTGCCAGTGGGATAGTAGATATTGTAGGAAGAGACCAGACACAAGATGGAGAGAGGAGAAAAGTTTGCTGTCAAGACATGGCAGAGATTAGCACAATCACACTTGTCTTAGCAGTAAATGGGAGAGGTCTTTGTCCAGTATTTGACTTGCAAGGGGTAGTGATGATGATATATGTACATATATATGTATATGAGTGTGTGTGTGTGTATTCAAATGTGTTTGATTTCACACACATTAGCATATATTAATGTTTGCGTGCACACTTAATTTATTTACATGCATATAGAATATTCATATAACAGGTCTGGTGAGTCACTCGATAAAAACCGTCACATGACCAACCTATTTTGGCAGCTTGCTGCATTGTGGTGATCAATTAAAAAATTGAAAAAGAATGAATAAATCGCTTCTTTCTCCTTTTGTTGGGTGGTGATCACTAAAAAAAGTTGCATTATCAACAAAAAAGAAACATGAACACTGCTAGACACAAAATAAGGAACCGATCTAGCACACGCTTACATTGTCGATAGAAGCCACAACTGAACATCTATTTTGGAGGAATTTTCACACAGAGAATTGTTTTTTTCTAGAGATGATAAGTAGTAAATTTTCAAGTTTTCTACCTTCTTGCCCAATTGATGCAACCTATAAATGCAATATATACAGCCAGCCGGACTTACTTAAAAACTAAAGAAACCTGTGTTGATAGTTTTGTTTGACAGTTTCTGATATATAAAATTGTACATGTCTGTGTATCTATATTTGTGTGTATACATATATATATATATGTATGATAATTAATAATTGCGTCATCCACAGGCAGCTGTTCCATTGTACTACAACTCTTCAGTGTGGCTATAGACTATCCATTTTCCCATCCAGTACCACGAGGTAGGATTAAAAGCTTCGCTTCAGACCCAGAGGCTGGCATGTTACCCCTACCCTTCACAGAACTGGACAGTCAGTAGGACCAAATTCAAGTGATATATTTACTTAGACACGATTCCCCATCCACCAGAGTGCTCCATTCCAGAGTTGGAAGAGCATATATATATATATATATATATATATATATATATATATATATATATATATATATATATATTATCCAACAGAATAATTATAAATTGCATTTTATATATATATATATGATCCAACAGAATGATTATAAATTGCGTTATATTATATAGAAACTCTTATCTTGATATGATCCCCTGTCGTTACATGGTTAATATATCGCCCAAACTAGACAACTTACATGTATAACATAATACAATTTATTATCATATCTATCTATACATATATATATAAGGTATATTTAGTATTCTTGCAATGTGCGTTTGTAAATTTGTATCTATTTACCTGTCTATCTTTATACACCCTTTTGCACTGTGCATTCTCTTAACATATCTGTTGTTTATTTGGTAAAGCACTTTCTATAATTACTTGCTACCTAACATGCACGAATATTTAGAAAATGAACAAATCTTGTAAACAAGAGAAATCACTTTACAATATGAATAAATTGATAAATGCATAAAGTTGGAATTCATAGATTCAGCCACATTTACAAAAAGTAAGAAAATGAAAGATACACTTCATTCTCAAGTACTCCAGGAATTAGAGAATGAAGATTTGGGTTTTGAGCAATTTTTTCTCTGAATTTTTTTCAAGTATTTGTTGTAAACACTGTCTATCGGTTCAACTAACACCTTCATCTTTTCTCTGTTCTATCCTCTGACCTTATTTCTGAAATGTCGAACTTGATCTGAGGCTATGAAAAAGACTGTTCTAAGAACTCAAATGGAGGTGCACAGGATTTTTTTTAATGGAAAGGAGTACAAGGGACTGAGAGGCTACACATATATGGTAGAAGTAAGCTAGTAGAAAAAGTAGACTGAATATTTGGAAATATCATTTTAACAATGAAATGGTGGTACTATAGGATAGATTACCAGAAAATGTAGTGCTATCAAGATAAAAAGAAGAATTATGATGATTTTATACTACTGCAAATAAAGGCCCTAGATATTATGTAAATAGAGTATTATGATGTATGCTTGTATGTACAATTTGCACAGTTTTTTACACTAAAATAAATGTTCAAATGTGTAGTTAATGAGCAGGGAAATGCATACCACCTTGGATCTTGGTTCAACACGGATCTTTATTGCATTCTTGAAAACCTTTAAGATACATTGTCAAACCATAAAGAATGAAATCAATTCTGATATTCACTGAGGATGAATTGGATGAACTTATATTGATATTTTAAAAATCAACCCCAGTTTTTGCTTGTTAATTAAATATTGTCTTCACACAACCTGATGGAAGAACTGGTTCCACAACGCCGATGATGGAGAGGTTTGACAAATCTTAGAGAAGGTCTATGTCAAATGATTGATGCTAAAAGGCTGCTGCTACGGATGATGGATTGAATCTTGATTTATTGAAAGTTTTGAGTTATTTCCATATTTTATATTTCAGAATTGTTCAATGAACAAGGTTTCATATCATATAAATAATAACTCCATTCTTTCAGTGATATTTGCATTAATTCTTGAACTCTAACAATCCTTTCCTTCTGATTTTCAATGCACAACATACAAATTGAGTGCTGAAACTTGCTCAAAAAATTCAGTATTTAATTATTGATTTTCTCCCATTACAGCCAGAAATATTTAGTTAATTAGTATTGAAAATTACTAAAATCAAGTGATGGGACAATGCTGGAGTTATTAGTGAAGTCAGTGAGTTGCAATTGAGAAAGCCAAAACCCTGCCTACATTCACTGGATCCAAATGCTGTTAGCATTGAAATACAACTATTCTTGTTTTTCCACTACCATCAAATTTTCTATGTCACTATGTAATCATTAGAGTGAATTTTTTTTACAGATCCATTTGATAAAGCTTATTTATGATATCACAGGTTAATTGAAGCGATTGTTTCAAACAAAATGCTAAAAGGAACACATACTATCATCAATAAAAATGATATTACTGGATTTCCCTGTACGCACAGATCAAACCATCAAAGCCAACCACCCAGACATAATTATCAAGGATGAAAGGAAAAGGGATACCTAATAATAGATATGACCATTCCATTAGACAAAAACATATCATTAAAAGAGATTGAAAAATTTTTAAATTACAAAGACTTGGAAATTGCGATCAATAAAATGTGGCAACTTAAGACTCTGTGAAACAATACCTTTTGTTATAGGAACGCTTGGGGATTATAAGAAAGGGTGTCAACAAAAATCTAAGTAGAATACTAGGAAACCCAAGCATCTATGAGATACAAAAAATTGTCCTCACAAACACTGCCCATATCCCTCGCGAAGCACTGTCCATGTCCTTCGCAAGGCACTGTCCATGTAGATATTTTGTCTTCTCTACAACTATGCAGTTTCTTGTATAGCCTCCTGTATCACCCTCCCTTATGTATTAATGAAATAGAAAGAAAAAATGCTAGTGCTTATTAAGTCATAAAATCATTGTCTGCCCCAAGTTTCAAGCTGAAACTCAGTGTGCAATGAATACTACTAAACATCAAAAGGAATGATGATGATGATGATAATAATAATAATTTTTAAAAAAAGGTATGATGGAGTTGGCATAAACCGCAGCACTGCTGTGATAGGCAAGGACAATATGGGAGGAGGGCTGGGGAAGATTTACTGTCACTCAGCAAGAACCATGAGACAACTGGCATGAAACTTTAATCCACAGTACTGCTGTGGAGTATCAGAGTGTGAAGAGGAGGGCTGGAGACTTGAGGAGTCTTGCTGTCACTCATTCTCCAGCGATGACCGAGTGGCAACAGGTATGAAAATGCAAATGATAATCATGATGTCTTTTAATCTCCAGGTTGTTTTATAATTGATTTAATATTTACAATATTCTCTGTTCACAGCTTGAAAAGGATGATGATCTTATGCTGAATGAACGGGGGAAAGTGCTTTTAACCCTAACCTACGTGGTTTCCAAGCAAGTCCTGGTTGTTGGGATTGTCCGATGTGCCAGCCTTGCATCAATGGATACTAATGGCTATTCTGATCCATATGTGAAAGTGTGAGTCAAAATCATGCTTTTTGTTATCACTTAAATGGTTAATGATCTCGTCTCATTAACATACTAAAATCTAAAATATTACTACAGTCTTTTCATTATCGAATATCTGTTCATCACCAAAAGTTTACATTCACTTTTAACCCCTTAAAGGAGAAGAAAAGAAGTCTCTTTACACTTTTGATATCTTGAAGGAGGCAAGAAGTTTCCTTTCACTTCTAACCCCTTAAACGAGATTAGAAAAAGTCTCTCTTTATTTTAGATATTTTGAAAGAAGCAAAAAGTCTCCCTTTACTTTTGATCCCTCAAAAGAGAGCAAAAAAAGTCTCTCTTCACTTTCGATATCTTGGAGGAGGCAACAAGTCATCCTTCACTTTTGACCCCTTAAAGGAGAAGAAAAAAAGTCTCTTTACACTTTTGATATCCTGAAGGAAACAAAGTATCCCATCACTTTTGACTCCTTAAAGGTGGGGGTTCCTTTCACGATTGATCCCTCAAGAGAAAAACATTTACCTTCATTTTTGACTCTGTAAAAGGGAGAAAGGTTTCCCATCAGTTATCACCCCTAAGAGGGGAAAAAAGTTTTCTATCCACTTTTGACCTATTAGAGGAGGAGAAGGTTTCCTTTCACTTTTGACCCTCTTTATGGGAGAAAAAAAGTTTCCATTCACTTTTGACCCCTTCAAGAGAGAAAAAGTTTTCTTTCATTTTTGACCCC
The DNA here is from genome assembly GCA_963457665.1 of Thysanoteuthis rhombus. Classification (NCBI taxonomy): domain Eukaryota; kingdom Metazoa; phylum Mollusca; class Cephalopoda; order Oegopsida; family Thysanoteuthidae; genus Thysanoteuthis; species Thysanoteuthis major. The sequence goes on from OY735198.1 coordinate 75,830,988, forward strand.
TCAAAGAGGAAAAATGTTTCTTTTCACTTCACCCCTTGAAGGAGAACAAAAAAGTTTCCCTTCACTTTAAGTGGTTGATGAGGAAAAAAGTTTCCTTTCATTTTGACCCTGTGAAGAATTATATATAAACATATAAAATAAGACAATGCTATTCTGAACAGAAAATAAGGATTATTAACATTAACAGTATAGTTATATTGTAAGTAAAAACCCTTCCAAAACATTCTAAGTTGATTTTTCTCAAAACTTTTCTTTTCAATCTTTCCTTAGGTCTGTTGAGTATTCACACCAAATTTGTTTGGGCTGTACGCATGTTTAGATGGTTTATATGGCATAACAGACAGACAGTGTAACAACTCTCACATATAACAACACATACACAAACACACACACACACATATATATATATATATATATATATATATATATAGTTTTCTCTCTCTCTCTCTCTGCATGTGTTTGCTGAAGTAGGTGTTGAATATGGCTCTATAACTTAACTGTTAAAATAATCCCAAGTATATTTCAAATGCCTTAATATTACTTGACATAGCCCTGCTAAAATGAACCCAAGTAATATTTACGTTATTTGTATATAAAATGGCAAAAGCTAAACTGGGAATGGTGAAATAACAATCAAGTCAGTGAGCAGTGATAAGAAATGCTGAAATCTTACCCACAGGTCTAAATACAGTTGGTACTAATATTCAACTGTGAATTATCTATGGAGAATCAACTAATATGAAATATCTCCTAGCATTGACAGCAGAATGAAAATGTCTACCTCTGTAGATTGAATAAAGGGTTTGGTTCAAATTTTTCAGTTACAAAATATGATGATCACTTTAGGAAGACCACAGCATATAATGGCCCGAATGTTGTGACTATAACAACCAAGATTAGGACACTAATTTGAATAGATCAGTGTTGTAATCTGTTTTTTCAAAATAAATTGTAAATAAAACTTAGTGTTATTACTCTTAAGAATGTTTCATTGTAGTGTATATATTTCATTAAGTATGGGAACTTGAAATTTTATACAATCTTTATTTTTGAAAATCTTTTAAATCGTTAAATTGATAAAAAAAGTTTTTGAATTGTACCAAATTATTTTACTTAATGTTTTATTTCCTGCGTTATATCATGTATATGATTGACCAATGGATTTTTAATTTCTAGCTACTTGAAGCCAGACAAGAACAAGAAATCTAAATTCAAGACTGCAGTTAAGAAGAAAACTTTGAATCCTGAATACTATGAGGTTTGTGTCTGGACATTTGTTTTCCAAATTCCGGTTTTGGTATTTGATCAAATGATTTAAGGCTGAAGATATTTACCATAATTCAATAATTTTCATTTTTTACACATCTTCATTTTTACTTTAATCTGGCTTATTACCAAACCATCCCTCTTCCAGCAAATGGCACACCTGTGAAATAGTCTTGGATTTTCTCATTTATTTAATACTATTTGCCAAGTTGCATATTCATCAGGGGAAAGTAGAAGAATCATCCAGCTGAAATATCTTTAAAAAAAAAAACAAATGACAAAGATGAGTATCAAAAAAAAATTAAATAAAAAAAATTCCATCAAAGAATAAATGTGGCCAGAATTAATTGTATTTATGACAATTGAGTAAAATCATTCAAAAGAAACTAAGAGAAGACAAAAGAAGATACACAACAGCAGTCATGGAAAGCATTCTTGAAAAAGGGAGGGGATTCAAAACTATTGGAAAATCTCTCATTACAGAAAGAAAGCTAATAACTTGTATGCTCAAAGCAAATGGAGATCTGACTATGGATAGGGACCGAATTGTCGATTGTGCCCAGGAATTTTACAAAAACCTCTATTCCACCAAACAAAGGACACAGAAAAATGAAGAGGAGGCACAATGATTTGCCAGAAGTCACTCAACAGGATGTGAAACTAGTCATCCTATTCAACTTATGACTCAAGCAAAGTTCCAAGAGTTGAACTCAGTAATCATAATGTTGTTATATAAAAAAAGGAGACCTGAAAGACCTTAACAACTGCATAAGTCTACTCAACTGCTGCTGCTGCAAATTCTTCACCAAACTAATCACTAATAGAATCACTGAAATGCTAGATGAAAACCAACCATGGGAACGAGCTGGCTTCAGAAAAAAATACTCCACCATTGACCATCTCCATTCAGTAAACCAACTGGAGGATAAAGCAGCAGAATATAGAATGCCACTAGCTGCAGCATTTGTTGACTTTGAAAAGGCCTTCAATCCAGTAAAAAGCCCCAATATCATTGACACAGTTATACAAGGTGTGAACCCTGTATATGTATTGCAACATATAAATCAACACAGCACTTTCTTCGTCAGGCTGTATAAAGATTCTACATTCTGGGGAATCTAAATGGTATTAATAAACCAGTCAAGAAATAAATAAGCTCATCCATAAATGGTCAAAAAACTTTTTTTCCATAAATCAAAAAAATTTCAGGAGGGGTCTAGTGGAGAATTGATGTCTATTTTCGAATCTGCAGACAAAACAGTATTGCCAGGAGAGTTGTAACATGCAGATACTAGTTCATATAAAATTGGATAGAACCCTTTGCTACCTTTGGTAGCTACAGTTGTTCATTAATGTTAAAAATTTTCCCTACATTTCCTGAAAAATGTGAAAAACTTGACGTTTACATGACATGTATCAAGTTATTTTATATTGAAACTTTTTGGTTTATCCAATTTTCATCAAATGAACTGAGTTCAAGTTGACAATGAGCACATGTGTAGTTTCCATGTAAATAGTTGTCTGTCAAAGTATAGAATTAGAATGCCAGACAAAAAGATAAATTTGCCAGGAACTTAGCTTCATGTTTATCTATGGTCAGTAAAAGAAGATAACACTTATGTCTGTTAATATCCTTTGTACCTGATGGCACATATTTCTATCAAAATTACTTTCTATTGAAGATAAACTGAGGGAATTAAGTAAGTTTCAATTCTTTTGACCTTTTCGAGATAAATTTATTGTTGAGCTTTTTAGTATGTTATTTGATCGTCTTGATTTTTTTTCATCTTCAGTAAGTGATTAATTTCATCTTGAATATTTCTTTGAAATTTCTTTTCTACCTATTTCAGGAGTTTTCTTATGAAATCAAACATATCGACCTTTCAAAGAAGACCTTAGAAGTGACTGTTTGGGATAAAGATATTGGAAAATCTAATGACTTTATAGGTAAGTGGTCACTCTTTTTTCCAATTTTTTAAATAGATCACCCCTTAACATGGCAAGTTGCCAAAAGATGTTGCACATCAGTGACTAACCAGACATGCTTTTGCAAGATTTTAATTTCACTACCTGTTTGGAAAATGCTTTCATTTCATCCAACTGTTTTTAACCAATTCCAACTTCAATACAGAAAATATTCTCTTTCCTAATTTGTATACAAAAAATATCTTATCTCTGATTCAAAGTCTGTTTCCCTTTAAAACGTATTTTCATTGGGTCATCATTTCTACTTTTGTTCAAAATACATTTTTGTTTTGAATGTATAAAAATATGGTACTAGTACAAGAGAGGGGTCCAAATAACTAAGAAAAATTGTTACTCCACTTGTATTTTTTTGGAGGCCAGACCTACATGAAAACAATTCCTTACAGATGGGTTTTGAATAAAGATATTTTTCCTTTAATTTCATTTCATGATGTATCATGAACTATTATTATTAAATTTTATGACTACTTTTTACCTTGAGATATTTCAAGTGCTATCTTAATTTTTAACCGGCCTGAATGAAAGTGATGATAAAACTCCCCTTCTACGGACTTATTTACTTTGGGGGCGGGGAGATGCAGAGTTTTGTGATAAGAAAGCATAAAAAAGCAACAAAGAAATTACAACCAAATTTCTTCCATCCATGGTTTTATTTGCTTTTGCTTCCAATATTCACTGTTTAAAGCTTTCAAAATCAACGTAAGCTAATGTTTTTATGCATGGGAGATTTTTTTTTTTAACAAACATAAAATTTAAGTTTTAACATAACTTTTATTCAGGTCAGTTGAAAAAATTAATCCAAAGGTAAAAAGAAGTCATGAGAATTAGTCATTTTGATTTCACTTTTGTATTGATACTAAAAATATTTTGAAAAAAACGTTTGAATTACAACCAACTGAAAAATCTCATTCAGAAATTGTTTTCATTTAAATCTGATTTCAATTTCCCCTTCAGAAATTACAACGTATGCTAGTATATGAGACAGAATTAATATTTTTCTTTTAACTATGCACTTATTACATTGTGCTGGTATTATTACTCGGGGATGGGGGGGGGCATCTACAGAAGCTTTATAGTGTTTGGATGAGTTGTAACAAGAGGTAGTTCTCTAAATACCCTTGTAAACCATTTATTTTATAGTCCAGCATATACACGTTATTCAGAACTTCACAAAACATTTCCTTTGTTCATTCAAACTTGGGGAAAGTAAAATAACTTTGAATTCTGTTTAGATCATTTTCAATAGTTAATCAATTGTCTCCTAATGAGAACTTAAGACTTTGATGTATTTCAAAGAATTACTTGGCATTATCTGAAAGATGCTTTATATTGATGTTTTGTAACAGGCGGAGTTCAGCTGGGCTGTCACTCAAAAGGAGAGCGGCTTCGGCATTGGTATGACATGCTGAGAAACCCAGACAAGAAGACAGAATACTGGCATGTTCTTTCTGCTGAGATGACCCCAGAGGTTTAACATTATGCAATATCTATCTCTGCATGTGGAATGTGAGTGTCATTATGCTTCTAGCTTTGATCAGTAAAGTTTGTTCACCTTTAGCCATGTATGATAATGAAACCATATATAATTTATCGTAATCAAAATTTGCCTACCTTTAACCACGTGTCAATTCTCTCTTTTTCTCATTATTCTCGTTTGATTTTTCCTTTTTAAAGTTAGTTTTTCTTTTTTTTTTTGTAAAAAGAAAAATCATTTTGAATGTATATCTGATCATTGGATTTCAATTTGAGAGAAGAGGAAGTAAGAATTTGAAAGTTACACAAATGGAGAATAAAAAATAACTCCATTGGAAAGGTTGATTTGTTGAATTTTGGTTGGAGTTTTTTCAACAACAACAAAATTTCTCTCTTTTTTTTATTTCTCTCTTATTGAAATATTTTTATACATATCAGCTCATCAGTATTTTCAATTCATTTAAATCTTATCTTACACTATTTTCTGTGACAAAATTTGAAAAGAAAAAAGCTTGGCTGTGCTAGGGTCAAACTCCCTTGCTTCATTGAAATCTTTAATTCATACAAAACAGAATTGATTTTTCCTTACAATATTGATCCAAAACTATGTATACCATTTTGACTCCTTTATTAGTAGTTCCCGTTATTAAATAAGTCGACCAGAGTTGAAAGAGTGACTTTGTCATCAGTTTTTGCAGATGTCACTTTCACTCCAGTAATCATGATTTGATTGGTTTTTAGTGAGGTCATTGTACCTTTAATACCTTTTAGTGATTGCTGAATTGTGTCATGAAACCATATATGGTTCACCAATCAGTTGAACCAAGGTAGGTTGGGACTAGGCTGATATGAAAATATAAATTTACCTATATCCTTGCTATGACGAGTTATCTCATCTGTGACAGTGGACAGGTTAAATACTGGACTTATTTATTCTAAAAAAGTAATCTATGCATAGACAAAATGTTTTGCAAACATTCACTTGTTGTCATATCACCAGAGTGAATATCTTGAAAAATACAATACCATAAGGTGAATTATCTCATCCGTGATACTAGACCAATGGTATCCAAACCCCAGGGTTCCATATGACCTTTCCAAAGGTTCTGTGAAACAAAGTGACATTTTCACAATATACTTAATGATTCTTTATTATATACACAATTCTTTCACGGACATGAACAATACTTTTTTTATAAAAAGAAAAATTAACAGCATTTTTGTCTTTATCATTAAAAACATCTCGGTTATTTATCGGTCAGTTGTTGTTTAAATGTCTTTCATTCAAGCCTTACTTTTCCATTTGAGTGTGCGTTTTCAATTTGGGTTTATACGCATTTGCACAATTCAATAGACAAAATCAAAATCTAATTGATGAATACATATATAGATATATATATGTAGGAGGGAATGTTGTTTTTTGAAGGGGTTCCCTAGAAAATTTAATCATTGCAGAGGGTTCCCCAAGGAGTTAAAGTTTGAAGAACACTGCACTAGACTGACGATTTACATAGACGAGTGGCAGCAAACAGCTTAAATTTCCCTCTCAGTTTTGAGTATTGATATTTTTGCAAATGATGATTATCAACTTTGGATACAAAAAATAGTTCTTCAAACGTTTTATTCTTAAATGATTAACCAAATGATGACATGCCTATTTATTGAGGCAATGAAAAAAAGACAATTAATTCTTGAAAATTCTTTGAAGATTCAATTCTTTTTAATACAAAATAATCAAATATGTCCCCCAGAAATGTTTGCTATAAATATTTTTGTAAGATTAGATGAGGGTACAGGGTAAATTGTAATTTCATCACCCTTACACCCTGTCTACCTTGAAACAAGAAAATATCCTCCAATTAGCTTTTCAATATAATGGAACGCACTGTCAAGAATACAACTCTTACATATTGCTTTACATTAGTAATCCCCATAATTCAAGCTATGAAATAAAACCATGGCTGTAATGGGTGATATGACAAAAAACTTGAATGTAGAGAGAAACTTTTTGAATATTTTTTTACCAGTTTTGATGATCAGAATGACCGCACAGCTAAAAATGAAATAAAATAGTTGATGCGAAAACATTTTTTTTTTAGTGTTTGTAAATACAAAAAAAATTCAAAGATCTTTAACGGTGAAAGGTAAATGTAAAGGATAGTCTTAATAAATGTTGGCATGATGGTATCCCATCTTGGCAGGCATACATACAAGGTCTGTCCAAAAAGAAACCAAACTTTTTGAAAAACAAATCTATTGCTTTACCCAAAACTCTATTAGACTTGTTCCCTTTGAAATTGTTCCCTCCACTGTTGATGCACAATTTCCAGCATTTTTTCCAGTTCTTGTTTTGAGGGATGATGTACAGGTCTTGTGACACATTTTCTTCTATCTCTTTTATTATCTGAAATTGACAACTTTTCAGGGTGGATTTCAGCTTTAAAAGTGAAAAAAGTCAACTGGGCCTGAATCCCAGGAGTAGGGTGGCTGGAAGATGAGTTGTCTCATGCTTGCCAAAAACTTTATTCTCCTATCAGCAGATGCAGCACAAATCATCATCAGTCTTTCGTTTGAAACAAACTTTTACAGATTCTTATCTCTTTAAAAACTTCATAAACAGTCAGGCGACAATTTCCACAGATTGCAGCACACTTTCAAAATATTCATCATCCATTGACATGAAAGGTTGTTCAGATATGGCATCATTTTTGGTGGACATTCTTTCCAATTTGAAATGCTGTTACCACATGTAATATTGCATATAGCTAGAACAATTCTCCTGATCGGCATATTGAAACATTGAAAAAGGTTTTTGTTGGGTTGAAACCGAATTTCACTCAAATACATTGCTGTATCAACTTGGAAAAATATTAAACACAAAGTGCATAGCACCCACTTTCACGCTGGCATGTGTAGCTCAAGAACTGAGCAACATGGCTTGATGCATTTTGTGGGGGGGTTGTTTTTTATATAAATGGTCAATGTCACTTTTACATAATATTTCAGTCACAATCCCTTAGAATGTCTCATAGGTGCGCTGTTTTAAGTTTGTTTTCTTCATGGACAGACCCCATAGATGTATTTGTGTATCTATGCATGTAACAGTAGCATGCTTGTGTATCCATATGAAAGTGTATCTATATATCTTCACTTATATACATACATCTATATATATATATATATATATATATATATATATATATATATATATGTATATATATGTATATATATATATATATGTATATATATATATATATATATATATATATATGTGTGTGTGTGTATGTAAGCATATGGGTATGCAAAGCCTTTTTTCTCATGTTCTCACCTGGCGAAATTTGAGCTGCCTTGTAAAAAAGATTCTGATAATTGTTCTCAAGTATTCTCAAGTAAGCGAGAAAGGGAAATAGAGTCCTAATTGTGTCTGATGAGACACTGTAGAGGAATAATTCACAGAAAATAGTAATAGAAACTGATCCATCCGGGTTTGAACCAGCACCAACGCATTGACTGCCATCTGTGCTTTTTGCATCTTTTTGTCTTCCACGTATCTTGCATTCATGGTCATCCAAACATTTGTCTCATCTTTGTGAACACTGGAGTTCCTCTTGTTAGCTTAGAAAGAATAAATGAGAAAGATTTTTCTGCATGGCATGTTTCCTTTCACCCAGTGTTACACAACATCTTCATTATTTGTCCACAGCACTTCTTTTTTTGCAGCTGTATCTAACTCCATAGGGAATCATCATGAAGTGGACTCCAGAGAAAGTTTTCAACACAACATAACACACACATATATATATATATATGCGTGTGTGTGTGTGTGTGTGTGCTTAAGCTATTAATCATGAGAAAAAAATATACTGAAATCGAAGAGACACACACACACACACATACATAGATATATATATATATTCTTAATTACTAGCCTAAATGTGTGTCTATGCAAAGTTTGATCAATAACACAATTATTAGTTTAGTTTTGATCTCAATTTTTTTTCTGTATAAGATTCGATCTATGTAAATGAAGAAGTATTGGGTAAAATGCATTAACAAGGAAGAAGATAACATTGAAAAATAAACATATTCTGTATAAAATAAAACCTTTTATTTATCATTAAGCCATGAACTTATTGACTTACCTGCATAGGTGTATCATTTATCAAACATACAGTTATACATTTATATATATATATATATATATATATATATATATATATATATATATATCTGATGTAATACACACACACACACACACACACACACACACACTGTTATTGCTTCAAGTTTCTTGTATCCTTTATTGTATTTGTTGGTTTGTCTCTGTCCCTAGGAGACACTTCTATCACCTGTGCTTTTCAAATAATAGTTCTCTATAAATACAACAAATGCAGGATTTCCTTCATTTATTTCCTTGACTCTCTTGTTGCCATATTCTCATATAGCTCACAAAAATAGCAGACAATTTCACATTAACTCTTTATTGAATTCTTTAGCCGTAGGCATCAAGGAAGCCTATCAAAATGATTCTATTTTTATTGTTATAAAGCCAGTTATCTAATCCTGACAAATTTCTGAGTACAAAACTCTTCTGGTTTTATAGGATTGTGAGTTACAATATTGAAGTTACATCCTAACCTCTCAGTGGTACCAAATTTCATGAAATGCAAACCAAACTTGATAAAATTTTAAAATTTTAAATTACTTGTTTATATTCAATATTTAATGAAGAAAAGAAAAATATGATTTTGTTGGCATTCTTGAGTTCAATAAACATTGGGAGAACATTTTTTTAAAGCTTCTATAAAAATAAAGACATTGCAATATTTACAAAAATAAAAAAATAGATAGTTTGGCTCTCCTCTTTAATGTATTTGTACATTGGGTCCTGAAATCATCAAAATGGTTGACTCTTTTTGAAACCCTGGATCTCTGGCTAGACTATAACACTTTAGTTTCACTTGCTGATATTTGAAAAGACAAGAACTCTCCTGAAACATCTATATCATTTCATCATCATTTTCATCATCATAAGTCCACTGCTGGACAAAAGCCTTTCTCATCTTCTTCCATGATGACCACAATTATCCTAATTTTTTCATCTCATTCCTCCATCTTGTATTTCATTTTTCCCTACTGTATTTACTGTCCCATGGTTAGCCTTTTGCTACATCTTTTGTTGTCTCTTCTTGCCCAACCAGTTTATATTCCTTAATTATTTGTATGGTATCCTTCACTCTAATCCATGTTAATCTTTTTCTATCACTTAGAGTTTTCCATAGCTTTACTTTTTTCATGGCTCTCTCTGTGATTCTCAGTTAGTTTTGTTAATCTTCATATTCTGCATCCATAAATCATAGATGATATTATGCATTCATTGTATATTTTACATTTCAAGTCCATTTGCAACGTACTCTTTATTATGTCTCTATTCATACCTAATCATTTTGTGTTGTTTTATTTCACTTTCCTGGTCTTTCTTTAACTTTATTACCTGTCCTAGGTAAATGTATTAGTCAAACCCTATCTATTTCTGTCTTTGTTCTGTTCATCTGTAGGTGTACTTTTTTTACTTTCCCTATTCAGGTCAGTTAACTTGTTTTGTAATTCGTCTGATGCTTCTGACATGAAAATGTCATCAGCAAATCTCGAGTGGTCTAAATTTTCTCCGATTATGGTTATTCCCATTCCCTCTCAGTTAGATTTCTGAAAGATGCTTTCAATGCTTACTGTAAATAGTTTGATTGATATTGTATCCCCTTGTCTCACTCCTTTTGATATCTTCATCTTGTTTGTATCATTAAGCAGTCTAATTATTGCTGTGCCATTTCCATATATGTTCTGAATGACTTGTATTTAATTCTCGTTAACACCATGTTCTTGCATTGAATTGAAGACTACCATATGTTCTACTGAGTCAAAAGCTTTCTCATTACCTACAGAGGCTAGACAAAGTGGTTTTGATGTAGTCTTATAATCGTACCTATTTATTATGAGCAATTCCCTCACGAACTCCGTCTCATTTAAACAAATTGGCAACAATCCTGGTTGCAGATTTGCTTGCCAAATCAATTAATATTGTCCTGAACTGCCTTTGGATGGGTATGTTATTCAACTACTGTCTCTATCTTGAAGTTAGATCCCCATAAACAAAATACTGGCTTGGCATATCAAAGAATTTTGCTGTAAATACCAAAATACAATGCGGAGTGTCTTGGATACTTCAAAGGAAATTTCACTTGTTCTGTGTTCTTTCAACTCATAATGATAATCACAACTTCATTAATATTTTATCTGACCTGTGTTAAATATATGGAAATCCCAGAGTCTATCAGAAATGACTATTGAAGTTGTCTTGTTTTTCAAAAGATGCCATGTTATTCTTGATAGTAATCATACTGATTTTAGTTTAGTACAGCATAGAGACGAGTGGGGACTGGAAGATTGTACTGCACAAATTTTCAAAATGCTCACCTAGAAAATCTTCATTTTAAATTTTTGCTTTTTTTCCTGAACTCAAACACTGACCACTAGTACAAGGGGCAAATACACAACTATCTCAGCCTCAAAGCAAGCCATAATCTTTGTCTTTTCTGATATGCTGCTAGACTGAACAGACTTGAGTACAAGTTGAAGATTGAAAATGGAAAGAAACATTTTTTAAAAGAATCAATTTTTTTTTTCCATTTTTATTTGTATATTTATTAAATAGATTTATTCCTTATTCTTCTTTGTCCTGAACATTTGACATTATCCTTAGACGGAAGAAACTAATCAAACTTGTTGCTGTTTTTTGAGCACATTTTAGTATTTTGTTACAGCATGGGATCAGCAACAACTGTACTAACTGTATTACTACTAGTGTCTAGAACCTTCCACATTCTTTCTCCATCTTTACATCTTCACTCAACATCTATTCCCTTGAGCTTGATTGAAGGATCACAAGAATTATTCTTCCTCAGGATTTGGTTTCTCTTCTTGCAAGGACAGGGTTGATTGATATCTATGAAACTGATGTCTGTCCCAATGGACAGACCAAGATTGGACTTGGGGATAATAACATGAACTCTCTGCTCTTGCCCACAGAGTTCAGCTAAGTATTCGCAATCCATTTTATTTCTTCTTCTCCTTCTTTTACTTTCCTCATTTATCAGTGGTTTGGAAAAAACTTCTCAAACCGTGTGTTGCAACTCTTAAGTGTGTCACCAATAATCTCTTGCTGAAGGAAATGCAACATTATGACTCATCTTTTTTAACATCTTTAAGGAAAATGCTTTTCATTTATTTCCTGTGTGTATCATTGTAGTTTTCAAGTGGAAGGCATTATTGTTGTTAACATCCTTTGATACTGATACTTTTTTGCTCAAAACTACTTCCTCTTTAGTTTGGGTTTGGGTTTTGAGATATAAACTCCGTTCTCACTCAAATATCAGGCCCCTTGGAGCAAATTATTTCTGTAGCATTTTATTACCAACAACCATTTTCAGCTTTTAAAGAATTCCATGTCAAAGCTTGATGTGTCACTAATGCTTATGTTAAAGTACTATTAGATACAAAAACAAGTATAAACTAAAGAAAAGAAGAATCTTTTCAAGCCAAACTTAAAAGTTTTGTAGCAGTCTGCACAAGGTTTGAATAGAAAACTATGTGGACGGACAAAGTCTTTATATAAGTTATGATATGAGTTTTGCATATTAAATCAAACTCAAAGTCACTTCTCAATGTTATTGCAAAGTTGTAATAAATAAAAAGAGTAGGAGATAAATAACTAAATTAATAAACATTGAACCTAAAGAAAACGTGACTTCTGCAAAAGTAAAATCATGAACATGGGTATGTGCCTGAGGTCACATTGAGATTAAATTTTACGAGCCCGGGCAAGGATCAGGCAAGGCTGCTGGAAGCTTCAGCAATGCCCGGGCATTTCCTGGCCTGGTGCCACCAGTGGCTGTCCGTAACACAAATTAAATGTCTTTTTTGCTGAATGATTATTTCTGTTTTCTTTTCTTTATTGAAATCTCATTTCCTTCATCATAACTCTTGTGGAGGTTTTTACTTTTTGTTGATATATATTTAGGGATCATTTGTTTTGTCGTTATTTTTTGCTGTTATCTCTATATATGTTTTCTTTTTACTGTTATGCCCATCGTATGTATGAGTAAGTATAAATGTAGATAGAAAACTGATTCAAAGTGAATGTGTTTTTTTTTAATGTTTGCACATGTGCTAAGCGACTGGATGAACAATCATCAGCACTTATAGGATAATCGTTCCTGACACACTTTTATTGCACAATTTATATTGTCTGTTAAATAGAGACACTAATAATGTAGTCTGTAGACACATTTTTGCACAATATTGTCTATTAAACAAGTAGAACATTCATCATACAAAGATCATTAAACAAATGCTTGTTGTGTATATTTTTATTTTATTTTTGTATTTAGGACTATATTGCATTGGTAATGTTCAGAGGCACTGGAACAGTGGGAGCAGCTGCCCCCCTGTCTTCAGAGGTCAGCGGGGCAACTGTGGACCCTCTATTAAAAAAGGGAAGTGCAAGACATACATTTATTTCAAATCACCGACATAATAAAAAAATTTCCTGCAAAAATCTTTTCACTATAAAATAGAATCTCTGAATCATTCAAGTGACAAGTGTCCTATGTATCATGCTTAAGTATCTTCAAGTTATCCAGCATGAGCAGTTTTTGCATTCATTGTTTAAAACAGAGATACAGTTTTTGTGTAGTGAATGAGAGATTGCAATGGTTGTCTCAGTGTTGCTGGGTATGGTTTGTTGTTTATAGTAACAAGAGTTCTCTATACTTCATTGGTAGGAAAATTCACTGAAAAAAACAAAACTTTATAACTTAAATATGTAAAGTAGCAAACATCTGTGTCTCAACAAATTCATTTCCTCCCAAGTAATGGAACAAACAAGATATCATCAACTAAAAACCATTAACTGGACAAGGGGTTGGTGAGAATACAAGAGAAAAGTCTTGCATAAACCCTCCTGAAAAGTCATCTTTTCCATTGTAGACAACCCAGTGTTGCCAAATTGAACATTTTTCAGAGAGATTTAAAATTAGCTGAAAATCAAAACTGCAGCTGATTTTAGCCATTTTCAGCCATAACAATGAAAAATGAATGGCATAAAATTCCCTCTCTGAAAAGCTGTTCTCTCGCAGCCTCTGGTAATGTTGACTGTCAAGAAGTTCTAGGGGTTAAAAATTGCTTATTTGCTCAGTGAGTTTTAATCTTTATGATATTGTAATACTATATTATTACCAATATTATTTCATTATAATGCTATATATTTTCTTTGTAAATTCTATCTTGGTACCTATTTTCATAACAGATTATATGATTTATATAATATAATGATATTTGTTAACTAAATATATAACTTACATAATTCAGTGATATATAACATATAATATTTTTTATATATTTTCATTTTTGATAAACTTTCCAATTCATACATATTTTTATACTATCATTATATTATAATAACAAACTGAAACATCTGCCTCTTGATTGGATTTTCAGCTAGTTCCTGCAGAAGGCCCAAAGGGAACCTTTGGCCCCAATAAGAGATCATGGATTTGAAATATGTGTTTATAGAATCATCCCTTATTTAAAAATCATTTATTTATTGGGCATAGTGTAGGTGGGTGTAAAAAAAATTGGGTGGGTTGGATTATGAAAATTAATATACTAAAAACATACCCCAGCACCCCATCAATAGAAACAGAAAATTTGGTGGCCATAGCTCTAATGAGTTATGCAATAACAGATACATTGACAGACAGACATTTGGTGTATCATTATACTAGTGTAGTATCATATCAAAACTAGTGATACAGAATGCTTGCCATTGTAGTTAATAATTGAACAACCATAGCATCAAATTTTTAAGTCATATAAAAAATTTCAATCGAAGAATAAATATGGTCAGAATAAATTCTATTTATGACATCATTCGCGTTTTCCAGTAGAAAACATCTAAAATAGAGTGAAAAAAACATTTAGAAATATCTAGATTCTCCAGAATCTAGATGGTATTGATAAACCTGTCAAAATAAGGTTCCAAAAAGGTCAAAAAAAGCTTTTTATACAAAAATCAATAAAACCATTGCTAAAAGAAGTCTAGATAAGTACTGATACCAATCTTCAAATCTGTAAACAAAAGAGTATGGCCAGGAGCACTGGAACACACAAATAAGAAAAACACACACACACACGCACACACACACACACACACACACAGATAAAAGAAAGGATAGAACCCTTCACCATCTTTGATGGCTACGATTGTTCAATTACCTACTTGATATAGATGTAATACAAACAAGCACACATCCACACATATTTTTATGGTACCTGCTGTAGAGTGATGGATAACAGATGTGTCTTGAATACAGTATTCATTGGGTGCTCCACTCTTTGTATCCTTCTGCCAGACTAAAATAAGTTTTATTTCATCATCATCAGAGCACTACTGGACAAAGGCCTTTCTCATCTTCTTCCATGACAACTGCAAATTCAATATCCTTTGCTATGTCTCACAGGCAAACCTTCCTATTTCGTTCCTCCATCTTGTGTCTGGTCTTGTCCTACAGAGTTTACTGCCCAATGGCACCAATCGGTTAACCTTTTGCTCCATCTGTTGTCACCCACTCTAGTCAAGTGCCCTGCCCATCTCCATTTTTGTTGCTCAATTACTTGTATAATATCCATCTCCCTAGTCTTTCTTCTGATCCATGTTGATCTTTTTCTTAGTGTTATCCCTAGCATTGATCTTTCCATGGCTCTCTGTATGATTGTAAGTTGGTTCTTGGTTTGTTTTGTTAATTTCCACGTTTTGCATCCGTAAGTAATCGCTGGTATTATACATATATTGTACACATTATGCTTCAAGCTCATCTACAAGGCGCTCTTAAATATGGTTCTATAAATACCAAATGATTTCCTGCCGATCTTTGTGTTGTTTTATTTTGCTTTGATGGTCTCATTGTGATCAGGTAAATCTCTGCTAGTGCCTTGCACTGTTCTCTCATAGTCCTCTTGAATGCTACTTTTGTCTTTGCTGTGTTTCATCTTTAAGCCTCCTTAGCAGTACTCCATCAAAACAAGCATTATTTAAGATATATATATATATATATATGTGTGTGCGTGCTTTTTTCTCGTTATCTTTCTTTCTTTTCTTCTGCCTTCCCTAACTCAGTTTTTTCATTTTTTTTGGCATTTTCAATACTTTAAACTAAAAGATAGAGTAAAAAATGAAGTAAGTCTAAGGACAGATTTACTATTTAATATATAATAATAATGACATACACTGTCATTTTTTGTAACTTTGAACATTTTATGCAGGTGTGTGAGAGAGAAAGAGAGAGAAAGAGACAAACAAAGAGAGAGATAGTTATTAAGCACGCTTTCTCACAAAAATTGAATTATGGTCGCCTGAAAGCAACCGTTTTCATTTTGTCCTTGAATTTGTATTTGATATTGCACATAAGTGTTGAGATATATGTATGCATTTCAGAATTCGAGATCATGTGTTAATCTGTCTGCATAAAGCTTGTGTGTGTATTCATGTAAGCTAAAAAATTTTCCCCTGTTTTCGTTATTTCAACTGATGACAGTGATAATGTAGTGGAGTTATGGTATGAAGAACTGTATATATCTGTTGTTGTTGTATGTATGTGCTTATATCTTTGAATTTACAGTAAAATGCATGTTATTGTCTAGATATATATGTGACTATAAATGTGTATTTAAAGGCATGTGCGCATATGTTTTGTCCATATCACATTAAGTGTACAGATTTTTATCCAATGATGGTAGTTGACAAGTGTCTGTCCTAGTTATTACTTGGTTGTTTGATTTGTTTAGAAAAGCTGATACTAATATTATATTTACCAAGTATTATACCAATATCTTCAAAATTTGAACATGAATGATGATCATTGAAGGTTTGGTCTTGATTATTAATTAATCATTGTTACCCACAACAGACTTGTTTAACTACTGTTGCTGGTTTTAGATTATTCATGTGTTCTAATATTTATATGTATCAATGTATCTGGACTTTGCCCCGTCCTAACCATTTATAATAAAAACTTAAAATTTTGCACACTCACACCTTCAATGGGTAGGGAAGATGATTTTTTTTTTTGTTTTCTTTTTAATTTCCCCTTGTCAGTTTTTATTTGGGGGTGCAATTTATAATGAAAGTTTATTCCAAATTGGTCTCTTAGTTTGTGCCCAGCAGCATTCATTTTGTTTTGGGGAAATTTGTGCTGTTTAGTGATCACAACCCAAAAAAGGCAAGAAAAGTAACTTACTCATTGATCACCCCATTTTTCAATTTTTTTAATTGATCACCGTATTGATGGACAAACCAGACCTGTTTTTGTCATGAATTTATGATTCAAACCATACTGATAGTATTTTCATCAAGGTAACCTAATCATACCACCACGACTGCTTGATTTATGAGATAAAAAGCAGCATATAAGGGTGGTTGTGATTCATAATTTCCCTTGGAATGCTAGTACACTGATATTTCAAAATTTGATTGTGAATGGTAATCATTAAAAGTTTGGTAATAATTATTAAATTTATTTCATTTTTTGTTCAACAATTCGTTATGCCAACCATACTTTATGGTAAAAAAAACCTCACCATCAGTACACAATTGGATAATTACTTTTGGTTCAACTTATCCACACATATAATGATAAATGTATGAATGTCTTTTGTTATGCTAAGGGACATAATTGATGAAGTAAAATGAAATTTCATTTATGTTCACATTTAATTTTTGAAAATTCAGACTTTTTAGTGATCACTGCCCAACAGAAGGCAAGAGAAGTAACTTATTTTTTGAACACCTTTCCAATATTTTGATTGATTACCTCCCCCAACACTGCATGCTGCCAAAAGACATTGGTCACGTGATAGTTACTATTGAATGACTAACCATTTTTTAAAAATTCTTTTGAAGCTTTTACAACTAATGGTCTTAAAAAATATTTGTTTATAAAACATGTTTTAAAATCATTAATCTTCTATGAAAGGGCTACATTCACTCTTCTCAATTTATCATCTTACTAAAAAATAATTCAAACAATTCGCATTGTGTTCTTATTAAACTCATTTTTGCATAGCTTTTATTATCATAATGAGAAATCCCATCCGATCTTATTTTTATATATATTTGTTCTACCTTGAAAATTATATTGAAATTTTGTTCAAGTTCTTCAGATATGAGATTGGATGCCATTTCCAATCTTCCCATTAAGTCTGTCTGTCTGTCTCTCTCCACCATTGAATCACCGGAGGCGTACCCTATGTCCAAATACCTGTCAAATATCTCAAGCAATATTCCAAGTCGTGTCAGAACTGCTTACAGATGACAAAATTTCTAGCATTGGAACCTAGACAAAATGTCTAGCACTGAATAGTCAGTAACAGTGACTGAAAGCATTATTTGTTTGCTATTTTTGCCAACTTTACGAATCAACCGCTTAGTGTATCTTCTGGATGAAGGGAAGATTTGCATGTTGTTAAATCATTTCAAAATCACAAACATTAGAGTGACTGTCTACAATACTTAGTGAGTGGTTTTACTAATTATCGATCATAACTGACACCATAATTACATCCGTAGTAAAATATCAACAAATACAGCTGGTATTTCCTTGTTTTCAATTGAAAAGGAAATAAATGTATCCGGACTCATATTGCAATTAAATAACGGAAGCTTTATATATGTATTAGAAACCTCTACCAAAACTATCAACATAGGTTCAGTTTTTAAGCTGGTCTGGCTGACTATATATGTATTTATCACAAGTACAGGCCACACGAATGGAGCTAGAGGGTTGAAAAATCAAATATTTCTTTTTTATTAAATCTAGGAAAAAAACATGGAGAGAGGTTCAATTTACAATATAAGTTTATGCTAAACTGATCCCTTAGTTTGTGTCACCCTCGTTTTTAAAAAAAAATCTTTTACTACCTTTTTACAATCACCTACCAACAAAAGTCAAGAAAAGTAACTTATTCATAGATCAACTTTTTTTCCATTTTTTTAATTGACCACCCCCAACACAAAAGACGTTGGTCACGTGACGGTTCCTATTGAGTGAATAACCTGACCTTTTGTGATTATTTGTTGTTTTAGAAAAAAGGTAGATAGAAGGATGAAGTCAGTGCAGGAATGAATTTTGAAATGGAATGTAAGAATTATCGAAGTTCATGTTGTTGGATCTTATGGAAGTTTTAAAGCTTCTGGCAAATTGTCAGATTCTCAGTTTATTTATCTCTCTAAGGTGGCTCCTGAGAGCATTTTCTTTCCAATTGTGAAATTGACTTCCTATTGGTCAGAAAATCTGGGTGGCATTATTTCCTGCCGTTCCTTTTAATGGCATTAATTCCCGCCATTTCTTTTGGCAGCATCAATTCCTGCCCTTTCTTTTGGTGGCATTAATTCCTGCCATTTCTTTTGGTGGCATTAATTCCTGCTATTTCTTTTGGTGGAATTAATGCCAGCCATATCTTTTGGTAGCATTAATTCCTGACGTTTCTTTTGGCGGCATTAATTCCTGCCATTTCTCTTTGAGGTTGGTGTAGTTACAAAATCTTTGGTTAATAATCAGAGGTTTCAACAATCCCAATTTGGCATCTATAAATTGGTAAATCTATTCATAGCCATTTGCTTCTGCGGTAAGGTAGTGAACACCACAGTTGCTCTCCAACAGCAGGTTCCTTTCTCAAGCAGCATTCTCTTCTTGGTAATTAATTTTTTTCTTTTAAACTTCAGCATAGGTTATAATATACATGATCTTTTAATCTTTGCTTCCTATAAGACATTAGATAACGTACTCAGTTCTTTTCCAAGCAAAATTTCCTTCAAAGTAATTAACTGCAGTAAAACCACAGGTTTCAATAAACATTAACCAAAACTTTCACCAAAATAGGTTTCTTCAGTTTTCCAGCTGGTCTGGCTGGCTATGTATTTATTATGCTTAAAAGCCACACCAATGGAGCTAAAAAGGATGAGATTTTAGATATTTACTCTTTATTAAGGCTAGAAAAAAACATTTGTTTGTAGGGTTTTTTCTAAATCTCCCCCCCCCCAAGTCAATTCATTTTTGTAAGTTTATGCAATATTTATCCCTTAGTTTGTACCTGCTTTTTTTTTGAAAACTCAGACTTTTGTTGTGATCACTGCCCAAACATAAGGCAATAGAAGTAACTTATTCATTGATCACCTCTTTTTCAAATTTTTTGATAGATCACCCCCAAAATGCTGTCAAAAGACATTGGTCATGTAACGGTTTGTATTGAGTGACTAGCCAGAATTGTCATTTGAATTTTTGTTGCTTGTCTGTAAGTATTTATTGGGTAGAGAGACGTTCAGGTTGAGTTGATAGCTTGAATGAAGATTTAAAAACCCGTTTAGGATTTTCCCACGTAAAAATATATATGCTCACCAAGTTTCTAACTTATTGCATTCATGGTCCTGGAGAAAGTGCTGAACAGACTATTGCAAAGAATAATGATTTGAAGGTTTTTTCTTTGATTTATTCTAAATAAAGTGTTCACTATGTGATCACTCACCTAATTGAAAACATATTGTTGGTAATTGAACTATGAAGAATGTAATTGATCTTTGCTAACATCTTCCATCATCATTAGCCTGTTAGCCTCCGTCATTTGACATAGACCATCCCTAAGATATGCCAGACCTCTCTATCATGGGCATTGCGGAGCCAGTGCTTTCTTAATTTATCTAGCTTGTCATGCCATCTTACTTTCTATCAGCCACAATTTCACTATAGGGATCCATATTGTGAGTCGTAATGCCCAGCGATTATCTGCCAATCTTGCAACATATCCAGCCAATTTCCATTTGAGTTTTCTAAGAGTTTCTATAATACCGTGGACTCTTGTCTTTTCTCTAACATACTGTGCTGTCTTTTAATCTCTCCATGTGAGGTTGAGCATAATTCTCTCTTGTGCATGTTGCATGGTTGTCAGTTTGAGGGTCAATCTTTTGATCCCTGCATTCCCTGATAGTCACCTATGGAGCTGAAACATGGAATCTAACCAAAAGATTGACTAACATTCATAACAAGAATTAACTCTATATTATTGTATTGTATCTGAGGACCAACCTGAAGTGTTTCAAATGGAATAATTTTTAACATAAAACATGGATACGGCTTGTATCCTTGAACAAACCCCATCTATTTTATCTGTATTAAATTTATAAATAAATAAGATATTTTTGTAGGATTGAGTTGAGTCTAACCATTTTTTGGAAGATTTTGTGTTCAATGATCTTGAATAGACGAGAAATTGATAGGTTAATCATGGTCTTGACGTTAGTTTTCATTGTGATTAATAAATGAGAACTTTCATCCTTGTGATGAGAATTAAACATTGACATTTCCCGGGTATTATCTGCTCATCTTACAGTATTGAAATTTTTGTAGTTTTAGGAACAGTGAATGGTCTTTAACTCTGAAAATAATCCTAGATCTTAGGTTGAATTGGGAAAATTTACCAACAGAAAGGATTTTAATTAAATGTTATTTTGATTGTTTCATTTCTAAAACATCTTCTTGTTCTGAGATCAAAGTTGGAGAAAAGGTTTTAGAGCTAGGAATTGCTCCTTAATTATCTGTATAATGTACAACATAAATGTATAACACTTGACTATAAGGTATGTATTTTTCTGTTTCACATAACACAAGAAAGATTCATTCTTTGAACCTTGATATACAAGTACTTTTACTTGAATTTTTGTTCAATATTTTCTTTGACATTTCTGTGTTCTGTCTGTCTGCCATCTCATCTAAGTCACTATATTTTCTATCTTGTGTTACAATGAGACTAAGGTACGTATATTCTGTAAAAACACAGACATCAATGTTTGTTGTTTATTCTCTGTGCTTTGAGTCTGTGTTATTTTGTGTCACATTTGACTAACATCTTGAATAATGTCCAAATATGTCCCAGCTATTTGCTTATACATCAGATGATAGTTTCATTAATAGAAATACACAAGTTTTTTTAGTGCTTTCAGTGTCAATTAGAAGAGAAAAATGTTTTTGAAGTAGGTATTTAGAAATTAGACATATTCATATTTACATAAGCTTACAAAGGGTTCAGCTTTCATCAGTTCAATGTTGATAGTTATGACAATAGTGATATATGATATATAATAAACTTATACATATTATTTGTATTCATTTATATGATGATATTATGCATGTAATAAACTGCTGTTGTAAATATTAGAGATCTTAACAGCTGAAACTGTTACATTTTCAAAATTTTAGATGAAGCCATTTCACTAATAGTATTTTAGTATTATATTGTGTAGACTAGTTTCACTCCATGTTTTTATTGCTGCTTTTTAGATGAAGCCTTTTCACCATTATTATTTCATTACTAGTTTTACACAAACTTATAGTTGTTGCTTTTTAGATGAGGCACTTTCAATATTATTATTCACTTCCTCTCATTATTGTTGCTTTGTATCACAAACTTCTGGCTTGGTATACTCTTTATT
Source organism: Thysanoteuthis rhombus (assembly GCA_963457665.1). Classification (NCBI taxonomy): domain Eukaryota; kingdom Metazoa; phylum Mollusca; class Cephalopoda; order Oegopsida; family Thysanoteuthidae; genus Thysanoteuthis; species Thysanoteuthis major. Next base: position 75,853,309 of record OY735198.1, read on the forward strand.
ATTACTTATAATTCATTACTAGTTTTACTACATCTTACTATTGTTGCTTTTTATCACAACACTCAGGGTTGATATACTCTCCATTATCAATATTAGTTTCCCTCCATCTTTTGCTTTTTGAATAAAACATTTCAATGATTAATGATTTATTGCTAGTTCTTCAAAATGGCCTGCTGTGGTGCCCAAGTCAGGAAAAAATTCCTTACATCTAACATGGGCATATTGTATATCATTGGAAAGGAAATTTCATGATGAGTAAAGTTACGATAGAACTATATGCCTCAGAGCATGTCATTCATAGCTATTTACAATCAAATGTCATAAACCTTTGTTTTAAAATGAAAAACTGTGTGGACTGATGGCTATGACTACAGAAGCTAATTGTTGATGGATCTGCTCAAGAATTTAATCTCTTCTTTTGTAGCCTATCGTCTATCTTTCTGCAAAATTTCATGAAAATCTATGAGAACTTTTGAAAATACCATGTGAGCTGACAGAGTACCTTTGAAGCATATTGTGTGGTGGGAACAGTTAGCTTGGATGTAGGGAAGTGTAGCCTATTACTGACCCTTTGACAAAATTTCATCAAAATTCATTAAGAACTTCTGCAGATATCATGTGTGGAGAAACGAGAAATTTAAAAAATGTTATGTGGTATGGACTGATAGCTACAATGTATGGGAGGTAATTATACTTGGATCCACTCCAATTGATACCAAAATTTCCACAAAATTTGTGTGTGTGTCTTTTCTCACAAAACACTGTTGGCAGTTTCTCCTTTTATTTTCTCTTGTAAAAAATCTTTCTATATTATTGCAAGGAACATTAAATGGATGCTTTTATTAATATATAGAAATAATGGAAAGTAAATATTAGGGCAGTGCACACACTCACCTGATAGTGCCAAATATATTTTAATCTGCAAAGCTCCAATGTTCCTGAAATAAAAGTAAAAAGAAGGAATGAGAAGTCTGCGACCAAATAGATCCATTAACCAAAATAGTGAGATTCATTTCCTCGCAGCAATACCACATTCAATGTGTTCATTTATATCTAAGTAAAAGCATGGTTTTAAAAGAAGAATTTTTCTGAAGGTAGATATATTGTTCTGCACCATAAATATATTTCAGTTATGATGAACCTATGAACTGGTTTTTAACTTACACTTGAAAAAAAATAAAACTTTTTTAATCTATCTTCATCATCCTAGTTTTAGATGGTTTTTTGTAAGTTCAAAACTCCTAGTTTAACAAATATAATAGAAAAATAGGTCGCTTATCTTTAAGTATTTACCTAAAACTAAAGAATACAAAGTGACACACGAATAACAGGATTATTCTAAAAATTCAACACACTAAAAGGTTCGCCATAACTGTTATACATTAATCTTTTTAGACTAATGGTCCCATCTTGGTTGTTATTGTCACCCCATTTCAGCCATTGTCCCCTCTGGCTTTTTTCATGATGTCTTCACTATTCAGTAACCTGAGAGTTTCAAGCCAAACCCTTTATTCAGTCCATTGGGTTAGATTGTTCTGATTCTGCTGTCCATGTTTCAGGATAACTCATATAAGTTAATTCTTCCTATTTAATTTGTATTTGTGATGCTGTTTTTTTTACTTCTTCTACTGAATCAGAGCACACTACAGAGCAATAGCCTAGTAGATGAAAGCGTTGATTAAATGCATTTATTTACCTGATGGTTGCATGTTCAATCCCTGGGTCAGGTTGTGAAAATCTTCACCAGACAGTTTCTAACACTTCAAGATATATATGCTTGAAGAATACAAAAAATATATGCGATCGACTGGGAACAGTGATTCACCGAGAATTATGCGAAAAAATTGGGAGGGCTATAAAAATGGATGCCTTTCCTTGGAAATAAGAAACATAAAATACTTTTGGAATTTGAGATCCAGAGAGATCATCTGATCCAGGCCAGGTCAACAGATTAAGAAGAAATCCATAAAAAGATGGATGTAGCTATTCCAGCAGGATATAAAATGAGATTTGGAAAGAGATAAATATCAAGACCTTGCCTGAGAGCTGCAAAAAAACTACGGAAGGTAAAGGTCATGCTGATAATTAGTGAAACAGTTCCAAAGCTCCTTACAAAAAGATTAAAAGAATTGAATATCTGATGAAGAACTAGAGAGATTCAGACCATAGCAAGGTTGAAGATAGCTAGAATACTTGAGAGAATGTTGGAGAATTGAGGAGACTTGTTATGAGGATGCAAATAGTAATAATAATAATGATTTTTCTTTCCTCTTATTTCCAAACCTTCACTTGAAATAAGCATCTTTGTAGTTTGGGATTCTCATAAAAATCATCTACATTTATACGTTACTTATTTTTTTAAAGTATTTATCAATTTTCTGTTAAATCCCATGTTAATCCTAATAATGATTTGAGAACTGCATGTGTATATATGCACCAAGAACTGGCCATTGGATAAAGTTGATAGTCTTCAGATATACTGTCCCATTTACCAGACATTGCGGTGTCAAGTTTGAAGTAGTTTGGATTTACGGTTGATCTGATGAGGTGCTCGATTTACAATAAAAATTCATCTGGAAATGTTAGAGTCTTTATCCCAAATGCATACATTACCAGTGTTCACAAGCATGGTTTTATAGATTAAAAATGTTCGGTATTGAGTGAGATAGAGAGTGAAGAGAGATAGAGAGTAGAAACGAGAATGAGAGAAAAAGAAGATCGGGGTTTTTTCTGCCAAATTTTTCTGTAGAACGATTAAATCAAATTATTGAAAGGATGATGTATTGGCATTTTTTTAAAATTCTGTTGCTATTAAAATTTTTGCTAACAATGACAACATAAACAAAGAGCAGTGTCTCATTATTTGAAGTTTAACCCTCTTAACCCAATTTTTGTTGTTGTAAAAGAAAGTAAATTATTACTTTTATTATTTTATCTAAGGACAAAGAATTCTCTGCATATATACACTGCAATTATTCCATTAATAGCTATAGTACAAAAGTGACATTTGCCAGAGATATTTGTTAGCACACAAGTCATTGCTGTGTCTAATTTGAAGTTGTTTGGATGAGCAGTTCACAAGAAATCTAATGCACTGCGATTACTTAAGAACTGGCCATTTTATGAGGACGAAATTTCACCAGATGTTTGAGAAGGTATTGAAGTGTCAAGTTTGAAGATTTCTGGATCAGTGGTTCTTACAAAAATAGATGAGAAAATTATAGATCTAAATTCAGATACGAAATATTTAAATTTGCAATGTATTTAAATTTAGATATAAAATATCTAAATTGGTAATACAGACATTTGGTGTTTAAGCCTACATGAAAAACAGGATTTTGAACGCTGATTTTCAAGATGAGCAAGCCATCCACTCTTGTGAGATTGGTGCAACACAATCTTCCTACTTTCATTTCCCTCTGTTTAGCCTTATGCTGCTGTAAACTTCTCAGAAAGAATTAGCTTGTTAGGTGAAATAATTATACCTATCACACTTGTGCCAGCAGTCAGTGTTCAAGCCTAATAAGTGCCAAGATTTTGAGTGCTGATTTTTAAGGCAGGTTGGCTGGTATTCCCTGTATGGATAATCTTCCTATCTCCATCCCTCCCTTTGGACCTTGTGCTATAAAAAGCTGAACTTGGGGTTTTTTTTCTCCATTCAACTTCCATGTATAGTGTTGGTTGTCATGGGGAGGTTGAGGCAGCGCCCAATGGCTTGATGGGTCAACTCTATGACAAACAAGCCAAGGAACTTGAGCATTTCTGCCCCACCCCTTGATTAAATGGCTACAAGGTCATCCTCTCACCTGTACTCCTGAACTTGTTAGATTTTATGCTCCGAACATTTGTTGGCCATTTGCCATTCTTATCAGGTGCCCAAACCATTTAATTCCCTGATGCTGGATATATTTGTGGAAAGGCATGGTTCCGACAATTTCTCTGATCTCCTCGTTGCTAATCAGGTCCCTCCTTATCTTATCTGCAGCTCATCTTACAGGTAGTGATTTTCCTCTTCTGGGCTCAAGGTCTGTGTCAGTGTCTGACACTGGTGGTTTAGCTTTGGCAGAAAGAAGGTGTTGATCAGCTGGGCCTTGATATCCACAAGGATGTTAGGGTTAGGAGAGGGGACAGCTGAAGGCTAAACTTGATGAATACAGGTCTCCCCCAATTATAATGTGATTCATGATATAATGCAGATGAATGGTTGTCTCCATAAGAACTTGAGTTGTAACACAGTAGACCCAAACACCTGTGTTACAATGGAAGACACCTATATCTATAATTTTATGAGAATGAAATACACTGTAGACCCGTTATAATGCAGAGGTCCATAATTTTCTACCGCAGTGTAAGTGAGTCCGTGTTTTAATGAATTTTTCATTTTTACAAACTTCAATCCAAATACCCCTCCAACACATACACCTACTTTTTCATGACTGACCAATGCAGAAATGAAGAGGAAACTATGGGAGCTGGGGGGGGGGAGATTTGACATGCAGGACGACATATATAAAAATCAGAGGGTTACATTTTGACAAAATGCGTGACTAGAATTGACATTACGTAATCTTCCTTGGGATGAATGAAAGGGAAAGAGTCTAAATCATTTCCTTTCTACAGTTGGTGTAACCTGATTCAGTGCTGGGTGTGTTTTTGACTATTTTTAGTATCTTTTGGTGGTTTTTGGCTACTTTTTAAAATTTAGCGGGGTTCTTTATAGTCAAACAGAAGCTGATTTCACAACCTAATCCCCCACAAATGTTTACATTTAAGTCCTAGTAGTCTCTTAATACAACAATAGTTTTTTTTTCAATTTTTCACATTTATTCCTATTATAGGATGAAGTATTTTAACATCATTAATAATTTTTATCTAGTTTTTACCTCCATCCTAACTTTCAGTTGTTTTTTTTACAAATCAAAAGTACCTGCAGCCAAATGGTTGAAGTAGCCAGGTGTGTAATGGACTCCCTCTGGCTGGCGGATGCAGATTCGATTCTCACCATAGGCTTGCTCTTTATTTTCCGATTACGCTATTTAATCGTTGCCGCAGAATTACAGTCCAATTCAAAATTAGTTAAGATATAGGTAAAAAATCTAGTCAAAATTGATAATAAATTGAAATCTTAGTTTTTTTTATTCGATAAAGTGTTCTACCAAGATTTTTGCTTCCAATATTTGTCTTGCATCTCGAAAAATATTGTCACTTGTATCTCTTCTCATTATACCGAGGTTTGTATCTTCTGTGAAGCTTTTGGTCATTATTATACATATCCTATATCTGAATGTGTCACTAATGCCTTCATCTTGTTGCATACAACACTCAGTATTTTAGTCTTTGTTACATGCAAATTTGTTTGTCACAAATCTGTATCTTTTGTCAAATGTATGTTACTAGTGTTTTTTCTCTGTCACACACAAGTGCTAATAACTGTTATTTTTCTGTCAATATTGTCTTCACAGTTTGTTACACACGGCACAAATTTGTGAATCTTGATCTAATACTGTTTTCTTTTGGCTACGATTCTTGTCTTCACTCTTTTACATATACAAGGTTTGGTTGTTAATTAATCATAACAAGAAAACCATTTAACCTCATAGGCATACGCTAGAGGATTACAAAAAGCATACTCGACTGTAGAAAAAAAATAAAGAGTGATCAGTGCATAATAGTGATAGATGATTGTCTGTAATCTTCTTATAATCTTATCATGTTGTGTCTTTCAGGGCCAGTTTTCTCTTCCTGAACAGAAGTCCTTCTCTATCTGTAACTTTCTTTTATATTCAACATAATTTTTCTTTCTTTTATTTTTAATTTTCAAAATCTTCTCCTTTTCAGGTGTCGTATTTTCTTGGTTTCATATTCGCTTCTTCGTCTTTTGTAACATGCTTTGGGAAATAGCAACTCATTCAGCATTTAAAGAATTCATATTGTCTTTTTCTTTTCTCTCTAAACGTTCCATCGATTTCTTCTGTTGATTTTTCTCTTTACAGGATTATAAATTTATTAGATCATGCTATTATTTTATGAATTCAACAGGTGAATCTGGTTTCTATACATTCCTTTTTTCATTTTTTGTCCTGACAAAAATATTATTGGATTTTGTACAATTTCATTGTTTTTTTTTCTTTTCATTCATTTTGCTTTTTTTCCATCCGGAACATTATTTACTAGTTGATTTTTTGTTATACTATGAATTTTTTAGACTAGTATTCTCGTTTTTGTTGCTCTTGTCACAATGATTCAGCCAAAATGTTGTGATAAAATCTAAAAAGAGATACTGGTCAGATAATTTGGGAGGGAAAATACGAATGTGTGTCAGAATTTCAGACAACATTAATGATTTTATACCTTGATTTACTCTGACTATAGTGTCCTCATCGTGATTGTTATAGTCATAACATTTCGGCCATTGTACTCTCTGGTCTTTTTCATGCGTCTGCTGTAGTTGGTTACCTATGGGGAATTTTGAACCAAAACCTTTATTCTACATTGGAATGAGATCACTTTATCCCTGTGATTTGAATAATGGTTCTGGTTTGAAATTCCCAACTACAATTCATCAGAAGAAGGACAGAGGATACAACGGCTGAAATGTTGTAGCTATAACAGCCAAGTAAATCAGTGTATAATAATGATTTCCTTATCATAGAAGTTCAAACAGAAGTTAATTTTTTAAACATAATATTAACATTATTATTATTTATGTTAAGATCTTATTAACAAAGTCTTGTATTTGCTGAAGTCTGTTTCTCTGATGCTTTTGCTAACCTAGAGCCTGTATTTTGTCATATGGGAAATTTCTAATTGAAATCACTTTGGTTTATTTTGATTCTTGTTTCCTGCACTCAGCAGTCAATACCCAATACAAATTATTGCTGAAATAATCATGTTGAGGGCCACTTCAAAATACAATTCAAAATATTTCCCTTATCATCAAGTATATTGGAACTATTGAATATTTATCATTATTACATCATATTCTTTTGTTCAATAATCTAAAATGTTTTATTTGTCATGACTGAAAATGGATACAGCTGTAATTTTGCTGCTGTTATATAAACAGAAAATAATGGAAACAATGAATTCCTCATGTATTTCTTCATTCTTATCTACTATAATAATGTGCCACTGAGAAAATTATAGTCAGATGACTAACAATAGGACTGGACTTTTGCCTTTTCCAAAGATATCAGTTGCTCTAAAATAAATTTGAACTTGGTTTGCAGATTTCAATTTGTAATTTGCTGTAAATTTAACCAATTCATACCTACATTTAATGGTAATACATAATATGATAATACAAAAATCCACTAGTTAGGTAATATATAATAAATTTATCAGTGTTACTATTATTGTTTAATATCACTTTAATGATCATACATAACATGATATTGTGAAAGGCTATAATAGAGATACCATTAAATTGATTATTTTGATAATATCATATATGGAGTTACTTTAGAGATATATTACAGTGCTACCAACTGAGCCAATTTGTGCCTATTTTTGATGATAATGAATAGAATAATGTGAAAAATATAGGATAATTTTGATGATCGTAACTTGGAGGAAAGTTATTAACATTTCAATTTTTTTGAGACAACTGAACTCCTTTTACACCATTTTCTGAAGAAATGAAGTTTTCTTTTCTTATTGATTATACATCTGAAGAAGGCCAAAGAATGGATCTGTCATGATTACAACATCAAAGATACAAAAGAGTTCAATTGGCCAAACAAAATCTGAAATTTTGAATTATATCATACATGAAGCTGCTTTACAAATGTTTTATGTTGATACAAATTCAATGATAGTACATAGAATAATATGAGATATAAAATCATTTTTCATAAAATTGCAAGAATCCACCATAAAGATATCATTAAAATACAAATTTAAATTTTTTTATATCATGTTCAAAGCTGCATTTGAAATGATTGAATTTAATTCTGTAATTTCTTTATTTTCTTATTTGGCCATTATTATGTCAACAGTTTGTGTTGGTTTTTTTTCCTAATGCTTTTATTGCACGTGTGACATTTCATTTTTATTCTTCATAATAAATTGTGAAAAACACCTTCCATGAAGCCTGACTCTGTCTTTATTCTTGTTGTAGGACTTCGATGACTAGATACAACAGTCCCCGACGAGCATTTGATCCAACCCTGACATCTTGTGGGTACCAAAAAGTCTACACTGTCACAGTTACCATTGCTGTTGCTATTGCCTCTAGCCACAAGTTTTCCAGATATTTCCACCGCCACTACAACATCCATATAACCTGACTTCTAGGTGTAAAGTCTACTTGCCTTCATTAGTTTGTTGTCTGATTCTTACTTCTATTGCTTCAGGGTTGATTATACAAAAATATGTTTCTGGTAGGCAGAAGAGCATTTGGGGATTATTTATGCTAGGATTGAAAACCATCAGAATAATTTAAAAAAAGAAAATAATCATAGAAAGAAATAATAAGGAAAAATAAGACAAAGATGAACATATCAGTAGATATCAGGATGAAGAAAACTAATATACACTTGCTTTTCAATGATAAATTTTTAAAACAATTCTCTATGTCCTTATGACAAAAATATGAAAAATGACTTCACTGATTTGTGTAATCTTTACTGAAAAATGTCTCCGGATATTTGTAAGGGTAAATATATTTGTATTTTTTTTATAAGAATATGTTACATTGATTGATGAAAAATTCATGGGGCATGTTTTGCAATCAGCAAGTATATATTATTTATTTGGGTGGAGTGATAATTCTGATTGTAAAAGAATGACTCTCTCAAGCTGTTAGATAAAGACAAAAATTGTCAAGATATGAAATAATGAAGGAATTACAGTAAGTAATTGTATTATAGTAAGTTACATATATATATATATATATATACACACACACACATTAGCTGAATATCCATCCTGTAGACAGGGTATTCAGCTAGTATATATATATATATATATATATATGCATGTATTGAATAGAAAGTGAGGGTCCAGTTTTGCATTATTGTTTCATCATAAATAGAGCCCCCCCTGAAAGCATTTAAATATGCTTTTTTCTCAAAACTTTTAAATTCAATTTTAATTTAGGAAAAAGACTCCTTCATTTTTGACCCTTTAAAGAGTAGGCTTCCCTTCACTTTACATCCCTTTAAAGAATTATACATAAACATATAAAATAAGAAGATATGGATATGGGTAGAAAATAGGTTCCACTTTGGCATTATAGTTAAATTGTAAATAGAACACCGTTTTAAAACTCTTTAAAAATATTTTCCTCAAAACTCTTTGTTTTAAAACCTCCCATTCAGGTGCTTTTTATGGTGTAACAGACAAACACGAAAACACCTCTCTTACACGTATATATATATATATATATATATATATATATATATATATATTCACACACAGTGAGAGAGAGGACACAAAAATGTATATTATACACACTTTTTTTATCACAGGAATGGCTATTATCTGAAAGTCAAATACTTATAAAGAAATTAGTTCGCCCTTGCTGTCAAAAAATGGAAATGATATAGTAAATTTGCACTAGCCATTATGTAAAAGCTCAGAATATAAAGAGAAGGTGTAAAGTTTATTCATTTGAGACATCGTCATAGGATTCAAATATTATTGTCTACCATCATCATTCTCTTACAGGTAACGAAATAATGGATTCAGTATCTAAGGGAAGTAACTTTTGTGCAAAGATATAAAAGTTATGTCCCTTGGAGTATCACAGACTTTCCAGTGGTAACCGTAAATGTTATCAACAAAGAAAGTGTGTATACATTTTGGGGACATCCCTTTTATATATATATATATATATATATATATATATATATATATATATATATATATATATATATATATATATATATATATATATGTAATAAAAGGAATGAAATCTGGAAAGAATACTGCAGGAAAACACCTTTGTGATCTTATCCAATGGTGCTTCTCTTAATTGTTTTTAAATGTTTTAAAGGTATTTTCAAGAAAAATGTTGCTGAGATATCATTTTCAGTACCATCTGATTCAATGAAATGATGATGCTGATAATAGTAATGATATCCTCCTCTTTTTGAATAAGTTTTGTTAGATTTGATTGTATAGCGTAATAGACCAACCTCAGAAGTATTGTACCTGTATTTAATCAACCTTAGCATTACTGATTGATACGCTTGATTTTACCTTCTTCCAACGTTCCAGATGTTTTGCTTTTATTTATTTGTAAATGTTTCAAACAGCCTTAAAAAAAAAATCAAAGAAAAAAAGGAAACACTATTTTTTTTCTTAATCAAGAAAAGGAAATGGGAAAATATATCTTTTATGTGCGTGATAAAGCTATTTTTTGTATTTATGAAAAGATGAAGCATAATTTCTCTGAAAATTTTCCTTGGGCTGTTCTGCTAATCTGATGAATAAAAATCATATTTTGATTTGTGATCTCAGATCTTCCACAAAGATGAATCGCAATTATGTCTGATGGATGTTACTGCTTTGTTCGATAATTAAGATGGGTAAAACAATTCAAAGAAAATTTCTTGGATCATTGTTGTAACGTTACAAAGTTTATAAATCTGTGGTGGTATGGGCCCCCCGTTCTTTCTTGTTCTTTGTTTTGTTTGTTTGTTTGTTTGTTTATTTTTTTCATATTTTTCATTATTTTTGTAGCTCTATGATATTAAGTATAATAGTTTCTTTAAAAAAATTCAATATAAAATTTTTCTTGTGTGTGCCAGGGCTCTTGTTTGGGTTATTTTTTGTTCGGGTATTTCAGATAATTTTGGAAATTTCATAATTCCGGTTTTCATTTTCATTTTTACTTCTTTTTGTTGTTGTCATTGTTGTTTTCTCTCGGATGATGATCTTGTTAACTTGCGTTATCTGCTGCCTATTTATTGCCCACCCCAGCCCCACCCAACTCAAGTACCTTTTGGTTTAATCAGGTATTTGTGGAGTAAGAAAATTTGTCAGCTGATCACCTTCCTCAAATCAACAGAGAATTCTCAAATGAGAAAAAAGACATGGTGCAGAATTTATGATTAAAAGAAAGTGTCTAAATAAAATTTTACATCTGCCACGTGTATTTGTATCTTTTATTATTGTTGTTTTTACTGTTATTTGTACAGATTAATTATGGTTTGTATTGGCTATCATTTTGCTATGATCTTCCAAGCACACACATGTATATCTATATGAGGCTGGATCAATAAGCCTATAATCTGATATGTAGTCCTTAGCTGTATTCTGGTCTGAAGTATCCACTGGATAATGTTCAATCTATATGATTGATATTCACCATTGAATTAAGGGCATTGACAAGGAGGGGGTTCATGTCAAAAAATAAATAATTGTTGTGCAATTGGCAGAGTCGGTAACAGCTCAAACAATGGAATTGGCGACCCTAGTTTGGGACTGGTTATAAGTATATAAACATGCACACGCATCTGTACACACCCACACACCACACACACATAGTGATTATTGAGATCTCCGCAGTTAATCTTTAAGGGAGTTCATTATAGCTTTGGATATTTACTAAGCTTAGTTCTATCTAGCATAGGGTAAAATCATGGTTGGTGGGGGATCCCACTAATCTTCCAAATGAGGGAAGTCTGTCTGCCTTGAAAAAACAACACCCGCACTACCAAGAATATGCTACTACTTCAGCCATCAAGCAGATCTCATTTATTGCTGTATGTATCCAAAGCTTTCAAAGAAAACTTTTATAAATCAATACTCTCTCATCTTTGTACTGTTCTAATTTAATTTAAATAATTCATCAGAATACTGGCTCCCGTACGTCGCTTGTCTCCCCACTTAACCAACTCATACTATTTTTTATATGTATCATTTTCTTGACATTCTATAGATGATTAAAATGCTCGTTAGAGTGTTGTTTTCAATCTAATATCTTAACCTCATTTCAAAATATTTTTTTCCCTTCTTATGAGGTCTGCCATATCTGTTTCATGGTTCTTGCTTCAGATTACGACCTCTTCAAGTGTAATTTCCAGGGGGCGACTGATATTCCCTTATATTTTTCATCCAAACCATATGGGATGTAGTATATGAAGATTTGATTGTAAGATTTAAATCGTAAGTCTCAATTTTGATGTTTTGTTTTTGTTTGCTAACTTATGACTTTGAATGCAGAAGAGAAAAAAACTAAGTAATCTAATTCTATACATGAAGAATCAGTCCATTTGTTTTCTGAAGTTTTGAAATGAAGTACTTTCATTATTCCATTTATGTTTCAAACTATGCAAACTATGTTTTCCTCTTCATTGATTTGAAATAATATTTCACTATCCTCGGTGGCATTCTGTATCTGAACAAAATCACTTGGTACAGTGGCTTTGAAACTGGGGTCCCCAAACCACTGGGTGTGCATTAAATAATTCTTGGTGGTCTACAGCAGTGTTCTCTCTGAACCTGACATTGCAAACTTTGTGGCAGAGAAACAACATCAAACACTGCATAGCTATCAAAGACCATTATCGTACACAGACCTGTACAATGCGTTTGGATTTGAATGAATGTAATCCTTCTAAAATAAGTATGGCCTTCAAAGGTCAAAATTTGCTTTTTATTATAGTCAATTAATTATTCCCAAACCTACATGCTAAAAAAGGGGTCCACTAGAATATTTCCTTTATAAAAGGGATCCTTGAATTGATTTCGAACTATGTTTTATTATTTCATCATAATTCACATACTGGGTGTCCACACCAATAGTAACTAGTGGCTTACACAGGAGATTAAGTGACAACATGTCTCCTCAATACTCTAGCATTCTCCTTAGGACTCTAGCAGTTTTCACTAATACTATTGTTTGAATGGTCTTTTCTCGGATTTTTAGCTTTTCTTGATAGGCTCTTTGGGGCATTTCCAAGTGCTCCAACAATTATAACCATAACTGTCACCTTCATGTTCCAATCATTATTATTTCTATTACTCATTATTCTAGAATACTACTACTATCCATTATTCCAGAGGTTCTTTGTCATTTTTATCACATTGCAGAAGATATGTTCTTGGCCTTTCTTCTTTCTCTGGGAAAGTGGAGGTACTGCCTAATAGACAGATCTTCAGTGTTGTCTCATCAGCTGTTGGCTCAGGTATCATGGTGTACTCATTGACCCTACTCCTTTTAGTACAATGGGGAGGTACTGCCTAATAGACAGATCTCCAAGAACCAGCCACATATTCATTACTAATCCCTGGTCAACAATAACCAGAGATTTGGCAAAAACTCATCTTGCTCAGAAATTTTAAGCTGAAAAACAGCGTTTCTCCTGAAAGGGTAAAATATTACTGAGCAGCTCTAGAGGACTGTGGATGTATCATGCAAATGGAGACGTTTGATTACTATCAAGGGAAGTAACTCTGTAGGAATAATCCGGAGTAATGTAACTTGTGTATGTCCAATAATTACCAATTTGTAACGTATTTTACAGTTCAGCTATTAAAAAAAACTATGAAGCCGAAGGTGCTAATGATTTTCCTCCGGCCCAACATATAAACGCCACAATGAATTGAGCGATAAAACACTTGACATCAATATTAGACCAGTAATTGTTCCTAAGAAGTAGAATGGATGCTGGCATCAAGACAGTTCCCATATTTTCTGTATTCAGTGGCAAAATAATCAAAACACATGGTGATTAACATTTTATATTCTTTTCTTGCAGTAGTCAGTAGCAATGGTCAAAAATGCTTGTTCCTTCTAAAGCAATGAAATTTGAAGATTTAAAGTCCGCCCAGATAATGAACTGGTTATCTTGTCTGTAGAAGGTCCCGGGTTCAATTCCTGGTATGCGTGAGAAGTGTATAAAACTCTTGATTTAGACCAATTTCCCTGTGCACTCCGCAACTAACTGAGTACACTCTAAGCTATGTAATTAGGATGGTCTTGAATCCTACCAAAGGTGGTCATAAAAACCTATAGGAATAAAGTCCTGGTTTCAATCAGACTGGAGACTTACAGGGACCATTAGGCTGACACATAAAACAGAACTTAGTCACCAGCCATCATACTCCAGTAGGAGACAAACACTTTACCTTACTTATATTAAGGAAAACAAGCAATGTCATTTTATACAAGCAAAACAAACATTTCATACTATACAGGCACCCCATGTAGAAATGTGGATGTTTGGGTCCAAGGAAGCCAACCACATCATAACCAAGTCGCAATAGTCTATCTGCAGAGTCATCCAATAGATAAGAATAAATTCTGTCTTGTTCTGAGGCTCCAAGTTTAGCTGTAAAAAGGGAGGTGCCCTGTGGCAAACATTTTAAAACTCTTGTTTGCTCACTTCCAAGTTTTCATCAAGCGGAATCATAATACAATAAGAGAGAAAAGATAGAATAAAGGCAAAGAAGAGCAAATGAAACATTTACAAAAAGTAAAATTAGGCCATTTTCATGTTATGAGTTGGTTCAAAACAATTTAATTCCTACCCCTTAAAAACAAATATTCCAATGAGTTTTTAAAAAATTGTGGTCTTTCCTTTAAGGAAACATTTTTTTTCAGCACATTACATAAAATCTGTTAAACCTGTCTCTAACTAATTATTTTTCTTGAAACAGCAACATCTGAGAGAGAGAAGGGGGGGGGGCTTATTTTCTATAAACTTAACTGTTCAAAAATAATATCTTAATATTAAAAATACATTTAATTCATTTCTTATTGCTTCAAAATGGAAAAAAATATTCTTGAACTAACAATAAAAGACTATATGCATTCTCAGAAAATCTACCTATTCAAAGTGCAGGAGGCATTTTTTTGTTTCAATTTCAATTAGCATGCATTGTTTATAAGGGTTTGAGGTGTGATGAATCCAAATCTGCTGTATGCTTAGCTCAGATATGGCTGACAATGTCTAAAAATTAAGAAATCCAAGATGGCCACCACAGTGGAGCTAAATGTATTCATGTAGATTTATAATTTTTTTTCTAATGGAACAACGTAGAAACTTGAATGAAATGTGCTGAAATTAATTTTTGACTGCACTTGTATCTTCAATTTATAGAATGTCCATGAAGATGAATGAAGAAAAAAGATAATGGATAAGTACAATTTAAAAAAATTAATTTTGTTTCTTCATACTGAATTCTCCATTTTTTTGTCATCTTTTCTCTCATCACATCATTTAATGAAAGAAAAGAAATTCTCTCCAAAACTTTCCTAAATTCCAGGTTGATTTTATATATTAAATAACCTCTTTTCAGCTCTTATTTTAATTATTACCTAAAGTTTTATTTTTTCCACTAAACACTAAAACCTAACAATTTCCTAATGAATTAATACACTTTTCAAATCACCCAACAAAGTACAATAATTCTTTTTCAAATTATAAATTGCTAAATGCAAAGTTAGTTGTTTTTTCAGGAAGACAAATTCATCCTTTAAGATATTAAATTTCTATACTAGTAAATATAGAGAAAAATTGTTTACCAAAATCAGAATCAAGTTTATGCAGGTATCCCTCAGTTTACCAAATCTTCACTTCACGGCTCTTCACAAAAGACCTATTACAAAAGATCTGGAGCCACAATAGCTTTGAATAGTGTCTGAGAGCATTTGTGCTTAATCTTGATTCATTTCCTGGATCCATAAACAATATGTGTCCCAAGGTATCAAGCCTAGAAGAGCACATAATAGTGGCAAACTTTTTTCTCTTTTTACGTCCGAGAACATTCCAAGTTTTTCCCATATGAATTAGTAATCGCTTTTCACTTTATGCCATTTCGGCTTACAAAAAGATTTCATAAGGATGTTCTACTTTCAGATTGAGGGGGGGGGGGTGGAACCTGTGTTCAATTTCTAAAGCTGGATATATTGCTATTAGGGCAGTACCCTAAACAAATGTAAACTTGATACAAAATACAACAGGTCTGGTTAGTTACTTAAAAGACACCATCATATGTTCTGGGCGATTGATAAAAAAATTGGAAAAAGGGGTCATCAATTACTGAGTTAATGTTCTCACCTTTTGTAGTCTGATTTTAAAAAAGAAGAAAAAAAAGAAGCATAACACAATTTTAAGGATCAATATAGCATAGATATAGCATAAATTCACTCCCTACCAACACCCAAAACTTATTTAGTGGTTGAACTTGGAAAAAAAAAAGTTTTTTCAAGACATGGGTAAATTTTTTTAAATTTTCAGCCCTCGAGCTCCTCTGGTGCAGCTTGTTTGCTTGACACACAACCAGCCAAACTAGAAAACTGAAAAAACCTATGTTGACAGTTTCTAATGAAATAAGCCCTATGCCGTTGTTTTATATAAAACAATTGCTGGTGATGAGGTAATTCCAACTCCCACTTCAAGCAACCCACCAAGAGAGCCATCAACCAACTCATTTTTTTCTTAAATGGCCTAATTTATAAAGAAAAGAACAAAAGAAAAGAATTCTTTAATATTTTGTGAAAATGACTTTATAGAATTATGATTGTATTCATTTCATTTTTACACTTAACAGCTTTTTTTGTCAGTGGCCATAATATAATAAAAACACCAGTTATCTGAAAACATTCAAGATAAGTAACATTCAATTCACTCATCATCTTGATGGGTGACCTGCAAGGCCCAAACCAGGAAAATAGACATGTTACTGGGCAATGGACCAGAATATTTGCCATGAAGGAAAAGAAAAGAAAAAAAGGGGGGGGGGTAAATACCTGAGAAATGTTTCAGTATTTAAGCCTGTTTGGGTTTATACAAGAAAACAGAATAGACGGAAAATGGAGAAGATATGAAATAGTATTTTTTTTTTTTCCTACTTTGAAGAAAAAAAATCTACTGGGAAATCTTTTTTTCTTCCGTATTTTGGTCTTACATAATTCTTCCATTGCTTTGAGAAAGAGAAAAGACAATAAATAATAGCAGTTTAAGTTTTAAAAAAACAACTATGGTTTGAGAGTGAATGTGAAACTGGTTAAATCGGTTTCTATAACACTGACAGAAGGTTCAAATGTAAACAGTGTTTTGTTTTTCTTACTCAGGCAGACAAGTTAATCCCTTGGGGTAAAAATTCATAAATGCTTCAATTCTCTGACCATTATCAGATGAAAAGATAAGGGGCCAATCTGAGGTATACAAGCACTAAAAGAAATGGGTTTTTCATTGTTCTTAAACAAGAAGACCTATTTTTTAACACTGAAAACCAGAATCAGATTTTGGAAAATAACCTGTCCAATATGCAACTAATTTAAAAACGGACTATGCTAAAGAAAAACCCCATGTACAAGGGTAGATTTTATAAACTAACTCATTCTATAGCACTAATGGCTGTTAATATTTTCATGCCTACATTTTGTTCAACACTACCTTCTACACTATAGAAAGAGAACTTTAATTAAATCATTATGTATAAGCATTTTCGAACTGTTGTCTTCATCTCAGTTCATCTTTTTGAACACAACATTTCGGCCATTATACCCTACGTCTGCATATATTATAACATTTTTCTTCACTTTCCTTAGTCGAATTAGAATCTCATAATACAGACACCAAAAGCCTGCTGGTGCTAACAGTTGAACCCCTGTATTGTATCACCTGGCAAAGGTCAGAGAATTGTCATTGAAAAATGCCTCAGTTTCAATGTAAGGCGTGAACATACAACCAGAACATTTACTATGAACTGAGCAAATCTCGATTTGACGATGATGCTATGATGTAGAGAAGATTTAAAAGAAATGAAAATTTATTAGTGATCACAGTTATCATTTTAATAATAATAATAATAATATATTACAATTCTGCCTCTCTTTTTTATGAACAAGTGTGTGGTTGTGTAGTTGTTTCTCTGCTTGTTGAATTCCAGCTGTGTGTATCAATAAAAGAAAATCTACTTATCTGCATTTATATTTTACTTGGCAACAGTCAGGAGAAATCAAACAAGACACTTACATGTAGATGGGTGTACACAAAATAACATCAAGGTTCCGCCTGACTGACCTGTCAAAACTTTCTACTGTTATGAAATTACTGATTGCAATCAGGGATTTTCTGCTTTATTCAAAGTCCAGCTTTTGTTTTCTAAATTATGTATAAAATTAAGTTCTGGAAATTTTTAAAAATGGATGTTTTTATTTACAAGTTAGGGTACTGTTGTATTTTATAGCCAGGCCTGAGGCTGAGTTATTGGTGACAGATCTCTAAAAAGATTTTGTTGACAAATGAAAGACATTTTAATTTTTCTTCCTGAAAAAGGATTACTAATAAAACCAAAAAATCTTTAATTACATTAGCAAAGTGTAATTTTTTTGAAAATTATCATGGTGATAATTTAGTTTTATCTATGACTTAAATTAAAAAATGTTCTTATACAGGGGTTGGACAAAATAATGGCAACTTGTAATATTTCACTTGTTATATTCCAGAGCTTAGCAACAGAGAATGTAGATGCTAAAGTTGTATATTGTGCAAGGATCATAGGACTACATCTACAAAGGCAACTGCAGAGCTTACTCAGCATCTAAGAAGCCCTCTTCCAACCAAGGCTGTTCGTGGAGAGCTCCATGAAGTTGGATTCTACAGAAAAGCTGCAAATGCACGAAAAGTGGTGCAATGATCATCAGAATTGGACAATGGAAGATTTACATTATTTCCATGTTCTGGCCAAATTTACGCCTAAAAGCAGACTAAATAAGCTAATGATCCTGACTGTTTCACTCCAAGAGTTAAGCATTGAGGTTAATCTGCAATTTGGGAAGTATAATATCATGGAATGCTCTTGGTCCAGCAGGGCAAGGTGAACCAACAGAACTATCTGTCAATCTTGGCTGATCACTCACATTCCATAACATTTTCCCAATGCCGGCACCATTCTTCAGGATGATGATGCACCCATTCACACTGCTAGAATTGTTTAAAAATGGTTTAGAATGCATGAAAATGAACTTTGACAATTGGATTGGCCTCTGCAATTACCATTTCTTAATATAATCAATCAAGCATTTGTGTCATCAATTTGAGCAGCAACTAAGAGACAGATTCCCTTCAATAGCATCCCTGAAGGAGCTGGGCACAGGTTTTGCTTGAGGAAGGTCTAAAATTGCTTTAGATACTGTCCAAATTAATTTCTTGTCATATTGAAAATGGTGATATCATTATTTTCTCCAAACCCTGTATTACAACTTTCATGAAGGTTGCATTCACTGCAATAGATAAAATGAGATGGTGATTGAAATATTGGATTTCATTTTGATCATAAAAATATTTGCTAATGAAATACTTTTATAGCGTCTGTTTATCAAATATTTTCATGTAGAGTTGTTTTTACTTAGCAATTGCTTTGTTTCTTGAGAAAAAAAAAAAAAAATCAAGGTAAATTTCTGGCAGTCATTACATAAAAACAGTATCCTTAATTTTCTATGTAAAGTTAAATGCCAATCTATAGTCAGGCACTCCAGCATACTGTATCCAAGAACATTTTTAGAAGCCTATCACCAAATATGTTGTCAATACAAAGCTATGTTATATACAATACCAATGCCAGTCTGAAGAACACTGAAAGTGAAGGTTACAAGTCAGGCAGTTGTGGGGTCTGCACTTTCTGTTCTTTCTTTTACTTGAAGACATTAGCCAATATCACCTCCAGTGCTTACTAACAAAAATAAGGCCTCAAATTTTGATTGATTACTATTAAACAATTTGGGGTAATATACAGAACGATTTTTTTTATGGTACTTATTCTTGTTTACCAAACATTAAAAAGATTTGTTTTAAAAAAAAAATTTTTTTTAAAAATCATCTTTTACCATTCAAAATGGAAAGAAAAATTCTACAAAAATGAATACAAACTCAGTTTCCGAGAAGTACCCAACGTAATTGAAACATTAACATATCAAATTTATTTCTCATATTTACAAGATTAAGAAAAATCAGGAAAATATAACTAATGCTCGTGGGAAAGGCATAAATCCACTTCTCCCCCAAGCTATGACAGTTCAGAAGGTTATTCTGACACAAAAATTACAGCTTGGCAGTCACATAGCAGGTCCCAAACCTACATAAAGAAAGAGGGTTGGACATGGGATTCACAACTCAACCTCGTAAAACTTACGATTAAAATGGAAGCAGAGTGGTTGTGGCCCTATGATCCACAAGAAGTTCATAGGAATAAATAAAACAACTCTAAAACCACCATCTCTTCCAATCTTGATAATAAAGAATAGATCTCTGATCATGTATTCCAAGAATTAAAACAGTAGATTACTCTTCAAACTACCTCCTTATCTTAAAATTTACTGATTTACCTTTTTATTTTATTGCATATCAATTCCCTAACTCTTGGTTTGTATTGAGCTTTTCACAATTATTCTTTTCTATGGACAAGCATATGCACATATTTACTAAGCTTAGCTTGCAATAATGAGCGCATAGTCATTGAGAACAACACTTGGGAGGGGGGCTTCAAAACTAGCTTACTATCACTATACCAGATGACTATCTCAAGTATTTGTATATATCCAACTGGCATCATAAATGCCAACTCAACACCGGCATAATCGAGACATCCACTAAAAATCTATGAAAAACAATAATGAGACATTTTTGAATGGAAACAAAAAAAAACCATATGACTGTTTAGCACAACAGGTATTAGAATTTGAAACTACTTTTTGTAGACAAAAGCAGACTGCTGGTTTTTGATTTTAAGCTTTTGCAAAACAAATTTCCAAAAGTAAAATTGAATGTATACAGAAATAAAAATTTGAGGCTTTTTTTTTTTTTGGTAAGCATTAAAGGTAATATTACCCAAATCACAAAACATTTATCTGATTACAAATAATTCTTGGTATGAATTTTTTTTTAGTTATTTTTTTTTTTTCTTTTTTTTTACACATAACAAAAATACATCCTAAATGTAAAAATTAACATGATCAAATGATTTAAAAATTGCCATATTGCAAAGAGGCCTTAATTTTTTTTTAACCCTTTTATCATAAATGTAGCTTTTGAAAAGAAAAAAAAAATCAGTAAACAAATATATGTCTGCAAACTAAATTGTAAAATAACAGAGGCAATAACATTTAAATATTTTACTGATGCTACCAAAATGGTGGCTCAACAATAAACCCATTTGTCTCAGTGATGGTCACATGACCTAACCCACCTCCAACACTCAGGATAATGTAATCAACGAAGGGATATTGCTTGTGAAATTTACAATCAAACTTAGTGAACAACTGCTTCTTTGAACTCACTTTTAGATTTTACTTTGGTCCAGGTGCTTTCTTCATAGATGGGTCAATACAAAAATGTTACCATATTGTGACAGTTTCTTCTGGTATTATTTTTGATAACATTTTTTTTGACTGACATGATGCTGAAATATTTAAGAATGTAATAAAAAAAATTCTGATTATCATATACATCTTTCTCTGTGTATATATATATATATATATATATACATATACATCCACACATACTATCCTTGTAAGTGAACTTGTACGTTTCAATTATCACAAATACTTTGATAATAAAGTAAAATTCAATCATTTATAAACACAGGCATATATTCATCTAATTATACTAAACTATTCATGTATACATTTAGTTCCACATTCAGTTCAGAGCCATTTCAAAAGTTACACATAAACAAACAAAAAAAAAGTTAATTTTCTCTTGCACTTACTCATAAACATGTACATAACATCAGTCAGAAAAAAACTTTCATCACATTACGATAACATCTAAGTAATTATCAAGATTTACTCTCCATCAAAAAGTAAGGTATTCTCAAGGCCTTGTCACAGTATGACAACATTAAAACATTGCTGTTAATTTAAAAATAAATTAAAAAACTTGCTCAAGGAATGTATTTCTCCCAGAGGAAAAAATAATAATATTTGAGGTGTACTTTGGAAAATAACGTTCAGTTTTGGGAAGACTGACGTGGCTTCTTCCAGGAAATTTTGTGTTTGTCATCCACATTATGTTATGATTGTGTATACACAAGTGTGTGTGTGTGTCTGTGTGTTATTCTAATTGATAGTCATCCTGGTTAGGACAACTCAAATCCAGTGTTGGAATGAATGGCATACTTGAGTTTCTCCCTTAATGTGCTCTTCTTCTGGTAGTTGGGCAGTTTAAGGAGATTGAAGCAAGTGGAAGAGGTTGGCAGCCGACCAATTGGGTCTTTCTTTCGGATGTTAAAGAAGCCCTTCAGGACACTGCCCACGGTGTCACCAGTGTCCTGCGAAAACAGAAGTAAAAATCAATTCCACATAAACACCAATTTCAATATGAAAATCTAGCATAACTGTAGAAGATCCCAATTAAAAATGGAAGCAACATCAAGAACCTTTTCTTTTTTTTCGGACATTAACCCAATCTTTTTTTTAACATTAAGCCCAATTCTATACCCTCCCCATTTATTAAACATTCCCCCCTTTTCATCATTACCCCTCCCTACCCCTTTTTTCTAACAGAGTAAAGAGAGTGATAATAAATCACTTTTTTGAAATAAATTGCACATTAAGCAAGCCACCATCCAGTATAAAAGGTTGTGGGATCAATTCTCAACTAGAAACTTATTCTTTATTCTGATCCTCACTGTTAATTCATTTACTCCTGGCTGAAGGGTACCCACCCAGCCTGAGTTTTGTTGCGATAAAAAGCAACAACAATTAAGATGAAGATAAATAGTAGCAAAAATTAATAATAATGATTTCCATCTATATATTTTATTAATTCTAGGTTTGCCCCAGGGTAAGTTAATCCATATCTGGAGGTGGGTTCACCTAACCTGGGGCAAATCTAGATTAGATTGCGTTAATGCTACAAAATTCCAATCCAGGGAGAACTTGGGTTAGTTTTCATAGCATAAAAAGGGTTAAATCATTCTTAGATTCTTTCTAATAGAGAGAATCCCAATTCACAGATGAGGAAAAAAATATACAATGAACCTACCTGGTCATCACTGACTTCCACACAACGAATTGAAAATGGAGGTTCCAGGTTGGAGAAACCTAACAGGGGAGGCTTTGAACAACTTGTAACAAACTAAGAGAAAGAAAAAAAGAAGAGAAATACTCATTAAACAACTCTTGAAGATAAATGATGTAAAAAGCCGACATCACAGTCAATAATTGAACAACTGTAGCATCAAAATTCGGAGTCATGTAAGGACATTCCATCAAAGAATATGGTCAGCATAAATTCTTTTTTTGACATGACTGGCGTTTTCCACTGAAAACATTCAATATAGAGTGGGAAGAAACAAAAAACATCAATGAACATCTAAATTCTTAATATTATTGATAAACCCATCAAAATATGGCACAAAGAAGGTCCAAAAAAAAAATATATGAAAATTTTCAAAAGGGATTTGCTGGAGTACTGATGCCAAACAAACCACTGTTCAACTCCATTAGAGAGAATAAGAGAAATCCTTTTTTCTGACAGTACAAAGTCTGGAGATGACTTGGGTTTCCTACAGTAACAAGAACAAGGCTAACCCTCACCAGAAAGACATGAAATATGTAAAATCTTCATTCCCCTAATGTGATTTGATCTCATGACCAACACAACCTGCCAGGAGGCTGTCTTATTGATTGCACTAATTAATAAGTCTTAGATATTAATGAAAATGTATCATACAGATACGCACAGGTTTATTTCATACTAATATATCTACACAAAAACATTTTAATTGTTGTATATACAATGAAAAATTAGCAGTAATCATCTTCAGCCAGAAAAGAAATTTGAGTTGAGTTGACTGCAGCAACAAATCACGTTTTTTTCTTGTTCAATTTAAGGTTAAGGATATAAAGCTTCTATTTTGATTTGCAATTCAAAGGAATTATACAGTTTGGATTTTACAAAATTATCTACAAATATAAATACTAAACTTGCAAATACAAGAAAGAAAACAGTTACAGAAAATCCCTTTTCAACAAGATCCAAATATTATATAAACAAATCTATAATCATAAATTATGCAAAAACTAATCATCTTTGAAATGCCAGTCATTATCAAAACAGTAGTCTGTTAATATACCATACTTTGTGAAATAAATAAAAAATAAAAAAAAAACAGAGTCAATATTGGCAATAAACCACAGTAAGGGTTTACAACCAATGCATCCTCCAATGAAGTGGAAGCATGGAACCTAACCAAAAGATTAACTTCAAAAAATGAGAACCATGCAATGTGCACAGGAGAGAATCATGTTCATTACATGGAGAGATCACAAAACAGAAGTCAGACATATCCTAAAAACCATTACATAATTTCATATGCAATGGGCCTGTCATGTTGCTAGAATATTATACAATTGCTGGACAACATATGTATACAAAATCTAGAGTATAATATACCAAAGAAGACAAAAACAAAAAAAAATATCAGGATTAAAGTATATTACTAACCTTTAAAAACAGACTGCGTTCATGGACATCAAAGTCATGCTCAACAATGTCCCAGAGCCAGTTGATAACACGATGATTGTTATGATAGCCTCCATAATATTGAGTGTGGCGACTGTAATGCAAACAAACATATCACAGGTTTAAGAGTTCCAAATCAATCTTCACAATCTTCAACATTTAAAGAATAAAGAATAATATTGGCTGGTCAAACTAAAATAACAGAATTCATGTTCTTAGGAAAAGGTAATGGACATAGTTCAATCTCATCAATCCTCCCTTTAACTCAATAAAACCCAATTGATAGAACATGTCTCTAATATTTACAATACAGAAAGAATTAAAATTAGATTAATAACTGGTAAAGTATTCAAAATTTGCAATTAGATAATTCAATATAAGACCAATATCTCAAAACCTTAACAAAAAGGCACTCAGAGAGCACATACCTCAACCAATGCCACTAAAAACTGAACAATAAGCTACTGATCCTAGACTATGCTATGACAATAATTATTTATCGGAGATATACCATCAATAGTTTTTAAAAAAAAACAAAAAAAACAAACTATAATGTTATTCATATTTATTTATGATTATGTTACCACGTTACAATCAAGCGATACAGAGTTGGATATAAACTAGAATGTAGCTCCAAAATCTCTGAATGTGCACCAATTTCACATAATATTTCAATGAACCCCCAAATCGCCCCCCCCAAAGAAAACGAAAGAAATAACAAACAAAAAAAAACAAAGAAAAAATTCTAAAAACAAAATCTCCCCCCCCCCCACTGCCTCGACCATAAAAACAAACAAATCAAATGTTAGATTGAAGTTTTTATTGATGAAAAAGCCAAAGACAATGTAACCGGCTTCAAAGCCGTCCCTGACCGAGTAGCTAGCGTCACAATAAAACTTTCAAAACGATACAAACTCAATATAATCCAAGTCTATGCTCTCACTTCGCAATCAACCCTACAGGAAATAGACAACTTCTATGATGACTCGAACTCCCTACTCCAAGACACCAGAAAACACTTCAATGTTATCATGGTGAGACTCCAACGCACAGGTAGGACAAGGAAATGAAGATTGCATCGGCAAATTCGGATACAAAGTACAGAATGAGAGAGGAGAAGATCTTGTAAACTTTGCAACGACTAATGGATTCAAAATCATGAACACCTTCAAGAAGGGACCCAATAGGAAATGGACTTGGAAGAGCCCCAATCACGAAACAAAGAACAAAATAGACTACATCCCAACGGACAAAAAAGATATCGTCAAGGACATCCGAGTCAAGTCAATGTAGGCAGCGACCACAGAATGGTACAATGTAAAATACAAGTAAAAACCAACTAAGAACGCAGGAAAATGTTCCACACAAAACCGTAGCCTCTAAACATACCAAAAGAGTACGCTCGATCTTTCAAGCTCGAACTGAAAAACAGATTCAGAATTCTTACTGAACAAGACGACACCAACATCAACGAACTAAGCAACAAAATGACAGTGTCAATAATTGAAGTTGCTACTACATTCAAACCAATGAGCACACAACCCATTAGCAAAATCTCAGATGAAACTAGAAATCTCATGGAAAAATGCAGAAACCTCAAGCCACCGACAACAACAAGTGAGAAAATTGAAGAGGCTGAACTAAATAAATCTATCAAGAAAAAATGAAGGGAAGACAGAAGGAGATACATGATGGCAATCATCAAATTGACTCTTGAAAAAGGTTGGGGCTCCAAAGCTATAAACAAAGGCCTCAAGTCAGGACGAAGGCAAATAACTAGCATACTCGAGGAAAATGGAAACCTAATAACAGACAGAGACAGGATTGTCGAACATGCCAAAGAATTCTACCAAAAACTTTATTCGTCCAAACAAGGACTACAAAACAATGAGTGGATATACAAGACGTGAGCAATCAACTCGAAGACTTCTCAAAAGTAACCCCGTGGGAGATGTAACAAGCCATTAAACAAATGAAGAAAGGAACAGCCCCTGGACCAGACAACATCACCATTGACCTACTCTGAAAAGCGGGTAAAATCATCACTAGGAAACTAGCCGTCCTCTTCAACTTGTGTCTAAAACACAGCAACGTCCCAGATGATTGGAACACTGCTATCGTAATGCTTTTATATAAAAAAGGAAACCCGAAAGACCTCAACAACTACAGGCCTATAAGCCTACTCAACTGTGTATACAGACTTTTCACAAAGATCATCACCATCTGAATCACGAAAACCAGCCACATGAACAAGCAGGCTTTAGAAGAAGCTACTCGACCATGGACCACCTGCATTTGATAAATCAGCTGATAGAAAAAGCAGCAGAATATAAACTACCACTCGCCGTAGCATTTATCGACTTCAAAAAGGCGTTCAACTCAGTAGAAATCCCTAAAGTCATCAAGGCCATTACACAACAAGGTGTAGATCCAGTATATATTGAAGTGCTGAAACATATATACAATCACAGTAGCTTCTTTATCAGGTTACATAAAGACTCGGATCCCTTTCAGCTTCAGAAAGGAGTAAGACAAGGTGATACCAGCTCACCTAAACTCTTCACAGCCTGCCTCGAGATGATCTTCAGAAGACTAGACCGGGAGAGTAAAGTAATTAAAATAGACAGCGAGTATCTGAGCAACCTCAGATTTGCAGACGACATAGCCCTTTTTGCAGAGAACCTACACGACCTCCAACTAATGATAGATGAACTAAATTGAATAGAGCAAGAAAGTCGGCCTATACATGAACTTCAGCAAGACAAAGATCATGTGCAACAACCACATTGGAGATAAAAACACTAAGATCAAAATCGAGGATACAGAACTAGAGGAAGTAGATCACTACATCTACCTAGGACAACGGATCTCCATGAGACCCTCAAAAGAAGAAGAAATCAAGTGAAGAATCACACTAGGATGGCAAGCCTTTAGCAGAGCAACCTCAACCTTCAAAAATATGAAGATCCCATTAATCCTAAAAAGAAAAAAAAAGGGTGTATCACCAATGCATCCTCCCAATAGTCACTTATGGAGCTGAAACATGGAACCTAACCAAGAGACAAATCCGCAAATTGAGAACCATGCAATGTGCACATGAAAGAATTATGCTGGGCCTCACATGGAGAGACCATAAGACAGAACAGTACATCCGAGAAAAGACAAGAGTCAGGGACATCATAGAATCCATTAAAAAGCTCAAATGGCGGTGGGCTGGCTATATTGCAAGAATGGTGGACAACCGATGGATATCACGACTCACAAAATCACATGTGCGACCGAGGCCAGCAGAATATTGGATGGAGAGACGAGCTAGACAAGTTTAGAAAGTACTGGCTCCGCGACACCAATGATAGAGAAGTGTGGCAAATCCTGGGGAAGGTCTACGTCCAACCAGGAAAAGCAAAAAAAATTGTCCTATCTCATGATGTTAACAAAATAACAAAAAATTACCGGATCTACTCTAAAATTTAACTAATTCTTCCTTACCCATAGCCAGCTCTTTCACAAAATGCCATCGAGAACTTCTGGAGAAATTATGTGGACAAACAGAGAGAGGGACCGACATGGATGAATACTTCGTTTGCAGAAGTAATGAACCATTTGGCTCTAATTATCATTTTCTCTAAATGTTTTCCTGGGATCATAGTTAAAATACAGTTAAAACAACATCAAGAAACATTTAAGTTCAGGAAAATCTGGATGATATTCATAAACCCTTCAATTAAGGCCCCCATAAAGGTCAAAACAGCCTTTTTTCCAAAAAATCATTCACTGGAACACAGAAGTACATATTAAAAAGGATAGAAACTTTTGCTACCTTTGGTGGCTATAGTAAGCCATACCAAATTTGACTTTTGTAAAAAAAATTTTAAAAAACTACCTCCATTTATTTATTTTTTGATAATTTAATTCAAATAAGTTAATTTCTTACCGCAAGTCATCGATGTCAATGTCTCTATTGTCCCCAGATATGAGTTTCTGGAGTTCAGGGGCAGAAAACATGTTCAACCATTCATGATTGACCACAGATCGGAATCCATGAATAAATGCAGCCGTCTGGTCTTTGATTTGGCAGTACATCCGGAAATGTGCCATCAAGTGAACATAACGGATTCTGGAAAAAGAAAGCAGTAGCATTCTGACACTCAGAACAGGTTTTGTAACTCTTCTATTGATACTTACAGCTGCCACATAACCTATTAGGCAGCAGACATTTCAATCCCTGATACCAAAAATCAATCCAAAAGAGATTAACATAAAGACTGTTTACAAGTTGGTACCTTTTTATACAAAAATTAATAATTCACTGTTCAATTTACACCATAAAAGGTATTCGATTTTCAAATATTGGAGCTTGATAGTTGAAAATGATTTATCGTCTTTCCCAAAAGACTCATGATCAAGTGTTTAACAGATTGCATATTCAAGACATTTTGCTGACACTTATTGGCAAGTAACAGACATTTTGCTCAACATCTCAAACAGCTGCAATAAAGTGATGGTCAGTAAGCTCATCTTACAGACTATTTTTTATACCATATTTCATCACATAAAATTTGCATTTTTTCTGAGAATTTGGAACTATAAGATTCAGGTGTGTATTATCTATCAGAACATAATTGTTATACATATTTATATCTACACTTGAATGAAGTTTTTGTTTGAAATCAAGGCTCAGACAAGGGGGCAGATTTACTATAGTAGTGAATAATACATGGTGAAATATAATGTATGAGAGTTTTATTTTCACTGGCTGTAACAATATTGTAACTCAGTGCTCAAGTTCAACCTTGTGAATCTGAAGTAGTTTAGTTTTTATATTTTTTGCTGAATTTCACTCATATTTTAATTCTCATTTTTATGCAAACCGTTATTGTTTTATTGGAACATTTCATAATTGTACTTATATAGAAATTAATTTTTACAGGATATTTCCAGTAAATATTTTAACTGTCGCAGGGATTGTGCTCTGAAGCTAATCAGTCTTCAGCAGTGAAGTAAATCACACCATATATTGTGGTTATCATTGTGCAAACTGTACATAGGTAGATCAATTATATAGCCTAGTGATTAGAAAAACATTTATTTCACAAATCATAATCTCCCTTGCCAATGCACTGAGCCTAATGTCTCTACATTAATCACATAGCATTATTCAGTGAACATTCAAGATCAAAATTCAGCTAACTATGCCAGGCTACGAATTTATTGATCTACCCTAGTATATAAATTTTTCATTCACTGAAATAAAATCAACCGGGTAGTTGTATGTTGAACATTCTTTAATTGATAAATTTCAATATGTAAGACGAAATTTTGTCACTCGGCTGTAAACTGCTGTAGTTAAATTTATTAAGTTTCTGCATAAAGATAACCTGATGGAATAGACACTCAAGGAAGACCAACAGATACAGTGATGAAAAACAAGTGATCAAAACAACAAAAATGAGGATAAGAGTGCAAATAATTAATGGAAATATAATTTTCCTCTCACTCTTCTCCTTGTCTTGATGTATTATTTGCTGTCTTCCCTTTTCTACACATTGACATGGCATTTTTAACAATATAGAATCAGTTCAAGGAAGCAAATGTTGAAGTCAAGGGTTTGCTTACTTGTTTTCATTGGTCACTCCAATGACTTTCCCACCAGGAACCAATTCATGTGTTTCCAATCGACCCATGCAATCCTCATCACAGGAAAATGTTAAATCAAGTTCACTAACATCTTCTTCATAGTGCTGCAACAATAATATTTGATTTTATTGAAACTTTCAAAATCAACAAATAATACAATATACTAAGAATAATACAATTACAAGCATTGGATTAACTATTTTAAGGTCTCTCACATAGGGGTAATGGTTAAAGAGCTCATCAAGAAAACCTTTACAACAATGAAGTGAGTTCAATTCTCACTTGTGACTTGGTGCCATCCTAAGTTAAACTTGGTAAATACCTGAGTATCTCATAATGAGATTATGGTTAAATAACAAAACTCACAAATCTATACTGAGTACTCTATATTCTTGGCATTGTAATAAACTTAGTACATAACTATAACCCAGGCTCAATCATCACAATCATTTACACGAGATTGTTACGTGACTCATCCACAAAAAATAAACCTTGGACATCAAAAACTGAATAAGCAGGTCTCCTCAGTATAAAACACTAATCTCACAGTAAGCAAAGGCAAATCACTGTTGTAATGAGTAATTGTTCTCAAAACCATTTTGGGAAAGGGGGATTATTAAAAAAATAATTTTTTTTTTAAAAACACAAAATCTCTCTCATTAAAATAATGATTGATGGACATTTATAAATGTTTTTTTTTTTACATTCTAAAATACAAATTAGTAAGTCCTTGTTCAATTTTTGCCCTAAGATTTTAAGTTTTTTTTTTTATTACATCAATAATATCACCAGCTGGTGATCTTATTGCAAACAAGACTGCCCTTTTGTTTCATTTCAAAAATTTTTTGAAAAAATGAAAAACAGAGTGAAGCAATCTTTTCTGGATCACTTGATAAGTGGCCAACTGAAAACTAAGAACTGTTTGGTCAGATTTGACAGATTCCTAATAATAATAATGAAAACTTGACCATGAAAAGCTTGTGAAAATAGAGAAAGCAGGAAATAAATAATGAGGACAAACCTTTAAATAGGAAAGATTTTTGGCAAGTTCTGGGTCCAGTGAAGGGAGTTCATCAAGAGAACTGTAAGTTGAACTCTGTTGATGGCCAAGGATTTGGGTTAAAAAGAAAGGAGCAAATGGAACATCCACAACAATTCCCTGGAAACAGGAAAGAAAGAAAAAGCATTTTCAAGCAATGAAGCTACCATTAATATCATCTATATACGGTGCGTGCCAAATCATTATGCAAATATGTTTTTCTCTTCTAAATTTTGCCGCAGTGGAAGGATTTTAATAATTTTCTAGACAGATATTTGAATAGCATTATTAACGCAATACCTACAAATATTGAACTTTAATGTGCAGGTGTTGAAGAATATGAGGCATTTTTTTGTAATTCCTCAATTTTTATCGTACCAAATTATTAAGCATGAATAGAAAAATACTGCAAGACATCAATCATGTATTGATTAAATCGTTACCAATGTTAGTGTCAAATAATTTTTCTCCATCTTTCATAAAAGCAAATTTACACTCATAACCCTTTTACATAATAATTTGGCACACACTAAATATTTTAAACAATGCCATTTGGAGATTCCCCTGCCCACAAAAAAAAAAATTAGATTAAAATTGACAAAGCAAAATTTCACTTCCTCACATGTGCACTCTCTACCTGATTCATTCAAATTTAATCACTCTCTGCAAACAGATTAAGTTACTCTGGCTTTAGATTCCTCTTTTTTTCTAAATGAATGGATATCAAACAACCACATAAGGCAAAAATCCATTTCTTTTTTAAATAACACCGTAAAATAGTATTAAAAAGAAAAGAACTTGAAAAACCAACAACTGAGAAATTACTTGGTAACTTGTTAAGAGTGACCGTTATCCTCCAAAACCTCACATGAAAGAACAATGGAAAATGAAAATCTCACCTCATATACAGCCTTTGCCAGCATGCGGCCCACAAACTCAAACAAAGCCAAATGTTCTTCTTGGATGTAAGATGTTGATGATGGATACAATTTCTGTTCACTAGTAGCCTGCAATGTAATTCATTTGTTGCTTTTTTTTTAGTATTATCAAAATATATAAATTGGTGAATGAGCCAAACATCATTTCCGTACCAAATTAAGGGCAAATTCTCTTTATGATTTTTTGGAAGGTCTATTACCATGGAAATGGAAAAAGTATGATAACATTATCACCTTTATGACATTATTGGTAATAGAGCTTATCGGAAAGTCATCGTGGGGGTTCTGGGCAATAGTGTTAAATCATATTTTAAAAAATATATAGTTACATACACATTAACAAGGATGGATCAATAAGTCCATAGCTTGATCTACTGAATAATATTCACCACTAAAATAAGTGCATTGAAAAGAAAAGAGATCGTTGAAAAATATACATTTTTTGTGTGAAATGAATGTTTTTTTTCCATTATTGGGCTACTAACTTATTAATGTAACTACATTATGTCTGCTTAAATTATGAATATGAGTTGATTTCATTACTTACATTCATTAAAAAATTAGATGAGTGTGCGACACAATGAAGGATGGGTTTCATGTTTAGCAGAAGGGACCTAAACGACCCTCAGAGATTATCATAGCTGAGGGATAGGTAAGATTCCAAAAGGTTTTTTTCTTTTAACTTACCTTAAATAAACTGAGAGAAGGATCAAATACTCTGGCTATGGTTTCTTCTAAAAATTCTTTAAATACTCCATCTTGGTCAATACCAGCTTCATCCAAACCCTACAAAAATAGAAACCCCTCAGAATGAACAAATACCTTTCTTAGAGAACATGACTGAAGACTGGTTCCCACTCAATGCAAAAGAACATGTTGCTAGAAACTTTGGGGATTTATTACAGCAATGTAAACATAATGGATCAAAATTATCTTCTAAACTAAGGAATAATATTACAGAATCAAAAATTAAAACATTAGAAATCAAAAAGTTTTAAGAATTATAAAACAACAAAAGTATCCAAATATATCACTTAAGCTGCTAAAAATTAGATACATTGCTTTTTTACAGTAATAATCCTTTTTATTAATGATTAGTGTATTTATGTAATTATTTTTGTCTATGATATCAATGAACTTGAGAAGGGTTAGATTCTAACTTTACACATTGCAATCTTATGAGGAGAGTGAAACAATTTTTATAGTATATGATGGTTTTATACTTGTACATTATGAAAAAGTCAGTATCATATTTTTTTGTTTTTTTAAATGAAATAATCTGACCAGGATTTTTTTTTAAATCATATAGTCAAGACTTTTTTAAATGTAAATGTTTCCTTTAAACCAATAGTCAAATCAATTTGAATAGAAATAAATAAAAAAATATTTCTATTAGCTGACACAAAAAAAAAATTTGAGAAAGTAATTTTTTTTTTACCTGCTCATTAATGAATTTGACTCTAATGACACCTTTCAAGTTGCGTGCTGGCAATTGGGCTAATTGTCTGTAGCCATCCTAAGAGAAACAAAATAAAAGCAGCTTTTAATCATAATTTGCAGCAATGAAACATTGATGAAATAAGGCAATATAGTCATTTATAAAAATTCTTTTCACACAATCATACTTATCTCCACCCTATAACTTCTTTTAAAAACATTTTAATCGTGATGTTCCTCATTACCTACAAACAACATAGTTTAAAGTGATTCATTCTATTGGTTCTTAACAAAACTTTCAAATACATCTCGGAAACAGAAGGTATCTGCAGAGGAAATAACCTGGGAAATTTTTGCATTTACAAAAACAACTGGGAAAGATTGAAAGTAAAATTAGCTTTTAGAAGAGGAATTTGATGATTTAACCATTGCATTTTACTATTTTTTTTAATCTAAAATTTGTTTGAGAAAGTTCCTGCACTCATTCTTTAGGTTTTTTTTCTAACTGAATTAATTAATACCTTTCTAGTCTTCCATGACATGCACCAAACCTTCCATTTGTATGCAAAATGAATGGAAAAAAAACAAAGTTGCTCTAAAGTAGTGATCTTTCAATTATCAAGGAACTATTAAGAGATTTACTTACCTCTACGATCCGGGAACGATGAATGGTGACCAGCGTGGACTGAGGGGATGAACAAGCAGACTCAGTCAGTCCAAGCAAGTCTTTTTCCTTCATCACATATTTACGGAACAGAATAACTCTCTGGTATTGGAAAAAAAAAATTCATTTTAAAAATAGAAAAAATACAGAGATCAATACAGGCTCAATTTCTTTTTATTAGAATGAAATTAAAAAAAAAAAAAAAAAGGTACAGCACTAAAATCATTTCATCAGTATCAATTTTGCTACTTGCAAATTTAATCTAAATCTGTATTGGCAGAAAGGATGATTTCATTTTTTCAAAAAGAAGAATAACCTATGAATCAAAGTTAATGCAAGTTCTCTTTTTTACGTAACATAATGTATTGAGCTCTGCTGTATCCTAAAGATGTTAGCAAATCCATTGGATCTCATTCTCATCAATAAAAATGTTGTAGTTCATGCTCCCTTTCAGAACAAATTGAAAAGTCAGTAGGCTTGTATCCCTCTCCCTCAACAGCGAACCATTCATACCTTCATACGCACACACATTTCACTGCAGATGACTAGTTACTCAGTTGAATCCACTCTTCAGAATAAAGAAGACACAATATTTAAAGTGTTAATTAATAAACAACGTTTCTATCTTACCTCACTGAATGGGATGATGTGGGGCACCTTTTGCATCAGAAATTGAGCACTTTTTCGTCCAGCCTCCAATTCTGATATTACTGTGGATGGTTTCACATCCCTAATAAAAGAGAAAAAAGAAATTATTTAAAAGAAAACAAATGGAAGAAGAGAAAAATATTTCTCTACTTCTATCTTATTGTACATCTTTGTTCAAGTATGTGGCTATAATTCTATATTTTGCAATGGCCTTACTAAAACAAATACATTTTGTTTGATGTAAGGCCACTGAATAGTACAAATATAGTTTTTTTTTCCGTCCCAACAAAATAATTAATATGTCTAGGAGTTGTAACTTATGACAGTAGACTCAATGTGTTTTGGGCATGTAGACGTAGGTACTAACAAGCATATTAGTATATAGATTGTTATCAATATAAATCTCATAGAGACTTTAGTATTTATCCATGTCAAAGAAAAAAGATACTAAAAGGCTCTTCATAAGCATATAATCTATTTAGCAAAACATAATATCCATAACATCACAAAATACCTCAATTTTCAAACTCCAGTCAAAGTTGGAGTTGACTTTATTCTCCCCTCCACTTCTAACTAGAACTATTTGTACTGAATCTAAGGGAGTGAACTCTTCACTGATTATCCTTTCACGTTAAACCAAATAGATACAAAAAAATTTACGTTGTCCTTCCATGATTCAAAATCACAACCAAGTGATTGCTGCGAGGCTCTCTTACCAACTGAACCAAACTGATAAGTCTTATATATTTACTACTATACACAGAATACAATATTTTCAGTAATCATCTTCAGTTGCAATAGAAACATAAGTGGAGTTTGACCCTGGAGCAGACAGGCTTGTTATTCATTTCTATGCTTTATGCTCCAACTCAAATAATTCTGTGAACAAACTTTCTTTCCTTTCAATAATTCCAGAATTTTTTTTTTTTCTAAAAGAAACTGTTATTCTCCATGGAGAAACAAATCATGAATTTACAAGAAACATTCATGACTGGTCAGTAAAAAGCAGTATAAGATCTCAGGTTCAATCCTAAGTGTTCCTTTTATAAATGTTCTAACCATAATATACCCAAATAAAAGAAAATTGAGTTTAAATTTTAAAAAAAGAAAAAAAAAATCCTTTTAACCAAATGATTAAATATTGTATTAAATTCATCGATTTAAACATTTTCAACAGCAAAATCGTCTCATTTTTTTTTGACAACATTATTATACCCCTGGCTACGAGAGATCAGATAATTTCATGGTGTACCCTATTCAGTAAATGCACAAATACACCCAAAGCTGTTCCTATGACTTCAAGAGTTCTCAAAGCCTCACATTTGATTTTATAGTAGTCATTACAATCCTACAACAAAAACACTTTCAAGCGTGTCTTTTTCTTACCGTATTAACCAATGGTCCTTGGGTGTGAAAGTTCTGCGACTGTCTCGTTCATAGAGAATCATGAGTAAATTTCTTGCAGACCCAAATACATCACTGGATGCTGCTACTTGGATGTCTGGCAAAAAGAAACATATAAATACAGAATAAAGAGTAAGACTTATGGCTTCAAACTTCAGTATTTACTATATTTTAGGACTATCAATTAGGCCAGAAAATCATTCAAGTGATCCTATCAGTTGTCTTGTATGAGTAAAGATGTTGTAATCAACTTTAATACAGATCAATTGTAGCTTCAGTTAACAGAACTGATTATATTTTTATGCAACATATTATTATATAGACGATAGACTATATTTATGAGTAATCATAACTTCCTGAATATAATACACTTCTGATTCAAATCTGCATCCGAAACATTTTTATTTTAAAATTTTCTGCTATCTGTACATAATAATATAAACTGCACATTTTTTCAAGTCTGAATTTTGTTAGACCAGGTGTTTCAATCATAGTATGTGGGTTGGTTAGGACTAATCCCCTCATCGTCGCTGTTTTGCTTTTCCACAACATTTCGATCTTCCAGCCTTCCTCAGGAATGTGTTCTTGGATGTTGTTGAATTTTGCTCTGAAAGAGAATGCACTTCCTCTCTCATCTGGTCCTTTGTCTTCACCTAACCTCTGTGCTGAACCCATGACCTTCCAATGAACCCGTCGAACTTTATGGACACTCCTATCTCTTAAGCCTTGCCTTCAGAGTCCCAAGTTCATCGCGAGTGCATTTCTGATCAATGGCTCCCACGAGTTATTTAATATCTATACTCAGTCTGCTGATTAAGTTATTCAGTTTTATATTATAAGAATCCATGAATATGCTTCAAAATTTCATTAAATTAGTTTCTTTTAAATGACAATATACAACTAAAAATTTATTGCAAAAATAGTGATTATGTGAAATTTTGATGTGGGTCATTAGAAGAATTCATAATCAATGATGAAAAGATTTGAGTCAGCAATTGCAGGAAGTAAAAGGACAACACATAAATCCCACTGGTCAAAAAAAAAAAGGGGGGGGGGTCTACAACCACCAATAATCACCAACAGAGCTGTAACATAGAACCTAACCAAGAGATTAACCCTCAAACACAGAGAACCATGCAACATGCACATGAGAGACTCATGCTCAACCTTATATGAAGAGATCATAAGATAGCACAGTATGTTAGAGAGGAGACAAGAGTCCAAGATATCATAGAAACAATTGGAAAACTCAAATGGCAATGGGCTGGACATGTTGTAAGAATGTCAGACAACATCACAACTCACAACGTAGATCCCCAGAGATCATACGCAAAATTGTGGCCAGCTGAAAGTAAGATGGCATGACAATCTAGATATATTCAAAAAGTACTGGTTTCACAATGCCCATGATAGAGAGGTCTGGTGGATCTTGGGGAAGGTCTATATCCAGCAACTGATACTAAAAGGTTGAGGATGAAAGGGACAAACACATAAACACTTGTTTACTTACCCATCAAGTGATTCCAAATAACCTTGAAGACAAAATGATTGAGGAAATCTCCCATCTTGATGTAGTCATCCAGGGAGAACATAAACTGCTGCTCATACATTTCCATGTCATCTAGTGTGCTGCCAATAATAATGAATGTGATCATAAATAGGTTATAATGGCACATTGATATCTTGAGGGGCCATGGACTCAGTAGGGAAAGGGGGGGAGAAAAGAAAATTAGGTAGTTTAATAAGAGGGCAAGAAGGGAAAGAGGGGTGATGACTGTTATGGATACTGATTTGTAATTGTGACAGACAAGGATATTTTTATATAATACATGTATAAAATATAATGATTTCCAACATGTATAAATATATAATGATTTCCAACTAATTCTACACTCTCAGCCTTGACAATGAGGGTAAATCAACTACTTGATATATTTCTATATAATAATTCATTAAGGACTGATAGGGTGTGGTTCTTATTAAGGGTCATGCATATCTCCTAACACAATTTTACTTAACTGTTTCGAATGACCTCCGTTCTGTTTCAACAGATAGTGAAACAGTCCATACCTATATGACACATGGAAATGCATAGAGATCCTGGGATGTTCAGTCATCAGAACCCCCCCCCCCCCTCTTGGCCTCACTGATGTAGTCCAGGGGAAAGCAGAGAGCAAAATGTCTGGTATCAGCTTGACTGAAGGCGGTGCTAGAAAGATGATGAATTGGACATCAAACCGCCATAAACCCCGGTTTTCTGAATCAGAGTTGTCCTTCTCTTAGACTTTGTCGCCTTCCCAAAGCTAGAGAGCCCAATCTGCCTTGCTTTCTTACCCATGGCTGAGGGGTAAGAGATGGATTCATACTTCTCCCTAGGGCATTAGCACAAAGCATACATAAGCCCAGTTGGAGTTTGAGAACAGAGTGCTGATTCCATTGATGAGTCATTACTGTCAACACCAAACCTCCAGTCTGTTTGGAAATATGTAATTCATTTACTTTTTCTATAATTATTGACTTGGAATTTTTTTTCATGATTTCTAGGGATGTTTTTTTCCAAGTACATTTTTCAAAAGCATTGACTTTATGATTAATTTAACAAATGACTAAAAAAATTGCAACAGAAAAGTCTGTCTCAAAGAGTTTAGGTAGATTCATCTATGTTACTCTCAATAAAAATCATTTTTGTCTAAAGCACTTAGAACTAAATGACTGTAGATCTAAAATGACTTCTAAATGAACTTTAGTATGATTCTACTCAAGTATGGAAGCATGTTTATGTTAAATTACTTGGAAGCACTCACTAAGGGCCATCTTAATTATATCCTCATGAGGATAGGGGTTCAAGCTTCAAATTAATCAACAATGATTTACCCATGTAAGTGATACAGCTAATTCGAGGCCTGCATCCACCACTCAATAAAAATCATTGTTGACTAATTCAAGGCATGAATCCCTCACCCAAACAAGGTAATAATTAAGAAAGCCTCTGGTAAGTGCTTTCAAGTAAATTAAAATAAACATACTTTTATACTTGAGTAAAATTAGACAAAAGTCATTTTAGATCAGCATTCATTTCATCCAGAGGAGACAAAAGTGTTTTAGAAAAAAAAATTATTTTTGCTGAAATAAAATAGATGAAAGATATGTATCCCATCTGAAGGTATTGTCTCAATTCCTATAACAATAGAATTTGTGTTTGACAACCTCGGATTCATAGGCTATAAAATTTGGTGGAAACTATCTTTTTAAACATTCAAAAATGGCTGTAAGCTTTTGTCACAAAATCAGAAGTTTTACATTTCAATCAATTTTTTTTTGTCTGAATATCAGAGATGGGATTATTATTGTACATGAATTTACTCTAACAACCAATAAAAGGACACTGGTTATAATCTTATGACACACACAGCCTCATGGATAAATGCATTGGTTAAGCATATCTTGTATCCTGCCTGGTAATCAGCAGTTGGGTAGTGGGAAAAAAAGACAACACTCATAATCTTCAAAAATGATCAATACAAAAAATGAATTAATTAAATCATCATGACCTGTTTTTTTTAAAACATACTAATTATTTCACTTTTAAAAATACATATTTGTGTGATGCATGATATCTATAATGAGTAAATCAAAAAATTTGCAAGGTGTACACTTACATGATGAGATGTCCTGCTGATTCACAAAATAAAGAGAGCAAACTGAATACAGGATGCTCTGTGCTGTTTGGTGTTTGAGTCAACAGTTCTAAAAACACTTTAAGGCCACAATTTGGACCAAGATCACATAAAAATTTCCATAAAATTGGCAGAAGAACCTCATTGTAACTCAGGCCTACAAAAACAATACAATAAAAAATGAAGAATCTATACAAAATGTTTAAACAATGAATTAGAAAGACAAGAGGATATTTATAAAAGCACACACTTTTCACAAAAAGATTTTTTTAATCCAATAAACCATTAGAATTTTGAGAGAGGTTTACTCAACTCATGAAAATGTTCTTTTCTAATTTTAATCCATAGATATATTTGTATCTGGATAGTGGAAATCAGGTTTAAATAAATACTGAATTTGTTGTAAGATAATTTGTCTCAATGATTGTAGACAGACTCTACTGATTCTCATAAGATTGACCAATTATTGATTTAGAAAGCATTAAGAGCCAGAGTAAGAAAAGGCATCCACCTAATATAAGTATATTACGTACCTCCCAAGATATCCAGGCGCAACTGACTCAGAGTATCAATGGCCCTTTGGTACAGAGCACATGGTAAGCACGTAGCCCTTGCAACATGACTACCCAGTTTTATTTTCCCACTTGTATTCTTTGAGGAAGCTTTTTCCAAAGCTTTTTTCAGAAGGCCTGAAATATGAACACAATTAGATTAAAACACAAAGAAAAAATACTTTAGGATACTTCCATCTTTTGAAAAAAAAAATGACCTTTTAATTCCAATTTATTTCTATTCTGAAGCATTAAGACTATTTAATAGTTTCTTTCAAGCAGAAATAAATTGGAGTTCTCATATTTTGAAAAAGTAGAGTGAAATCCATTTATATAGGATTATTATAGAGAATACTTGAAGTGAGATTTTACATTTCAAATAATTTTGTTTATATAAATCTCAAAATAATAAATTTGTAGAAAAATTGGTATTTTTAACAGAAAGCTGTAACTATTAGGCATTGTATGGTGGTACCTCTTATAGCAAAGGACTCTTATAACGAAATTTCACTTGAGATCTCAACTACCCAAATATCACTTAGTGAATTATTCCTGTTAGCAAGAAGAAAAAAAAAAGAAACAAAAAAAAAACCCACATTATCCAAAATCATCTAGATTTCATTTACAATTATTGAAATTTTTATCTAGTATCTAGGCACTTAGTTTCTGACAGAGAGACAGACGGTGAACATTTGGGGAATTCTAATAAGAGTATTCATTTATTCATTACATTATTTGTATTTATATCTTAGTTCTAAAGTAATCATTACATTATGAATTATTTACATAGTTATTATTAAGGTTTATGGGGTCTGATATTTTTATTTAAAACAAATTACTGAAATCTCATGGTTTTAATTTTTTCACTGAATGAATTTTCATCTAAGGAGACATTTTGTGAAATGAATTGTCCTCGTTAAGGGAGGTACCACAGTACTGAAGTTCAGGTTTCATCTTGAATTTTTTTTTTTAAATTGATACTTGCACAAGATAGTAATAATTTTAAAATTACTTGAATTTTGAGAAGGAGCTCTTCCATTTTGATTTTTGGTAAGTCTTTTCTTCATCTTATTGTTGCTTTTTTATCATAACTTTCCAGGTTGAGTATGCTCTGACCATGAAAGAAAATTGCATGAAGAAGGAATAAAGAAGTAGCTTCTTAGGAGATTGGAACTTGTATTCCATATCTCATCTTTTACGGAAAATGCCTCAACTAATTCTGCCACAGAAGACTCAGGTTAGACAAGGCATACATACATTCATATTATCACCTCCCAACTCCAAATCTTCACACCATATAGTTTTGACAGTTGATTTGTGCCCTGTCTAGCCATGGACTTCTATAGATGAATTGGAGAAGGTGTTTTGAATGAAAGATGGGATATATGATTCGAGTTCAAGTTTTTTTATTTTCACTCCATGTTATTTTAATGATTGAAGGGTTTTCAAACCAGAAAGATGAGATGAAGGTAAGAATGGGATTTCTTTTTTTTTTAGAAGACGAGAAATCTATACATATGTGTGTAGGCAATCTCCGAGAGATTCAGCGATCACGAGTTCAGTAAAAGCACAAATTATAGCTTCCCAATTATCGAACCTTTTATCATAGATATGATAATCACAAAACTTCAAGAGATGATAATCTCTTGGAGAAATGTCAAATGAATATGGAGGAGGCTGCAAGATTTCATATCCAAATTTTTTAAGCTCGGCTGAGAGGTGTAGGGTATGGCCCT
Source organism: Thysanoteuthis rhombus (assembly GCA_963457665.1). Classification (NCBI taxonomy): domain Eukaryota; kingdom Metazoa; phylum Mollusca; class Cephalopoda; order Oegopsida; family Thysanoteuthidae; genus Thysanoteuthis; species Thysanoteuthis major. Next base: position 75,895,468 of record OY735198.1, read on the forward strand.
GTCATGGAGCATTTCAGTCAGTTCATGTGGAACCCCCCATCCAAACTTTTTAACCTTTCCTATTGCCTCAAGATGACATGATATTGTAACTGTCAAAGTCTTAAGAAAGTGCTTGAACCATTGTTGGTGGGTTTGTCGGCTACGGCTGTTGATAATTCTTTGTTATTAAAAACAGGTTCGAGCCTCCCAAAAGATCAATTATTGATATTCACACTTCCAGACCTAAACCCATTGAACCAATGTGGAACAGTTCGCACTGTACTAGTGTTTGCTGTGTATGCTTTGTTAACATTATCAGCAGCAATATTCCTTAATTTGAAATCTTACATGAAAATTAATCCAACTTCTTGGTAGACACCATTACTGTTAGGGGCTCAAAACCTTCAACAATAATGAATTGTATCTCTATTACATTGAATTCATAGAAGCAATTACATTAGTAAATATTTCACTTTTAATGTTTTTCTCTGATGTAGAAAAAAAAAAAAACTTTGCACATTTCCTCTGAAAAAGAATTAGAGATTTCATAAATTTTATACAGTCCCAAATTATTTCACCATATTATGTCATACAAGTGAGTTACTTTCCGATCACTGTCAGTGTACTTTGCCCAAGATATTCAGTGTTATTAGTTTAGCTTAGTGATATTTTCTGGAACAGATTTCGTTAAATCCTCTTCTTCAGACTCCTGTGATCATTTTAGATTTTCACAGGACTTCCAAAATGTTTAATAATTCAAGTTATTTACAGAATTTAATTTTATTACTGTTATTTAAATTTGGATTCTAAATGTTGTACATTTAATTTTATTTTTGAGGATCATCAGCTGTTTTACCAATGACTTGTTTTGCGGAGATATATATGTATATTTTTTATACATATCAAGTACTATTCAAACAATTTGTGAATTTAGTCATACTCAAACTTTGACAGAATGTAGATAGACTTGTTGATTGAAAGTGTTGCTATAAACGTCACACTTAGATGAATGTATTGTCCAAGTAAACTTACCTTTACAAAATTTTTTTTCAGCATATTTTAAAAATATTGTACCAAACATTCAAGATTCATATCATAAATAAACAAAGAGTTTTCTCATATATATATATTGAAGAAAAAAAAAACTTCATATAAATCTAAGAAATCACAGAGGAAAATGAAAAACTTGGGACCATCCTATTGATATAAATATATATGGCCCACACTGGAAATGTGTTGTGTATATGTAAAACGTGAACATCTCCAGTATAATGGAGAGATTTATACAGTTTTGAGACGATGGTCATTTTCTAGTTTATTCTGTCGGATGAACAAGTTTCCATATATTGGTACTTTGTTTATAAGAAATCCCGAGAATAAAAATTTTAATCCATCATGAAATATATTCAATCAGATGAAAATTTAAGGGTTTTTTTTATGAGAACTATTCCAGAACAAAAATATAGTGTTTATGACATACTACAATTCAAATATTCAATTTTTTAAAAATAAATTTGAATGTTCATTTTTTGTATTGAAAAATGTATTATTTAGGCATTTTACTTTTTGAATCTATCTATTGAATTCATGAAGGTAACATGAAATTTCAGGTCCAAAAGTAGAAATGTGATTATGCAAATGAAGATAGAAAAATTTACAGAAATTTTTTAAAAAGTAAGAAAATTCATGTAAATCAAAATAGATAATAACATTTTTCATACATATCTTTCGAGCCCATTGGTATCCAAGAAGCACAAAGTACTAATTAAGTGCATTAGCATACATAGCATGAATTAGGGTAATAACAGTTTACCTACTCTATTTTGATTCATTATATTTGGATACCATTTAAAATGATTCAGGATAGAATCAAGGATATTTAACCCATGTTTCATATGAGTTTCAATCCTAACATTTGAAGTACAATTATTTTAAGCAAGTACCAAAATTTTTAAATTACAGCATTTTCCAATTACTTCACATAAAATATCAATGAATAGAGAAGCATATTTCTTAAAATAGAGGTTGACCATCACTAATCCAGCATAACTGGAATGAGCGAGTAATTCAAATTTGTTATTTTTCTGGTTAAGAGGCTGTTCAATAAACATTTCTGATCCATTAGCTAAGCATGACACAAATTTTCCATATTTTTTGCCTTAGAAATGCATATCTCACCATGATAGCTGCTGTTAACAAGTGCTTTACTGCTAGCAAATGATCAAATCTTAACTTATTCTTTATATCTGCCCCCACCCAATCATACAGAACCATCATATTTGATGTTATTGTTTTGTTTTTTGGGGTTTTTTTACATCCATCAGTAGTAGTAATATCATCTACAAATTTTTATTAGATGAAGTATTGTCAACTATTATTAATTCTTGATTAGTATTTTTTCAACTTAATTTCCAATTATATTGGTTTGAAAGGATAGGCAAGCAGTAAAGAGTTTAATCCCCTAAATTAGGAGAGGATTTTTATTGTTATGGGTGAGAAAGTCAACTCCAATTTTAACTGGAGTTGTACAATTAATAATGGTTCATTTGATAAAAATTCATGAAAGCATTACTTCATCCTTATTAGTGATGGACAATGCAGGTTTGCACTTTCCACCACAAGATGCACTTTTCCCCTTCATTGAAATAATGGCTGGTGCTAAATACAAGCAGGTCATAAAAATACATACGCAAAAAAGAAAAAAAAAAAAAAGATTAAAAAAAAACAAACAATATGAATGGCTTTCCTGGTTTTTTGAGTTTGAGCCAACAGCTGATACAGTTACCCATACGACAAGAACAGTTGCAGCAGCAGGTTGGAGTGACGACTTGGATATTTTAAATTACTCTTGTCAAAATCAACAGTTGGACCAGATTACAAGTAGCTAGATTAGCAATGATCAACCTGAACTTACTTTAACATCAATCGGAATTCATTTTCAATTAAGCAACCTATGGAAGGACATAAAGCAATAATATATAGAATATGTAATGTCAGATCCAGCGTTCAGCAAGATACATTGTAACAATAAGGACAATATCAAAGCCATTTATTTATTTAATTTGATGTTTTGTTAGTTCATAGATAACATCATCAAAAAAGTGATGGAGATATAAAAAGGTGTCTGTTTTATAAAGCCCATATACATTCTTTTGAGTAATGTCCCACATGTGGGCAGATATTGATTAAAAAACGGGTAATGATTTACTTTAGATATCAGCTGACCTGTGTGTTATGGTCTCAAGGGAATGTATCAAGTATCATATTGGTATGTATGTGAATTTGGGGAAAAGTGAGTATTATTATACTTGATACACTTTATTCAGTGTTTGATTCTTTCACTGTTACAAGGTCCACAGCAAAAGACTTCACAATGTTCACAGCATCTTGTTTTGACTGTAATGTTTACTTTCAAAATGAACTTACAAAAATTTTGAGTACTTGACTCTTTAAAAAATTGAGCAAGAACAAAAAAAAAATGGGAAAAATTCAAAGCCAAGTGTCGCTGATGAAATAGCTATGCAGTTGAAAATAAGGATTACTTGCAATTCTTAGTGACTTACTAAACAAAATAGCAATATTTGAATTTTTACTTGACTCTAGTTTTTTGAAGATTCAATTACAGTTACATATGGCAGTCTGTTATAGAATTGAACTAAAGTCGTATATTGGCGCGAAAGTAATAGAAGTTTTCCAATCTGAGAAAAAAAAAAAACAGTACACAATCTCAAGACTGTTGGTTTAAATTAAATATATGCATACACATGCATGCATGAAATTATATATATATATATATATATATATATATATATATATGCATCAAAAGATATATTCAAATAGAGAAAGATGAATAATATGGCACTTGAAAATGGTCAAAATGTTTTATGTAAATCAACAAAGATGAAGGCAGCAATTCAAGCATATCATTGTATATCAAAGATACCACATCTTTCCAATACAAAGCTACATACACACACACACATACTTTAATATACAGACACATTCAACTAGCAACTATTGATGAGAATTACAACAAGGCTCATTCATCCTACATCTAGGACACATTTAAAGATCCACAACACTTTAAACAATGAACATATCCCAGGAAGCAGCAGCAGCAACAATTACATTTTTTTTTCAAAGTTATTCATTAGTGAACAATACTGACAACAATCTACAAAGAGGCCATAGTTGACTAATCAGAAGGAAAGCAACAAACAGCAGAATAAAAGGTTTTCAGATTCTAATCTAAGAGGTTTCCATTAATCCAAAGTTAGTAGTAATCATATGAGCACTGATTTAGATATTTCTAGAACATTTTACAGATTAGAAATACCAACTGAAACTTTTCTCTTCTTGGCATCTAACTGGACTGGAGCAAAACATCAAGTGGCAGCAGTTGATTAGATTCATTTTACAACATGAAATTATATATATATATATATATATATATATATATATATATATATATATATGTGTGTGTGTGTGTGTGTGTGTGTGTGTGTGTGTGAGTATATTGCAAAATGAACCTGTAAAATTGCAACTGTGAACCCTTCAATATTCTTTGTGAAAAGAAGGGTTCAGAGATAGAATTTAAAGAAAAAAAATCATACTGCTGCTACAGAAAGAAGTACTGAAGATGAAGAAAAATTGTCATATTTATATTCATACCATGAGACAGCATTTTGATTTTAATTCAAACAATGTTTTATATACTAAATACACAATAAGTTGATAAAAAACTACAAAACAATGATTTTAATACAGAACAAGTTTTCTTTCAATTTCTAAAAACAAAAAGTTATGACTTTCAATCTTAACAGTCATCTGACAATTTAATACAATCCAACTGAAAAATATCATTGGAAAAAAAAAAAAAAAAAAAAAAAAGTACATTGACCTTCATTTTTATGCTACTAGTTACCGCAATCTTAATATTTTAGTCGCTTTTTATCACACTATATTAAAAATTTTATCAATATGAAACTAGATAAAATGATCGATGTTTGTTACTTTTATGAAGACAGCAGACATTATCTGAGAGAGAAGAAAATTACACGGTGTCAAATTCCTGACTCCAACAACTAAAAAAATGAGACAGGCAAAATGGGGGAAGAGATTATAAGTCAATGTCTTATCCTCAAAGGAGGAAAATTACTGAAGGGTCAGTCAGGTCGAGGTGGCATTGGTCGGTGATATAATGCGAGCAGTTATCTTCATTTTTGGGCTTCAACTGTAAAACCAAGGTCCACTTATAAAAAAGGCAAAAGAGAAATTTAGAGGTTAATGTTCTATCCTCAAAGGCGGAAAACTGTCCATACTAGAAGGACTCATGCTAGAGGGACAAAAGATCACAATGAAGAAATTCATACAACTTGCTATGGTCCTAAGAAATTAATTTAGAGCAAACAGCAACACAGTATTCAAAATATTGTTTGTTTGAATTGAAAAATTAAAAGCTACGAGATCAAAAGCTAAGAAATTAAAAGCTAGAAAATTAATAGCTAGAAAATCAAAAGCTAGAAAATCAAAAGCTAGAAAATCAAAAGCTAGAAAATCAAAAGCTAGAAAATTAATAGCTAGAAAATTAAAAGCTAAGAAATAAATAGCTAGAAAATTAAAAGCTAAGAAATAAATAGCTAGAAAATTGAAAGCTAAGAAATCAAAAGCTAAGAAATCAAAAGCTAAGAAATAAATAGCTAGAAAATCAAAAGCTAGAAAATCAGAAGCTAGAAAATCAAAAGCTAAGAAATTAAAAGCTAAGAAATTAAAAGCTAGAAAATCAAAAGCTAAGAAATTAAAAGCTAGAAAATCAAAAGCTAAGAAATTAAAAGCTAAGAAATTAAAAGCTAGAAAATCAAAAGCTAAGAAATTAAAAGCTAGAAAATCAAAAGCTTAGAAATCAAAAGCTAGAAAATCAAAAGCTAAGAAATTAAAAGCTAGAAAATCAAAAGCTAAGAAATTAAAAGCTAGAAAATCAAAAGCTAAGAAATTAAAAGCTAAGAAATTAAAAGCTAGAAAATCAAAAGCTAAGAAATTAAAAGCTAGAAAATCAAAAGCTAAGAAATTAAAAGCTAGAAAATCAAAAGCTAAGAAATTAAAAGCTAAGAAATTAAAAGCTAGAAAATCAAAAGCTAAGAAATTAAAAGCTAGAAAATCAAAAGCTAGAAAATTAAAAGCTAGAAAATTAAAAGCTAGAAAACAGCAAAAATTCAAAAACTAAAAAAACTGAAAACCTAAAACTTAAAACTAAATTTAAAAACCTAAATCTAAAAACAAAAATCAAAATTCAATATCAAAACTAAAATTAAAACGGGAATGCAGTCTCATGGTAATGAATATGATGAAATTTTTTTTCACCACGGAAACATTTTTCTGCAGCACTGATGCTATTGCGCAATGGATTTTCTTAATGTATCTTCAAGCGCGTCTTCACAAATACCCCCTCCATAAAATGTGATTTTCTGATCCTTCAACATCAATTTGGTCAAAGTGGCACTGGACAGTGACATAACAGTTAGGAGCAGTAAATCTTCATCTTGGAGTTTAAACAGTAAGGCAAGGTCTACTTTTAAAAATGGCTAGAAAGAAATTTATGTCTGAGTATGTATGCAGAGACAAATTTCACATCTTTTCTCTTGACGCCAGATTAGATAGATCCAAGTACACTTTTTGTTTTGTAAAAGATAATGAATTAAGGTTATGTTTAAGCTCATTGGAAATTATGTACTTGATAGTTGATGTTTGAGATACATACAAAAAGGTATATTATAAGTTTTTTCTGCATATATAGTGTCAAGTTTTAGTTTACAGGTGAATGTTTTAATAAAAATAAAAATATTAACAGGACATGATATCAAGCAAAAGGTAAACAAATTGAATAAGCTCAAAAGAAAAAAAAAGTCTTGAACAGTTTCAACAACCTCTAAGATTGGTCCAAAAATGAATCAACGGACTTTGACACCAATTTTATGGTGTTTTCCAGAGATGCTACTTATATTCTATACAAATAACAAAATTACTTTCATCATTAGACTTCACACATGTAAAGTTTTATGAGATTTAAGAGCTAGAGCATCATAGTTAATACAACATAAATTTTATCTCAATGTGATAAAAATTAGAGTCTTAAAAGATGTCTCTTCTCAGAAGTAGTATGCAAAAATCTAAACATAGATAAAAACTAAAATGAAAATTATCATTACAATATTTCAGGCAATAAGCTAAATTTTTTTCTGGTATAGAACCAGCTAATTATCATGTGTAAACAAATGCATTCAAAATAATTGTTCTTTATTTTATGGCAATTGAACAGGAACAATTATGTATTGAAACAGAAATTATTGTAAAACCCAAGCTTTGGATGGTTTAATTACTAATAGTGGGGTAGCTAAGCCAAGCAATTGTGCATTTTGTGATAAAAACATAATTTGGTACACTTATAACCAAAAGCATTCCAAAAATATTTGGATACTGAACCATCATGAATCTTCATTGTGTCACCAATGGCAGCTATTTTTCAAAATGTCTTCAGCGACAACTGTTTTTAGTTCAATTTCCTTATCAGCCATGGATATAACATGATATTTAGGACATAATTAGTTGAATTTATGTACCATACATAGATTTGAGGCACTGCCATTTGGATGATACATGCAAGTCATTGAAAATTCAAGATAGCCACCATTTTTCATTTAATGATTTTTATCATCAATATCATCACCACCACCGCTACCACCATAAATATCACCACCACCAAAAATAATAAAAATGATAGCCAAAATAATGTTAGGATACATCTATGGGACTATGATTAGTATTTCAAGCTTATCCCACAGAAAATTACCCTTTAGGTCTAAGATTCCATAAAACAGAAAGTAAAAACAAGACTAAATCCAGTGTAAGTGGTTGCAGTATTCATTTATGAATTAGCTATAAACAAAGAGTAAACTGAATACTTTACTCAAAGAATAAAAATGGCAGCCATAAGGAACACATTGAAAATTCATGATGGCTCAACATTCAAATTCTTGGGGAAAATATGCACAATTGGCTTGACATACCAAGTTAAACTGCACCACTTTGAAAAGATATGCAACAATCTTATGATTAGGAAACAAATTAAAGAGTGTTGACTCTTGGCAATGACAATGAATTGCCAAAGAAATAGAGGTTCTACTTTGAGAGGAATTACAACAAAATGAACAGCTATACATGAGAGAGACCTAATACCAAAGATAAAAACATAAATTTCATACAAATGTTTCAGTCCCTTAGAAAAAATATACACTAGACTATGTCTGGATTAATTAAGCTGGCCAGTTGATAATATTTTTCAAGGTAACAACAAGCTATTTTGAAATTATTTGTAATGGTTTGGATTGACTTTGCTATGACAACTATTTCTAGTTAATTGGACATTGTAATAGTAGAAAGAGATTAGAAACTTCTGCTCAAAAGTCTTTTTCCAAGTGTTTCAACAATGTCTAAACAAGTATTAAAATAGTAAGATCATAGCAAGGCTGAATAAAGTTTATATCATGATGAATGTGACAAGACACTGCGAGGGTGAAAAGGAATGGTGGATCCCTACATCAAGTAGTCTCATCTTCAGAAAAATGTCAAACAATTTAGGAGATTGTGAGATATGGTAAGACAAGTCAGGGTCTAGTTGGTATTCAGTTAGGTAACAATGAAGTTATTAAATCCTGCAATTGCATAAAAGACATTTAGAATTACAAAAAAATGTACTGGTTTTATGCTCTTCTTTTTGGTGGTAATATTTGCAAAATGTATAAATGTGATAACAATTTAAAAAATGCTGTAGACCCAAGTGAATGATCTGTAGTAAATTACAAGGTGAATTTAGAGCAGGCACAAAAAATGCACATATATCTAGATCTGTCTGCCAAGACTGAGTCAGAAAAACAGAAGGACAACATTAATGAAACATGGAAAAGAAATTGAATTGAATTAAAGAAGAAATTAAAACTTGACAATTTTTTTAAATTTCAATTTAAATTAACGAAGGAAAAATATCAAACTCCTCGGTCACTTTCTAGAAATCCAGTTTCTCTTTTCACTTCAGGTTCAACGTTCAACTCCTATAAATCAGAAACTAGTACAACTTCCCCTCGCAATAAACAAAAAAAAAAAGAAAATAAAGGTAAAATACTAAGATAAATGAAAAACGAGAAAGGACAATTTTCTAAAACTACAGTCTTCTAAATCAAGGAGAGTAGATGTCTCTGTAGGACATAGCAAAGTGGAAAAAATAGGATGGCTACTCCATTGTGAATGATGCAACACTGTGCCGTGTAGTGTTCACAGGACCAGGAAAGGATCAGAGAATGCAAAAAGAAAAAAGCTAAGTGCTTGGATATGGAACGTCTCAATCTATGGACAGGGAAGGTGCCCACAGACGACTTACCAAATTTCTTCAAACCGCCCAACTCGTTCAGTGTGACAGAATACATTTGAGAGAAGGAGCCTAGAGGAGATTCTGAAGTAGGTCAGAGAATGAAAGAGAATAAAAAATGGCTTTTACAGAGGACAGATAGACACCAAAAATTTTGTCTTTTGGAGAAATATCTTTGAAAATGAAAATTAAAATGTCTTCTCCTTTCATATTGCAAATGTTTTTAAAATTTATGACAGCATTAATAGCTTTTTTCATTCTAAAGCTATAGGAAAACAATTTTTTTTAAATCAATTTTCATTATCATCAAAGAAAATGTTCATTTTTTGGTTCCAGTAGATATTTCAAAAAGGGTTTGAAAATAAAACTACATGTGTTTAAAAGGTAATAGAAAACAAAAATTGAAAAAAAAAACACATTAAAAAATCACTTAAAAAAAAAAAAAAAACCCAAATCAAACAATATTGTAATCTTTTGTACAAAACAGAAGTTTAATACCTTTCAAAGAATTTCTAGAATACTTCTCTCTTAAAAATCATTTTAATGAGTTTGTTTTCAACTATTTCAAAAAGAATATGAATGCCATCAAAAACTTTAAAAATCATTTATAAAATATAAAACAAACAAAAAGGAAGACAAGGCATTTCTCAACATTCCTGATTTCCAATATCTTGTTTTAACTGAATGAATCTCTTCAGAAACATCTTTGTGCCAAAATGCTTATATTGCAGTCATTATTCAATCCATCAATACAATTTCAAACATTACGCACTTGAAATAGTTTGTTTTTTTTTTTACTGCAGTTAATTGTGTCATTAAGTCAGCTTCAGTTCAGGTGGGATGAAAGAAAACTAGTAAGTAGTTAAATTTGGTATGATCAATATCAGAATGAAGGTTTTCTTTTTAAACATTGATATTCTCGCATATGACTGTCAATGACTTCAATCAGGCTGTTCCATATATTTGTTACTCTTGCTGAGAAAAAAAATTTTCTAACACCAGTGGAGGTCTGAATTTGTAATTCATAGCTGTGTCTTCTGAGTTTTACCATAGATAGAAGTAGTCAACATTTTCTTCTCAGGGCATTTTGAGCAATGAATATCAATATCCACTGTATGTATATGGTTTGCGATTCTATAGACTTCCAATATCTAGGATCCATTCAGATAAATGTCCTCATCTTCATTATTTTAATTAATGAATATGCCAGTTGTAATCAAGGTCAGGTTTAGTCTATGACTATTTTTGGTAGAAGTATGCTTTTAAAATGTTTTTTTTAGATTGTGGCTTCTTATTACAATACTGAAGTATATAGATAATTACATCACAATAAACTCAAAATTATACATTTATACACAGTATTTTACATTTCTTAGCAAGATCTCTCTGATTTAAGTCTTCCAAATTCAATATAACTCTACATTTTCATATGAAATAATCATTCATCACCACTATAAAAAGGTACGACAATACTAACTGGGGTCAGTCTTGTACACAAAAAAAAAATCTACAATACACAAGCAATAACTGTAATTTCTCATATCCAAGACATTTGTAAGAAAACATTCATTGAAAATATGCATTTATCTACTTATGTAAGTAAGTGATCTATAGACATCTTACAATTGTCATCTAAAGTACACACGCTGATTTCTTCTGTTTGTGTTCAAGCATCTCATTGATTAATTTATCCTCATTTTACATATAAGATTACGTCATAGAAACTTAAGACTAAACAGTTTTCACAGGTATTCATGATCACACATTAAAACAGCTTGAGTTCAGTTAAATCTCAGAGAAAAAAAAATGAAAATTAGGAAAACTGAATTAATAAATTGCCTCATAAAACAGCTTTATGCTCCTTAGTTCTGATCTATACATGAATAACTCCGATATTTCTGATGGGTATATTCTACTCAAAAATATGATTACAAAAAAAAAAAAAAAAAAGATGTTGATCAAAATGGAACCTTATTTATCAATTGCTGAAAATTGTTAGAGATTGCATGATATTTTTGATATGAAAAAAAAAAAAACCCAACTCTATGCAGTCCTATTTTTGATAAGAGTCTTCAAGTTTTTCTTCTTTAATTGCTTTCTTTTTATGTGACATTGGGAATTGAAAATAGTTTTCAAGATCATAATTCATCTCTCAAGTAACAAACTAATATTGTCAACTTCCTTTTGAGGTTGAAATAAAAAATAAATAACGATGCACCATGTTGAATAACACTAAGTACATAATGGAAAAAATTAAAATAAACCAATTTTATGTCACAGGAGGTAAATATGTTGATATATCAATAGACGTCTACTAAGTTAAGCACAGTCCAGCACAAGGCTGAATAGAGTAGGGTAGGTTAAGAAGATTGTGTTGGGCCAATCTTTCAAGTAAACGGGGCCTACTGGATTGCCATTTGAAATTCTGGTCTTTAACAAGAGTTGAACAGCAACCACTTCCACCAATGGAAAATATGGAATTATATCACCCACCAAGCAGGCTCATATATATGAGACTTCATACCCATGATATGCCTACCTTCTTATATAGATAGATAAATACGTGAAGGTGTGAATTAATAACATTTTCTGATATGTTAATCAAATATGGATTACCAACAAGTATCCCTCAGTTATTTTCATTCAATCAAGTAACATACGGTCACATTATGAACTCCTTCGCCATACAAATACACATAGACACACACACCAGAGCAAGACTTTACCAGAATCTAGGTTACACACAGACAGGTGTTCATGAATGGATATATATATGAATACTAAATGCACCCAACTTTCAGCATTTTGTAATACTGGAGGATCAAAAAGAGATAGTAAATGGCACTGACCTTTGTTCGGTGATGAGGCACTGGTCTTGTTGGCTTGTTGCTTGTTAGCATCAACATACTCAAGCAATTCAGTAAAAAGCAGCTTTATCATCTTGCTACTCCAAAGAAGTTGCAATTGTTTCACCACAAATGGCATTGCTTCATGGAGACTAGAAAATGAAATAACAAAAACTATATAGACTCATCATGAGTTCTAGTATTAACAACAGCAGAACACAACAAGAAGGAAATAACTATTTGCAAATCAAAAATGGGGAAAAAATACAAAAATTCAATTTACAGGACAGCTTAGTCATCCAATAGAAATTTTGGCAGCATGCCATGTTGGAAGGTGGGGTGATCAATTAGAAAAAAATTGGAAAGGGGGTGATCAATGAATGAATTATTGCTCTTGCCTTTTGTTAAGTGATCACTAAAAATGTCTGAATTTTTTAAAAAAAGAAAAAAGCGTGACACAAACTAATGGATCAATTAGCAAAAACTTATATTGTAAATTGAACACCCCCAACACCAAAAACCTTTTCAGAGGGGAGATTAAAGAAAATTTTTTTTTAGGCATAATGAAGAGTAAATGTTCAAATTTTCAGCCCTCTAGCTTCATTGGTACACATCATACATACATAGCCAGTCAGCCAGACCAACTTGAAAACTGAAGGAACCAATGTCGACAGTTTTAGTGACAGTCTATCAGTACAAAAAATAAGTAGATCATTATAAATGGTTTATCTCAGGACTCAATGGTTTCATTCAAATACAATTTTTTCAGGTAAATAGCAATATTGTCAGATTGCTTTTGTTTTCTATTTAAGGCTGATTACACCATGCAACATGATTTGTCTTTCTGGGTAGCCAGTATTATTTCCAGATTGCTTTTATATAAATAGCATAAAAAGTGGCCATTATTCCCTTTAAACTTTGCTTTTGTAGCCAGGATAGTGGTATTCATGAGTTATTGTTTTTCTTACTTTATGTGATTAAAATGTGCAAATTCATGCGTAATATAATTGGAAATACCATATTTTACAGCATATAAGACATGCTTTTTTTGTAAGTTCTGTCTCGGGAAGCTAACACTTCATCAGTTATTTCCTAATGTTACTGCACGATGCAAATAATGTAAACAGTCAGGCATTGTGGGGATTAATGTATATTTGAATAGATTACAGCAAAATGAAATAAAACCATGGAGTGCTATGAACATCAGGGAAAAAGAATATGCCTTCAAGAATTGATGTGTGTCTTATATGCCATAAAATATGGGTAAGTATATTTCAAATCATAAACTTTCCTGATCACTAAAAGGAATAATTGACATTTTCTATACTTTTTAGACATAATTAGAAAATAACCCTTATCACCCTGGAACAAAAAATGTCGTACAGTTTTATTGTCCAATAGGAAAGCAACAAATATATTAGCAAATTCACCATCACAGTCAATAACTGAACAACCATATGAAAATTTGAGAAAAAAAAAATTCTATCAAAGAATGAATGTGATACAAAAAATTCTATTCATGACTGGTTTTTTCCACGCTAAAATAGAGTTAAAAAAACATCTAGTTATGACGTGTCAAAATGAGGCCCCAAAAAGATCAAAGAGAGTTTAGGAAAAAAAAAACAATGCACATTTTAGAAATGCTTTAGTTGAATACTGGTGCAAATTTTCAAGTCTCAATAAGTCTTTTTTATTGAAATAATCACTGCATAACATTCAATCTGTAAGAATAATGGAGAAGCGTAGGGTTAGGAAGGAGATTATGTCGAAAATATCTATTATGTAAAATAAATCCTTTTTTCATCAAAAGGCTTGGGACTTGTACATGTATCTACACTGTTTTCATTTACATACAATCAAATGAGATGGTCAATCGCTTGATAATACGGTACTCATAACAATGAAGAAAAAAGTTATTCCCCTTGAATTATTTTTAGTTTTCAAGGAAAGACATACACAAAAATCACATTCCCCTATGCCCTTATTCACTCTTTCTTCCCTTCAAACATTTAAAGCTTTCATAATCTACTCAAATTAATGGTATTTTTTTTTACACAGAAGAAGACGTAAATAGGAATTTCATATAGGTTTTGTTTTTAAATAAAACAAAAAATCTTCCATTAATAAAATCATTGGTTTACATAGATCCTTTATTTACTTTTTCTCCCCTCCACCCATTCAAAAGTCTTACCTCTGGTCAGTGCTCTGTGAGAACCATCCCAACACAGGGTGCCACAAAGTCAGGTTTGATTTTTTACTTTGCACATATTTCTTGCAGCTCTTGAGTAAGTGAATCATCACATCCTAAAATACAGATATTAGAAAAGAATTTCACCTCATAAACAAAACATTGTGAGAGATAAACCATCATAAAATATACAAGAAAGTTATTAATAATTGAATGGATAAAGATAGACAAAGGGAGAACAGCAGAAAGTGAGCAACATTCCCTAAATCCAGCCTAAGTTTGTTCACCTGCTAGCTTTAGCTTTTAATACCTTGGGTGTGTCTAGGTTTATACTGCCAGATAAGAGATAAGATAGTACTTCACTGCATGTCTTTTTGTGTGGAACACCAGTGATAGCTGTAATTAAGGATAAAATTGTGACAAATACTAGAGTAGGTGGTATTTCTTCATAACTCGAAATCAGGTATATCTTTCAAACTATAGATCTGAATAATGATGAAATCATTAACTATGTACATCTCTTAAATATATTTAGCACAACCATATTTTTAAACCGTTCTATCTGTTACAAAATTTAGACCAAAATAAACTTAATATTTCTTATTGAGAGAAACTGAAGAGAAACTCTACATTTGCCATCTTGATTCTATTGCATACAAACTTTCAGAGAAAATTTATGAATAAGTAACTTTTTCAACATTTCTATGTGTGTGTTGGAGGGAAAGTAAAATCAAATTTATCAAGTAGAGCCTCAGGTAAATAAATTACAATTTTTAATGAAAAGCAATTTAAAACTAAGAAAAATTATGAATCAATGCCACCCATGTGTTGCTTTTTACCTCCTAAATTGAGTAGTAGTGGGGGGTAAAATAAAGTTATTTTGTTGAAAATACTATCAGTATTGTTTGAACCATAAGTTTATGATTTTTTTTTCGTCCAAACATGGACAAAAACTAAGGAACCAATTTGTCATGAATTTTCATTGTAAATTGAATCCTCTAATTAATACCTACTTAAGGGGTGAATTTTCAAAAAACAACACACACACACACACATAAAAAAAAATGTTGTGAGTGCGAAGTCTAGATGAATAGATACATATAAATGTTAACATGAATAGCCTAAACCTAGCAACTGATAAATCCAGCCTCTTGTAGGTAGCAGTGATTATTAAATTCACTTAAAGCTATTCACTTATGACTGATTTGGACAGGAATGAAAATAAGAAATTACTGTAATTCGAACTAGAATATGGCAACTTCAACAATGTCAATGAAATCCACTAAATAATTTATAAACACAAATAAAGTTAACACATGTACTCACCATAAAGTTCAGGGTATTTTCTACCAAACCCTGTAAAATAAAAACATTTTATACATTACTGAGAAAGGAGAGAATTTTTATTTGAGCTAAGTTTATGAAAGACAGAGTCATTGAAATATGATGGAAAAGTCTACATATGATAATAATAAATATGGATTGAAATCAACAATACAAATGAAATCACACATAGTCAGTTGGTAATAAAATGTGAGATGTAACTATATTCAAAGAAATATAAGATGACTTACATATAATTTTTTTAAAAAGATTCGGAATATAAAAAAATATAAGATGACTTTGGCAAGTGAAAAAAAGTCTAAGATGACTTTGGCAAGTGAAAAAAAGTCTAAGATGACTTTGGCAAGTGAAAAAAAGTCTAAGATGACTTTGGCAAGTGAAAAAAAGTCTAAGATGACTTTGGCAAGTGAAAAAAAGTCTAAGATGACTTTGGCAAGTGAAAAAAAGTCTAAGATGACTTTGGCAAGTGAAAAAAAGTCTAAGATGACTTTGGCAAGTGAAAAAAAGTCTAAGATGACTTTGGCAAGTGAAAAAAAGTCTAAGATGACTTTGGCAAGTGAAAAGAAGTCTAAGATGACTTTGGCAAGTGAAAAGAAGTCTAAGATGACTTTGGCAAGTGAAAAGAAGTCTAAAATGACTTTGGCAAGTGAAAAGAAGTCTAAGATGACTTTGGCAAGTGAAAAGAAGTCTAAGATGACTTTGGCAAGTGAAAAGAAGTCTAAGATGACTTTGGCAAGTGAAAAGAAGTCTAAGATGACTTTGGCAAGTGAAAAGAAGTCTAAGATGACTTTGGCAAGTGAAAAGAAGTCTAAGATGACTTTGGCAAGGGAAAAGAAGTCTAAGATGACTTTGGCAAGGGAAAAGAAGTCTAAGATGACTTTGGCAAGGGAAAAGAAGTCTAAGATGACTTTGGCAAGGGAAAAGAAGTCTAAGATGACTTTGGCAAGGGAAAAGAAGTCTAAGATGACTTTGGCAAGGGAAAAGAAGTCTAAGATGACTTTGGCAAGGGAAAAGAAGTCTAAGATGACTTTGGCAAGTGAGAAGAAGTCTAAGATGACTTTGGCAAGTGAAAAGAAGTCTAAGATGACTTTGGCAAATGAAAAGAAGTCTAAGATGACTTTTGCAAATGAAAAGAAGTCTAAGATGACTTTGGCAAATGAAAAGAAGTCTAAGATGACTTTGGCAAATGAAAAGAAGTCTAAGATGACTTTGGCAAGGGACAAAAAGTCTAAGATGACTTTGGCAAGGGACGAAAAGTCTAAGATGACTTTGGCAGGGGAAAAGAAGTCTAAGATGACTTTAACGAGGGAAAAGGAGTTTAAGATGACTTTGAAGAGGTCTAAGATGAGTTCGGCAAGAGAAAAAAAGTCCAACATGACTTCAACGAGGTAAAAGAAGTCTAAAATCGTGACTTTTGCAGAGTGAAAAGAAGATTACCATGATCACTTAGTAGAGTTGGAAGAAGTCGAACAATCACCTGGCAGAGTGGAAAGAAGTCTAACATGATCACTTGGCACAGGGAAAAAGAGTCTAACATGATCATTTGGCACAGGGAAGAGAAGTCTAACATGATCACTTGGCACATGGAAGAGAAGTCTAACATGATCACTTGGCAGAGGGAAAAGAAGTCTAACATGATCACTTGGCAGAGGGAAAAGAAGTCTAACATGATCACTTGGCAGAAGGAAAAGAAGTCCAACATGATCATTCGGCAGAAGGAAAAGAAGCCTAACATTATCACTTTGCAGAAGGAAAAAAAGTCTAACATCACTTGACAGGGGAAAAGAAGTCTAAGATGATCACTTGGCAGAGGGAAAAGACGTCTAACACGATCACTTGGCAGAAGGAAAAGAAGTCTAACATGATCACTTGGCAGAGGGAAAAGAAGTCTAACATGATCACTTGGCAGAGGGAAAAAAGTCTAACATGATCACTTGGCAGGGGGAAAAGAAGTCTAACACAATCACTTGGCAGAGTGGGAAGAGGTCTAACATGATCACTTGGCAGATTGGAAAGATGTTAAGCATGATCCTTTAAGAGTGGAAAGAAGTCTAACATGATCACTTGGCAGAGTGGAAAGAAGTCTAACATGATCATTTTGCAGAAGGAAAAGAAGTCTAACATGATCACTTGGCAGAGGGAAAAGAAGTCTAACATGATCATTTTGCAGAAGGAAAAGAAGTATAACATGATCACTTAGCAGAGTGAAAAGAAGTATAACATGATCACTTAGCAGAGTGAAAAGAAGTATAACATGATCACTTAGCAGAGTGAAAAGAAGTATAACATGATCACTTAGCAGAGTGAAAAGAAGTATAACATGATCACTTAGCAGAGTGAAAAGAAGTATAACATGATCACTTAGCAGAGTGAAAAGAAGTATAACATGATCATTTAGCAGAGTGAAAAGAAGTATAACATGATCACTTAGCAGAGTGAAAAGAAGTATAACATGATCACTTAGCAGAGTGAAAAGAAGTATAACATGATCATTTAGCAGAGTGAAAAGAAGTATAACATGATCACTTAGCAGAGTGAAAAGAAGTATAACATGATCACTTAGCAGAGTGAAAAGAAGTATAACATGATCACTTAGCAGAGTGAAAAGAAGTATAACATGATCACTTGCCAGAGGGAAAAGAAGTCTAACATGATTACTTGGCAGGCTGAAAAGAAGTCTAACATTATCACCTGGTAGAGGGAAAAGAAGTCTAACATGATGACTTTGGAGAGAGAAAAGAAGTCTAGGATGACTTTGGCGAGTAAAAAGAAGTCTAGGATGGCCTTGGAATGTGAAAAGAAGTGCATGAGGATTAATAAATAAGCACCAATGGTTCAAAATAGTGAAAACAGCACTAGTCATTCTGCCAAAAGGCATATCAAATTGACAACAAAAAAAAAACAAAAAGATAAATAGATGGAAATCAGATATTATTTGATTTAAATTGTTTTTTCTGACTAGCATGCGATAAATACCACTTGCACTTTGTTGTCTTGAAAATACATACTTTAAAGTTTACATAATCTAACAGTATGTATTTTTAGTGATCATTTACAAATGAATTTGAAATGTAAATCGACTCTCACCACTAAACACATATGTGGGGGATGATTTTCAAAACTAACTTGCTGAAAGCCAGCCTTGGGCTTCAAGGGGTACCCACAGAAAATACTATGGGGTTATGATGAGCGATATTTGCAGTAGGCTGTCACATATGGACAGATACTTGGTGAATTCTGATAATAAAATAAGATTATTAGCTGATTTATATAATCAAGTTGAGAGTCATCGGTTGTCCGATATTATCCCAAGAGATCATATGCAAAACTGTGGCCGGCAAAATATAAGATGGTGTAAAGAACTACACAAGTTCAGAAAGGATTGGCTCCACAATGCCCATGATAGAGAGGTCTGGCAATTTCTTGGAGAAGTCTATGTCCAATGACAGATGCTAAAAGGATGATGATGGATTCAAAGTTTCTACATCAGAATATCTTTAAATTTATCAGGTTGAGGGATGTCATTATAGAAAAAAGCCTTAGATTTTAAAACAAGGAAACAATCAATCTACTTGTAAAATCTATGATGCCATCAGAAAAAAAATTTTTTCAAATGGATTGAATCAATCAAGCTCTTGAATATTACCATTCTTAAGTCATTTTAAAACATGTACAATGCTCTCCGTTTGGATCATACAAAATAGGTTGGGAATTTTGTATTTTCTTATTAATCTATTTTTTTGGAAAATGCAGATAATTTTTCCCCCACATGGATTATGTTGAACTATTTTTGAATGGAAATAATAAAAGTAATCATACCTCTACTTCAGAATATCCAAGGTGTACCAAATTTGCTGAAAGAAAAGAAAAAAGAAAGAAATTCAAGTTATTCAATAATCCTAAAAGAAATGTTGACAGTTTAAACCATAGAATGCTGACATCTGACAAAAAATATTTTTCATCTGCTCTTTTTGCAATATTGTTGATTTTTTCAACCTGGATGAAAAGAGGCAAAACTAATCTATGTAGCCTACCTGAAAGGCTATAATTACTACTCAGCAATAAGGTCTGTATTTCTCACAATGGCAAAATATGACACAAGGTCAGTTTGTCATGTAGAGGGATCCAAAAACCCAATCCTTCAGTCATTGCCACTAACATCAAGGTACTTCATTAAACGGGTCTGGTTCATAATCCTGAACTTCACTTTCCCAAACACATTAATTCTGAGCACTGACTTGTCAATTTTTCATTTTCCCTAATATTTTTGTAAATAATAAGATATCAAAGAGAGGCTTGTTCAGTTACTCAAATTGTCTCCCTTCGTTTTTCAAGCCAATGGACATTAGAGAAAATGAACTGTCGGCAAAGTGAAAGTTCAGCCAGTCAACGTTTGGGATAACTGTGTTTGAGAAATGGAAATTCAAGATTTTGATTGCCACCACAATTAAACCTACCTCTCTAAGTGCAATGGTGAAGTCCAATGAACAGATGAAAAAAACTTTTTTCAAATCACCTGGCATTAAATATATTTTTAGTCTGACCTATCCAAAGACCAAGTAAAGCATTAAGCTTCCAAGTGGCAATCACCAATTTCAAAAAGTATTTACCAAAACTGTACTTAGCAATGATCTCTAAGTAAATGCATTTATTATACACAGATTTGCAAATACTTTGGACGACTTCAAGAATATATTTTACTTCCCGACAAAAAATATTTACCACATTCACTGCTACCTTGGATATTTGGGCCCTTACAAAATATCATCTAGGTTTTAGTTAGAGTTACCATTAGAAATAACAAAACAAGACAGTAAATGTCAGTAAGTGGCAGTAAACATGTTGAAGAGACACTTTGTAAGGAATTTTTTCAAAAAAGTTTTATTTAAAAGTAACAATGCTTATAGTTGAAACAAATAAACTTGCATTTTTAAAATAAGGCTGCTTGCAAAAGATATCTTAAAATGCAATATTTAGGCATCACTACAATTTTACTAATAATCAAACATGCACTTTTTGCAGTACAAATAACAACCTTTACTTTACGATTTTTTAATAGTATAATGTTCCAATACGATATGTTTGTGGGTTTGTTACCATAGCACAACAAAAACAGCACATCATAATGCAATTTTTGTAAAAACGTTTCAACAGTACTGCACAGATTTGAAGACTAAAGCAACTCCCAGTCTAATCAGGTCACTGGTTTCTGAGTAATTGATTTAATGAAGTATAAATTGACAAAAAAAATAAATAAAATAGATAAATGATAAGTCTGTCTAAAGGGAGCTAACTCGAGGTTCACTAAGTTCTTTAAAAAAAAATAATAGGAATAAGCAAATCATCATGATATAATTTTCTATAAATGGGAAATGACTTGAGATTATGCGTCAAAGCCTTCAAAGCAAGCTTTTAAATGAGTATTTATAATCTAAGTATACAAGTTGTTGAATGATTTAACCCAATTTTGCGATCATCTCTTATATATCATAAAGGTTTTGTGAAATTTGTACATGAATATACATATTACCAGGAAGGGTTTTCCAAATTTTAAGCCATGTTTTTCTTTCATTTACTGATATCAATTTTTTTAAGGCAATTGGAAATAAGATTTAAATCACGATGCAAGTCAAAATTAAGGTTAATAATTAAGATTAAGTTAAAAAATAGTGTAAATGCTACTACAGAAACAATGTGAGTACTTAGTAATATTTATATATAAATGCAACTAATATTATCTTCCTTGGACAGTCAACATAAGCTGGAAGCAAACTGTAAGGAAGAAAAAAAAAAAGCAATGTATTCACCTAAAAGGCACAGAGCATAGTTTCCCTCAAGGGAATTGAAGACAATGCGGGTACTTTGTTCATTGGTCAAAAGATCGAGGCACCGCTTGAAGATACGATGAGTTATCAATGTGTTCATACACTGGAAATAGAAAGGAGAGTTATAATACAATGAAAGAACAAAAAAAAAAGAAGTAATGATACAAATATAAATACAGTAAATAACAAAAAACGGTCTGGTTAGTCATCAATATAAATCACTACATGACCAATATCTTTAGTTAGCATCTCATGTTGAGGTGATCAATTAAACAGAAAAGGGGAGATAAATGAATAAGTTACTTCTCTCACTTTTTGTTAGGCCATGATCACTAAGAAAAAAAGTCTAAATTTTCAAAAATAAGCTTGGGCACAAACTAAGGGATCAATTGGGATAGACTTAGATTGCTAATTGAACCTCCCACTAATAAATAAAAAATATATTTGGAAGGAACAGGTGAGAACAGAAAAAAAAAAAAAAAAAAGATTGCTGTATGTAACAGACTGAGATTCAAGGTCTTCCGTAATGTGTCAATTGGATCAAAAAGAAGTGACCAACCTTTAAATGAGATAAAACCTATTTGAATAATGTTTTCGCATGGAAAAGGAATGGGAACAACATCACAGCAAATAAAACAAGTAAATTAAACTACACATTAAGAACATATTGAACTTGAATTCATAATGAAGGCTAAATATACAGGTTAAATTGATTTCTAAGCACAGAAAAGGTTAACAGATTAAGACTAGGCAAAACACCAGCACCCTATTTCAAATTGTAAAATTCACACTACTCTGGTGGTAAAAATAATTTTTTTACTGTGATACCACAATGACCTCCAGGAGAAACAGGTAAGGTAAAACTCCAAAGCTTACAGGTAAGCTGGATTAAGCAGGGGTCATAAAGCCATCTCTCTTGAGAATTGTTGGACGTTGCCCATGAAGCCAGTCAGAGATTTCCCCAGAAACTTCAGATATCATAAAAGAAACCAGTTGTCATAAATTGGTTAAAAGCTGTAGCTGATAATCAGTGGAGGAGTTTGGGCTAATCATCCTATTTTGCAACTGGTACTGACTGGTTAGTTCTGACTAATAAAGTATTGGAGAATTTCTATGTCACTAATTTTGGATAGCATAAGACTGGTCCACTATAAAAAGATGACACCTAAAAGAGACAAGCTTGGTTGTTTGGCACATTAAAATCTAGCTCAACACAGTGATCCAAAAACCTCACATACCAAACAGCACCCGTTACATAAGTTGACCAGCAGTAAAGTTGTTCTCGTTGATACAGCAAACAGCTTCTCAGTGTTCTTTCAGTTTATATTCTCTTGTGTTCTAAAACTATACAATCTTAGTCAATAAAATTCAACAGGAATTCTATCATATTCTCTACCACTTACTGATACATTATTGGTGGGCAGTATATTGGTATGATACTAATATATCAGATAATTGTATCCAAAGAGTGAAAAGGTCTTACCTCCTGAGTGTGGATAGTGATATGGTAAACCACAGCAGGCACAGATAGAATATGCAATAAAAACATAGTCATAAGGTTGTCAGAAAAGTTGGCTGCCAACAGTGGCCTGAAAAGGGAACAATACACATTCAGTAGCAGACAAAAATCTTCCCATATAAAAGCCATCTATGCAAATTAGTGTGTTTAATTGTATAATTGGTTGTATGATGGTCCTGCCAGATTCCTGTTATAACCTAAACTTTATAATGGATTGGTCCATGTGAAATACAATAACATAGCTAATAAAACAATTAAAAGGTTGTAAAAATATGAGATCATTTGTTGTAACATAACAAGGAAGATTATTTCATAGAAACTTTTAAGACTTTATCTTGGATCACACATTAAAACAGCTTGAGTTGAGTAGAGACTTGAAAAAAAATTAAAATTAGGATACTTGAATAAAAAAAAATTTTAAAAAAACAATTACCTAATAAAATAGCACTAGGCTCCTTAGTGCCAAACAATATATAGATAACAGTAATTTTTGACAGGTATATTCTAGTCAATAAATATTTTAAGAAACAAATCAGTAATCTCGTAAGACAATTCATCTATCTCAAATATCTAACCCAGATGGGAGAAAACTTATTTTCAATAGAATGATATAATAATTGAATTATATGGAATGAGGATTAATTTTTCTTCAATTAACTTTTTTGAGACTCCTAGGATATATATGACCCATTAATTACTTTAAGAAGTCAACATTTTAATTCAGGTTTTAAAGACCTCAATAGATTAAATATAAAGTATAAAATATAAGTATAAAATCAAAAGTAAGAATTTCTTGTACATACCTGAGTGCAATAGTTACAATAGCTGTAAGAGCTGTGCTGCTAAAAACTGGCTTAGAACGGGCAAGGCCTCGTGTGAGAAGGATCTAACCCAACCACAGGAAAAAATTGGGGGAAAAAAGAAAGATAAAATATTGAAAAATAAATGATATATTATATGATTTGGATCTCTTCTTTTTTTCTGAACTTATATAAAAATAACATCTACATAAATATTTGATCAGTAATTTCTTTCATGATCTTCATTAAACAAAAGCTATCAAGGGAAGTGAAAGGTTCTATCTTTTTTTGTATGTGTGTATATTTCTGTTCTAGCACTCCTGGCAATACAGTTTTGTCTACAGACATGAAAATTGCCATTAGTACTCCACAAAACCATTCCTGAAAATGTATAAGAAACTCACTAGAAAGAGATTGTTTGTGCCAAGTCGCATTAATTAACACATTTGTCTTAAGGGAAAACCCAATTTAAAATTGAGAAAAAGCATCTTTCTCTTCAGTCAGTGTAAGACTTACAAAATCTGCCATATAGATTGTCTCATCTTGAGTAACACTTGTGTATTTAAAACAATGGTTATAAGTTCTGTGATTAAATTCCAGTTTGAGAGAGCCTGTTGCTATAAACTTACACAGGAAAGAGAAAATTTCAAACCAAGGTTACAATACATGAAATAGATAATTTATATTTGTATATTTTTCTTTAAACCAATGATAACTTGCCAAATTCAATAGCAGTATATTTGGCTGCAGCATTTGAGGGATCAGTATGTCATAATAATTCATGTATAAAATACACCAATTACGTGAATGAAAATCAATTTATCAAACAAATGAAAAATCTATCAAACAAATTGAGAAATCTACTTTGAATTGTTCATTCAATTTTTTTCTAATTTTCAGCAATTGGAGTCTGAATACACACACAAGCACATAATATCAAAGTAATAACAATATACATTAAAGCTAATAGTACTTAGTTGATATGTATCATCTGAGAGCTGTAAGCCCCATTTCCTTTAATTGTTTATTCTATTTACATTGTCTAAGCCAAGAGATATATTAACCATGTAATGATGGGACATTCAATAGAATATAATGCAATTTATAATCATTCTGTCGGATCACATATCCATTTCTTAACACATATCTGAAAGCTCTAATCATGGTGGTTACTTCACAACTGCTACTAAACAACCCATAACAAAGGAAAAGAATTTTGATGGAGTCAAAATTATTTACCTGCAGTACACTGTAGAGACCTTTTGTGTTGAGATATCCCATAACATTGTTACACAGTTGGGTCAAACCTGGTTTTAATGCATCACCTGAAGAATAAAAGACACACTTCAAGTCCTCAGTATCATGGATCATTTTGTAATCTCTACAAACGCCATCTATCTATGAATTATATTGTCATTTGTGAAGTCTCTTCAATTCAATTCAACTATGATGGCTACATTAATTTTCTTTGTATTATCATAATACTTACTTAATAGTCAATGTAGCCCTATTAAGTATTTACATATGATCATAACATAACCAAGGACACCCGATGTCGCCTCAATTCAATATCTCTTTACAATGTAGTTTTAATTCTGATTAGAATTCAGACAATCATTTTCGCTGTTTTCAAGAAATTTTCTTTTATATAAGAATCTTTGCAATGAGGTGTCTATTTGCCAACTCCAAGTACAAAGTAAGATTCAGCTGATAACCTATTAGGAAAAATCCTTGAGGATTAGGGATATGTGCTGCAATCCAGCTGGCCACTAGGGTATCAACCAATTTGAGATCAACATGAACAGGAATCAGCAGTGGAGGTTTGTGAGCAGCAACCAAATGTCAGGAAATTGTAGAGTAGCAATTTTGGACAGGAGGATGCAAGTCTCTTTCTCCCAATGGTAGATAAATTGACAAGTAAGAGTTTGGGGTGCAAGATGAAAGGATGTAGTTCTTTCTCCCACCAAGTGATGAATAGGGACTTTCAAAACGGACTCTTCTCTCTAGCCTGCCTTGAGTTATACTCCACTGGTTCCGAATATGAATATATAAAAAGTCCTGGCCATAGAATTGTACATTGGTTCTGGGTTTTTTTATGTTAACATTTGCTTTTTCTCTTTGGGCCACACATACATAAATACATGCACAAATATACTCCGTAATATTTGTTGGCAAATGTCATCTGGTCGGAAATGAACAACAAATATGTCTGAATAATGTAGAGCAAGGAGACTTTACAACAATACTTTGACAATTATTATCTCAGCACAGTCTAGTTCTTTGGTTATTTATTGTTAACATACAATTTATTATAACAGAATACACCTGGGAGACATGGACAAAAATTCATATGTCCATATTGTCAGGCAGAATACCTATATAAGATATATATCTCAGTATTTTTTAACGTTCAATTGCAAGTCAAAGCTACATGAGATTTCACAAAAACTCATCAAAACAAACTGAAAATAAAAAATAAACATACATCTTGGAATGCTGCTTTTTCAACAATAACAAGAATGCAAAATACTTTGAGAAAATTTAAAATAAGATTGTGAATAAAACAAAAAATAGTTTTCAAGTCAGGTTGACAGTTGAGAAAAGAAGAGAAGAGTGGGTTTAGTGCATATGTGCAGAGCGAGGGAGGGACAAGGTTGCATGGACAATTTGAGAAGGGGACAGGCAAGCCCAAGAAGAAAAAAAAAGGAGCTAGATCTAGCTCCAAAGTAGCTAAATTGGCATGATTGTGGTTATATCAGTGGAAATGTTTACACCATGTTTGAAAATATACTAATATATGGAGTAATGTCAATATACCGCCCAGCCCTATAACTGAGTCTATTGGAAAACATTTAACCAACCAAATATCAAAGCAACACAAACCCTCAAGGTCTTCATATTGAACTGTTTGGGTGACTCACCTGCCTTGCCTCTAAGAATTGCCCAATTTCCTATGCTCGTAAAAGTGATCAACATTCGAAGGTGTACTGTCATGGCTGTGTTCTCAC
Organism: Thysanoteuthis rhombus; assembly: GCA_963457665.1. Lineage (NCBI taxonomy): Eukaryota > Metazoa > Mollusca > Cephalopoda > Oegopsida > Thysanoteuthidae > Thysanoteuthis > Thysanoteuthis major. The sequence continues at coordinate 75,922,395 of OY735198.1, forward strand.
TGTGATTTTCAGGCTGTAGATTCAAAGGGAAAAAAAAAAGCAAGGTTAGAATTCACTACAAAAATATGCTATCTAAAATCAAAATGCAAACTGTGCAATTAGACCAACCATGTTCAAACTGTGTTCTGTAGAACCCTAGGGTTCCATGTGACCGATCCAGGGGTTCTGCTAAACAAAGCAACAAAATATACTCATTTTTCATGACATAAAATATTCCCATCATGCCTCTACATTTGATTTATCTTGTGGAATAATTATTTGTTAATCATGTTCTTAACTCTTCATAACTCGACTAAATTCTGAAAACTCATTTTCAGCTGTTACGTTAAAATTAAAAGAACATCATTACTTACGTGACACAGTCACTATTCAGTTTGTTATCATTCATATGTCTATTTTTCCTCAGTAAGTTTTGTTCTTACTTTTCTATTCGAGAGTGTATTTTCTATTTGGGTTTATAGACATTCAGATAATTTCATCAACATGACCCAAATCCAATAGTTACATAAGTAAATTTACAAGTAGGAAGGAAAGATTTTTTTAGAATTAACTTCAATTATAGAAATCAGTTCCTTGAGTAGTTAAAGTCTGAAGACCACTGAATTAGACAATAAAATGGATAGATTAAATCAAACTTTGAATAAATCAAAAAGGAATTTCAAAAAATGAACTGAATCCTTCTGATTGTTTATTACTACAGAATCCTTATAGAGCAAAGGGCCACAACAACTCTGTTGCAGTTTCAGTAACAAATAGGGTTTTTGGGGTTTTTTTATGGGGGGAGAGTTGCTAACCCCACAACCCTCTTCCTCGACCCAGACTTTTGACCAGCTATAGTGACGACAAAGCTGTAGGATATTTCTGTTAGAGTAATCTTCTCTTAGACGGACTGCTTTACAGTGCTAAAGGGTTCCTACTACCCTGCTATTTACTCGTAGCTAAGGAGAGAAGAGGGCTTGGGCCTTTCCAATGGACATTGGCAGGAAGTAAATGTAAACAGCCTTGGACAAGGCTCGAATTTAGCCCACAGATTGGTTTTCCATGCTGGTAACTATTACGTCACTTTGAATGTCCTATTTTTACGAAAAGAGTTTCTGATTCAAGATGTAATGAAGTAGTATGGGTGACCTTGTCAATCAAGAAAGAGACTATTCAATTAAGTGTGAAACCAAGCAGAGGTTGGATGGGGTACAGTGTGACTGCCGTCGATAAAAACAAGACAGTCAACATGCAAGGTAGATTTACATTATTTCAGTAGTGACTATTGGTCAAAGAGATTGAGGTTTACTAAGTTGAAGATATACATGATGCTGGCTTGTGAATGAAGAGAAAATCTCAGCATATAAATTACTGAAAAGTTGCCAATAATAAAAGAGACAACATACTCATGCTAACATAGTGTGGAAAACTTAAAAAGTTGTAAATGACTATCCAATATGAAGTAAAAGGAGAGAAAAAAATCAGAAGAAAGAAAGAGAAATTAAGCACTACATTAAAAATTGTTATAACACGCAACCAAATCCAAAATACTATAGCATTACAGAGTTTTATTCAATATGATTTAGACATCAAAATGATAGATATTTAATTGATTTTTTAGACTGATCTCTGGTAAGAAGGGTTCTTTCCTTATTTTAATTTACCCATATTAGTTGATACAAAAATATCTAACCAGTTGAGAAACTTCAATGGTACATGAATTTTTTCATCTTCAATCCTCTCTCTTAGGACTTCAGTCTCAGCAAAAAATGTTCAATGCCCGTCAAAGTGTACATGTTAGTAACATTGAATGTTTAGAAATTCAAGAGGTCATTTGGGGGGGGGGATAAAATTTCAAAAGTCAACTCCAAGATATTTGATAAAATGAACAATGAATTTGTTTTTCAAATGAATATTAATTCAAAAGCTTGGAAAAAAAAAAAGATGGAACTTGGACTAACATAAAATCTAAAAATGTACCTCGCATAAGTGGATCACCCTAGCCTGTATGTGTATCAGAACTATTTATCTGCAAAAACTACCTTTAAAAAAAAAAAAAAAGAAAAAAAAAAAGGTTATTATCTAAAATAGAATAGATCTTTTACCCCAAATCTCCAGAAAAACAAAAAAAAAATTCCTTGGTCAATGCCTAGTTGAGTACTGTGTAAATTTTTAAAATTGTAGCCCCAAACCAGGAGTGCCCAGAGCCTCAAACAGACACAAGGACGCTCAAAGAGAGAAGAATCAATAGCCTTCTTAGCTAGTATGTCAGCCATTTGTGCGACTACAGAGATTCAATTAAAATTCAATACCAAGCAGAGAGCTTGCATAAAAGATTATGAAGCTCACTATTCAGATCAGTATTTTTTTTGTATTTCATTTATGAACCACAGCTAAAGGATGACTAATGGTAATGGTGATGGTGATGGTGATCCCAACAAGGCTTGATAATATTGGTAATATGGCACAGGCAACAAGTCAAGATAAACAATGTCACAGTGGTAGAGCAGAACGCCAGTGAAAGATCTGTTTAGGTTAGAAGCAATCCATCGAGAAATACTTTTCTATCAAGTTCCAAGTAAATCAGATTCAAAGTAGCAGAGAAAATTGATTTTAAAATGAAATTTAAACAGATCTATCAACAGGGCTTCATACAGAGAGGCGAGGACACCTCTAAACTGTTACAAGATATCTGAAAAGGCTTCAAGACAAAATAACATCACTAGTTTGGAACTTTCAACTCTTTTGCAATTCTAATAACAAACTGAACTTATCCCACTGTAATATGTAAATATGTATACATGTGAGAGTACACACATACCATAGATTATCTCACTAAGAAACAATAGTTAACAAACTAGTCTCACAGATGATTAATACTGTTATGTTTGATCCTAAGTGGGTGGCCCAACACTTGTGGTCAAGTGTCAGAGTAAGCAAAGTTTAGTAAGAAGTAAATCTACATAATAACTTGACCCACTTCAGTGTCACTTTATGACCAAATCTGCACTGTAAAGAAACACACAACTTACCTTGAGATGTTTTAGACAGATACAACAGTTCCACAAAATATTCTTGAGTTGCTGGATCCAATCCAGTACATGCTGTTTCTGCAGTGCCATAGTAACATATGATGTCTATTGGGGGGAAAAAAAGAAAACAAAAAAAAAAATGAAAACTCAATGCCTTGAATGCAACCAAGGATTTATAAAGTAACATAAGGGATCATAAGCCCAGAGCCTGTCAGTTATTAGGTGAATTTTGACCTGAGATTTTCAATGTTCAAAGAAACCCTGATTATCTGAACAAGACAGGTAGGGAGTATTTCGGTTGGATAATTGAACGCTTGGATAACTGATCCTATCAAAGCCATACAATTAAGGGACTTAGAAATTTTGTTCGGATAATCAGAAATTCAAATAATCATGGTTTCTCCATATAAAGTTCAATTTATGTGACCTATAGAGAGGCATTGGGCTAAGTGCATTGACAAGGAAAGAGATTATGTTTAAAAATGAATATTTGTGGTGTAAAATGAATGCTTTTATTTACCATTAAACCACAGACTTAATGACTAACTGGCATATTCAAACAATTTAAACACTTAGATTTTGGGAGATATTATCAATTTGGCCACCTTCTAGGAAATCTGCTCCTGAAGTTCATATAAAATAGCTATAATAGAGGTATTGTTATGGAATCATTAGTTCCAAAGAATTGCAGTCAATATCTAGCCAATCTCTATTAGATAATCATACCTAAAAATTCACGTCAGGAAAAGCCTAAATTTAAGAGGCATGTGTGACAATGTAGAACAGGGGATTTTATAAACAGTTAAATAAAGTATTGGAATTTTTGGTCGTAGAGAATCACAATTATTAATAATGAGTCTTAAGTTATGGATTGGAAAGAGGTAAAATGTTTTTTGTTTTTTTTTAGGGAGAACATTCCAGGTGGAGTTTGTCATATGACCAAATACCTGTGGTCATAAATGATGGTTGTCTTAGAATTTGACCTGGGACATGGTTGGCCATAGTTGTTACCAAGGGACTTAGATTGGCTAAGATAACCAGGTGTAGCCGGGAGTTTGGGTGTGAATTTTGGAAGAGAGAGATTTTCCATCTGTAGGAACCGGGGCTTGGTGGTAGATGCGCACATCAACCTTCTATCCATTAGGGGATAGGGGACAGGGAATCCAAGAGAATAAGCAACCAGCACAGTGGAGAAAATAATTGACTTATTTTCGGCCCATTCCTCTTTGAAGCTACAAACAAACCAGCACCAACAACCTCTGGTGAAAAATCACAACAATAAAACCAGCTAATCAAATCTCAACAGGTTTGTCCATTTCTCAGCATCTTCTGGAATGCAAATTGACTCATCTATTGCTAAGGAGTGGAGAAAGAGAGGAGACGAGAGGCAGGCTGCAATCGAGCCCTACCAACAACAAAACAAATCGATAACCATACAAACAATCATCACAATGGTATAAGACTAGACGATTCACAGCCAACTGTATGCATTCCATTTGCATAATCATGTAGCAGGAATGTAATACTTTACATCATTATTAAAATCCAAGATTTTTAAATAATGCAGAATCTAACCAAGGTTCAGTACTTCACAAAGCAACATAACCAGAAGAAATGATATATTTGTATTCTTCCCTTGAAGCAGAATTTTAGTGTGTTGCCTAGAATCTCTAGGTGTGATACAAAATTGATTATAATTTCGCAGATCTTTCAACAGATACCTTTCCTGAGTCAGTGGGATGACATATTTGACTAGGCTGATAAAACTAATTTTTTTGCAACACATTACTTATTTGATGCAAAAAGTTGGGAAAATCCTGCTTGAAACTATAAGGACAACACTGTATGTAGAAAAAGTACTCTCATCCATATTTTCCTTCAAATCTATTTATTTCACTTACAATAGCAAATAAAAATTGTTAACATTATCTTACAACCGAGGTTTCGAAATTTGAATTTAAGAAATGAAAAAATCTTCCTAAATGAAACATTATACATTTGAAATCATTTCCCAATATGGGAGCCTATATTTATAAGCAAATACTGATTGACAGCAGAACCAGATGAAAGAAAATTCAGTACATAGTGACAAAACAGGGAATACAGCAATTAAGTAGTGAGCAAATTCTGGAAAGGAGGAAGAGTAATCATAATTGTTGTATGGAAGGAAGAGATACACCCATGAAACTACAAAGCACTCAGATAACCTATACCTCTGTCAATGACATCATCGGGGGGGGGTGTAATTGTGCATGGATCTGCCATTAAATTCAAACACTTCTTTCGTAAACCATGGCCCACTCTTCCACCAAAATTTAATTGGAATTCATTGAGAACTTTTCAAATTATTGAGTGGACTGACAGAGAACCTTTGGAAATATTGTGTGAAGCAGACAGATAGCTACAATGCAAGGGAAGTAACTGTGCATGGATCCACCCCCATATTTAATCACTTCTTCCCTTGGCTATTGCCCATCCTTCCAAAGAATTTAATTGAAATTCATAGTGAACTTTTGGAGATATCGTTTGGATTGACAGGCAGAAACATACAGAGAAATACATATGCCTCAACTTCGTTGGCAGAGGTAATGATAAAATGAGCAAGAAAATCATAATTCAAATACAAAATAGATCAAATATCAGTAAAATGAAAATAATGGATTATAAAGTGATTGGCCAATCCTCAAATAAATCACATACAAAGCTTTCACAGCCTATTGTTCACCATTCCACAAAATCTCATTGAAATTCATTGTAAACTTCTGGAGATATCGCATGGGTAGATATGAGCATTATATATAAATGTATGAGGGAAAAAAAAAAGAAAAAAAAAGAAAAAATATGTCTCAATCAAAAAGGAAATTCTGGACCCACCCCAATATTCAACCAACTCCTCCTTATTTTACTGCCCACGTAATTTCAAATGGAAACAATCAAAGAGAGATAATTTCCAATGGACACGATCAAAGAGAGATAATCTCCAATGGAAATGATCAGAAAAGTGATTAGAGGAAAATTTCCAATGAAAATGATCAGAGTGATAATCTTCAATGAAAATGATCTGAGAGGGGTAATTTCCAACAGAAATGATCAAAGAGAGGTAATTTCCAATGAGAGACGGGTAATTGATATAGAGTAAATCTACAACACACATTTTTAATCAAATAATAACCATATTTAACAACATAGAGGACAGATAAAGAAAAAAATATCCTGCCTACTGTATAGGGAGGCGAAGACTTCCCTTGAGTCAGTTGTGAACTATTAGTATTTTCTAAATACTTCTCACTTAAATTAGAGTATTTTTAGTCCACACATCCTATACACTACCAGACATGGTAGATCAGTCTAATCTGACTTTTAAAGTATTCTTCTCAAATAATGAGGGTTTTTTTCAAAATTCTGCAGAAGTATTTTACCTTTATATTTTCAAGCTCCATACTGAGCAGAAGATATCGACATATGTATTCATATCTCTGAAAATAAAAATAAGAATATCTGAATCGTTCAAGCAACAAAACAATACGGATTCTTTAAATTTAAAATTTCAGATTTCATAAGGAAGATTTAAAAAGCCTACCTTTTTATCTTCTCTTATGTTGAACACAAACAAAAATTTCTTCAGTGTCTTAAAAATTTCTAGGACTGTAAAAAGAAAAAAAAAAGTAGCAGCATTTATGATAAACATTTCAAGAATCTGACAAGCCATGGAAGCATTTTAGCAAATGCATCATGAATCTGAGGTGATAGATAGCAGAGACAATAGCAGGTTACAGCATTGAAACAGAATCAATCAATCAAATGAACAGTTTAATGGCCAATGCTAAAGGAGGACTAAAGTTCAACTGAAGGAGGAAGATAAAATCAGGTTTAAAAATTAACTTTTATCTGGTCTGCAAGTTTATAGTTGGTAACTAAAACATTTACCGTTAATAATGTATCAACACTTGGCACTGTATAACATATAAAGATGTTAATCAACCAAGAATCATTCACACTCAGAACCAAGGTAGTTGAGGGCACACAGCTTTTTTCTTTTTTTTAAATCCTTTTTAGACAAAAAGATTATTTTCTTAAGAATTATTTGCTGACCAGAAATACGAGTTTTTTCTCTACAGAGTATACCAATATATATCATTTCAAGACATTGTGCAGGAAAAGTATTTTATAGTAAAATCTAATCTTTAAAATTATCTAATTTTCAATAGTAAGATTTTGAATGAGCCTATCGAGGCCAAATAAGACTAATGGCAAGTAACTCATTCTGTCTATTTAATATATAAGATATTCAACTAAAATAATCTCAAGGTCCCTTGATGCATTATCATGAAGAGATTGCAGTACAATTGAAGGTTCTTAACAGCTAATCAAAACAAGAGAGAGGCAAAAAGACAATGGCATTAATTATAGCGATCATCTCTTATGATAATATTTGTAGTTATTCTGGAATGACTGAGATCTACATTGGAATGTATTTTTTATCTATATGGTCTTCTTGGACAACCGTAACCACCAAAGGTGTCAAAGGTTTGTATCCCTTTGGTGTGTTTGTGTCTTCCAGCGCTCCTGGCCATACCATTTTGTCTACATATTAAAATGATAAAATATACTATTTATGAATAGGCTTCATAGTGTATTTATCAAAAAACATTCAAAAATTTATATCCTTTTCTTTTCAGGTTAAATAGATTTAGATCAATAATTATTGAAGAACTCATTTGGTTTAACAAGCAGGTTTAAAACTACTGAATCATGGTTCAAAGCATGGTTTGAAACCGAATCAAAGAACTCTAGTGGCAGACCCACCAACTCAAAACATGTTGGACCCTGGAAGTTACTTTACCACTGAGTATCAGATTAAAGAGGTACAACTTGTAACTTTCAAATATCTTTATATTGTATCTTCAGATCTCCCAAGATACATGCATTCTGTATGAGACACATACATGTTGATACTTCATGCTTACACACATGAAAAGAAAATCCTCACGCATTTTATAAAGAGTGTTAGAAAAAGAATATCTTTATATTACTTTCCAGTCTTTATTATTTCATCCAAAGAGAATCCATTAAATGAAATTTCCTACTGAAAACATTGCATGACTCCTCACACAAAAATTCTGAATGAAAACATTCCTGAGTGTTAATATTCTTATCTTATCCATAATTAAACTGAAATCTATACATGAAAAATATGTAAAGAGATGACTAAAATTATTTATAAAGACATTTATAGGACCTCAAACTTTGACTAAAGGAAAATATTGAGTATGCACTAACCTGGCCGCTGTTTTGGATTATATTCCATATCTTCCGCTTGGGGTATTTGTAGGAGCAGATCCAACTCCTGTCTGAAATGCATCAAGAATTCGGTTCAGATAAAAAGTCATAAATTAATGATTAAAATCACAAAAAAACAAAAATCTTGGATTTTAGATAAATTATTTCTGATATAGATTTGTTTAACACTGTATGTCAATGAATATGATAACCACATATTGTTTTCAGCATTTTATTTAGTTGTATTGTACATGGATTTAATAGTAAACATATTTTCACTGTAATGTCTGTCTGTATATAATTCTCACAGACAGCAGGAAACAATCTCATTCCAGATGTTACTGGCTTGGGTATTCTAAGCAGTCTTGCTTGTATATGCTACATTATTATGAGAGAAATTAATCAACTTACCGAATCTGTGTCTGTAGTTTGATCCGACAGAGATGACCCCTGACAAGAGACTGAAACAAGGAAAAAAGAAATTTGAGAAGTCAACTATCAAAAGTAAGAATGTACTTAAGTTTGTGACCATGAAGAATTTGTTTCATGTCCTAGAGACACAGTGGATTTTCCTGATATAGCTTTGTTGATCTTTAGGGAGCTTTTATGAGGTTTATTCAGAAAGTAGACAGCTTGCCTAGGGCAATGGCACTTTAGTCGACTTCAAAATACTGCCCAAGGGACCCCACACACTTATCCCAGCATCTTTCCCACTTTTCAAAACAGTCTTCAAAGTCCTCTTTCGGGATCACCATCAGCTGTCTAGCTGTGCACACCTTGATATTGCTCATGAACAGAAATCTCAATAGTATTCGGGAATAGCAAGAAATTGCAGGGAGCCAAATCTAGATCATACGGGGGAGGGGTTAAGGGACCCCAGTGACCCAATGTTTTGTCAAAAAACCCTACATGTGATGCGAAAAATGGGCAGTCTCAGTTACTGTAAATGTGACAGTCACACATTACACAAGCTCACTCAATGAAATCTCATTGCCAACTGAGTAACCTCACAGGAGAGGGTCATCACATATGCACAATAAGATCCCTTCTGATTGGTTGTTGAGTTACATTCAAAATGGTCAGATACTTTCTAGACAGACCTCGTACATTCTAGGTCTCATGTCAAAGTGATAAAGAGCAATTTTCATGAAAACATTATGTAACTGAACTGAATAATTCTTCAACTAAATTCTATTAAAGTAACAGAATATGTCGAATGATATCACCTCATGCATATAGAGGTAAATGAGGGAAAAGGATCCTGAATTTTACTCATTCTAAAGTGAGCATTATAAAAGGAAAATTGAGATTTTTGAAGATGTTAGCAACCAATAAAATGAAGTTCTGAAATAGAATAGTTTCAATGTTCCACATTTTTTAGACTAGTATCTGCATTTTTGTCAAAATATTTCAGCTGATAATGAAAGAAAAATGAACAGTTCTAGGTAACTTCTAAAATCTATCAGATGCAACATACAACTGAAGAAGGACAAAGAACATATCAATTGAAATATTATGATGAAAACGACAGAGATGAAGAAACTAAACCCAAAAAATCCGTGGAATGATATCAGCTATTAATTTAAAGCCATAAGCAGATTCTTCATTCATACAATACACTTTTTAACTAGCATAAACATATTCATTAGATCACTAAAATTAGAATAAATACAATTTTGTCAAATATTTCCCCATTTCCGAAATTCAAGCAACTGCACAGCATACTATTTAAATACTAATCAAATATACTAGGGATGCAGGTTTTTCCTAGCAGGCAAATATCTTGGACCTTAGCACAATTTACTGTAAACTATTCCTAGTATTTATTTTACAGCTAGGCACCTTAACACTGAAACACTAGGATATACAATATACACTGGGTCCTTCAAGAATCTTAGGTTAGGGGATATTTGGAAAAGATTACAAAAGCAAAATATGTATATTGGTTGCCAGAGACCAGTGAGATGAAACAATAGATTTTTGATGACCACAAAACACCATCATGAATTTTTTCTTAGTTTTTATGTTTTTGACAAGCATACTTCATCACGTCCAGTAATTCCTTATTAGGAAAATGTTCTCATTTCATTAAACAGAGATAACCAGACTTTTTCAAGTGATCATGTGTATCTTTATACGCATATCCACACTTTAAATGGAGGTCGCTAAAAAACAAGTTGTACATGGCTCGGCACTTACAACTTACTGGAGCCCGATTTCTTGACACACTAGTGAAAGTCACCTTTTTGTGCCAATATACCATGTGAAAATAAATGATGATTTTAAGCCTATCTTCATAATTTCCAATGTTTTTTTCCAAACACTACATAAGAATTAGCAATGCAACTTATAAACAACACATTATTACATTAGATTTAGTTTCACAACATAGGAGTCTTGTATTAGGTGCCTATTGAAATATATTTTTGGTGATACCATTATAAAATCCATATTCTTAATCAATCATTCTCAATCTTCATTATGGCCACAGACCCTTCAAGAGCTCTGAAGTTCCAGAACCTCCAGTAAAAAAGGGATGCAGAAATTTATTTATTATAATTTCAATCTATGACCTCTTTTAAATGTTCCAAGGGGGATACATGACCCTTGTTGAAAATGGCTGAAATTTCAGGAACTGATGATAGGAAGTTACCAAGTGACTGGACAATACCTTTACGTAATCTATAGAACTTCTCCAAAAAACATATCTAAACCTGAACAAAACAAAACTAAACTTAACAAAATTACTAATTTCTCAATCAAATGAAAAGATCAATAGCAGTGAAAGGCCATTTTTTACTGAATATTTTAATGCAAAATATATGAAGATTAATGAAAACACAAGGCTGCTTGGAGGAAAAAAAAAAACAAAAACGAAAAACACACAAACAAATTATTTTTCTAACTGACTATTCATTTAATGTTTTCATGATCAATAAGAAAACATGATAAGAAAAAAAGTTAAACAAATGAGTCACTCACCTGAATTTTAATGGCTGCATCTTCTCTTTTTCTTTCAAATGCTCGTTCTTCGCGAGCTGCTTTAGTTTGTTCGAGAAACTGATTCTTTTTTGTATGATCAAGTGAGCTGAACATCTGACAAAGAAATACCAACTAAATTAATATACACATAAGTGAGGGTGTATCAATAAATCCATAGCCTGACGAAGTTGTGGGAGAATGAGAGTCTATAATTGAAACAAACTTATTCATGATTTTCAAATTCATTAAACTAGACTTTTATTTCCTGAAAGAATTTTTTTTTTTACTTATTTTGAAATATGCGCACATAAATAAGTTTTTACAGATTTCAAATCAAAAATTAAATCTAAACAAAACAAGGATTCCAATCCAAATTCAAATATACTGCAAAAAATATTTCGATAATCTATTGTATCAAAAACTACTGTTGTATTTTTTAATATCGATATTGGAAAAAAAATCTTTTCTATTTCTTATAAAAGTTGGACTTTCAATACAACAGTAAGAGAAAAAAAAGTTGAATATTTGCCCAATATAAATTTCCATTCTCCACAATTGGAAAATATCTTATTTATACACTAGTATATTCCTGTCTACATATCTACTACATGCATAACATTTCCTTTAACATGCCCAAAACACAGCGACTTCAATTATGAGTTATCTCACTACTCATGGATCTATTACAGATTATATTGTAATAAGATAAAAATGACACTGTCTACAGTTCTGAGAAGGGTCGTTAATATTCAAAGCATTTTTCAAATGATTGAACTCCTTACTGTCTGTCTTGTTGAAACACAATTTTGGCCAATCCATTCAATGGCCTTCTTTACGTGTAATGTCTGAATGTGATTGTGGTAAACTGAATTTTCCATTGATGGTAGTGAACAGAATATTCCAATATTAGCCATGCTACAACATATTCTATTTCTTTCCTTGTTAGACCTGGATTTCCATACCTTATCCATGTTGAGTAGTAGAAGCCACATTGGCTTGAACTCTGCACTGAGCTGACTTATACACTCAGTCAACATGTTGATATGGCCAGCCTTCTTGATTTTCCTCAGTTTCCAATGGTGTTCCCTGCCTATGATAGAAACTTCTTCAAAGAGAGGGAAGTGTTCACCTTTCTCTCACAAAATATAGTCAGCCCTTCCAGATCTTTCTATTTTGCTTTTGATTAGGGCTTTTTTGTGCTCATTTGGCCTGCCAGCAGTGTATTTACATTATTCCACATAAATGTGGAAAGGTCTATAGTGAAACTGGCAGAAACATTGTGTTAACAACACAAACAAGAAAGAGTTCAATCATCTGATAAACATTTTGAAAGATAAAATGAAACTTTACCTTTGCTGTTCAAGGGCAATTAATAAAAGCAAAGCTTGAAATATACTTGCCACAACTAGACATGGATAACCTAATGCTGTTAGAAACTGTCAACATAGGTTCCTTCAGTTTTTAAGTTGGTCTGGCTGGCTGGCTTATGTATCATGTATCATGCATACAGGCCGCACCAATGGAGCTAAAGGGCTGAAAATTTAAACATTTTCTCCTTATTATGTTAAGAAAAAACATTTTATTTTGTTTTTCAAAACCTACCCGCCCCCATATAGATTTTTAGAGAAGGGGTCCAAATTGCAATTCAAGTTTATGCTAAATTGGTCCCTTAGTCTTTTGCCTGGCAGCATGCATGCTTGTGTTTTGAAAATAAAGACTTATTTTGTGATCACTGCCCAACAAAAGGTGAGAGAAGTAACTTGTTTATTGATCACCCCTTTTTCAATTTTTTCCAATTGATCACACCTAACACAGCATGCTGCCAAAAGACATTGGTCACATAAGGGTTTCTATCGAGTGACTAACCAGACATCTTTTTCAGAGAATCAGGGCATAAAAGTAGATTTGTGTTGTACAAAGGAGAACAGTAATGCAGAAAAAGAAATTCATTTTTCACAATGAATACTTTGTCTTCCATAAAGTTCTTGAAAGGGCGATGGTAATTCTACCCAGCATATCCAGTCCAACCCATGACCTAGTACAGTGGTTTTGGAACTTTGAAAATCCAAGGACCCCTTATAGAAAAAGAAATATTCTGGAGGGGATTGCTGTTGGGAACTGGAGAAAATCAAGGTGGCACCCCATATCAACATGTCGACTGAGTGTATAAGTCAAACAAGTGCAGAATTCAACCAGATGTAGCTTCCACTACTCTGGTCATGTTAAGAATTTAATTTTTTTAGACTAATTAATAAACTACAGTACATAGCAATTTTTGTCCTTTGAGAATCACATTTATCTAAAATGGATTACATTTATTAAAATCATAATGTATGACACAGGTCTGAGAACAATATTTTTGTTTTTTTTGATAGTTTAAAGGAGGATGATGTTTCTCTACCATAAAATTTGCAATGTCAGCTTCGGGAGGAACATTGCTGCGAACACCAAGTAGTCCACAGAATCCACTTCCAAATCCACTAATCTAGTAGATCTTTGGTGTGCCATGATGAGTACTACGTCTTCATGGCATTCCTAAGGGCAATGGGAGTTACTTGGCAGTGCCCATCTCATCCAAGTAACAAGTGACAAGTCATACTGAGTTACATGGTACCAGCAGCAAGGAGTAATCCTTGACTCAAACAATTAGAAGTGGAACTAGTAGGGGCTCCACTCCTAGTCTGAAACCAAATTTGTTTGTCTCCTAGACTGGTTACCAACCAAGGCAAAAGAGCACAGTCTATTCTCCTATTAACCCATAGCTTGGTTGGGGGAGATTAAACCCAGAAATATAAATCTGCCCTTCTATTTATTTACCTATAGCTGAGAGAGGAATGGATTCATGCCTTTCCAAGGGCATCAGTATTAAATGAACACAACTGGCTCTTCACCGATTTCATTTACCCGTTCTGTAAACCGTTTATCCACACCCCCACAAGTATTTATAAATCTGTAAATTGGGTGCTCCGTTGTGAAGTAGTGGTTAGCAAGCTAATGGTAGTTTCGCAGACCATTACGACCATTATAGTGATTTTGATTCTCACTATGGCTTTGATCTAGACTAAGCTAGACTTCAAAATCTTTGAGTCACAATCTAATATTCCCTGGAAAGTAAGTTAAGGACTAAGGTGTATTAAAAACACTGTAAACAATAAAGATTTTGCTGTTGTTGCTGGATTGGTTTAAGATTTAGTTTAGATCTCATGTTTGGTTCTATAATCTTTAACAATAGAAAAATATGTCACTAAACCTAAACCAGGAAACGGGTACATACGCGTTTAAGAGGAAACAAAGTGTGCACGACGATCTATCTGAAGACAAGCAGTAAAAGTAAAAATGATTTCAAAAAATTAAATCGATCTCGAAAGTGAAAATTTCGTCAAATAACAGTAATAATAAAACAGAACTTTGGACATTCAAAAATGATTCTATGAATTTTAAAATAAATAACGATTATTTCGAGCCTCTTAAAATTAAGAATAGGGATAAATTTCTCCAATTTAACGTTAATGTTGTACGAGGAGCCTATTTATTTTTTAGTTTTTTTTTTTTTAGTTTTGCTTTACAATTCATTGATGAAGAAAGGGAAAGAGGGTAGATCAAATTTAACTCATTTAGAGGTTGAGTTTAAAACAAATTAATATAATCGAAACAATTAGAAATATGGGAATGAAATCTAAAAATAAGATATCGAAGATCAGATTTGAAGGAAAAAAAAATGACAAGATAACAACATCAATTTATGCATCATGGTTTGCTCCACAACTAAATATGATGTAAAAAAATATCTTTTTTCAAAGTTATGATTTTTGAGGAAGGAATATTTTGAATTTAAGCTAAATCAAAACGAATATCGAATTACCAAGCTGGGAAATTTGGTTGGTATTTTTTTTAATGTATTTATTTATTAGTGCACCAACAAAAAAAATGAATTAAGTAGAAAAAACGTTACCACCAGTAAGAGCGTTATTTTTATTTATAGAATTAATTAGAATATCAAATGTTAATCAAATGTCAGACTGTAGTGTGGCTGGCTAAGCCTTAGCGGCAGCAGAAAAAAATAAACATGAGACTTACTTAAGATTAAGAATCATCTTTGTTGTTATTTAATGGATTATATCACCACTATGATACAAGTGTGTACGATACACACGTCCCAAAATTATAACTGGATTTATCAAGATTTTTAGCATTTCGTTTTCTCTAAAACCTAGTTGTAAAAAAAAATCAACACGACCAATTTAAAACAAAATAAATTGATTTTTCTTTACTTTTAATGCTATTAATAGAATTAGATAGATGTGCTACACTGTTGTAAACAGATTTTATTTTCCTATTACAACAAACGACAAATGATGCCAACACGTCAATATTTTGGTACATGATAATTTCGATTATCGAATAAGTAAACAACAGACTAAAAGAGTCAGTAACAAAACCAAAGATTGACAAAAAAAATAAATATCCTAAACAACGAGGGTACCGAATCAAAGATTATCTGATTGACCCATTTTGTACTATGGATGTCCAACAAAGAAATATAACAAGGCCGGTTACAATCAAACCTAGTATCCAGCAAACACCACGCTTGTCATCGCGTGGGTGGAAACGTAATAGAATTGTTAATATGGACTCAATCTCACGTGTGAATTTTATTCTAATAACTGAAATGCTTCGGTTGACGAATAAACGTATTTTTAGCACATCAGCTCATCCGTACCGACAAAAGTGGGTCAATTAGACTTTCTTCTCTCAGGCGCTTATGTTATTAAGGAGTGATATTAAAATGTTATTTACGGGAACCAGTCAGATTTCGTTAGTGTGATTTCAAACTACTTTAAAATATTAAAGACTTGCATATGTTCAAATGATGCGTTTTGCTTTTGTCTCTCAAAACAGATGAATGATTATAGTTAATTTTTTTCTTCTAATTTCCAATATCAAACGAAGAGAGAAATAATTAAAATTTCGAAAGCAATAAAGAGATTTAAGATAATTAAAATGATGTTTTACGTGCGCGTGTGTGCAGTATACACAATGTTAAACAAAACAGTAGTACACAAAAAAGAAGCCAAGCCGTCAGTTAATGTATTTGCATTCGATACATACGATGGAAACAGTTACCTTTGTGTCAAAATTTCATCGTTTCAGCGTTGTCGGTTTGTAAACCAGGGAAACGTCATCTATCTACAATATTTGGGCTGTCAACAATAACATTGCATTGCCTGACAGACACCACCCAGACACTTTGACGGCCATCATGATATAGACCCCGTCTCACAGCAATAGATTCGACGCACACATACAAATACACACACACAGACTCATTGTTTATTATTTTGATTAGTTTTGATTAAAATTCAATTTTTTTTATTCTAAGTATTTTTTCATCATCAAACGTGATTAATTGGGATAAAACCGATTAGTTCGTTCTGATGAAAATGTGCTTGAATTCGAATAAAAGGTGATTAAAAAAAAGAAATGTGTACACAAAAAAAAAATATTTAGTCAAAAAATAGAACAGCGTTCATCAAATTACCCCCAAATATAAAATGATATTCAACTTGGGTTGAATTATTAAAATGAGAAATATTCCTCTCAAGGAATAAATAATCGTGTAAAAAAGCCAGTGCAATGTACTAAAAAAAAACTACCCATTTTTTCCATTTAGAAAAAAATTTTTCATTAAATACAAATTGGTTAGTAATTAAAATTAATAAATTTACTAAAATAAAAATTGATAATTTTTCTCACAAACCTTACAAAGAAATATTATAAAATTGTCAGAAGATGAGAACAAAAATTTTTTAAATCCTTACTATCAAAATTAATTTGTAAAATCATATTAGACTCACCCTCTCTCTGTCTGTCTGTCTCTCTGTCTCTCTCACTCTCTCTTAATGTAAATAGCTATTATACATCTACCTGTTTTTAAATGTTTTTTACAGTTAGAATTGAGTAAATTTCTTTGTAATATTTATTAAGTTATGCAGGAAACAATAACTATGTTTTTGCATTTAAATCATTTCATTATTGATAGTAATTAATTAGAGTTTAGAAATACTGAAAAAAAAACTATAACAATTTTTCAAAATCACATGGAATAAGATCAAGTCGGTTTATTTCCTTATATTTATTTTTTGATGAAAATTAAATTACTAGATCATTTGACTATGCTTAGCAACATGGATTAATAATAGAATAATGTTGAAATTTTTAAAACAAATGTGAATCCCGAGAAAATGAATGTAATCTCAACACATAAATAAATAGGAAGCAGTCAGAGAGTGTATTACCTCAGCCGACGTCATTGTTACTAAGGGAGGTAATTATGAATGGATCCACCCAAAGTCAGTTCTTCCATAAATTTTACTGAAATTTGACAGAGAACTTTTGGAGATATAATGTGCGATAGACATATCATGATGATTTAGGGGAAGTAATTGTGCATGAATCTGCACCAAATTCAATCATTTCTCCTGAAGCCCATTGCCAACTTTTCCACAAAATTTCATTGATATCTATTGAGAACCTTTGGATTTACATGGATGAACGGATGGAAAGACACATATATATTGATATGTAACTCGCCAACTTCCTCAGTAGAGGTATATCACACACGTACATAGAAACATTCATATATTCCATTGCACATTCCCAAATATATACATACACAAACATAAATCCACACTTCTATAGAAGTATATAGATATACAGGTCTGGCAAAACACTCAGTAGAAACTTTCATGAGACCAACGTCTTATAGTAGAATGCCATGATGGGGGTGATCAATTAAAACATTTGGAAAGGAGGTGATCAATGATTAAGTTACTGCTCTCACATTTTGTTGGGCAGTGATCACTAAAAAAGTCTGATTTTCAAAAAAACAAGCATGAATGGTGCTGGATATAATCTAAGAGATCAATTAAGCATCAACTTACATTACAAATTGCACCCCCGCTAAAAATCAGTTGGAGGGTGGATTTAAGAAAAAAAAGTGTTTTCAAAGATATAATAAGGGGTAAATGTTTAAATTTTGGGCCCTCTTGTTCCATTGGTGCAGCCAGTACACTTGATACAGTCAGCTAACCAGCTTGACCAACTTAAAAACTGAAGAAAACTTGACAGTTTTGGTTGATGGTTTCTACCATGCACATATGCAGTTGCAAATCAATACTTGTAAATGTAGTGTTCTTCTCTACTCAGCTCTATTACTTTACTGCTTGCATTTTATAATACTTAGGCTTCAGAAAAGGTTATATGAACATATCTATGGTCCAATACTGGTGGTTGTAAGCATATTCCAGCCATGGTTAAAGTTCAGGCTTGGAATTCACTTTTGACATTCAATGACATAGAAAAAGATTTTTGTTCTCAATAGAATCATTGATGGATCTGTGGGAATGCAGTCAATGCATTTGGAGGCATTGCAGGAAGCATTCTGTATGCATCTATGTTGGTAGCTTTTGTATGGCGAGCTTGCTAATGAAAAACATCCTGCTCCTAAGCCTAAGAAGACTCTCTGAAGGTCTCACTTGGAGCTGCAAACATCCCAGTTGATGTCTGGGGGACCCTTGGCAGAAACTAATCCATTGATGAAATGTTGCATTTAGAGAATTTCTCATTATAAATGAGAAACTGAGGAGAAATGCCCAGAAAAGGTCTATGATGCCATGAAAACAGACAGCAGGTGAACTCTCAAATAGTTACAGATTACAAGGTCTGTCACTTCTGTGGGAAGGAATGCAAGCCAGGTGGAGGGCTGAAAAAGCATGTTAGAATACATGGAAGTTATACACCAGGTGCCAGTACCATGAATTCTCTCATTTACATCCTTGGCTGGGGAAAAAAAAAACACATCTGCTCTTGGCATAGTTGAGTGATTCTTTGGAGTGACATCATGTGATGGCCTTACCTGAAATCAAGGAGGGAGCTATCATGCTGGTAGCTACGTACATAAAAAAAATACATCAATGTATTGATTTTCAATTCTATCTTGGAAACTAAGTTTAGGTTTGAACATTGTTTTCATCTCCACTAAATCCAAGGTTTAATCCTAGAGTTGTGCTGTCAAAGTCTATATTGAATTAGTCATTCAAAAAAAAAAGAGTACTTGTATTCAAAACATTTTAGATTTGAATTAGCTAGTTATGGCAAAATGAGCAGGTAGAGATCCAAGTCAGTTTTGTTGATCAACATGTTGGTTTCAGTACTTTATTATTGTGCACATAAGGAAAAAGATATATTCATTGAGTATCCAATCATTTATCTATGTAATGAATAGCGTGACATTTTCTGTAAGAGACTGTCAACGAAAACTGTCAACACATGTTTCTTTCAGTTCAAGTTGGTCAAGCCAGCTATATATGAATGTACGTATCATACATAAAGGCTGCCCCTGTGGAGCTAGAAGGCTGAAAATTTAAACATTTACTCCTTGATATGTGTACAAAAAACGTTTTTTTGTTTTTTCAAAATTCATCCCCTAAATAATTTTAGTTTTTAATGTAAGTTTATGCTAAATTGATCCCTTAGTTTGTGCCCACTTGTTTTTTGAAAATTTGCACTTTTTTAGTGATCACTGCCCAACGAAAAACAAAAAAAGTAACTTATTCGTTGATCACTCCCTTTTCCAATTATTGATAATTGATTACCCTCAATATGGCATGCTGCCAAAAGAGGTTGTTTGCATGACAATTTCTATTGAGTGACTAATTAGACTTGTTTTCATTGTTTTCATTGTTTTCTTGTTTTCATTTTCATGTAATGTACTTATTTGTCAAACTATGTGATTCTTTCTGTTTCATAACAATGGACTCTTCCGCTGAAAAGTAATAATCGTACTGATGAAAATACCTACTTCTGATCATCTTAATCAATGAAATCCTCCGCTGGAGTGAGTTCAATAGTTTTTTTTCCAGGAAAATTGTCTCATATAAATTCAAATATATCCATGATTTTTTTAACCAGGATAAAATACATGTACATTATAAAAGTGAGAGAAATTTTTACTTTGCGGATATTTTTTTTTTCTAATATATCCGTAAATTTTTTTCACAAATAACTTTTTTTCAAAAATAGTCTTTTTTATTTCATTTATTGAATGGGGAAAATTATCAATGATAAATATCAATCATGATTATTTGATAATACAAAATAATAAAATTGAAATATTGAAATAGTATGATTACATAATCAATTGAATGAGAGAAGTATATCAAACTAGGATGAACACTGATATCATACGTATTTTCCATAAATAGATAAGGGAGATTACTCTTTCATCAGCAACAGTTATCTCCCTTGACAAATAACAAACAATACAGACAGAAAAATATAGCCAATCAAAGCGAATTATATGAGTACATTTAGAAAACGTAAAAAGGCTTGGCGGTTGTCATTGTTGGTGAAGTCAAGAAAGTGAATTAATTTTTTTTTTTTTATCATTATGAAACTTTTATTAATCATATGGAACCGAAAAGAATAGGACACTGATTATGTCTCTAAGGAAAAGAAAGTGGAGAGAAAACTAAAACGCAAAAACGTATTTTCAAGAATAAAACTGAAAATGAATAATGTAAATAACTAGGCGTCTGCTTCGCCATGCTCTGAACTAGCGCATGCGCATTGCCGTATCGTCTCTACTTCCGCTACGTCATCAGCAGCAGAAGCTCAGCAGAACCTCAAAATTAAGGAGGAGCCAAGAAGACAGCTTCTTCTCAAGTTCTCCTCATCCGCTTTCCTCTTCTTCATCACTTTGAGGAATTATTATTCTAAGTAGGAAAGATGGAATTACTGTTGCTGGGGACTAGATCTCCACCTCTTTTCCACTATCATCATTCCCTCTTCACTACTGCTTATTCCAACTCTTCTTCTCTATCTCCTTCTCCCTATTAGTCTGGACTTCTCCCTTATCATAACCGTTAAACCCTCTCTTCTCCTCGTCTTCAGTACTTGAGTTTTAAAAAGATATTTTTCTCTTTCTCTTCACTTCACCCCCTAGTCTTTTTCTTTTACAACCAACCAACAAGCAAGCTGATAGTGAATCATTCTAAAAAGGCAACCATGGTATTATTCCAGGTAGCAGCGAGGCACGACTATTACCCTTATCAACAACAACAGTACAGCCTCACACTGCAAAAAGCACAACACGACCGACCACGCTCGTCCCTACTGTTAAAAAAGCACGACTTCAAAAAGCAACTACTGATCCCAAAAACTGAACGGTCCTGCTCACCACAGCCGACTCAGTCCTTCTTCTCTTTGTCCCAGTCTCTACTATGAACCATCGAGTCACCAAAAAAGTGAAGAATTTTAAAAGGCTCAAAATGAAAATTAACGAAAAAAGTCTGATACATTACGCGAACTCCAAAAGCTCGTCTGACAAAGAGGGTTACCTACTCAAGAAAGGCGAGGTGAACAAGTCCTTTCAACGTCGCTGGTTCGTGCTCAAGGGTAATCTCTTATTTTACTATGACAAAAAGCACGACAAAGAACCCGTAGGAGTTGTTGTTCTGGAAGGGTGCACCATCGAGTTGGCTGCAGCCCATCATATAAATAATGGTGCATCGGGAACTACTAATAACGGAGGCTCCGGGGCTGCTA
Source organism: Thysanoteuthis rhombus (assembly GCA_963457665.1). Classification (NCBI taxonomy): domain Eukaryota; kingdom Metazoa; phylum Mollusca; class Cephalopoda; order Oegopsida; family Thysanoteuthidae; genus Thysanoteuthis; species Thysanoteuthis major. Next base: position 75,944,273 of record OY735198.1, read on the forward strand.
TGTCTGCCGAATCCTTCACCTTTGAAATTGTCTTTCCTCGGTCCGGAGCTAGGACATATGTCCTCAGTGCAGCTTCCCAGGAAGAGATGGAAAGTTGGATGAAGGCCCTTACCTGTGCCAGCTATGACTACCTGAAGATGATGGTCACTGAGCTGCAGAGGCAACTGGAAGAGGTGAGCCTCTTTCTCCCTTTTTTTTTTTTTTATTTCTTTAACCCACAGTTACCTGAAGAACCTTTCGTTTTATTGTACGTTTGATAATTTGACATCCAGAAGGAAGAAATTTTCTTCCTTCCGAATGTCACAGATCAGGGAAGATTTGCAAAAAAATATAATCATCAAGTTAGATTGAGATTGTGTTATTCGTCTGTTGGGTGGAACTCAATTGTGGGAGAATTTTTTTTTTTAAAAACCTTCAAGCCTTGGGATGATGGTTTAATAGTTGGTTTCATCGATTTCCTTTTAGTAATAAATATCACGCAATCCACCTATTTTTTTTTCATAAACGTAAACTACTAACGTTTCGCTCGATTTCGAATCATATGACGAAACACATGAATGGAGTTACTTGTCAAGTATCAATACTTCCTCATTTTTTGATCGCGTTATTGCTTAGGAAACATCATTACAGTTTTATATATATATATATATATATAAAATCAAAATTAAACAACCCTTGCATGAATTATGATGATTCATCTTTTTTTTTCTTTTTTTTTTTCAACTTTTCAGTCATTAACTGATTCAGGATGCAAGTCGCACCTTGAATTTAATTTGACTTAAACCACTTCAGTAGTTGTTTATTTCAATTGTATTCCGAAAATTATCTATGATTTATTACAATAGTTTTAGTTGAATTGTTCTGATCTCTTTAAATAGAACTGCTCATCTCAATTATATTGTCTTGCCTGTGCTAATTAATTTTTTCATTTTTCCTGGGAATTAATCGCACCTTACCTCAGGAATACGATTATAAACTTCGTTTATTTTCAATGGAAAAGGCGCCTAAACCATATTGTTGGTTTGTTTATTAACTCTTTTTTTCCCCTATTTCCAACCGACCGACAATTACAGCGCATTGCCCAAAATGATCTTTTCATAGTTTTGTAAGTGTGGAACAGTGTGCAAAGTTCATCTTCCTTTACTTTTTAGAGTGCTCAACACCAACAGAAATAACAATCTGTCACTAACTCTTTATGAAAGTAATTTCAATATTTTTCCTTTCCTACAAGTGTCAAGTTTTTATTTTCATTTTTATAAATGACCCCTCCCGCCCCTCAGCTCACTTATTTTACTGAAAGAGGACAATATTGTGAAGTACACTACTTGATTTCAAGCCTCTAAAATTGTAGTCATTAGTCAGTCACGCATGAGAAATCAGTCGGTAAAATCAATTTTAAACAAGGAAATCCAGTGGCCCAAAATATCTTACTACTGTCAAAATTTCGTTGTTGTCACACCTAATAGAAATGATCTATTGATATACAGGTGTATGACTATATTGTTGTCTGTAACTTTTGTCGAGGGAGATAACTATTAAATATAATTGTAGAGTAGTCTCCCTTATTTGTTTTGTTTTTTTTTTTTTTCATTTGAATCTGCGATTGCTAATTAATGTCCATCCTTTTGTGAAGTTGAAGTAAGAAGTTTGTTAATCATGATATTCACTCTTCCCGATGATAGATACTTCACTTGGGATTATTCGACTTTTCCACACCTTCATGTATCCAGATTAATATTTTGTTTTTGTTTGTATTCTTACTGTATGTCCATTTTATGTGATATCACAAAGTGCAGTTGAGTCCAGGAAAGTGACAAAAGGATTTTTGGCATAGTTGTAATTTACGAGGAAACCATTCTTGTTAAATCTACGTTATTGTTTAATAACTATATTGATTCCCTAATTATTTTCTTTCTTGAAAATAGTAGTATTAGCTAGATATTATAAGGTCAAACTCCTTTGCTTCATTAAAATCTAAAAAGTAAACATAACCGAATTCATTTCTCCATACAATATCTTTCCAAAACTGTCTCATTTCAACTCCTTTATTAATAGTTCTTGTAAATGGGATTTGTTAACTTTAGCAGAACAAGTCAACTTGAATTATACTTAAGAAGTGGAAGTGAATTTGTCATCATCAGTTACAGCGTACGTCACTGCGTCAAAGATTTCCGTGCATGACGTCACTTGTTTTTCTTCTGGTCATTGTCATGTACGAATATAAGATTAAAACAAGTGTTTGACGTAAGAAGAAAAGGAAAAACCTACTCAACCTTATGGGTAATCCACCACTAACCGTGAAAGCAAAGAAAAAAGAAGAAAAAAAATGTGTTGTCCCCAGTTGGATTAGAACCTGAAATCTACTTGTGTCTTGCAGAACACCCAAGGCCACAAAGCTACAGGAACAATGAGGTTTATTTGAAAAATGTGATTTATTTGTAATTATGAATAACAAGGTGAGACAATTGCCTCAAAATCACGGACGAATATCTACTGCCTCTTATGTTTTTAAATGGTTTATTGGTTCTATTATTATAATAACTGTTTTAATTACATCTATAGTAGCGAGATTATTTTCACTGAGAAGAAAGATGAATACTATATATATATACTTTATATATATTATATTCAGAACAGAAATCCAATGTTTGCAAAAAAATAGAGAGAGCTCAGAAACATGATTGACATGAGATGATGTCATGTAATAAATCTTTTTTTTTTCTCTCTCTCTCTCTTCCACTTTTGATTAATTGTGATAATGAAGTCAACTAGGAATTCAACAATAGCTGAAACAATTAATTGGGTTCTCATCTTGCATAAAATAGAACTAAAAAGTTATTGATTTTTAGCATTCGTAAATCCATTGATCCCAGAATTTGAAGATTATAAAACTTGGCAATCTAAAATTGAAATGAAACTAATGATTTTTTCTACTAAGATGAAAAGATGATCGTTTGGGTGATGTTTGCATAGAAGGGAGGTAACTGTTATAGACACTGAACATGATGAAAAATTTTGAAATTCCAAAATAGGAGACTGTTTACTTCTCATTTACATGAACTTGAGTGGTAAGACTATCAAGAAGGATTAATAAAATTTATTAAATCATTTCATATTCATTTTAACTGTATGTTCATTTTAGTGTTAATTGCAACCCTCAACCATAATACTAATCTTAAATTATGTCCTTTGTTGTTATATTCAATAAAATAGTTTCGAACAGTCAAGTTTTCTACTTTCATTTGTTCTGTAATTAGCAGCAGCAGCAGCTTAAATAATTGCATCTATACTAGTTACCTCCCTTTGTGAACATCACCCAAACATTTATCGGAAAAAGTTGATTGTGATTTAATTCATTTTGAATACAGAGTAAGAAGACCTTATTCACTTATATAATATGCCACATGTATGTCTCTATTTCATATCTGTAATATTTGTCAAGGAAGATAACTATGTAATACTAATCATAGAGTAGCTTCTTTTATAAATGCATAAAAATCTAAGTACATTTTGGTTGGACATAAACAGCGCTTTTGTTTGTTGCAAACTCCCAACTCTTGTAATCACCACTTTTGATTTGAACGCACACTTCTGGAAAACCTTTGGCATCTTTTTTTCTTTCCTTTTTTTTTTTTTTTTTAACATAATTGAAATTTTTTTTTAAATTTAATTTCTTGTTGAAAAAAAAGTCCAAATCTTTGTCTAAAAAAAAAGAGGAAAACAAATTTTCAATAATTATAATGTAGAATTGGACTGACCATCAATATTTACTATTATCAGCAGAACATCTATTATTATATCATATTTGATTTACAAGTAATTGAAAACTTCCAAATCTTAAATTCTGTGATTTAAAATCTACCAAAAATAAAGTAATCATCATCTGATGAAGATGATTTGATGAAAAACAGTCAATTTCCTCATTACTCAACAGAACTGAGTGAAAAAATTCCTTATTTCTCGCTTAAAATGCAATGAAATATACGTTTTGGGTTTTTTTTTTACTAGTAGATGTGCTTTTTCTGTCAGCACAGTTCAAGAGTCAGAGTGAGGTTGCATATTTATTAATTTATTGTTTCAAGTAATTTTGCCTGACGGGTGTTGACAATTTAGGTCAAGAGGGTTAAGTGGTTATGCTGACTATCGTAAAATATTGAGGTTAAAAGGGCTATAATCATGAGCAGTGTGTCACCGTGTTAATTTTCCAATACAGCTTAATCCTAGTAAATTTTTATACTATCAAAAAAAGTAAATCCGTATTTTATTCATTGGTAATCAGAAAAGGGAGAAAATAGCAGGCGAGTTTCAGTTTACTTAAACATTTCTGGTTTAATTAACTTCAGTGTTTTTGTAGGAAAAAAGATTTTTCTGATTTTTTTTTTTTTGCTTTCAATCAATAAGCTGTTTGTTTCTTTCAAAAATTTGTCTATTTTAAGAAAAATCAATCATTGATTAATTTTTTTCCTTCAAAAATGGAAATAATAAGTAAACCAAATCTTTTACGAAATTGCTTTCACTAACTTTATTCTGGAACTCTGGTGTCTATATGAAGAATGCCTCATCTCAAAGACTTTCTTGGAGTAGAAAATTGTTCAAAATAATTTTTGTCCTAGTACTAATGATTTCATTATAATTTCATAGAATTTTGAAGTCTGGGTGTTTTTCACCTAAAGATTTTCTAATCAAAATTCATATGATTCTTTTGTTCACAGGTAAACAACATTTTTCACAAATGTCTTTAGTTTTATTGACTGTACACAAATAATTTTTAAATCAGATTTTCCTCCAATCTTTATTAATGGCACAAAGATTTTGGTAAGATTAACTTTTATACATGTTTGTTTTTAGTTGTTTCTTTTTCTCTCATGTGTTGATTTTGATCTCTCTTTATTTTCCAACATTTAAAATTTTGTCTTTATTTTTCCCTTGCTTCTTTTTTTCAATGTAAATTTGAGAACTTATCTTTTTTTCTTTTCACTAAACAGAGATTCTGACTCTTGACATTTGATGTCAATGCACTTTCCCTTTGTATGTGTGTGTGTGGGCAAGCTCCTATAATTGTGATTTTGATGATATAAAAGAGTTAGGGTACACTTGATGGAATTAAATATTATGCCATTACTCCAAAAATGCAATACTTTAGTTTATGTTATATATTAAGCAACTTCATTACACAATTAGTACAAGCAGGTATCCAGCATTGTCCGGGGGGGGGGGGAATAGCTATCAATAGATATAAAAACATAGGAAACCAAGTGGAGATTTCATAACCAGGAAAAACAATATTCCACCTTGATTTTGACTCCTGAAAGGGAAGAAAACTTGCCCCAATTTTTACCTCTGAAAGGGACCCCCACCCCAATTAGAGTTCCCAAAGGGGAAAAACACCCAGATTTTGACACGTAGAAGGAAAAAAAGAGCCCCTCTCCTGATTCTCCCATGTCTATTACCTTAAAGAAATATACCATCTTTCTATATAAAAAGAGTATAAATCCATTAACATCCGAAGGTGGCAAATAGTTATTCATTGCAAGATAAAAGCCCTTGCCCATTGCAAGTTAGAAGCCCTGACTCACAGATAAAACTGAATTACTATCAATCCCAAAAAAATGGAAATTGTGTAAGCCATAGAACTGTAATGAAAGAAATTACCGTCATACACAATTAATCAGTTAAAAATGAACAAGTAAACCAAAATGTGTTCCTTTAAAATAAAAATCATTCGATGGCAAATTCCCACACAAAAGTAGGATGTCTAGATTTTGCTTCATTCCCAGAATAGTCGCCATGTTAACATTCTTCGAAATTCCTGTAATAACTCTCGTACAGCAGAAGAGTTCTAGTTGATTAGCTTGCACTATCAGTTTTATTCAACATGCATTATCATGTTGCAGTATGAATGTTAATCCAAGTTTATATAAAACACATCTTGTCTTATTAGAAACTAATTATCTGAGGAATCATTAGAGATTTTCATGTAAAATAAATATACATCTTGCAAGACTTAGCATCATTCAACATGCATTATCCTGTTGCAGTATGCAAATTTCTCTCTCTCTCTCTCCCTCTTAGACATATAAACATTCTCACTCTCTCAACAACTTTTTTTTGAAAACATTATCATGGAACTCTTATGAAAGCAGACAGCCTAAAGATATTTCTAATTTTTTTGTTTTAAATATCTCTAGAGTTAAGAGAGAGTAAGGGGGGAGCAGCGTTTATTCAAACTGCAATTAAATAATTAAGTAGAATTCTATGTGGAATCTAATCAAAAATAGTGAAAAAAAATTAATTAAAAAAGTCTACACTGTATTTTTGAAAAAAGCTTCTAACAGATTTTAAAACAAAATAATTCAGAAGATTTACACTGTTGTATAAGAGAATAAGGGGGAAACACATACAAACACTCTCTCAAATAGATATAGATATCTCCTTTGCTTTTATAAAACTTTTTCAAAACTCAAATATGTTGGAACACTTACAAACGCTTTTTGTGATAGCTCCATCATAGCCACTGTATATAAAATGTGTTCAGTTGAGTATAATATTTGCATTGTGAATCACCCCGCCCTGCTCCCTACAAAGTTGATTGGAATTTTCAAAAAAATTTGCATTTGTTTGATCCCAAGGTTGAGTCAATATCCATACAAAATTCAGGGCCTTGGGACTTTCCATTTGACCATGATCTTGGATAAACAATGACACGATTTAGAGATTTTTGTTCTTTTTATTCTCTTACTCACAATGTTGAATGAATTTTTGTTAAAAATGACACAAATTTTTGAAATTCCAAATATATCATATACTAATTTATTCAAACTGGTGTTTTCATCTTGATTTGTTATAATTACATTCCAGCCATTGTATCCTCAGACCTTCTTCAGGTGCCAATCAGGTTTGGTAACCTAAGAATTTCAAACCAAAACTTTTATTCAATCCACTGGAAGATACATATTCCAATTCTGTATGCATAAGTAATCTTTTTCTTGCTTATGTTCAGAAAATCAAATGTTCATAAACCTTGTGATTCTCGGTTCAGTTCATATGTGAACTGATCAAGATAAATTAAGTTACTGTATATTTGATATCCTTTATTGTTCACAAAAAGAAATTAAAAATCCATATTGCAGCCTCAGAAAAGCAGATAAAAACTGCATTTTTCTGATATTTTCTCATGCTCCTTGCTATGAAATTTATCTATTTATTAGTATTAAAAATAAGTCATAAATTTTTCCTTCTCTCTCTTTTTGAATCTTGCATAATTTATGTGTCTTGGGATTTACATAGAATTTAACCCTGATACTAAAATAATTATTTGATTGATTTTTTTCCAATGATTATTAATGCACAAAAATATGTATACATTCCTAAAATTAAATCTTGAGAGGAATCTTGTCGATTTTATTTTTAACCTGTCTTTAAATATCTTACATCAAAGTTTCTAATTTTTTGTTTACATTCTCTCACATTGAAGTACTTTAATAATCTTAAACCAAAGTCATAATGCATTTTTAATGTCTTCATTTTTTCATGATGAATTTATTATACTTTATCAGAATATTTATCAACCCTACAAAAACATCCACTCCTGCAATATCAGGTTATATGGCACTCGTGATAATCAGCTGAGGCACATGTGGAAGATACATTTACAAAAGTCTATTGGATAAATGGTCTGTTATCTTTCTCATAGAATGCAATGCTCTTTAATTCTACTGCTGGCATTTGGTAAAAATAAGGTGCATTCTCATTTAATAGTCACAGCCAATGAACTTAATGCTGCAATCTAAAGCCTATATGACACATACGCACCTCACTATCTCTTTGATGACTGTTTAACTGGGTTTCTTTTTACGAGATTTTGACTTGGAATTATTAGAAAAAATTCTAATTCTTTTGTTTAAGTGGTAAATAATCTTATGTTAAATCATGAAGTATGGCCCTTTTGTAGAAAACTGAGAAATATTGAAAAACCATTTTGCATTATTTCAAGTATTCTAGCTGAAGTAGCTTTGAATATGAATTTTGATGCAGATAATCATAACAAAAGCTTTGTATATATAAATCTAGTCAAGTGTTGTAGCTTCATCCGGTAGTCTTTTAGTTGGATAAAAAAGAAATCCATGACAGTTCTATTGAACAAAAAAATGTCAAGTGGAGATGATTTTCCTGTTTTTTGTTGTTTTTTTTTCATGAAATCAGGATGGTACTTAGAGGGGCTCAGTTGATTGTATTTGTCTTTAGAAGAACAAAAATTTATTCATTATCACTTCAAATTGGCCATGACCCCATTGAGAATGGCTGCAGCACAGATGTTTTGAGCTTGTCTCTATCTGTGAGCTATCATGTTAGGGATGAGGAGTTATCTTCCTAAGTTCTGGGAAAATTATTTGCACATAGATTACTACTTCGAGATCTCCATTACACTGTGTCAGAATATATTTTGCTAGTCAGATTTTTTTACAAAAAAATTAGTATCAACCAACTGATTTTGGTAAAATCTTTATATATATATATATATATATATATATATATATATATATATATATATATATATATATATATATATATATATATATATAGAGAGAGAGAGAGAGAGATATGTATCATGTGAGGCTTAGCTTATAATATCAAACTGTATTAAAAATATAGATAACTTGTTTTGTTGATATCAGATTTTATTATACAAACTAACTTATTACAACATAAATCTTTATCTCTAAATGAATTCAAGACAAATTTAACACAGAAACATATATTTGATTAACACAATATTCCACATACCTGGATGAATTATTATTTTATTATTTCACATGTTAATATAGACACCTTGGCATTCTGTAACCTTCTATCAGTCTTTCATCCATTGATTTTGTTGATGTTTCCACTGTTTTGGCCTCAATATTACTTGCAGCAGTTTTTATTGCTCCTCAGAGATCTCCTTGCTTGAATATTGTTTTCCACTCTCATATACATCTCTTTCATTCCATTAACTTGGTGTCTTTGAGCCCTTTTTTGGCAAGATGGGCAATTGTCAGCTTTGCAGAATTTGAAGGACATTGACTTGTATGAATCCACTCTTTAGCTTGTAGGTTCTTGGTTGTGAGTTGTACCACACAAAAAACATCTTGCCCAAGAACTTACAATAATTCTCTACTTTTATCTTGATACCATCATCAACTTAGAGCAGACCTATAATTTTACTGCCTACAATACTTGCCCGAAACATTACTCCACCTCCCCCTGTTGTCCTGGTTGGCTACTTCCATTGAGGACCCAACCTCTAGCCCAGCCATTAGCTCTACATTCATCACTAAGAATTACTGTTGAGAAATCATTTTTCGTGTTCTTCTTTGCCCAAATTACACATTCTTCTTTGTGATGCTTACTTGAAGGTGGTAGTTAGGATGCTTTCACGACTTCAGCCATTGTTCTTAATGTTCAGCATCTTTTCTCTCTGTTTACTTTCACAAGACCAGCTTTTTCAAATATTTTCTTCTGGTTCAATCTGATTTTCTTGCTTATTAACTCTGTTAATTTTCCTCCAATCTCTTTTTGTGACTTTTTTAAAGAAAGTTTTTTCTTTTTAAATTCTCATCTGACCAGTTTTTTTTTTTTTTTTTTTCAACCTTTTGGCAATTTCCAATGTTGTTTTCCCATCATTCAATAACTTCACAATATCTCATTTTTCTTTTGTGATCACATCTTTCTTACAACCTATTGCAATCTTTCAGTAACTATACTATTATATATATTTATTGACAATATAATGAAAGAGCTTTGAATTTCATAATAAAATCTCACTACCAAATAAGTTATTGTGAATATTTCAAATAAAAACTGATATTATAAGCCGAAATTCACGTGGTATATCTATCATAAGTATACCCTGGAAATGTTATCAATATTGGTTTGTTGATATCAATGTTATTGTAAAAACACTGACTTTCATAATACAATCTGACACAGTGTAAATTACTCTAACTGGGTGTTGTTGATTTTTTTTATATTTATTCTAGAAATTTAAAAAATCTGCTATAATTTTCTCGAACCTTGCAATCAAGTATGTTGAAATATAATCAAAACCTCAGCCAGAGATTTAAATAATACAATGACATCAATCGAAAAATAAAAATACTGCAGTAAATCTAAAATATTCTTTTGTTTGGAAAAGTTTGTGGTTGCTTCTTTTATTGAAATATGTAGGAAAACCATTCTTGTTGTCCAACAGTATATGATTAAGTAAGTGTGGTTATCAACAGTGAAGTCCTGGCTGCTTCCTGATACCCATCCTATACAGCCTGCTCCAGCAAAACCTTTTCCGGTGGATGGGCTACGTACACTACATGTTGGACATGGAAGATCCTGCAGACCTGCTACATGGGGAACTAGCTTCTGGCAAGAGAGCTGAAGGATGGCCCCATGTTCATTTCAAAGATGTTTGCAAGGGAGACATGAAGTCTCTGAATGTGAACATCAAGAGGCTGTGACTACTTGATATTGACCTTAAAATATGTCCTAATACCCATTTCTGTAATCTTTACTTATGTGTCCTAATTTCATTTGGTTATAAAATGGTTACCCTGTTTGTAAATTGTAAAAGTTCCACGCACCCACTCGCTCAATGTTAAAAACTGTGCACAACTTCAGTGCACCATTTTTAACAGCGAGTGTGTGGAATGTGTTGATTATGATTCATGTATCAACTTCTATTTTTCTTTTATGAATTTTCCACACACTTGCTCACTTGATGTTGAAAAAAAAAGTTGTGCACTGTTTGTTTTTTTTAACATCAATTGAGCTAGTGTGTGGAACTTGACGATTTATTTTGTATGTACGCAAACTATTCTTATTATTAATCCAGATTTTTAAATTTTCTGGGGTTGGGGACTTACTGCACCCTGAACACTAAGTTGTATGGGCTCACTACATTTACCAGAATCAGCCTACATCAATCAGCCAATTTTAGATGTTTGCCTGAGCTATTTTTGAGCTCTGGATTCACTCCTGCATATGGATGAACAAACAGATTTTTGATGAATTATACCAAGATGAGAATTTCAACTATTAGTGACTAGCCCAACTGTGTAGGATTTGCTACCTGGCAAAGCAAAGCTCCTCTGGTATAATATGTGAGTTCAAATTTCATCCATAGCCTAACTCTTTTTTTCTGAATTCACAGAATCTTCATTTAAAGGTCCGTTGATAAACTGTTTCAATATGAAGCAATAGAATAAAAAAATTAGTAAGACTGTTTGTTGTTAGCTTTGATTGTATGAAAATAGACCCTGTTCATACTGCAGAAATTAATATATTGTATTATTATTGTAAGATTCATTGAATTTTTTTTTTATTTTTATGTTCACCGCTAAAAATCATAACAGTCTAACTGGTGGAGTTGGTCTTCACAACTGTTATGTCGAAGTAAATCTGCACTCAGCAGATTTCTAATTTGTACAACAAATCATGGGCCGTTGAATACTGGCCAAGTTTCAAATTTAATTATCAAACTAACCTGTCAGGCAAACTTGAATCTGTCTGAATGCTTTTGATGATATTATATACATACACACGTGCACACATATTTATTCATTAGATGTGTCCATACATCTCTATAAGCTGCTTTTTGGTCAGTCAGTTGATTTGTCACCCCCAGTTATGTTAAACAATAGAAATAGAAAGATAGGAACTGGTGAGATGTCATAAAAGAATTCAAAGTTTTTTTATTTAAAAAGCCGAAAATAGCCATTTACAATTTTCTTTTAAAACAATACTTTCAGAACAGTTCCATGTTTCAATATTTTACAAGTATGAGAATTAACTCACTCAAAGATGGACTACTTACTCTTCTTCCTCATCCTTCTGCGACAACTATTACTACAGATGGTGGACACTTCGTTTAAATCATGGTTCTTGTTTAATGATTCCAGACATTTAGTATGCCTTATCAAATGTCTATACTTCTGAGATATGGGATCATTTTCACTCTGTAATTTGTCTACACAAATGGGCTGTTACAGAATGCCATACAACCCACATAGAAGATTTTGACATTTAACGTCTCACTTACAGCAATATCTTGGCTGAGCTCTTTTGTCTGCCGAAATGGACATGTAACAATAAAAATGCCCGTAAATTAATTATTGCTGCTGGGCAACAAACTGGTTTAATCACTGTTGCTGGGTTTAGGTTATCCATGTCTCCTGACCTTTTATATAAAGAAACAAATAGAGCAGATGTAGACTGTAAATGAGCAAAACAATGAGGGTTGAGACAGTTATTTGGGGCTTTGCATTACTGGCTGCTGTTTAGCTCAATGGTAAGAGCAACACTACGTTGAAGTGGCTACCATATCTATCTCTGTATCGATCCTGACTTTACCCTGCTGATTTATAGAAGAAACTGGAAATTTTGCACGTACACTCTTCTAAATGATTAGGGAATATGTTTTGTTATGGTTTTTAGAAAATTCCCTCCAAAATAGATTTTTAGTGGGGGATTAATATGCAGTCTAAGTTTATAATAAATTGGTCACTAGTTGGTGCCCACTTAATTTTTTTAAATTCAGCCTGACAAAAGCTGTTATAAGTAACTGATTCATTGATCACACCTTTTTCCAACTTTTTAATTGATCACCCCCAACACAGCATACATGAGAGGTGGTGAATCATAATTCCCTTTGGAATACTAGTTTCTTTTTCTTTTTTTCTGAAGATACTATTAACCCTAAAAAATGCATAACTATCTTAGCCGCCATACAGAGTCCCCCCCCCCCCCGATTAAGATATGATTTCTCTGAAAAGTTTAACTACATCATTAACAAATTTTTTCAAACAGTTATTTTAATATTTTATCAACTTTAATGTGTATATCTAATCTGTTCATCGGTCATGTTTCTTTTCAGTCATCTTTGAAATTTATAAAAAGTAGAAAATGAACAAATGTTTTTAGGGTTTTTTTTTTTCGTTTTGGGGGGGGGTTGTTTTTTTTTAGATCTTACAATTTTTGCTGTATTATGATTAAATATTCATTTCCTCTCATTCCTTGAAGATATACAAAAAAGTTTGCTGGGTATTTTTTTTTTTTTTTTTTTTTTGATATTTCCATCAAATATCACCAAAATGTCAGCTAAGTATTAAATTCCAGAATCTACATTTGGTTCCCACATGCTGATACTTGCCATATTAACATGCGAGGAATTTTTAATAAGAAATATTATTTGATAATTGATAGCATCCGGAATTGCTCCTAACTAATTTATGTTACAGAGGTATTCCTCTGCTCTTTAGACAGATAATATGCAATGTGGATATTACAGATCTTATATATACTAAGAAAAAACCCTTTTCCCTGATGTGCAATTGTTTATTCTATAAATAGCACTTCCTGTTTGTCTGTAACATTAAACTTGGAAACTACCAAGTCCTCTTTCATAACTTTTTTTCTTATACTGACTTGAGACATTCTGTTGTAAATTATCTTAATTCTTTTTCTTTTTGTATGTTTTAAGATCTTGAGGTCTTATTTGTAAGTTATCAAACTAAATATAACTGTTGAGGCTCTAGTGTATTCTCGTCAATACTTCAGTTTGAAAAACACTTTAATCTTGAACAATTACGTATATTACGACAATAGGCTGAACATTTTCCATTTTCGATACATCCCACTCCCTAGTCACTACTATTTGAAACGCGCCTTTTGGGAAATGGGGTTCTGGGAATCCACCCCCCATCCCCAGAATATACCACTTGCAAACAAATAAACAATCTGAAGAATAAGCAGTCATTAAATACAAGTAGCATCCTTAAAAATGATTTAACAACAATTTGGTAAAAGAAAATATATCAAACATCCCAAGGGAAATTATAAATCCCCACCACCCATACATGCTGTGATGGGGATTATAAATCAATAAGTTGGAAAAAGGGTTTATCAATGAATAAGTTACTGCACTCACCTTTTGTTGGGCTGTGATCACTGTAAAAGGTCTGAATTTTCAGGGAAAACAAGCAGACACAAACTAGTGACCAATCTACCGGAAACTTACATTGTGTATTGAACCACTCACTAAAAGCCTATTAGGGTAGCAGATCAAAAGACAAAATACATATTTCTGCTACCCATTGAGAGGTGTAAGTGCACGCAAAATTTCAAGTTTCTTCTATGAATGGTAAGGGCTGGGCTAAACCCAGCAACAGTGATTAAACTGGTCTGTTGTAGATAGCGGTGATTAATCTCTTATGTCCCAAACTTCTAGTCAGCTTCACTTGTTCATTTTGTTTTTATTCCAACTAATAGCTTTTAATCTTATTTATAAAATGCGTGTATCAATGTTCAGACATTTTGTTTTTATCACAGCTATTTTTTTCTCAAGAAATAGTGAACTGAACTGCACAGCTGCTCATATTAAGAATATAGCAGCTGAAGTGGAAAATCATTCTACTACAGACTGTCTGAAAGGAATTGCTTTTAATCTTAGTTTTCTGAATATTCATATCGATAAATGATCAGACATTTAGTTTTTATTACTGCTAATAGCTTTTAATCTTGGTTTTCAAACATGCATATCCAGAAATGTTTAGACATTTGTTTTTATTACTACTAATTTTTTTTATCTAGTATATTAAACAGTATATTGGATTTTTTTTTTTCTCATTTCTCTTAAGGAAATTTATTTAGGTTGATCAATTTAAATTACATTTTTTTGTGAAGGAGGGGGCAATTTTTTTTTTTAATCATTTTAAAACTAGTACAAGATCATAAAAAGGTTGGGAGAAATCTGCTTTACACCCTTAACAGCTTCAATTTTTTCATTAGAGAATTTTTTTCTGCCACTGTAAAGTTGAATTTGCCAACCAAGGTTAACCATGATTTGAGAAACCATCTAACACAAGAAAAATAGTAAATTTGCTGATTTCTCATAGTTATAAGTGTTTAATAAGCTTAGCTTAGTACCTCACACAGCTAAACTCTTTATGGTTGAGCAAACACCACTCAATAGTTAAATGTTGATTGTTATACTGTGTGAATCAAATCTACTAAGTCCCTCAAATGGCCTGCCCAACCATCCAGCCAAGTGGGCAACAGATTCTTCTCTCTTTACTCATCTGTGTATTTGTATGTCTCTGGGCACTCCTGGTTACATTTTGGGGGCTAGAACTATGAAAATTTGAATAAGTTCGCAATTTATGCTTTTTGGGTTTATCAGGGGTTGTTTTTTTTAAGTGCATTTTAGGGTCTCTATGGTCATTTTGGACCAGCGATGCCCAAATCTTGTGCTGGTATTTTTTAGATAAAAGGTCTTTTTTTTTCTTTTTTTTTTTTTTTTCTAGATGATTAGTTCTGATACACACTTGGGCTATGGTGGTTCATTTATGTGAGGTTGGGATATTATATACATTTCCAAGAACTAAGAAAGGTTCCTCTGTTTTGCTCTAACATGAGAGGTGATGAAATAACAATCTTGTTCCTCATTTATTTGTCAATGCAAAATTGAAAGTAGCTTCTACTATATGACCTATTTAGATGCTGGAGTGTCAAAAAAATATTTTCCGATATATATTTTGAAACGACCTTCACTGTTAATTTGTTATTCTATTGATTAAATAGTATTTATTTCAGAGTAGCCGCAAGCTGTCTCTATTCTGAATAAGATGGCTGAACTTTCTCATTTTTTAAATAAATGCTGGGAAGTTATAAAGATTCTGTTGTTTAATTATTACCAGAATTTTTTCTTAGCCTCATTAAAACAATAATATATTTGGTGAGGAATTTGAGTTTCTTTTATGTAAATGAATAGAACCTGATGTAAAATATATGATCTGGTAATGGAAGAGAAAATTTATTCAGTTATTACAATTATCATTGATAAGAAGCTGCTTAAAAATGCTTTTGAAATGACCTGACTTCGAAGGGCTGATCTAGGGTTTAGAGTCAGAATAGTGCCAAATCGAAAAATCACTTCTATAAATAAATATCAGAATATTACCCATGCATAAGACAACTCGAATTATGAGAAGAAAAATCTTATTTTGAAACAACTTGATTCACAAATGCGCATATATGGTGATCAGTTCAATAATTGTCTATCTTAAAAAAATTGCCCCTTTTTTGTGGGGGGGGGGGGTCTTTCTGTTTTTGTTTTTTTTTTTTCTGTTTTGTTCAATCTTTTTTGTTTTTTTCTTAAATTGTGTTTTGCCTGGAGGAAGATCCGGAGGGACTAGCTGGAAATCCTGCCCGTAGGGTGAATTTTCAGCTAGTTATCTGAATTACTCGCGTTTATCTTCAATCTAACATTGATTGCCTACCAGTATATTTAAAGAATTATTTCCATGTTCAAATATTTTTCATTGGTCGATCAACCCTGGTTTCTAAATGTAATCATAAATATTTATCTTATAACATAATGATCAGATTTCTGTTTGCCTGTGGGTTTGTTACCATAACAGCAAAAACGTCACATCACAATGAGACTTTCATTACCACAATACTCTTACAATGCTCTAACTTGAAGAATAAAGCAGTTTCCAGTCCAGTTGGCAACTGAGTGTGGGGTCTTCATTCACCCCCATTATTAATGATCTGATTTTTAATGTTCATGTATTTTTTACAAAAGCTATTAAGATTTCTAATTGCTGAATAGAATAATGATCCCCATGAAATAACGATGTCTTGTATTTATAAACAGACATAAGTCCAACAGATCCACATTCCACCTGCCATTACTATAATGTAATAAGTTTTTTTGATTACATTACCCTTCTGAGACAGGCTGAAAAGATTAACATTGAATAAGGTGATAAAAGCTAACTTCTTTTGAGAAGGAATGTCTGGTCTGATCAGTTTCGTTCTTCAAATTTTTATGAAATCAGGGTGGGGGGTTTCAAGTTAGAGCACAGTGAAGATTCTTTCTACCATGTGCTGAAATTGATTTCAAACATATTGGATGGACTGACCTGACCAACCAACCAACCTACAAACCCTCTTATAGAGATGTGTTAGGACAGATCTAGAAAAAAAAAAATTTTTTCACATATTTTAAGGGAGGAATGTTTTGGTTTTTTTTACCAAATAAAGGTATCATTCTTTTATGTAAAACTGATTAACCTTTCCATTTCTTTTTCTTTGCCTCTTCCATTAATTTTGATTGATATATATATATATATATATATATATATATATATATATATATATATATATATATATATCCTTGTTACAAAACCACCAGCCTTTTGTCCAATCCTTTTTTTTCTATTCATCTACTAATATGATGAACAATGTGATCTTCTTTATTCTCTGTCTGTAACACTAATAAAAAAAATACCTATTACTCACAATATGAAACAATGGAGTCCTCTTGGTGAATAAATTTGTTTTGGTTTTTTTGGGGGGGGAGGTCTTAAAAAAAATTTTTAAAAAAAAACATATCCTTGACCAGGATGCATATCATATAACTATGATCAGCAAGCTAATTTTGCTGGCCCCATTGTTAGTAGGTTCAATCCTCATTGGATCTCCCATCATTGATGATCCGATAACATACAATGCTGAGTTAATGAATCCGATGAAGAGGAAAAAACAAAGCCGGACGCATCTCATAAGTTATGACCAGCTGCTTTTGCTGGCTATTGTTAGTGGCTTCGATTTAATCTTCCGGTATCGACGGTTTGATACCAGTTAATGCTAATTTAATCTATTGTTGTGATTATGTTTTTTGTTTTGTTTTTTTTTTTTTTGTGTCCCCCTGTCTGTAACAATGGACTTTTCTATTTAAAGGTAACAATTTTGCTGATGAAAGTTCCTTGCCCACCTCCTGGAAATTAAGATATATCCATGAATTTCTTGATGGAGATTAACTATTTTTTAAATATTATACACCTTGCTTTCAAATGTTCTTTACTGCTATGTGGAAAAAGGATCTATATTTCTTGGGTCATTGGAGTCTTAGCAAAATTTTGTTTTGAGGGGGGGTAAAGGAAAAAAAAATTTTCTTCAAATTTGTAATTCTGTAAATAGGAAGTGACTTTACATCGAACTTAACAACTGCTCGGGGCAGCCTTTAAGCAAGTTATGCATAACATTTTAATGCATAGATACACAGAACACACTCCTTTGTCATCAAGGAATGTTCAGGACTCCCAAAAATTATGTACTTAATAATTAATATCAATTAGTCTTTGCTTTTCAAGCATATGAATAAGGTTATTAAATACCATCAAATTACTTTTTTTTTTTTCTTTTTTTTTTTTCTGTCATTTTTATGCCTATGTTCCAGCAGAATATACTTGCTAAAACCACTAAAATCACGACTAAGTAAATACTTTATTTATTCTATTATTCTTATGGTTTATGTAGATATGTAGAATACCTGATGGCACATGAACATAAAGGAACTGACATTGCACTTTATCTCTAAAAAGATAAATGACTTGTACATGGACTGAACCTCAGAGGATGTTGGGTTTCACCTCCAACATCTTACAATTATATACAGTATTGGTATAAAAGTGGACCTTCAGCCGCATTAGTCAAGGGGATATTCAGGCAGACTGCAGGAAGCCTGAGCAGACAGTGCCTGTTGGGCATCAGTATTTGTAGAAATGTAAGAGTCAGATTTCACTTTGGTCCAGCTGGCCGTACAGTGGTCAGACAATTTCACTGAAGAGGAAACCTCATTCTTAGTTCAACCTCTCATTTGTTCTCAAACAAAAATTCTGAATAAAGCAACAACCAAAAACTTGAGATGTTACAGCAAATATTTTTAAAGATTGCCAGTCATTTAAGAAAATTTCTTCAATTTATATAATTAACTCTTAAATTCATGGACTGCTTGTATTGACAGTTGAATTCAAAGATAGTGACACTCCTCTGTGAATTGAATTGAAAAAAAAATATTTTGATTCACTTGATGGTCAAAAGGAGAGTGTCAACCAGGGGTTATTTCCCTTGATAAATTCCCCCCCTTATGGATTTTATGAATTTAGTCGTTAGATTCAGTGCTTATATTCTACTACTCAAGACTCTAAACCGTGAATAAATTTTGAAATCTGAAATATTAGATATTTCATATACATGAAATTCCACAGGGAAGACGGTTATTTGAGTTAACCACAACTCTGATTTTATTTTAAAATATAATAGACGAATAAGTTATTCATGTTTGCTAGTCAGGTGATTATATTTCTAGAGGCGATCACCAAAATATCTTAACAGTATGTGGTTTAGTTAAATAGCAATAGTTTTTCTATTTTACTGCTGTCCACTTTATTAAATGTCAAATTTTAGACAGTGATCGTTCACTGTAATTTTCTTGTCGAAGAGGCAAACGGATTGAACCTTCAGTTGAAAATTAGATACTATAACCACTCATTTTTTAATAAATATTGCTGATTCTGTTAGTTGTCTTTTTTCTTTAGAGACCTTCAATAAATATTTATAAATTATGCACATAGAAAATATAAAATCTGTTATTATTCATTCAATTATTTTTTTGTTTTAATTTCCAAACTTCAATTCTAAATTCATAAATGTAATTTGTCTAAATTTTATCCCTTCTTTTGCCAATTACCCTCTTCTCATTCTCTCTCCTTCCTCTTCTCTTTCTCTCTCCTTCCTCCTCTCTTTCTCTCTCCTTCCTCCTCTCTTTCTCTCTCCTTCCTCCTCTCTTTCTCTCTCCTTCCTCCTCTCTTTCTCTCTCCTTCCTCCTCTCTTTCTCTCTCCTTCCTCCTCTCTTTCTCTCTCCTTCCTCCTCTCTTTCTCTCTCCTTCCTCCTCTCTTTCTCTCTCCTTCCTCTTCTCTTTCTCTCTCCTTCCTCTTCTCTTTCTCTCTCCTTCCTCTTCTCTTTCTCTCTCCTTCCTCTTCTCTTTCTCTCTCCTTCCTCTTCTCTTTCTCTCTCCTTCCTCTTCTCTTTCTCTCTCCTTCCTCTTCTCTTTCTCTCTCCTTCCTCTTCTCTTTCTCTCTCCTTCCTCTTCTCTTTCTCTCTCCTTCCTCTTCTCTTTCTCTCTCCTTCCTCTTCTCTTTCTCTCTCCTTCCTCCTCTCTTTCTCTCTCCTTCCTCCTCTCTTTCTCTCTCCTTCCTCCTCTCTTTCTCTCTCCTTCCTCCTCTCTTTCTCTCTCCTTCCTCCTCTCTTTCTCTCTCCTTCCTCCTCTCTTTCTCTCTCCTTCCTCCTCTCTTTCTCTCTCCTTCCTCCTCTCTTTCTCTCTCCTTCCTCTTCTCTTTCTCTCTCCTTCCTCTTCTCTTTCTCTCTCCTTCCTCCTCTCTTTCTCTCTCCTTCCTCTTCTCTTTCTCTCTCCTTCCTCCTCTCTTTCTCTCTCCTTCCTCCTCTCTTTCTCTCTCCTTCCTCTTCTCTTTCTCTCTCCTTCCTCTTCTCTTTCTCTCTCCTTCCTCTTCTCTTTCTCTCTCCTTCCTCCTCTCTTTCTCTCTCCTTCCTCCTCTCTTTCTCTCTCCTTCCTCCTCTCTTTCTCTCTCCTTCCTCCTCTCTTTCTCTCTCCTTCCTCCTCTCTTTCTCTCTCCTTCCTCCTCTCTTTCTCTCTCCTTCCTCTTCTCTTTCTCTCTCCTTCCTCTTCTCTTTCTCTCTCCTTCCTCTTCTCTTTCTCTCTCCTTCCTCCTCTCTTTCTCTCTCCTTCCTCTTCTCTTTCTCTCTCCTTCCTCTTCTCTTTCTCTCTCCTTCCTCTTCTCTTTCTCTCTCCTTCCTCTTCTCTTTCTCTCTCCTTCCTCTTCTCTTTCTCTCTCCTTCCTCCTCTCTTTCTCTCTCCTTCCTCCTCTCTTTCTCTCTCCTTCCTCCTCTCTTTCTCTCTCCTTCCTCCTCTCTTTCTCTCTCCTTCCTCCTCTCTTTCTCTCTCCTTCCTCCTCTCTTTCTCTCTCCTTCCTCCTCTCTTTCTCTCTCCTTCCTCTTCTCTTTCTCTCTCCTTCCTCTTCTCTTTCTCTCTCCTTCCTCTTCTCTTTCTCTCTCCTTCCTCTTCTCTTTCTCTCTCCTTCCTCTTCTCTTTCTCTCTCCTTCCTCTTCTCTTTCTCTCTCCTTCCTCTTCTCTTTCTCTCTCCTTCTTCTTCTCTTTCTCTCTCCTTCTTCTTCTCTTTCTCTCTCCTTCTTCTTCTCTTTCTCTCTCCTTCCTCTTCTCTTTCTCTCTCCTTCCTCTTCTCTTTCTCTCAATGTTCAAAAAGGGGACACCATCTCAAATTCAAGAAATATAATCAAGTCTTGATTTCTTTAAGCATCACTTATTTCGGTGTACATTGAACCCTCGTTGGAACGGACTATTATGGGGGGGGGTCTATTTTAGCTGATTGTCCAAGTTAACCGATGGTAGGGGTTAATACTGTATGCATATTGGAAAATATGGACACTAGCAATGCTTGCAAGTTATTTTTACGCACCTCTAAAATGCCTTGTAATAATTCAATATCTCCTTCGAAAGTTTAATTTTGATAATAACTGCAAGAAAATAGCATGAAATCAGTCTAAAAGAAAAAATGCTTGTGTACTCAAAGCAGATTTCTAAGCAGACTGAGGCTGTTTTTACGGGGTTTTTTTGTCTGAAATGTTATTGATTCAGCCATAATTGATCTGTCACCTGGAAAGATAATTTTGTACAATCTTTCTTTTATTCATGACACAATGATTATTACGTAAAATTAACCGATTCCGAGTTAGACTTTTTCATCGACACGTCACTTTTTCGCCATAAGAATTGCTCATATGCACTGTACACTGAACAATATACATTACATAACTATATAAAGCCTATATTCTATGAAATGATTCTGCATATAATGAGATTAATTAGTTCAGGTCTAATTAAGATCTAACTCTATAAGCTATCATGAGTTTTACTTCTAAATGTAGAGAAATAATTATAGTCATAATTTTGTAGTGATCCAGTTATGATACCATTCTATGAATGATGGTGATGATCTTTCCTGTTACTCTCTTAACTCAGATTTCATTTGTTTTATCCAATATCTGGCTTAACAGTCTATTTTAACGAGGGTTCTCTGTATTTACTGAATCCAACTGGATTGATTGCATACTTCTTTTCAGTTATAATTCATTAATTCTATCATTTCTTGAATGGTACTTACACATAGTATCCATACCAAAAATATCTATTGTAGAGATACCGAAACAAGATTATGTTTCAGAAATTGAGATGTATTGTCATTCTCTTTTTAAGAAAAAAATTGTTAGTCTTTGCTTTAAAGTGACCCTTTGCTTACGTTTACCACAATACATATTGGCCGATTCTTTTCAGTGTGCGCTATATTGTAAAAGGCTTTTTATTGTTTGTTTTTTCTCATAATGTTCCTTAGCTTTTCAGTGGTATAGGAGACAAAAATGAAATGCCCTCGTTATTGTGTATTACAAAAGTAATGTAATTTTTTTACACAGACTAGTAATAATTTGCTGCAGTTAATATGAGAGATCCTGTTCAAAAGCCGCCAGTAGATTAAGATCTACATCCATGATTTTATATATGTATTTGTCTTCTGATATGAGAAAAAAAATAAATTAAGATGAATGTATGAATAAAATTCTAAAAAAGGCTTTCCACAATGTGGTAACAGACCATTATTAAAATTATATATGCATTACACTATGGTACAGTTTTACGCTATTGTGTTGATGTTAACTGATCTAACCATTACAGATGCCCCCTGCCCTTGTGTAGAACTGTCTGCTTTATATATTTGTTTGGGTAGCAATACTAATTAACCAGCAATTTCCCTTTACTAACAGAACGAAACAAAATAATAAGCCTGAGCTTCACTAAGGTAAGTAGGTTTCATTCCCTAATTAAAGGAGATTTCTTGTTTATTGTTGTCAGCAGAGGCATGTATATAGTAGGCATTTTTCTTTCTTTTTTTTTTTTTCCATTTAAAAAAAAATCAACTAAGAACATGCGATTTTTTATTTATGGAAAAGTTAATCATATTCCCTTTCCTCCTTCCCTTAAAATAACACATTTAAACCACTAGTGGGTTGGATAGAAGAGTGAAAACCAAAATAGGATACATTCGCATCATTTTCAGTGCTGTTTAGTAATTCTATATACATGTTTTTGTTAGAATTAAGATGTCTGTTCTTAAATGTTCCTGTGAATGTTGTATAGTTTTGCTGCTAAGATTTGTTATATGGAGAGAACGTTTTGGTTATTGTGGCAAATTAGTCATTCAAACTGTGCTCTTATTCTAAAGTTTATTACCATTGTTGGTAAATTGATTTGTGATCACTTTAGCCCCCCTGTAAATTCTAGATTTGCTGACCAAATCATTGAAATATGTTCATTGTTTTTCTATATTGAATATTGGAATAAATAGACAACTAATTATCCACTGATTGGATTAATGAACTCAACTATGGTTTTAGTTAATGGTAACAAGTGTATGTTGCAAATTTGATTGGTTTCATTGGTTGGTTTAGATAAAAAGAAATGGTTCAAATAAGATATACTGATAAGTCCGATCACAGATTCAGATTTCAACAATAGCTTTACTTTTATCAATAAATATTAAGAAATACCAAATTATTCTTGAATGGTTGGTTGATTGGTTAGTCCTATGATATAAAACAGGGTTAGGTAACCTGCAGGCCAGATCTGGTCTGTGGAGGGATTTTGAACGCTCTTCAAGCAGTATTGATTGGTGTACTGTGCTTTTTGTGTTTTAAAGATTCTGTGCATAGATTCAAAAGATGTCTTGATTGAAATAAATTCTCTCTCAATTAGTTTTTTTTTTTTTTTTTTTTTTTTTTTTTTTGATTATTAGTTGGCATCCTTGTTTAAGCACGAAAGATGTTCTAGCTTACATTATTCATTGATTTGAGGCAAAATATAACAAGATGTATTTGAATATTTCAAGCTCTTTCATTTGGCCCAACATACACTCATTACTATGTAATCTGGTTTACAGAAGCAAAAAAGTAGCCAACCCCTGATATAGAAGAGCACCAGAATGTCTTACTGGATCCTTTGTGGTTTCTCTAGGGTAAAGTGATAGGAGAAAGACGATTTGCATGGTGGTGGTGCCCATCTCTTCATATAACATAAGTAGTACTTACTGGGTTACATTGGTACCAGTAAGGGAGAGAAATCAAGTGATTAAACAGAGCTGCTTGAAAAAAATCTTTTTTTTCAAGCAGCTCTGTTTAATCACTTGAGAGTGATCAATTAAAAAAAATTGGGAAAATGGGTGGTCAATCAATTTCTTTGCCTTTTGGGGGCTGTGATCACTAAAAAGTACACATTTTCAAAAAAAAAGAATTAATGCTGCTGGACACAAACTAGGGGACCTACTTGGCCTAAACTTTCATTGCAAATTGAACCTCCGAATGAAAATTCATTTTGAGGGGAATTTCCTAATAACAAAAACATTCCCTTATTTGGGTGGATTGCAAAATTTCAAGTTTTTATTGTGAACAGTTAAGGCTGGGCAAGGTCAGGATAAATAGATAGATATCTACATACATACCTATGTCAGAACACATGAATAACCTAAACCGAGCAACAGTGATTAATCCAGTGTGTTTTGGGTAACAGTGATTAAAAGTAAACAAATTTAGAATATAGGGTACAGTTTGAATGGTAAGCTTCCCACTAAAGGGTTATATTTAGAGTTGTTTCTGTGTGATTAAATCTGTTTCTAGGGACTTGAAAGATTCTTTGTATGATAACTTTTTGCCTCTTGAAATCTGATTTATTTACATTACTTCTTTCTATTTGGTTTTATAATGATTAAGAGTCAATTGCAAAAAAACTCTCAATTTAAAATTTATTTTCTTTTAATATCCGTCTCTAACTTGGCCTTTCTGCTTGGCACATGAAAGTAATAATTGTATAAATAGAAAAAAGATTTTCAATTATTAGATGGTTGTAAAATATCTGTGGTCATTCATTCTGCTTTTATGATATATGTTCAGCTTGTTCTCCAAAAGGGTGTTCAGGTTCTACCTCTTGTGATATTTTTTTCCTTGCAAAAGCAATGCTTTTATTTTGCAAACTGCTGCCTTTATATTTGCTTACTTCTGTTATTTTAGGGTTTTATTCCCATCAAATTGTAGCTGTGCAAGAAAATGACAGAATAGCATTTTCTAAGTTTTAAAATATCCTATCTAAATTAACTCATTTCTGATTAGCTCTTCTGCTAAGTCAATTTATCAGTTTCCATAAATAAGTTAATTTTTCTATACAGATTACAATTTAAATGAATAATTAGATAGAATTGATTTATGGTTAAAAACATGCATGTGAGCGAGTGTGTGTGTGGAATGTGATGTATTTATTGGTAATTTTTCTCTTCATAGAATTCATAGTGTCTGGTGTTACAATAGTCTAAAGCAATGGTTTTGAAACTTTAAAAACTCCAGGATCCCATCTATAAAGAAATCTGGCAGACCCCTATTTATAACTTTCAGTTTTTGGACATCATTGATGAACTACTATAATGAACAATTTTTTACCTTCAAAAATCATATTGATTCAACGTTATTCAAATTCTGATATATGGTATAGGTCTGTGTTCTATGATTTTGTTTTTCAATAACTGTGCAAGAGATTGTTTCTCTGCCACAAGATTTGAAATATCAGGTTTAGAGGGATCACTACTGCAGACCACCCAAACATCATTTATCAAACCCCCAGGGATCCACGAACCCCAGTTTTGAAATCTCTGGTCTAAGGCCATGTCTTACCGGTCCATGTTGATTTTAATTAGACAAAATTCATTGATGAAATAGATTCTCTAATAATAGTGGTTATTATTCTCTGACAGCAATCCCTCCCTGACTTATCTACATCAGCCATTGTCAGTCGAATTAGAATCTTAGAACAAAAAATTAGAATCAATCATTGACTACAAAGTTTCATATTAATTTTTATGATCAAAGATTTCAGCCATTTTAGTTTGTATTGTTATTCCTGACGTGCAGTTCTTAGGTTCCTTGGAACATGCAAAGAGAATACTTGAGATAGTGGAAGTTAATCAAATGGAAATGACTCGGAAAATATTGCCTTGTCTTCATGTTTGTAAAAAGCACAACAGAACACATTGTTTACATTGAAATTATAGCTTGCCCGTAGATTTCTTATCTTGATTAATCTTATTTGCATAAAAACTTATCACCACAAGAAATAATAAAATACAAGACTATATAACTTGTATGTTCAGGAAATTAGTCTGTAAGTTTCAAAAGTTAGTGTCTGTAGTTTATAGGGCTAAATTGAATGTGATTAGGTTGTTCAGAATCAACTTCTTTCTATCCATCTATCATATATATATATATATATATATATATATATATATATATATATATATATATATATGGATCTATCTATCTCTTTGTCTTGATTTCTCTCTGGATCTATCTTGATTTCTCTTGATCTCTCTCTCTCTCTCTCTCTCTCTCTCTCTCCAATTATATTTTTTCCATATATATACTAAGTATGAACTATTTGCTTGAATCTTACTAATGAATATTTTTCTGAATCTCTCAGGTCAGAATTGTATGGGAAAATGTGTTCATATGTCTCTATATGTTTACTTTGGTTATGCGATTTTCTATCTTTCGGTATCCAGGTTTGAGTTTGCATTCAAGGTAATATAGGGTTAAAAATGAACCCTGTGAGACATTATTGCAGCCTGAGAACTGGCAGAATCATAGAATTGACACTTCAAGGATTAAGAAAAAACAGGTGTTGAAAAAATCCAAGGGGTCCCCATGGACCTAATTTTTCAACCAGACTAAATCAGCAATCTTTCAAATTTTTAGAAAAAAATAGAAATATAAGTAAGGTAGGTCTATGAAAAGTCAAATTAGGATCCAAGGTGAATTTGTCTGATATTAATTTCAGAAAAGATGGTATTTACAATACTGGGAAGTACAGTGTGTATACAATATATATCCCTATTGCTCAAACATACAAATAACTTTGAACTTCATGATCAATTTATGAAACCAGAATCATTTAAGTAAACAATACACATGGTCAACACTATTACAATAAGTAAAATAGATTCTCTGGGGCCTCATGTATTTTGTGATACCCATTAGGTTACTTAGTGTGATATGATTGGAGACTCTTCAAAAACCTCCCACTATTATCAATTTGATCATAAAATAGATATCCATACTTCACTTGAATGAATCACCATAGCCCATCCATCTAGCAGAACTAATTATCTAAAATTATTTTTTTAAAAGATCTTTATCTAAAATTATCCAAAAAATACCAGCATAAGATTTGGCATTATTGATACAAAATGACCATAGAAATAAAAAAAAGTTTGTTTTTTTTTTTTAAACAAAAAATAACCTTTTTAGAAGGTACGTAGTATGTAAATCTTCAAAGTTGTAGCCCTAAAATCGTGACCCGGAGAGAAAGAGAGAGACACACACACACGCACGCATAACATGTACTCAGAAGAATCAGTGTTCCTACTTGGCTGGTTGGTCAGGCCATTTGTAGGGTTACAATGATTCAGTAACAAATCATTCAAAAACAAATTCATTGTATTAACAAGTATTTGATGAACGATATGCTACCAAACTTGGTTATTATGTATGTAACCTTTAAAGTTATATATTCTATTAGAAAATTTATTTCCTACTGAAGAAAATTTTGTTTTATTGATGTATCCATTGTGTTTGTTGGAAATATAACTGAAGATCATGTTGAAGGGGTTTAGTAAAAAATAACTGATAAGAAGCATGACTGAGAGGGGAAACATTTTGATATTATTTGTGCACCATCCAAGGTTCAACTTGGCAATAGATAAATCTTTGTTTCCCAAAAATGTTTCTCATCAGTTAACCTCTCGATCATTTTTTTGTCACTTCAATAGTCTTTTTTTTCTAAACCATTACAAAAACTTATAATAATCTTTCTAAAAAATCTTTAATAGTCTTTTTTTAAACAACTAAAAGCCTAAAGGAATTTTTGAACTCGACTGATACTTTGAGATAAAATAGTTTAATAGTGATATTTTTTTAAATTATTTTTAGGACCATTCGAGCCCCAATCCAACCACCCTCTTATCACGTCTAGTTGGATTTCATAGTTTAGTTTATTTATTTTACGTTGTATTACGATGCCTCTTTGAAAAAATTGATGCTTCTAGTTGCTTTTTTCATCTTCTTTCCAATTCTGTAAATAGTTTATCATTTACTCAGCTTTTACTAGATTCTGTTTGCTTTAGTCATTGCTGCCCAATTCAAAAATAACTTGAAATTATTTTTGGTGGGGAGTAATTAAGACTTCTCAGATATTTTGTAACATATTTTCTGATTCAAATTAATTCTTTTTACTGATCTACATCTGATGGTTATGTATAGTTTGGGTAATTTTACAAGCTCAATAAACAATGCATATGACATAATGGTCACCTTATTTACTCACATAATTAAAATGAAAATAATACAAATTATGTTTCATGTAATATTTTAATTCCTAATGAATGGTATAAATTATCTGATATGATGTGTATTTATATATTTTCAAGTGGTAAGAAATTCATCTGTTTAATCAGCAGTTTGTTATAAGAAGGACAATATTCATTATCTTCAAAATGAAAAAGGACTTTAGAAAAAATGCTTCGTATGATGATTCTCTAGTGTCAGTGTGCTAAAAAATAGATATTTGTTTCAATACACCATCCACACTCTTAAGAAGGATCAAGAAGCAAAATTCGATTAAAATTCAACTCTCCTATTAACTAATAGTATGAATAACATCTTCCAGAATATTTGAATTTAAAGATTCCATTTGTTGGTGTATTCATATAAAAGAAATTGACCGTATTTTGAACATGCAACTTGCCTGCTGGCAGTCGGACACTCTACCGATTGTGCCATGGTTGGAATTTTGCCTCTTGTTGTTGATATGATACCCTCCCTATTAGAAAATCACACTTGCCTATCTATTTAAATGTTCACCCCACCTACGTAGTAAGTTACTCTCAATACTACTATCTGTTCACTTGTTCTCTTTGTAAATGTCACGTTTGTTTTATTGTTTCAATTACACTGTATGGATCTGTCACAGTCACGCAATGTTGGTTTGTAACTGGTGTCAGGTATGGAAAATATATATATATATATTGTTCTGCTTTAATCTGCCTCTTATATTTCTTTTGCATGAGTCAACATTGTTGTCTTTTCTTGGGGAGCATGAATGTACATAGTTTCTCAAGCACATTCTTTGTCATTCTATTGTTTCTTCAGTCATATTGCAGTTGATCTGTTGGTATGGTTCCCTGGCAATATCAATCAAATACCACCTCCTTTCAAGTTTTGATGTTTTTATACTTCAGTTGAAGCCAAAAGCTTCAATACCTATGTAGTGACCATTTATTCTTTGTAAATACTTTGTGCAATGCAATGTAAGTCAATTTAAAGATTTCTAAGTGCTAATCAACTACTTTATATGTGAATGATTAGCTTGGTTTGTGAACCAAGATTTAGGAGGATTTTCAACGATAATGGAATCCTTTGATGGTAGAGCTATGAACATAAAGAAACCTTCCTGTCTGTGCAATAAAATTTCAAGGTTAAGTGCAGGGGGCTGACCCACTTCCTTTAAACCAAGGGCTTGCATCCTATGATCCTCTGAAATGGCATGATTAGAAGGAAGGCCCATCAGTCATAGGTTTGACCAGAGTGTCCTCCTCCTGGCTGACTCCCAAGCTATCTATGGGGATCTTAATAGTATGATAAACTACTAATATGTGAGACATTATTGATATCAATGAGTGACTTATGTCTGCTCGTGAATATTTGTTTACAGTAATTTATTCTCGGAAAAAGATTTGTTTTGGATTGTTGAAGATATACCCACTAAAATAATTATTCAAATTGATACATGAATGACAATAATCCCCCATTAATAATGTCAAAATAAGTCTCCTCCTTTTACTTATGATACTATTATAATGACAGAAAAAGTAGCATCTCTTTACCCATTACTTCATAGCTATACCAATCTCTCTCTGCATATCAACTAAACAAGATGTGAATATTAGTCTAGAAAAATCTACTAACAATGGTATTTATATTACTTTCATGTCTTAAATGTATTAGTACTCACAAGTAGATTTGCATATTATTTATGTGATTATTCGAGAGATCTAAAGTAAGTTTGAAGTGAAGCAACTATACTTCATTTTCTTATGTGGTTAGATTTGTCAAGCTTCATCCATACTTTTGCATTTCAAGTTCTTCACAGTAAAAGAAGGTATTTTAATTTCCACCTCACAGTTTGCACAAGAAATACATAAAAATTCTTCAAAAATTCATCATCAAACATCAGCTACTGGTATACTTACATACCTATAGTCTCTTTCCTATATCCATATGATCTCTATATTTATAACCTGAATTCTAGGATGAGGCACTTATCAAATTGTATACTTTCATGTTTATAATATCAAGGCCCAACCCATAATCTGACTCAGAACATCTTGGCCTTCTCAAAATAAAAAAAAATGAAAAAAACTTGTACTCTTTCCTCTAATCTGAATTCCATGTTGTTGTCAGTCATCAAAGCTTGGACATGCATCAGCTACCACAGCCTTTTTTTTTTCTTTTCTTTTCCAATAACATCCAAATTATTTACTCCCCAAATCCATTTGACTTATGCCAGTATAGAGGTACCAATTCTATTGCTTAAACATTTTTTTTTTCTTTTTAAAGAATTTTTCTTGATTATGCATTTTCGTAGTTCTTCATGGCACTGCTGCTATGCTATTTGCTGAAGACCATTTATAAATCCTAGCCTGCTTTAAAGCTCTTGTACAATGCAGTATGCTAAAAGTTTCACAGAAATATGATGTGGAGTGATGTACTGAAACTAGCATCACTTGATGGTATATCTGTGATCCAGCTTTGTACTAGAAGTCACAAAGTCTGCAATTTTCTGTATTTGGTACATGGGGAGCAATTACTTCTTATGTAGGTCATCACATTTTTCATCAATGTTTTATTCTCTCTGGTAGGGAAATCAAAAGTTAGATATTGTGCTACTTAATCAGAATGTAGTGACATATTGACCTGTTCCTTGTGATTTTCAATATACTGCAATTTTAAAAAGTCTAGGGTTTTTTTTTGGGGGGGGGTAGTAAGTTGTTGCGTGAAAAGATAGTCTCCCTAACTAATTGTAAGCTTTTGACTAATAAGGGGTCACCCAATAGTAGGATGTCCTCTGCATACAAGTATGTGTGCAGCTTCCTTCAGGCATTGTATTCGCTGTCAGTATACACTTCATTCAATAAGGACCTGTGCCAACCCCGTTTCCTGAATGTGCCACCACATGTCATGGCTTTCCTGTGTTCTTCAATTTTTATTATCACAGGCCGATATGTTTCATCTTTATAGTAACTACCAAATATGAAAATATAGATTTTCGGTAGAATTATCTTGAAAAAGTATTTTGAAAAAATATTGAAAAAAAGACAATGCCCATTGTCTGCTATAGACCTCTTAGTTTTAATTGATGAGCTAAATCACAAAGAAAGTTTAAAGCATTCTCATTATCTATACAAAAGATCTTTGAGGTCATACTTATCATTTTGCCAAAGTATGTATTGGAGAAAAGCTATACATGTGGCTTTCCAGAATTGTTTTGTTTTTTAATCATATTTTCATATGTTTTCTATGACCTCCAAAAAACATTTGAACTTTTTCAAGTGACTTTTTATTATAATACTATTTAGCAAATAGCCTATAGCTTGAGTCAGATACATTGATTTATAAAAAGAAAAAATGGAGTGATGTCTGTACCTCACATAAATGCATTGCCGCAGCCTGCACATGTACCAGATCTTATTATCTAAAAAAAATTATCTAAGGAAAATAGATCTCTTATCTAAATACTAACACAGGATTTGGGCATTGGACAAAATGACCATAGAGACCTGAAAAAGCAATTTTTTGAAAGAACAAAAAAAATTGTTTTTTTAGATTGTGTTTATTGGTGTACTTGTGCAAATTTTCAAATTGTAGCCCAAAAAATGTGACCAGAGACACACACACAGACATATGGACACATGAAAAGAGAAGAATCTGTAACCCACTTGGCTGGTTGGTCAAACAAGCTATTTGTGGGGCTATTGTGATTTGATATATTTGTTTGCTGAATAGGATGTTAAATCAATTTTTCAAGTGACTTTTTTTTGTGTGTAATACAATGATTTATTTAAAAAATTGGAGTACATAACAGATTTCATACAATGGGATAGTTATTAATATTTGTATGCTGGACAGACTCCAGCATATAACATCCTTTTATTTTCTTCTTCCTTGAGTGGCCTTCTCAAGTTACTATCCCAGCATTTTTTTTTAAAGCCTCAACACCACCACCGCCGCTTTCCGTCTTCATTTGAGACTTACATAGAAGTGTTAGGAAATGGAGGCAATAGCAACTGAGTCATTGACACGTGAATATGACAGACAGGAAGTGAGTGGACTAATAAAATCCTGGGCCCAAATGACATGATCTTATTGGTCAACTCAGCTGCTGACTACCCTTTCTTGATCACATGAGAAAAATCAATGTATATCACTTGTATAGAAAAAAATATCATGTGTGTGTATATATATATATATATATATAAGAGATGAAAATTCTGTTTGTCTCCCACATCTTTAGGCCCGCAATTGTGTTTGTGCCTAGCTGAGGATTGCAAGGGTTATTGAGTTTTCAAGAAATGTTATTTGATACTTTTGGAAGGAGGATTTTACTATTTTTCTATCCTGACTTCATTTATTATTAATTTGATACTGGTTTAGGAGTTATAGCAGTCACCTGACAGTCTGTATGGTTAACTATGTAATGATAGATGCTGTTCATTGGCTTAGGACAGCTATTTTCAACCAATGTGCCATGGCACATTGGTGTTTCAAAATCTTTTGAAAACCATGATCAACAATATACTTTTGGCGATAAAATTAACAAATTTGTTTTCTTTTAAATGATCAAATCTATCCTTAAATACTAATGGTTTGCCTCAACCACTTTCGTGCCTGCCTCACTGTGAGATGAAAATCACTGGCTTAAAAAGAAAACTGACTTCAAAACCACAGAAGATGGAGCTCTTATACTATGAATAGCAGCCATAATCAGAGTTGACCGATATGTCTTTAAATAAGGACATAGTGTCCAATTTTAGCTTTGCCTGATCAAAATCTTTTTAAATCAGACATTTAAAATTGTTCAATTTGCATCCTCACATGAATTTAGATTTATATTTCCAAAACTGAAAGCAAAAGCTCTATACACGACCTTTCCTTTTACAGCAGTATTTGGGCAAATATTTTTCTATTTCTTTAGGGAGGTAATGAAAAATTCATAACCATCTTCAGTAAAGGTCATCTGGTACCTGATCAGGGTAATAAGACCCTTTATCAAGATCAGCTTTGGAAATTATTTCTTAACTGGTCTCTCATACTTAGTTACTGCTTCACATAAGGTAATAAAAAAAAATTGTATACTACTGAATAAGAACAGTCTATTAGTTAAAAACTGAAAAAAAAAAATTGTATGTAAGGTTTCCTGCTTCCAATCTGTAAGATCTTTGTTTCTTCAATGCATATCTGTTGTGAAAATAATGTTTTTTTTTTTTCTTAGGTTTCAGGGTGGGGGTTTTATTTACAGTGTAACTATAATTTCAAATTTGACGCTTTTTTTCTGCTATTAGTGCAGACGTACAGCTCACATGAATTGTTTTTCCTTGTTAGGAATTTATTTTATGAATTCTCTTATTTCTTTGTATTTTTGTAGCATCATTTCTGCATGATTTTCAAAACATTTTAAATTCAAAAAGTTAATCTTGCTTTTTCACTCTATGTTTAAAAAATCATGGTCATACAAGCACACGCATGCAATAATTCTTTTTTTTTTCCTGTCAGATTTTGACCATCCATGTCCAAATTAGAGAAGATTGATCTGGTAACTTTGACCAGTATCATGAAAATGACTAATGTACAAAGACATGCTCAAATCTTGGTGAAATTAATATGAGCAAATGTTTGAAAACAATGAAAATGAAAAAGCCACTAAAGCTCATGAGTAGCAGTCAGTACAGTTCAGTGATGAAAGTTTTCGAATAACTATGGCAAGCAAATTTTATTTCTTAGTTTATTTAGTAGGACAGGAAATAATGTATCCCTTATATTTTGTTTACATGTCTGTAAAAATTACCAACTTATGTTGTTTTTGTTTTGTTTTTTTGTTTGTTCGCTTTTTCTTGTTTTTCCTGAGGGAGAGTGCACCAATACTTAGAAAAATGAATCTTGTTATCAGAAACCAAAAAAAAAATTGCAAAACCCATTAAATGTCTAAATGCCTTAAGTTATTTTAAATCTGAATATTATGGGTTTCGCGAGTGTCAGAATGGCTTAAAAAATTGAATAATCACTTTCTTCCTATGACTTTTTTTCTACAAAAAAAAATCTGATGTCTTGAAGGCGATATTATCTAATTCACTTTGGAAAGCAAATATACATGGAAAGGTTGCTTTTCAAACAAATATATTTCACCAGGAAAAGATGTCAGATTTAATAAGAAAAGGTTAATTATTAAATTTTACTAAACATCTCATTTCCTACATAGTTTATAAATCCTTGTAAAACCATAAAAAAAATTTTTCTAGGGGTAAGTAACAGTATTATGGATCCAATTTTAAATTTTTGAAATGATTGTCAGTATGGTAGTATATGTAACATCTTTGCATTTTATTTCATCGTTATGAATCTTTTGAGAAGAAAAAAAGATTATTTGTATTATTAATTTTGAATAGTTTTTCATTCATCTCAATTTAAACAGCACGATCTGAAGTACTGGTTGCTGTAGAATAAGTCAGTCAAAATTCTGACGAAAAGGAACTAAAAACTAAGATCTATGTAAAAACTTATCAAAATTAATAATAAAAATATTGTCTCAATAGTTCATCTAGTTTTGATAATAGATCAAGATTTTGAATAAATTCAACAAATAGTATTTGTTTTTGTTTGTAAAACTGGTGACATTGAGGTGACATCCAGTGAAGAGTGAAATTGCATTCTTTTCCAATTTGATCAATTTTGAGATGCCTAATTCTATATATGGTCCATAAAACATTTTACTCCAATTTTTTTTTTCTTTTCTTACTATGATACATGAAAAGTGCATGACTTGTTGTCTTGAAGAAAAAAAGGCAATCATAGTGCTGCTAAAGTAATGTAAAGTATTACAAGGTCTGTTTTTTTTACTTTTTTTTTTTTCTTTCCAAATATACCTGGCATGGATGGATACTTCAGCTAGTGTGTCTGTGTGTGTGTGTGTGTATATATATATATATATATATATATATATATATATATATATATATATATATAAAGTGTATATGTGTTTGTTTTCCTATCACGCTACATAAACCTCTGCAATACGGGTACTGCCAAACCACATTGGGCATGTATCCCCAATGGAGGTGTCAAAGTGAAGAGTTTCGAAAAAAATATTTTTTCAAAGGTTTTAGAGGTAGGAATCTTTTTACATGTAATTATGGTGCTAAACTCAACCCTTACTTTATGTATGGCTACTGTGGCATTGAAAGTCTTCCAAGATTGTTTTGTTTTAGTTTTCTTGAAAAAAAAATTCTTCAAGAGAGAGAATGTTTCTATGAAAGTGAGACTGAGTGAAAGATGGCTATGCATGTACAGTGTGTTTTTTGTCTCCTTCAAACAATTTAACAAACATTAGTCACATGATTTATAGTTTAAAGACATCTGACTCCAATTTATAGTGATTGTATTTGATGATACAAGCTTTTATATGACTACTATCACTATATATCAGTTGCACTACAGATTACTCTAAATCATGATCATCAAATGCAAAGGTTCTGATGAATCAAAACAGTATAAAAAGTGCTGATGATTTACAAGGAAACCACACTATAAAAAAATCATTATTGAAATTTTGCTGTACCAAAAAAAACTTTTTTTCACTCATAATCTATGTATAGATGATGAGATGTTTACCATCTTTGAAATATTTTCTTCATCTAAAACAGTATTCAACAATCTCAAAACACTGCATTTTTAGTTATAAAATTCACTTCTATCTGCCAATGTAATATGAGATTTAGCCCAACAAAGTTGACTTGATAATCAGGCCACGTTCCTTCAAGTGCATTTTATTTTCAGTGCCTTGTTATTAAACTTAGTCACATCGCTGCTGATACATGGTAAGAAAAGAAAAAATACCAAATCGTACTCTTACAAGTTTTTTCTATAACTTTGAGAAGAGTCATTAACATTGCAAGCTTTGTTCAGATGATTGAACTCTTTCTTTTTGTTGTTAATGTTATCAAAACATTGCAGATGATCCACTCTACAGACTTCCTCAGGTGTATAATCCATAATGAAAGAAAGGGGTCTTGTTTTTTGTTTTGTTTTATGATACTGCTTCTCTTAGAAGTAATTTAAATGAAGCAACTGGAAGAACAAAGCACATCCCATATAGATGTGGATATTTCAATCTGTGAACTACTAGACATCATAATTCTTTTTATCTCCTTTCTCAGAGCCTTTTGGCTCGTAGGGCATTAATGCTTTATTTTAGAAAATGATTTTGTTGTCAAACTCCAGTCCAAACCTCAAATTGACTTTCCTACCATAACAAGAAAAATCTTCACCAAATTTGGTCAAAATTACCGTTCTCCTGTGATTTGAAATCACATCCAACTGATTGGTTATCATGTCTCTCATTGGCTGAGCTGAATTGAGAAGTCTTACATATCAACTAAAATTCATGCTACATATACGTTAGGGTTTATTTCATTTTAATAAATAAATACGTTTATAAAATGAACATTCCCATACCCTGATTAGAAATAGGAGTGGAATTTGACCCAGCAACAGCCAAACTAATTCTTTTATTGATTTGTATTATTATTTTTAAAAAACACTTATTTTATTGATTTTTTTTTTTGTTTGAGAATGGCAATTACTTTTTTACCTTCCCTGCTAAAAAACAATTATAAATATATACCCAACTGATACAGCTCACAATTCTAAAATTCAGAGATTGCCCTGTTCCCCTGGCCTTTGCCAAAGACATCAGGATGAACCCCAATCCTACCACTCTTAGTGAATAGGAGCGGTGCAGTCTAGTTGATGGATCCCCAGGCACCAAACTTCAAACAATTTTTAGCTTCAGGCCATACATGGCCAGAAGCCAGAGTTTTCAATTCATTAGGAATAAAATTCAACAGTTTTGAAAAAAGAAGAAAACTAATATACATCAAACATGTAGATCCGTAGTAGTGTTTAATGCTTTCATATTTTGCTATTTTTGCTTATTGCTTTTTTTTTTGGCTTTTTTCTTTATGTAATTCTTTTTCAATTTTTCCTTTACATGATTGAACACTCTTTGAATGTTCATTATTTTATCATTTTCAGCCACGTATCTGTTATTTCAGTATTGTATCTTTTTGTCTACGGGAATACATTGATACTGTATGAATTTCTCATGTTTAAAATGTTAATCCTGAATAGATTTTGATATTTTCTTACAATGTATACAATACCTGTCATAAGTATTTGAACAAACAGCCATTTTACTTCTAAACTCCTTGGTTTGAGACTTAAAAACAAGAACATTACACAAGAATCAATTTTTTTGTGATCAACATGACAAGGCATGCATTTAATCATACTTCGTGGTTTTGAATGCTAAATTTTTTGGAAAATGTTCTTTTAATAGAACTAAATTCTTAAATAAAAAAGAAAATAAGTTTCTTTTGTTTATATTCTAAAATCTTATTCAGAATTAATCATGGAGATTTGAAGAGCGAATTCACTTTGCTACTTGAAAGAGTTACCGAGCTAGTAAGGAATCCCAGGAAATTAAAACGGATTTTCTGCTTGTTCAAATTGTTTTTAATACATAAATCATCATTGATGAAAAAAAAATATTTTTCACAAGTATTTAATTCAAGCAAAAAATCTTTTTTTATTTCCTGACGAAACTCTTAACAAAATTGATGACAGTGCCTAGCAAGAAAAAAAAATTCCTCTCAGTCAAACCCTAACTTCCAAAACTTCAAATACCATATAAAGATTTGTATCCAGAATAATCAAGTCAAATCAAATCATACTGCAAAGTTACTTCAACTGGGTTTTTATCCTTCTTATTTTTCTTGTGAGAGATAAAAGTTTTTAGTTAAAAAGTTGTATTTTTCTTTTAAAATTGTGATTCTCTAAGTGTATTTTCATTCATTATTTTTTAAGAGTTTATCTAATCTATTTATTTACGTCTCCTTGCAGGCCAACAACAACCAGAAAAATCAACACAACAATGAAAGTTGGGAAAACTCACAGCTCAACACCCACATTCTTGGTTCTACAGATTTCTCCTCCCCCATTTCTTCTTCTCCCAGCTCAGACACGCCCTTACGGAAGACCAACCTCTTTGCTAGCTGTTCTTCAGATAGTTCTTCCAATCGTATAGACTCTGGTTGCGAAGTACTAACCTCTTCTAAAGACTCTTGTGAGAGTGAATCTACAAATAGGCCTCCTTTGGGTCGCCCGTGTCGGATCAATCCATTTAATTCTTTGGACAGTGATGGGGAATCCGTTTCTCTATTGTCTCCAGATGAGGCAGTGAAAAATTGTTCGTATTCTAATGGCTCTTTACAGGGAAGAATATTGGATTTCACAGAAACGAACACTAGTCGCCCACGTGGAAAGCCTCGCAACTTCTTGCAAATGCACGAGGAATTTGGACGACTGTATAAAAGCATTCCAACTTCAAGAGATCTGAAATGAGAATTGTAAAGAATGATTTTAAAAAATAAATAAGAAAAACTTTACACTTTTTTATTTTTTTACTATGTATCATATTAAAAATGCACCAAATTTAAAACTGGCTTTTGAATGTTATAAAAAAACATTTTTTAAAAACTCACACCTTAAATATAATCAAGAATTTTGAAAAATATATATAGAGGCTTGTATTTGTTGCTCTCAGCAAGGTTACCTAACCAAAATAAATGTGTTCCATTCTATATTTTCATGCCGAGTTTCTCAAAGTGATATATGGCTGCCGTAAAGTAAGTTTCATATTTTCCCCTCCTACTCCAATTATTCTGTGAGATTTTTATCATTGATTTTTTTATAACTCTGAAAAGGCTTTCATTGCTGTCAGTTTTTAAATAAGATGTATTTATAGTACAATACATGGTTAAAAAAAAAAAATAATACATCAAAAGAAAAGAATTTGACAAAAATTATCATTGGTGTGGAACAATGAAATAAAAAAAAATAAAAATGCTAATAGACTAAACAAAAACTACACCAAATTTTTTTAAAAATGAACAAGAAAATAAAAAAAATGGCCAAAGTGTTATTTAATAGCCATAAGATGAAAAATTTCATTTATATTTTTTTTTTCTTCTTTATATTTGGTTATTATATGTTACAATTTTGTCAACACATACACATACCTATGACTTATTACTGAGGTACAAAACAAAGAAAATAGTTCCTTTCTCAATTTTTGATAAATATGAACTTTGCCCCCTGACTTGTTGTATGTTGCACAGGACTACATTCCCTCTGGAACTCTGCTGTGTAATAATCCCTCATAATATTTTACTTCTTGGAGGAGGGAAGAAAAAGCCTTGCAAATTCTCAGACCAGATTATTTCAAACCCAT
This sequence comes from Thysanoteuthis rhombus, assembly GCA_963457665.1. Classification (NCBI taxonomy): domain Eukaryota; kingdom Metazoa; phylum Mollusca; class Cephalopoda; order Oegopsida; family Thysanoteuthidae; genus Thysanoteuthis; species Thysanoteuthis major. The sequence continues at coordinate 75,983,953 of OY735198.1, forward strand.
TTGATTTATCGTGTGTGTGTGTCCGTGTCCCACTGTCTCTTTATTACTGACTTACAAATCCTCAGCATTTTTTTTTTTTTTCTTTCAATCTTTTGGAAAATGATCCTATGGTGAAAAGGTTTAGGGGTTTTTTTTGTCTCAAATATATTTCCGGTGGCCCATTTATCTTTGACACTTTTTGATTACTTGTAACATGTTATGAGGGATCATTAAATCTCAAGTGTATGCAACCAAGCCGGTATATATTACTGAGCTCAAAGTCAGGATCAGAAGATAGGATTGCTATATCTGAACATTGAAAAAAGAGGATGCTCCCAACTTCTGTGATTTGAAAAAGAGGACATTCCCACTTACCGTCATAGTTATCAACACGCGTTAATGATATGGTGACTGGTTAGATTATGGTTGAAAATTACTAAAATGCTTTGAATGCAGCACAAGAAAACCAAAATGGTATACTTTCAGCATTTCATTTATTTCATGAAATATTGAACTTTTGAAGAATTTCAAATATTCCATCTTGAAGATTCCAAGATGTAAATAGTAGACAAGTCTTGGAGAAATACAGATATATGGCAACACTATTGGAAGTTTTAAAGAGATAACAGTGGAAATGAGAAAAAGTTTGTTTAGGATATAAATTTAGACTGAATCTAGACATTGAATATTCCCATTGATCACAGAAAAACCTAATAATTAAAAATGGAGCTGAAAAAGTTCGATAAAAATGTTTCTATCATTTTTAATAACACCTAATGCATGCAGATTTTACCTGGATTAGTCAGATGTTATTGAAGTTATATGAGTTTTTAATGCTTCGGGGATAAATGGGCCATATAATATTTTTAATATCAAATTACTGTTGACCAAAATTATACTTGCCCAGAAATTGAGTTATTAACCAGTAAAGAGGCATTACACACACATATACACACACACACTCAGTCTAGTGACATGTGGTTTGGGTTAAAACATTCCACACTTCTTCCCAAGCAGAAGAAAAGACTTGCTGCATAAGTGTCATAATATATTGCCAAAACCCATTGTCATTCTTTCTCAATCTGTCAAGTTTTTAACTTTTTTCTCCCAAACTAAATGTTACTGGTTATTTGATATGTTAAAAAAAGAATGAATATAATTTGAAACCAATCTACAATAGGGAATTATCTTGTGATTAAACAGTCCCCCCTCCACATACACACACCCACACACACATACCTCTTCTATGATACTTTCAGTATTTTGTTTTCTTTGCCCTTCTGGGATTTACTTACCGATTGGATGCATACACCATTCTGTATTGTTTCTCTTCATAATGAAATCATAACATGCCTTTGTTGTTCAAAAACCTGTTTGTTTTTTTTCTCTTTTTCCTTTATTCATCTACAGATTTCTGTGATTTGATGAAAAGTTCTAAAATTTTGGTGACTATTGCAAGAGGTGATACCATTTCAAGAGCAAGTGATGTAATGTTTGCTGAAAAGTTTTTTTTCTAGCTAACCTCTTCCTCTTCCAACTACTGTAAAACTTACACTTGTTTTTTGCAATTATATATCAATGACAACAATAAACAATGATACTTGCATTGAAAATGTAATAAAAGTTGATTAATTCTGCTGTTAATGCTACTCTTGCAAGCTTTCAAGTCTCACAATTTTTACTTTCTCTTTATCTTACCATTGGCGAAATTATAGATAGCAATTTGATATTATGTTGATAGGCATGGATCCAGGTGTCCGGACCCCTCATCTCTGGTAAACTGAACTTTTTTTTTTTTTTTTTTTTTTTTTTTTGAGAAATTCTATAAATTAAAAGGGAAAAAAAAATTTTTAATTAAGAAATTGAAAAAATGGAAACAATTTCAAGTAATCAAATTAACCTTAGTAATTTGTTATTTTGTATATCATCTAATATAAATAAGATGTCTTCATTCTATTCTTAATAAATTTTTCACTCATTGGTTCTGTGGTAAACTTTTTTAATTCACTGTTTGAAATTTTTCTTTACCACAATTTTATTGGTAAATTTTTTTTTCATCAACACCTGCCCTCATAATTCAGGTAAAATTAGATCAATTTCATATTAGTAAAAAATTGCTGATAATTTTTTTTTTTTTTTTTTTTTTTTTCCTTAGGAACGTATCTTCAAGTTCTAAGATAGAATGATGAAAATATTCCGTCTATTCTTATAGGAACAATTATTTCATAAGAATATTTTGGGTTTTCTCAGCTTTACTTGAAGATTACCTGCCTTGCCCAAAACTTGAGCAGTTAAGGACTCTCATATCAGTAATCAGAAGTCAATTCCCTGATAATAGGATGGTATTTATTTGCCTCCCCATGAGGGCAAATATGACACAAGGTCAGGACTCTATATGTATACATATGAAGAGGCAAAATTTGCCCAGTCCCTGCAGCTTATGCCACAATTGCTTCAGGATCACCCATAACCCTTCCCTTAAGTTCAGTGTAGGCTAAGTTTTCAACTCCAGGGACTACTGTTTCAATTTTATGCCCTGTCACCAGAAATTTCTCCCACCAGCACGAGATATGGGCACCCAGTTCAATGAATTTATTAAACTGTTGAGTTGAATGCAACATGCACTTGTGAAAGACTGAAGAACATATCTGGCAGAATGGTTTATTTAGAAACAACAAAGATAAAGATGCTAGTCCTAAGAATCTGTGGGATAACTATGCAATCTTATTTCGACAAAAAAAAAAAGAATCTCCTTTTTGTTAGATATGTTCTAGTGTTACACTTAGAAAATATTTAAGATAGTGTGTGAATATTTTTTTTCACTTTATTGAAACTGAACTAAATGGTTACAGATGTGCTATGATTTAAAACATTTCATTTTTTTTTTTTTTCCTCAACTCAAAGGCAGTTAACATTGCTTGCACATGTCTATCAATAGTTCAGTCATTAGACTACTGGTTTATAAGAGACTGCTTTTTCTGATTGAAATCTAATCGGAAGAGTCCATTTTTAACAAATTTTTGCCACTCTATTTGGTGTGGCTATTAAACAACTTATTCAAGTCAAACCACAGCATGCATGCACAAACCACATAGCTCACATTGACCAACAGACAAACATAAACAACCCCTGAAAGTTTCAATCAGCTTGTGCTTTCAATTTGCTGTTATAATTCTTTTAAAATAGACATGTTTTTTTCTGACATTGAAATTTTCGATGAATCATCAATTGACAAATAAGCATCAGAATGATTGCAGAAGACAATTTGATTTACCCCCCCCCACATTCATCTTTGACATCATCTCAACCTTCCCTAAATTTCTTGTGCTATTCAAACACACATACAGTTGAACAGGCCAATTGTACGACACATCAGAAAAACATGGCTACTTCGTGTGATGCATAATGGCTAACAGAGGACATTAGCAATTGAAACTTCCAGGGTTTGTTCGTGCTTGCCCATTAGTTAATGTATAACATGTGGTTTGTACATGGATGCGTGATATGGTTTGACTTAGTCTCATTTTTCAATAGCTACTCCTGGCGTGTTATATCTGAACTCCTGATTTTTTAGAAGAATATAGATTGTGAACATGTATCAAACTGTTTTGGTTCACAGCGAGGTCTTCATTAAAAAAAAACTTTGCTGAGCAGTATGGTATTACAAAAATTTTAATAAGGCAACCTATTTCCTGTTGCCAGGATTCAGCTGAGAAGCTAAGCGAACAAGTTTGATAACAAAATATCTCTATAATTGGTCTTAGATTAGATTTATTTTATTTATTTATCAATTTATTTTTTAAAACTTTTTTGAGGAAAGAAATCCAACTTGATTACCATAGGACATGCACCTGGAGTGCTAGAGCATATTAGCCAGACTGTACTGATCAAAATGACAAAGATGAAGATACTAGTCTGAATAATCCCCAAAATAATGAATTTTGTTAACAAATACTCTCCATTAACTCCAAACTTCAATATACTTCCAATGCTCACTTCCACTTAATTTACTCAGGTGATGTATTTTGATATAAAATTAACAATCTCTAAGAAAAAAGAATGTGCTTCCAAATATACAATGCAGAATAAGATATGAACAAAAGTAATTGTGTGAAAAAAGTATTTTGATACATTAAATTCAGAGTTATATAGTCTTGGTTTGCAATTACTCTGTCATATGTATTTTTGTCATGGTAATTGTTGATTTTATATCAAAATACATCACCTGTGTAAATCAAGTAAATGTGTTCATCGGAAATGTACCAAATTTATGTTTTGTAATTATCCAAAATCTTGTTTCCCTCACTGTTTTTTTATATAAATGTAAATATATATATATATGTATATATACATACTAGCAGGGAACCTGGCATTGACTGGGGAAAATAATTTCAAATATAACCACGCAGGAAAAAATCTGTTGTTTATTGTATTTCTTCTAACACAACACAACACAAATGAAAAAGAACGGTTATTTACCCATAAAAAGTAGCTGTTATGGAAAAAATATTCTGATGCACAAAATAGAACAAATGATGTTGTCCCTCAGTTTGACAAAGCTTCTGGATGGACAACATTAGTGCTTCTCCCATTGGATGCCAGTATGAAAAGGTTGTTTGGGGTTTCAATCCTAGAACAACAAATATAGAGCTGGCCATAGGAAAAGCATGGAGAAGTCAGATTAGGGTCAGCAATCTTGAGAGATTGTCCTATTGCCTTGTTTGAATTTTTGTCCGGAAACTTTTTTCAGGGTTGCTCAACCTTTTACTAAAATCAGATAGAGGAAAAAAAAAACTTGATTTTTTTTTTTTTCCTATGGTTCTTTCATCGGGAGTGGGGTAGCTATTTTAATTCAAAATTGATGTTGGAGGTCAGTACCACCTAGGTTAATTCCACGTTTCAATTTAGCTCCAGAAATCTAATCGTTGGTCTGCAGCATGGTGAAAAAAGCTATTCTGATTCAGAATCAACCTCTGCTGAATCAGCACTGCCTTTTCTTATTCTACCCACTTTAACCCCATATACTAATTTGCCTTCAAGAATGTAATTGTCTAGCTGCAGAATGGTTGAAAAAAGTTATATTAATCCAAAATTTACCCTTTGCGAGTTTCAACTTTAGATGCCAGCACCACCTATCTGATTGAAATTTACTATATCTGCTCTACCATTTGTGTGGTCGAAAAGATCTTTCTACTTCATTGCAAATGCTATATTATGCTATAAATTGCTTTATTTGGCTAAAAGTGACTTCAAATGACCTCCAAGGTCAACTGCACATTGCCTATGACCATTGACATGTAAAGATTTGCTCCTATGCCAAATTTCAACACCCTAGGGGCAAAATTGTGGCAACTAGAAAATAGGCTATAAATAACTTGCCTAATTCTTGCCATAAAAGAATTATCCCTATGCCAAATTTCATTTTCTGAGGTGAAAAATTGTGGCCTACCACTTGGAAAATTGGTTAGAAATGACCTCTGTTGATTTTGAATGACTTCTGAGGTCAACTTCACATTGCACATGACATTTGTCATGAAAAGATTTAAACCTATGGCAAACTTCAGTCCCATAGGTGCTAAATTGTGGTGGAAAACTGCTTAGAAATGATATCGGGTAAACTTGAAAGACCCCTAATGCCTGTGACCTTCAATGTGAGATGTACTGAACTTCAACATCCTTAGTGCACAATTGTGGCCAACAACTTTGAACCTTACAGAGACTGATCTTCAAACAAACAGAAGGCGCCATTACTAGTATAGGTACCAGCAGAAATACCCAGAAACAAACTAGAAGTTCAGATTTATTGTAAATAGAACCGTCCGGTTAGCAGCAGCAGCCTTGATATAGAGCTTCCCAAGATTCACCGGACCTCTCTAACAAGGGTGTCGTGGAGCCAGTACCTTCTGATTTGTCTAGTTCATCCTGCAATCTTATTTTCTGTTGACCACAGTTTTGCATGTGTTCTCTGGGGATCCATGCATATCATGATGTCCAATGTTTTTCTGTCATTCTTGCAATATGACCAGCCCATTGCCATTTAAGTCTTCTAATGAATCCTATGATATCTCTTAATCCTGTTTTTTCTCTAATATACTGTGCTGTCTTGTGATCTCTCCATGTTATTTGAGTGTGATTCTCGCATGCACGCTACATGGTTCTTAGTTTGAGAACCAATCTTTTGATTTGGTCTCATGTTTCAGCTCCATAGCTGACTATCAGGAGGATGCATTGGTTGCATAGCTTTCTTTTCAGGATTATTGGGATGAACCTTCAAAAGATCACACAGCCTATATCCTTTGCTGTGAAAAGGTGTGCCGCTATGTAGAATCTCAGCTTCTAACGTGCAAGATTGTGACCACCTAAGTAGAACAGACAGACGAACATTAAGTGTTAGATAGATAGATTGATAGATAGATACTCAGTGGTTCTCCTTTATCTGCACTTTCGCTTTCTGCAGTCAACCCTAGAAATGATTCATGTCTTACTTGGTAATCATTCCAAAGCACATGACTGATGTGACAAAATAGATTTCTCTTTCTTAGGGTAGTTGAAATTTTACAGATAATATTGTTCTAAATAAAGTAAGATTTTGCAAGTTACTCTTTTTGTAAAAAGTGAGAAGGGATTCTTATCGGTAGGAGAGTTGGTTAATTTCTCTGCTGATATCGGGTGGACATTAGAAAAGTCTGTTTTGTTGTTCTTTACCAGGGAAAAGAAATGAAAGAAAAGGGCTTATTTTCTTTGGCCGAGTAAGATAAGACGAAGATTGCATTTGCACAATACAGATTGACAAATATAGAAATGTATTTTGGAGACCTCCTTGTCAACATCGTTAATTGTTGATTTTTTTTACCTCAGTAAGGAACAGTTTTCTAAAAGTCAGTCGGGACAAGTTCTTTTACTTCAGTAAGGGACAGTTTTCTAAAAGTCAGTCGGAAGAAGTTCTTTTACTTCAGTAACGGACAGTTTTCTAAAAGTCCGTCTGAGATCAGCAGAGTGAGAAGATACTCAGAGTTCGGCTGTACCTTTGAATCCCACTCTGGGGTATTGGGGGTCAGGAACTCTGGTACAATTATCATCATCAGTCTTTTAACGTCCGTCGTTGGACATAGACCTTCTCCAGGATTCGCCATAATTCTCTATCATGGGCGTCGCGGAGCCAGTATTTCCTGTATCTGTCTACTTCATCTCTCCATCTTGTGTTCTGTCGGCTTCGGTTTCATATGTGATCTCTGGGGATCCATGTTGTGAGACGTGATATCCATCGGTTGTCTTTCATTCTTGCAACATGGCTTGCCCATTGCCATTTGAGTTTTTATATAGTTTCTTTGATGTCACGGACACCTGTTTTCTTCCTTATATACTGTGCTGTGAACGTAAAAAAAAAAGGCTATTTTCATACAGAAAAGATTTATCACATTCGTCTGTTTTCTTCGCAACCCTAAACAACTGTAGCGGAAACCTAAACAAACAATGAATCACAGCCGGTTGAGTTTCATTGCTTTTCTTTATTTCTATGCATGTCAGAAGTTGACAGTAACCAAGCCCTAACAACAACGACTATTGAAGTCGCCGACTAAACCAGAAACCTACAACAGGGGTGATAGACGATCATTGTCACCTGAGTGCTATATGTTGCATAATTAACGGAGCCGCAAGAGTGTTACACCTGTGATGCTGGCGATTTAGATATGCCAAAGAGAGGCCATAAAGTGTTTCCGTTAAGAGGAAAGTCGAAAGTTCTAGACTTAACGTGGAAACAGAAACAAAAATAGTATGTTGAGGTTACTAAAACAAATAAACAATATGGTAAAAACAAATTCTCTATCCGTCACAAGACTTTTATGACAGCGCATTTCTATAATTTTTCTATTCTATTATTAGTTATTGTTACTAATCTCTGGAAAGGTATAAGTCTTTAGTCGTCTCAGATTTGGATAAAATAGTAGGACAGATGGAGCCCTTTAGCCCTGTGAGACAGTCCATCTAAAAGAGGGCTACTCTGACAAAAAAAAACTACAGTTTGACAATCGCCTTGGCCGTCTCGGCCCACTGAGCTATAGAGGAAGGGCACCAAGCCTTGAATAGTGCACTTGGTATGTGTAAACTGATCTCCTCTTGAAGAAAAAGGAACCGGTGCAGCAAGAATAAAATCCTCCTCTGATTCAAGCGAAGAATAAACCAACATCTCTTTAGTCATTTTGTGTTGTTCTGTTCAGATCTTGCTGCTATGTTATGTATAATACTAGCCTATACCCATCAAAAATGACAGGGTTATCTATGTATGAATTAGCACTAAGGAGCATAGAGCTAACTCAATAGGTGATTTATTTTTAATAATTCAAGTCTCCTAATTTTAATTTTTCATGTTTCAACTCAACTCAAGCTGTTTTAAAGGGTTTGAGATATAAAGTCTCAAGAAAAGAGTGTTATGTAAGAAAAATACCGCTGATATTGTGCAGTATCAAAAAAAAAGTCATAGGAAGACACTTATTTTATTTTTTTTTAAATAACTTACAAAGGAAGCTGAATATCATTTTATTAAGAAAACAGGAATAAAGTATGGACAAATTTGACAAGTCTGACATTTTTATCTTATTTTACTTCAAATGTCCAGCATTCCTGTGATTTCATTGTTATGTTACAAAGGCCTATCTCATTTTTTTACAAGCCTTGTTTTTATTCGCTATGTTAATCGATAATAGGTTTTAGGTTATAACCATACAATTGTACATACTAATTGACGTGTATTGCTTTTTTTTATATGGATATATTTTTTTCAAGACTCTTTATTGTCTAATCTATAATTTATACACTTAGTTTGCTCTCTTGTAGAAGAAGTGACCACACACACACGTTGATTCTTCAAGATAGTTTAATCAGCTTATTCTTTCGGTGCAGTTGTGGAGGAAATATTTCTAAATTGTCAATATATTTCTGATTATTGAATTTTCTTTTCTTTTTTTTTTTTTGTAAATAAGAAAGTCTTTTCAAATTCTAAGGCGAACGCTTAATAGCCCGTCTGTATAGCTTTTATGAAGGATAATTCTTTTGTGAAATAGCAACCACCTGCCTTTGACTAAATTAGGAAATTTCTTCTCTGAGCAGCAGCATTATTGAGTTTCAAATCTTTCCAGCTGCTGACCTTAGAACAATTTATTTTCAGCAGGCACTTGCAGACTTGGCTTAAGATTACATCGGAGCAGAATTTTGTCGAAATAGCTAACTTTGTGATAAAAGCATAAAACTCGGCTTAGTGATACTTCAGGGTGCACTAAACAATTTCAGATATAGAGTTATTTTGAAAAGGACTTTCCTTAGCAACGGTTGCTTAGCCATGTTTTCAACCTATCTATAACAATTTCTATTTTTGCTCCTGTCTCTCTATACGATATCTCAGAAACTCCTCAATTAATTTCAATGAAAATTTGTAGAAGGGTTAGGCAAATAGTAAAGAAGAAGGAACCGAACTGAAAAGTCACTAAATTTTAGGGTGAATCCAGAATTTCGTTTCTGACTGAGAGATATCTTTCCGTTTTAATATTTTGTACATTTCTGTATTCGTGCCTGATTGTCTACACGATATCTCCAAAGGTTCTCAATGAATTCCAACGAAATTTTGTGAAAGTGTAAGACAGATTATAAGACAGAAATGGTTCAATTTTAGGGTGGATTCAGGAAATTGTTTCTGATTAAGAGATATTTTTGTGTTTTGTTTTTTTTTAATAAATTTCTGTACTCGCTCCTGTTTGTCAACACGATATCTCCAGAAGTTATAAATGAACTGTAATATAATTTCGTGAAAGGGTAAGGCATGTATCAAGAAAGATGTGATTAAATTTTTGATTGGATCCCAAAATTCGTTTCTTATTGAGAGATATTTTCCTGTTTTTCTTTCTTCCAACAATTCTATAATCGCTCCTGTCTTTCCATACAATATCTCAAAAAAATCCCAATGGGTGTCAATCAAATTTTATTGGAAGGTTTACCATGGGATAGGGAAGAAGTGAATTTTAGGGTGGGTCCAGGAATTAGTTTCTAATTGAGAGATATTTGTTGTTTTTTCGTATATTTCTGTATCCGCTCTTGTCCGTCCATACAATATATCCAATAGTTCTGAATGAATTTCTATGAAATTTCATCAGAGGATAAGGCACGTAATAAAGATGATGTGATGAAATTTGAAGCTGGATCCAGGGATGAGTTTTTGATAGTGATATATTTTTTTCATTATTTTCAGGGGGTTTTCTTCTTGACATTTCCATATTCATTTATGTCCGTCCACACAAGACCTCCGAAAGTTCTCAATGAATTTAAATTACCTTTTGTGGAAAGGTAGGCTACAGAGTGAAGAAGAAGGGATTCGGGGGATATTCGAGGAATTTGTCTATATAGTGTGTACTATTGCATGAAAACATCCATAACTCATGAAATTACTCAGTAGTAAGGTCTATGTACGCTATCTTGAAAATTCTACCTGTCCAGTGGACAGCAGACTGTGGTAGAGTTTTAGTATATCATCAAACACGTATAGTACTACGAAAAAATACTACCTAACAAAAAGATTGACTCTCAAACAGAGAACCATACAACGTGCACAGGAGAGAATTCGGGGTCTAAAAATGCATCATTATTTTTAGAATTATATATATGATAGGATAGTTGCTTCAACGTAGTGTTGCTTTTACCATTGAGCTAAATAGATGCCAGTAATGCAAAGGCCCAAATAACTATTTCGATCCCATATTCCCATTACGTTGAAGCGGCTACCCTATCGGTCGCAGGTGTGATTCCTGTAGTAGCTACATTTTCTTTCGTTGTTTATTCTATTCAAGTTGTCTACGCCAGATGATATATTAACCGTGTAATAACAGATCATATATACATATATGTGTGTGTGTGTGTGTGATAATCATTATGTCTTGTACATGTGGGTGCAGATCAGCCGTACTGTCGAAATGCTCCTTCGGGAGAGACTGACCCCTACCGCCGACTCTGGCATCTGCTTCCTGCACAGTATCCTGGACGTATTCATACTGGTGGAATATCCCCTCAATGAGGTGGCACTCCTCCACAGCTTGGATATCTGCCAGGAGAAAGAAACTCCAAAACCTACGACCTTGGGACCTTTCTTCCGTCTTTCCACCTCGGTAGACTATGCCAAGCAAACCCTTGGTTTGAAGAGTCGTACCTCACCTTGTAACCCGATTGTGTGAGCCGTTGGGTTATTTTGTACAGACGTGGAAATCCCTCTCAAAAACTATCATCATATCGGAATAAAACCAAAAGAAGTGTTTGTACATTTATTTAAGGTTTTCTGAGTCTGGTTTAAACTGAGGAATGGAATCCTTGAGGGATTCATCATTACACCATAAATCTAATCAGTTGTGTGCTCTCCAATATTTTCATTGGTAATACGAGTTGGTAAGCGGAGATGAATATCTACCTGCAATCTATCAGTGTTCGCGTACTATGATTGTACGTTGTTGCTTATCTGGTTCAACCTCTTAGCTAGCTACATAATAAAAAGAATAACCTCTAACCCCACTTACGCATAATTCTCAGGGAAAATTTAAGAAAACTACAACCATATAACAAAATAATGCATCAAGAGACGTCATAGTTTATCAGAAATGTTATTTTTCAAAATCATGAGGTGGGATAAAAACACATTTGTTTTTCTTTTTTTTGTTGTTTTTTCCAAGACATTTAAGTTAGTCAGCGAGCTAGCGCTGCATTTTTATTTTCTGTTTGAGCATTAGATTAAGATAAGACGTGTCAGTCGCACGTTAGATCAAAGAAGCGTCTATAATAAAAAAGAAAAAAAAGACCCAAACCTCAAACCAACCCACAACCTTTGCCATGAGATATTCTTTCTTTAGTTATTATTAATTTTCTGATTCATTATAAAAGGTATGTAACTTGAAACTTGTCGATATCTGCTTCTCGGAAATGGCTTATGAGGAAAGCCTAGTGTTTTTATTAATCCATAGTTGTTTTTTTCATTCATATGCAAATAATAAAAATGTGGCACATGACCGAAAAGGGAAGAGAGTTATGCATTTTGCACAGTGCATTCAGATAAAGAACTCATCATTCCTTTTCGATACCTTCTACTGTTTCTGATCATCCTAACTGATACGACGCATGCCCTAAGAAAGGGAGGGGTTATGCAGGTCTTAGCTATTTTATCATAATCTCAACTTGTTTCGTAATCTATACATACTGCAGCTATTTTTAACTTTCCTGTTTCAAAATGGCTGTCGCTCTAGCTGAAGGGTGAGCGTTTTTTTTTTAAGGTTAGTGTTTAGGGTTAGTATTTTTAGGATCAATATTTTTAGGATAAGGGTTAGTATTTACAGAGCTAGGACAAGTGTCGTCTGCTTCTTTGACATTGAATTCGCCACCAGCGTCTGACACTCTACAGCTGGAGTAGCGGCCGTTTTGAAACCGGAAAGGTCACAATTGCCCATACTGCATTGATTTATTCACCAAAAAATGTATTTTGCCCTTTTCCGTAACTTTTGATCTTTATCATGTTTATTGCAACAGTTTTTTTTTATCATCCCAAGAGCCATTCGGATAACAATTCTTTGTGTTCTTTATATTGTTCCTACACCGAATCGGCCGATCTATTCTACAACCTTCTTCAGAGGTACAGTCAGTATAGTCTATTTTTTTTCCAGTAGTGCACAGCAGAAGCCTGTAGTTATATTCATTTTCTAAACGGCAGTAAATATTCACATTTTTAATGTTCATAGCAATGCTTGTAATATATTTCATTAAAATGGGCGATGCAGTTTATTTCATGATTGATTTATGGAGAGGTTCTCCATTCCGTTCTTTGTGAAATAAAGAAACTCATACCGTATCTCTGTTGAGTAACGAATGTGATACTGCATTGAAATCCACATTGGTCCGACTTATTTATCTAGCCGATAAGTTGTTCTCGGCAGATTCTGTCAATTTTTTTCACTCTCCGTTGGCGTTCTCCATCTATTGTTTAGACGCTATCCCAGAGTGGGTAATGAACGTCCGTCTTTTCCCCGATATGATCAGCCATACCAAATCTTTCCACTCCTCCTCTGAATATAAATAAGGTGCAATTAAAAGGTGTCCAGACAAGGAATAATGGAAAATCACGTAACGAAGAGATGTAAAATAGAGTTGAGAAGAAACAGCTTCACACGGCATTTAGTGTCAATTTGGAACAGCCTCCCTGAAGATATAGTAACAGCACCAAGAGTGAACATACTTAAGGAGAGGATGGGTGTGCTATGGAAGAATCTAGGCCGTTTTTTTACAAACACAAAGACAAGATTACCGGCGTCTTAAGCAATCTAATCTAACTCTTGTGATGTTTATCACTGTGATGTTTATTGCTGTTAATTTTGAATTTTCGCGTTTAGTGTGACGTGAACGCATTTTGTGATGTGCTGAATGCAGCGATTCGGACGATTGGCACAGCTGTTGTTTGTAACAACATATGTAGGAGATTGTATAATATAGATGTCGCTGAAAGAAACATCTGTTTCTTTAATTTGTTTCCGATTGATCTAAAAAAATCGACCTTAATGTTTTTGAGGATTTTGAAAAAAAAAACGTTTAGTTCAAAACGATCTCAAGTGAAAATCATCTACGTTCATTTGCCCTAGATTTAAATCGTCGACAGGAACTAATCGTTCGCATTAATCTTCCACGCCACAAAAATGATCCGATATAGATCCGATAGTCACTTTTAATGGCCCTAGTGTTTATCATTGGCTTCCCCAAATATCATATCATATTATACTGAGCACTTTTAATGACTATAATTTAACACTTTCAAGACCCCTGAAATAAATCTACCATAAGTATGTATATATCCCAGCAGTCATAGAAACCTCCGGATATATGTGTACCAGGAATCTCGAAAGGCTTAATCTCTATGATAAATTGGATTCTTTACAATTTGAATAAAGACAGTTATGTCGGTAGATATGTTACAATACTCTGACAACAAGGCGTAGACCCCGTAGATGTCAGAATATTGCAACATATCTGCCGACACAACAGTTCCTTAATCAGGCTACATAAAGACTCAGGCCCTCTTTCAGCTAAAAAAAGGGGGTAAGGCAGGGTGATCCCAGCTCGCCCAAACTCTTCACAGTCTGCTTCGAGATGATCTCCCGAAACCTGGACTAGAAATAAAAGAATCAGAATAGACAGCGAATACCTAAGCAACCTCAGATTTGCAGACGACATCGTCCTTCTTGCTGAGGAACTTCATAACCTTCAAATATTGCTTGACGAACTGAATAAAGGAAGCAAAAAAGTTGGTCTCTACAACATGGAACTTCAAAAGAATGACCCTCAAATGAGAACCATGCAATGTGCACTGGAGAGAATCATGCTCAGCATAACATGGAGAGGCCACAAGACTGCACATTATACTAGAGAAAAGGTGGAGCCTGAGATATCATAGAATCCATTAAAAAACAAATGGCAATGGGCTGGTCATGTTGGAAAAATGGTAGACAATGGGGGGCATCACTACTCAAAACGTAAATCCTCAGAGATCACAAGCGAAACCATGGCCGACAAAATATAAAGTGTCGATCTAGACAAGATCCGCAAAATACTGGCTCTTCGATGCCCATGATAGAGGGGCCTGGCGAATCTTGGGAAAGGTCCATGTCCAACGACGGACGCTAAAAAGATGATAATTATATTAAGGTAGATCAAGACACCTTACTTTGGAATAATGGTTTTTATGAATTCAGTATCCAATAAACAACAATTAAGTCTTCTTATTGGTTCTATCTAGACTATTGGTTCCACAGGAAACAATTTGTTGTCATTTTATTAACTGAGAAAATGTAAGCCACTTGTTGGTGAGAGCCAAAACTCAAGGGCATATTAACACCCTAAGACAGAGGTAGATAACTAACCTGTCCTGAATCAAACAAAACTCCACAACAGAGGTTTGAAAGTTTATCTCGCAGACTACTATGACTGCAGTGAGTTTGACCTTCACTTAGTGTTCTACACGCTGTCAAGTGTTAGACTAAACTAACCTTAGTAAATACCAAAGAGCATCTTGAAATGGTAAGCAAGATTGTATTTGAGACTATTTTAGCTGGTGTTGGGAGTTCGATCTTTACAAGGTGCCCCATACGTGCGGTCTTAGATAACCGCTTTAAATGGCTCTGCTAACTTATTCTCTTCTTCGTTAAACTTATTTTTTTTCAACAATTTAAGCAGTAAACTCGGATTTGCAGATCATTATTACTAAGTTCTGTTCTCACTGGGTGTCCCACAATTTTTTGACTTTGGGTCCAACTGAGGAAATCTTAATAAATACCTATACCATAAAATTCGACATAAAAATCATTGCAACATTACTAATTCTCTTCTAAACGCTGTTATATCTGATATTTTTTTAAAAATCCTTTATTTATCAGGTAATGAATGTTTGTTTGGAATTGGGTTCTTCCAAGAGAATATCGTGAATGGAACGATCCATTGTAAAATCAGTTTCTAGCTGCGTTAATAAATATGGATACAAAAAACGGCTAAACAATTGTTTCGCGTAAACGTTAACTTTGAAACAAAGTAACGGCCCAAGTGATTACGACAGGTGAGTTACTTGATTTACAAACCTTCCAAATAATTTTTCTTTCTCACTGAAATTTTGACCTCGACCTATCAGCAATATTCAATATATTTTTTTCCCACTGGCGGTCAAAAGGGAGCAAAAATATGCTCTCTTGTCGATGAACACTTCTTGGAATTAGATCTGGATCTTGCTTTTAAATAAAGATCACCAGACGCAGTTGTCAATGACTCCAAATTCAGAAAGTCCTACAAGAGACCTCCAACTAGCGATGTTTAATGCTTGAGGCAATTTAACAGTAAAATACAGAAGAAGGCAACCGGACCAGGACTCCCCCATAGAAAATGCCAACTAGCAGTGATATACCTACATTAGAGGAAACTAATATCAAAAAGGCTGGTAGACTGCATCACGAGAGCTTGGAGGGGTATCGTCTTTCAACGATGCACGCGTATGGACCTTCTTGCCCTACACCGAAAATGTGTGCTCGATGAAGGCTGGTGCCAAATGTGATTAACTAAAGAAATAATCAATATGGAATATAAACGTTTAAATGTCTAGATAATTATTTGGAATTGGTTATATTTGATAAAATGCCGATACTTGGTAAGGGAGATAATCTATGGAGACGCTATAGCTGCTACTGCTTCCGGCACATTTTTTTTTCTTAATTTAATGGCTAAAAGTTGCTAGTCTGTCGTTTTTCTTTTTTCCAGACATTTCACAGAAATGAAAGCGAAAAAAACATGAACATTTGAAACTTAACTTTATTAAATTAACTCCAAACCTGCCTACTTACCCTACCGAAAATACCATTATTTGAACATGAGTAAAATTTATCCATTCACAAACTTGCTCCGTAATAGTTCAAAGGTAGTAGCTATAGCGTCTCTGTTGAAAACTATCGGCATTTTGTAAAATTCTTTTCCAATTTCTATAGTTATGTGACTTTGGGGGGGTGTCTGGATGGTAGAGCGTTTGAAGCTGTCTAGTTAGGGAACAGGATGTTGGAGAGAAGACAGAATCCTCAATGGTATGAACCTCCACTTTTGTAAGGTCTAAAAAAAAAAGTACGTTGGGAGGAAAATGTAGAAATATATGCTTCTACGGTGGAATGAGGCGTGGTAAAATCTCTTCAAGGCAGGCTCACTAGGCATTTACTACTAAACTTAGTCTGGCACCACAGGTCTGCGGATCAAATCTCTGACTATGATCTGCGAAACGCCTACAACTAACGTTTTTATCTGTTGACACCACATCAGCTCCAATTGGAAGATAAGGCGTCTGACCTATGACGACTTCATTTCCCAACTTCTTCCTGATTCCTTAACCGAAAAGCAAGAATTTCTTAGTCACATTTGAACACAATGTTTTACGAAGCTAGTTTCTGTTGGAGGCCGACTCTAGAAGGGGTGTAGCTGGGGGTGGGTGTGCGGTCGATTTCAAACAGACCCAAAACCTTTGAATTGTAGTTCAACTACTACTGTATTTCTAACATTATACCCCAACAAATCTCGCTAAATGTTGGAGGGGGACACTCAAATGCCAAGCTACGTCACTGCCTTTTTATTTTCGTTTTATATCAGCTACAAGCCTTGTAAACTTTCACGGTAAACTCCTCTTTTATACAAGTTCTGTGTTTTTTGTTTTTGTTTTTTCCTTGGCTGTCAATTTTCCGCTGAAAACTTTTTTGTCTACAGTCAGCGGCTGGTCTATGGCTGGTAACACTCTGGGTGTCAACTTGACCGATTCCAAAACTTATCTTCCTATGACATCTAGAATTTATGCAATCTGTTCGTACTAATACTATTCATGATTCTCCCAGATTATTAAACGTTATGTTAGTAAGCCTACGTTTAACAACTTCATTAGTTTTCAAATTTGATTTCTTCGGGTACTATTCATCTTTCTACAAATTGTCATAGTAATTCATTGAACTTTTGAAAATATGTGGACAGCGTGATCATATATAAAAATGTATGTGGTAAGGGGAACAAGGTGATCTCGAATTCATGGAGCTTCCAAAAATTCAACCGACTTTTTCTTACCCCATTATCCATCCTTCCACAGTTCGAGAAATTCTGGAGAATTTTTTTCCAGACTGTCCTCTTGCTCGGTGCCATTTGTAGCTTGCCACCGCCTGATCTTGTCGGTCCGCCCCTGCAGTAGTCCCCCCACACACACTCACACACTATTCTCTGTATAAAAATTAATTTCAATGATTTTCTCATTGAATCAATGGTTTCCAACTTTTTCATTACCATTGTTTAAATGAATTTTTATGTGGACCCCAGGTTTTTGAAGAGTTTGCCCATGGATTTCCAGTAATACCTCTTTGTGGGCCCTCAGTTGAAGCGAATTGATTTGAACATGGCGGCTTGCTACCAATTTTCCTCATGTCTGGCTGTCAACAGCTATCAGACCCCTTCAATAGAACCCAGGGCATTTATTTGTATAATGGCTTGAATTTTAATAGAAAATATCATAAATTCACTTTTGTAGATTGCTTACAGTAAAATTGCTCACAGTACAAATATGAATTTTAAATATCTTCAGCAAATCATTACATAAGACTTCTGACTTCTTTCTTTTTCCCAAATGTCCGTAAGCTGCTTCAGTTTGGAGCTTATATCATGAAACCTCCCCGGATTGAAGTAAAAATAAAAATGAGCCAAATATTAGTCCATATTAACTCTGATGGTTCAGTGCTTGAACTGCGAGTCTTTGTCTGTTAATCATTTGTTGGGTGTACATCTTAAACTGTAGTTTGATAGACACCTGGAAACAAGGTTATTAGGTGTGATCATACCAGTCTTTGGATGGCGATGCTTCAAGTCCGCTCTTCGTCGCCCTGATACATCCTCATTTGGATTTTGCTAGTGCCGTGTGGTCACCACGGTACCAAAAGCATATTATCGAGAGGGTTTTGCTGAGTGCGTAGTTTGTACCAGGACTGCATGGCTGCTCTTATGAAGAGCATGCTGGACAGGTAAGACATAATAGACTTACAAGTACCCCACCCCCAAGGGATTGTATAATGTAGAGGTCCCCCCTCGAATACGGAACCCTTTCAGCTACATACCAAAAACGTCACTTCCTACGATGACTCCTGTAAGAGCCCTGAACGCACTTGGTTAATGGCTTTTGATGCTCCGGCCTTCGAGCTAATTACCTTATCTTCCTTCCCTATTCTCTGACCGTTATATATCTTGTCCGTTAACTTCCTCGATGTGAGAATTCGTAAGAACTTTATAACTACAAAATGCAAATACGACAACTACTATTTTCGGAGACACTGCAAAAGTTGCGTTTGCTATTCGCCCCCTTTTAATTCCTTCTCGAACCTAACCTGAACTAACCTCCTTTTTTATGATCTAGCTTGGCTAACTATACCACAGGCACGACTCATCAGGCTCCATTCAATAGATAAACCAAATGACATTAGACCCGTTATGTCACGCGTCCCCTAAATACTTATTCTATCATATATCTCGTTTTTATCCATAGGAACAACCTGAACCTAACAGGCCTCTATTCTTCTCTTTACACGATCGAATGTATTTGTTTACATTACCTGAATTTCATTTCCATTCTTTGTCATGAATTAAATGTACCTATCATTTGCCCATCTACATAATTGTATCTTTTTTTTTTTTTTTTTTTTTTTTTTTTTTTTTTGCTCTGTTTGATATCTGTACTTACATTCGTACTTGGCGTGCATCTTCGCTATACATCTCCAGTAACATCGGCTCATGGAGGCAAAATCCTTGGTCTTCACCAACATCTCCTCGCCACATCTAACCAACAGCTAATTTTATACTTCCCCCACTCTATAAAAACGATATACTTATAGTAGTCTTAGACAGCACCTTTTGTGTGGGTAAACCAATGGAAGTTTCTCGGCTTCAGTGGTAGAGGCCAGTATACTCCAAACTTTCGAGAATAAACTTGACCATTGGGCTAGCAGGAAATTGAATCCACGCTAGTGGTGCAAATATAACCCATGCCTATTAAGAATATTAAAATTGAGACATGACCAAAGGCCTTCGGCACAATCAAATCTGACCAAAAATTACACGGATTTCTCAAATTAAAATCCAAACCCTTCAAGCAAATACTGGAGCGATATTGACTCTTTCATTAGGAAAAACATCTTATTTGGCAGTTAAAATCGCACTGTGGTCCGCTAATAAATATCCTACAGAAAATGTAGATCTATGAGTAATTATAAAACTAAGTATTGAATTTAGTCAAGCCATTTTGATAAAGTAAGGCTTAACAGACTTCAAATTTTTGAAGACTTGCAAGGCTAGAGCGAATATAGGTGTATTTCATAATATGAAATGCTTACCGCCCAGTCTATATTTGTCTGATATCTTTATTTATCGACTAGAGTCGACAGACATGAAATGTACATTCATATCTTTCAAGTAGCCCGAAAATGCCACGTGTCTAAATGCAGTAACAAAAACTTTTCCTTTTCTTTTATTTTTTATAAAGAGCTAATATGATAGTTTCAATGGAAAATGCGAGCTTTCGCCAACTCAAGTGTTCTGATAATAGGAGAGACTCTGGGTAAGTTGAATACTAATCACATTTTAGATCAAGTATTTTGTTTCTTTGGAATTTGCATACAATCTTAATCATTGGCAATTTTTATCAATTGCCACAAACGTGGCATTACTAGAATCAAAATAATTCTATATTACATCGTCAATGAAAAAGTTGAAATTAATTCATTAAGGACAAACTAGTTTGAAAATGGTAGCCGGACGTTTCGATTTTTTTTTTTTTTTTTTTTTAGAAAATGACTGTAATTTAAAATGAAATATATTTAGATATATACCAAGTATAAAGACAAATAAAACCATGGATTTTTTTTTTTTTTTTAATCAAATAGCTAAAACAAAATAGGAAAACCTTCTTTCGGTACTTTTGTGAGTGAAAATTCCCCTCAACCAACTCCCCCTTGTTGAATTGGCACACAAAGAATTCATGAAAGAAAACGAGTACATACATGGTCATAGGAAGCCGAAACGTCCTACAACCTTAAATTACTAGTACCTTCGCTCTGACCAGTCTGGACTGATCATTTTTTTTTTTTTCATCTTTAATTTCCTCCAAAATTTATCCAATGTTTTAGTGTGAGCAAATTTTTATCTGCACATTACCGAAGTTTAAAAACTTGACTTTAATTAGCAGTTCAACGACTACTTTAGAATCTCGTCAAAATAATAGTAAAATATCCTCACTTACTTTAGGGCAGTATCCTAGCGATTACCGAAAATGTCTAAATGAGCCTCGTTTGAGAAATCTAACGTTATTTAATCTTACTAAACATTAATGGTAATTTCCTTTAAATTATAGCATTGGTCCACAGACGTTTGAAGAGTCTCTATCTACAGCGTTATGCAGTCAAATGGAGAAGCAACCGAATTCTGGCACTTTGAATATCAGCCAATCTTCCAGTCTGTCCGATATCTCGTTAGAGGCAGATAAAGTAAACGGCATTCCATCAGTTAAAGAAATGATTCGTCGCAGAGAAATGGTTATTGAATCTTGTAATTTCTTTCATTTTTCACGAAAATGTCCATCCAAAGGCTTTTTTTTTTCTTAAAGACAATGAATTCACGATTTATTCATTTTAAATCGTTATCTATCCTGTCATCTATCTTGAGCTAAATTTTCTTGTAGCTAATATCAGATAGCTACGAACAGAGTAATAAAATATGACTGAACGATTAAGAAAATCTAATGAAAGTTTTTGAGATGTATATAATTTGTTTAATATCCGGAAATACATGACTGATCTTGCACATTGAACAATCCCTAATGCGCCAACTGACTATACTATTCGTAATAGTACTGTATATATGACTGATTCTAATGTACACGAACAAGTGTCCAGTATTTAGATGGTCAGTAATTTAATCTCACAAAAGCTATGATTAATTAAAACTGCTTTCTTCAAAATATTTTGATTTCCGTTCTTCAAAATTACTCTTCTGTTTTAGATGGCGCTGAAACCAAGTATGCCCATGCCTCAAGCTCTTCCAGCAAAGGCTTCCTCACGAGTGGAAGCGCCAGAGATGAAAGTAAAGCTAATCGTTCAGCAATTCGAATCGTGTCTACAAGATGACGAGAAATCGGATGTCGGCAACCGAAATACATTACCAAAGTCTGAAGACAAGAAAACCCGATCTTGCTCAAAACTACCTTCCTTTTTCAAACATTCTCTCTCTTACATGAATGATTCAAACTCTTTTTACTCTGATTCTTGTCCGTCGTTTATGAATTCGCTAGCGAACAACATTTCTGCTGCTGCAACGCTGGATAGCTCTTGCCAACATAGCATCCCAAGACAGAGGCTCGATGTGACAAGCTACAAAGATAATCCACTCCAGGCAAATGAGTGTAGAGTCTCTAAACGCAATTCCTTGACATCGAATTTAATGTGTCCCTCAGCTGAAGACGAGATTTCGATTAGGTGTGATAACCTGAGCAAAACTTCTGAAAAAAGTATTCCAGAAATTCTCTCTCATCAGAACCTCCTTGATTTTGAGCATCCATCGAATCAGTCAGTTGGTCGAGTTACTTCGAAGGTGAATAAATATCTAGACTTCTCTTTGATTATTCGTTCTCTTAACAGAAATTGCTCAAATTTAGTATCATTAACTCTATTCTAACACTGTACCTATTTTATCTACATAACTTATTTCTACCTCAGAAGATATCCCATTAAGTTTGACACATAAGAATCGTGGCGTAAAAATACCCACTGGCGGTCTTAATAGATACAGTAGCAAGTCTGCGAGACTTGGTTGCTGGACATATGGAATCGTATGAGTCCAAGCGAAGTAACGAACTATCAAGAATCATTTTCGGTCACGCTGTTTTATATCAACTTTGGATGAGTTCTCTCACAATTGATATTGGGAGAGCCAACCAGGATTGAACCAACAGACAGGCTGTAAGACTAGCTTATTGATCGTTGCTGTACGATTTGTCCTGATTCACGTAGTTTTATAAACTTTGCATTGTTTGTTATCTGACCATCAATAGCGTTGATCCAATGAGGATCGAACCTGCCAACATGATTAGCTTGTTGATCACTGCTACAAGACTTACTTGATTTATTGGTTAATCCTTGAGACTTCTTTTATTAGCTATTGGTTGTGTTTTTGTTTTGTTTTTTTAGAGGGGGGTCTGTTTTTGTTGGTCTTTATTTTTGTTGCTGAAATTTTTCACTAAGGGATTCCATAATTTCAAATAATGGATAGGTATTCCCATACCCTCAAAAAATTCAAGGTTTCTTTCTGACTTGTAGATAATGCAGAATAACTCTTGGAAATTTCCTGAAAATGCTATGGGCTGAATGACTAACTTTAAATGTTAGTGGGTTACAAGATCAATTTCTTTGTTGCATATCATGTGTTTTTCCGAAAGTAATTGTCGACAAAGTTCATTATAAATGAAAAATTCACTTTTTCTTTTTTAGCATTCAAACGAGAATCTCAGTACGGATAATTCCTGCTTAGATTCTCTTGGCGACAATTCTCTGAATGGAATCTACCAAATTGAAGTACATGAAAACTCCAAGTCGAATCTCAACGTTAGGATGTCCCAGGATTCGGATTTTAACATTGCAGATCATGCGAATAACATTTGGTGTCTCCCTAAAAAAGACAACGACCATAATACCAGCCATGGAACAAGTTTGTACAAGTTGCTGAAATCTCTTGGTGAGGAGCCTGTCACCCCAACAAAAACTGGATTATCGGCAGCTAGCTCTGTTTTTGCCCGGTAATGATTTGGAAAAAGTTTGAGTGATTGTGTAGCTTGATTGCATGCACTGTTACATTTTAATGACATGAAGATGAGAACTTGAGCATAAGTGTAGAATAACCCTCTCTGGGATGAGAATTTCCGAAGCAAGTGATCATACTCAGATGTTCATTTTGACTTGATGCGTAATAGCATTATTTTGTGTGCCCTGCTAAACAAAACCTTGCTTGCTATCTACCACAATAGTATAGGTACTGATCATTCTCTTAAAATATTCAGAAGCTGGAACATAAAATAGCACGGGTACATATAAGTGCTGTAATGGAGATTTGAGACCCGTCAATGACTTGTCTCTAAAAGTTCTCTACCCTTAAATGCCACAATACTCGTGTTTAACAAAATATTAGCCATTGCAATGTTAATTTCATTTCAAGCATACGTCGATCTTTAACCGTGGTTCAATACTGTGCCACATGATCTTTTTCAGACGAAACTACAAGTATCAACTATTTTGCAGCATCAAATGGGGGACAAATTAATTCGCTAATAGGCCTGAAGGTATTGCTTTGTAAAAGTGCTTCTCTTAAGTTACAACATTATCTTGAAATACACTTCCATGCATGATCTTCAATCAAATTTGAACGAATTTTAATAGTTACTCAGATTAGGGGGCTGTGCTAGTTTCCAAAGTCTGTTGGTCTTGGGAATTCTGGCCTTACACGAAGTGAATGGATGTGGGACTGACATTGCTGTTATTACGACTGGTGAAGTAAGACGGATGTGTTACTTGCAGAGGAAAATAGGCTCGAAAACTAATTTTTGAAACGGTCCCTTCGAACTTTCCGATTGGTCCCAAAATGAATAATCAGGAGGTATCGTTTCGATCCCATATAAATAAAATTTCTTTCGTCATTCGACCTTATGGTGTGAAGACATTTATCACAGTATGGTGGCAAGATTTTATCATTGTCGAATTTAGATACTAGAAAAACTGTTTTGAAAAGTTCAAAGATTCTGAAATTACTTACTAATTCATACAAAGAATTATTAGCTCCTCCTTGCATTCAGAGCACAAGTCAATTTAAGTCGGTAAAACTACTCTTAATTTTCGTTGCAGTGTTTAATTTTTATCGGTGAAAATTAATGAACTTCAAAGTTCTTGATTTAAATGATTTCTTTGTCTTAGCAAATGTGAGAAATATAAATATACCATTTAAATAGCACATACTATTTTCTTGAGTTCATTTAAGGTCAGGAAGTGACTCCAAATTCTCTAGGAATCTTTACCCTTTTTATTTGTTGGTGGGCTGCTTAGCTAAATGATTGTGCATTTTGTGATAAAGACGTTTTTAAAAAAATGTATGATTTAACATAAGATCATCCACATCAAACTAGTTTACGCAACTTAATTGCATTACGATTTTGATACCAGTCATGACAGCCATCTTGAATCGACAATTATTTGCATGCATAATCTAAATGGCAATTCCTGTAATCTGCATGGTAAATAGATTCAACTAATTATGTCCTCAATATCGTATCTATAGCTGATGGGAAAATTTATCCGAAAAGTTGTCGCTGCCAGCCACTTTAAAATGGCTGTCATAGGCGATATATTGAAAATTCGTGTCTCCATATCCCAAACTTCTTGAATTTCTTTGGCTATAAGCGTTCAGAATTACGTGCTTTTGTCACAAAATGCCCCATTGGCTTGAAATATTCAGCTAAGCGGCCCACTATGATGCAAAACTGTAATTACATTTTAGCTGCAACTTATCAATTCCAGCAACTTCAACCGTTCCGGATCCCAAGCATCTTCCTCTCCTGTAGAAACAAGACCCTCCAAAAATGAATCTCCCAAGGTAAGTACAATGAGAAAACGAACGTTGATGCTATTTTTGCCCATAGTAGACAAATGGAGTCTCGTTATTCAAATCCAAAACCCCAACAGAACTGGCTGTCTTTGGATACTTGCTTTAATGCAAGGGAAGTAACTCTATTTTGACTACCGACTGTCACATACTAATGTATCACGATATTGCAATTATCGATATTGCAAATGTCTTCTGACATTTTGGGACATAGATTGGCACAAGGTCAAATTGGTAAACTGATGCGCAAATTTCCTACTTGCTTTGAAAAACTGCATTCAAGATCTTGGCTTTTACCTGGGCTCGACAAGACTGGCGCTTGTGATAAATAAATACGCAATCTAAACCAACCCAAGTAAACAGCATTCACATAAGAGTTGTCTTTTTTCCAGAAGTATTTATTAGCATCAATAATCTAACAAATCTCTGTACTCTGACCTGTTAACTATACTTTACAGCAGCAAGAATCTATTCAATGACTGAACAAATGTTAGTCGTTCGTAGGCAAATTCAAGAAATACGGGAGAGCTATTCCCAATTGGTGAAATACGTATTTTTCTTTTCTAATTGTTTCAATTGCGGTTGTTGACCAAGTTCCCTTCCGACGACCAGTTGGTAAACGAAATAGTTGCTGTATTCGAGCATAACCCCCGCCCTGTTTTTCAATTTGTTTTAGATCTTTGGTAATAGGGAATGGGTCCATATTTGTCTCTTTTTAAACCTCTTTCCCCGTGGGAGGATACGCTTTTTTGTTTGCATGTTTCTTTTTTCTTCTCTCTCTCAATCCAAATTAGTAATTCGAATGTAATCGGTCACGGTATGAAATACAGTTGGTCGATAAACAAGTAGGTCATTAGCTAGGGGGGGGGGGCTGTATTAATGTCCTTCTTCAGTGTTTCATCATTATGCAAGCACATGTAGGTCGTCCTTAAGCTCGAATTTTCACTAGTGCTAAAGTAATTCCAGCAACTCTACTGACTCTGCATAATCTTCTGCAAAATATACGTGCGACGATTTATGAACTTCGTTTATAAGAAAAGACACTATTATCCCCCCCCCCCCGTAAATAATTTGATATTAATAGATTTATTGTAATTTGTTACCCATGTTTTTTAAAATGCATATTATGCGCCAGCTTTAGGAATTACAATATATTAACAGACGTAAATTGCATTGAGCAATCTATTGCGATTCATAAAGTGGGAGTTGCTTCCCCTTATTCCTGGGATTTGTTACTATATAAGTAAAGATTACTTGAAACTTTCAACTTGCGTCAGTAATAGCAAACCTATGACACGCCTCGGGTTTTTATAAAACTCCTAGTTTTATAAATATGTAAGAAAAAGACTGCTTGTCTATAATGACTTTCAGAAAACTGAAATGCATATGACACTCCGATAACACTATTATTCAAAAGAAAAAATAATTGACACGCCAGGCTAAAAAGGTTTGCCATTACTGACTTAGGTGAAGGAAACTTTTTTTTTCTCAGCTGTGTTGTTCTAATATAAGATTTTGGTTACTAACTGGTAAAACTAATACCAAATATCTAGCATATATCTACCTCCTGCAATAGGAATATTCAAGAGTTCTTAATCTAAATTAATTGAGCTTTCACTTTTTTTTTTTTTTTTTTTTTTTTTTTTCTTTTTTTTTGTAACCCTTTCTCTCAGGGCTCTGAGGAGAATGTGAGTGCAAAATGGATTTTGGAAAAATTGCAACATTCCTGCCCAGGCTTGGACATCTACCACGTAAGTAAGCGCTTGAGCAGTAGTTAGCATAATTTCTCTATAGCAAGTTGACTAAACTTCATGATGAAAATGCTTTAGAACAAACTTCCACCTGTCTTCATAATTGCTTCAATCAAGTGGTTGTGGCAAGTTAGAAATTCAAAATATCTAAAACTTGTCTTTAACTTTTTTCAATAAATCATAATTCCTTGTTTTATCCCATATTTTTGCTTCAGTGTCATCTTATCTAGTCTAAATTCTTCGGCAAGCACAGTTCTCTAGCAATCTTTCATTGAAAGGTTCCTTCAAAATCCACAATCTGGCTCGGCAGGAAGTAAAAATGGCATTGCAAGGCCAAAATAACACCAGAATTGACTAATTCAGATATACCTTAACATGGACGGCCAAAAATGAATAAGCACTATGAGAAGGCAACAAGATACACAGCCCAAATGTTATTTAAAACTCAGATGAGAATAAGTTTGGCTTAATTAGTTCATCATGAAAATTTCTGATCTAATAAATCACACCAGTTCAAAGGTTTGAAAATGAATCTGTCGAAATTCTTGGAATGTGGGGTTGAGTTGAAAGTGATTACACTGCAAGGGATTTCATAAAATTTTGACTTGATTCCAATCTGGTGGCATTTGAATTGAAATAAATCTGGTCATAAGCTTTTAGCATACGACAGATCATTTTGTGCCTTTTATCCTTAACAAAAATTTCAAGAGTTGAATATGGTAACTACATAGGAAGGCACAAAGCTGCTGGTGGATGCATAGTTGGGTTTAGAAATTTAACTAGTTAACTATAGAAGGTTGCAAGATAAAAGCCCATCTCTATTGCAAGTAATCCATTGCAGAGTAAAAGTCTTGACTCACAAAATTGAGTTGCTATCAATTACAATGAAAAAAAACTTTGAGATAGCAGTGGAATTGCAATGACCAAAATTTCCATCCGCAGTTAATATCAATTGGCCAAATCACTCTTGCCTTTGTCCAATATTTACTCTACACGCTTGCACTTGCAAACAAATGAACACCAGTTGCCAGTCTTTTAGCCGAAAACCTGCGAATTCAATTTTCAGTTCCAGGGGATTGTCCTACACAGGCAGTACCTTCCCATTGCACTAAAAGGGGTATGGTCAAGTTCATTGCCTGATGCGCCCCAAAAAAGTGCCTAGGGAACAAGACAATTTCTGGAACCGCTCATGTTTGCATGGGAGGTCTACACTTCCAACTTGTCATATTCTGCCCTCAGATGCAGGCAGATGGATGGAGAACCTAAAACTGTCTATGTGCTTCTTATAACTATGCTTTTTGTCAAAACATGTGAAATCTCATGAATAGTTAACTTCTTGTTTCAGGATCCCAATGAAGTCTGTACTGTTTCAAAGCTTCAAGAAGTATTTGAAGACTTGAAAAACCTTATTTCTTCAAAGAAGGATTCGGTGAGTGACAATTAGCTTAAATATTTATCTCAATAGACAATACCATTTTATCTTCCTGAATTAATATCTGAATCTTTTTATGCTAACAAATTCTTTCTACACATGTCTATATTCTAATCGAGTATTTAAAAACCATAATACTTCAGAATGGGTGTCACAGCAATCTAATACAGCAATTACTAATGCATACTAAAATTCTGGCACACATCTAAAGTTCTATAGAGTATAGCACCTAAAACTTACATTAGTATTTAACTAATGCAAAAGTTTGAGATAGAAATTTATTTATGCTGGTGATATAACCTATCTTCCAGAACTTTCATACACCTGGCCCGTGGTATCTTTAATTTTGACCACTTGAGCAAAAATGGTGGCTCTTTAGAAATCATACATTTGTCTTTTTATTACTTGATAAACACTTCAAGTTTACGTCTTTTTGCTAGATATATAAAGGATCTGGAACACAAATGATTTTTTTTCTTTTTTAACATGAAATAGAGCTTTTTAACCAGTTTTAATGCTACTTTATTAAACTACTTCCGCATTTATTTTGAAACTGGTAAATGATTCAACTAATCTCTACATTTTTCTCTAAATTTTTTTTATATAAAGATAATTTTAAGTTTCAAACCTTTGAAGCATTAGAATAAATTTCATCCTACATGGCTGGCAGCTTAAAATGGAAGAAAAAAAAGAAATGTGCCTCGGTTAATCTGTAGTATTACTGACAAAAACTGCAATGAAAAAGATCCATAGTTTGAACATGTACAAAATCTAATCTAGAAAAAAAAAATAACTGCTCAAGATTTGGACACTGTTGGTTCAAAAAGTGCTATTTTGAAAACCACTTTTTTCCAAAGGTGCCTAGTGGTTTACTCAGCTAAATTTTCAAAATTGTAGCTACAATAATGTGACCAAGATCATCTGGAGACACATGTAGATATGAACACTCAGAGAGCAGAATCTACAGCCCATTAGGCTAGTTGGGCGGTCATATGTTGGGCTCTGGTGATTCAAAAAGCCTGGAATCCTCAGGAACACTTGACCAATAGTAACTTCTAAAACCCAACAGGAAATTCTAAATATTCACTAAACTACTAAATTTCTGTTCTGCCCTTGGTAATTATTATAAGATCATAACTCCACTTGTAATATAAGGGTTTTTGACAGCAAACCAATGTAATAAAATATTTCATTCTCACTCAGGCCAGTAATTGAAATTTCAATCATTGGACCACCAAAGTACATCTTGGTTCTTGATTTTTGGAGAGAGAATGACAGGTTGATCACTGAATAAGTCTAACAAGGGACCAATTTTGCTTGAGGTGTCATTGCCCCTTGCTGATGACACTGGCTAACTGGCTGCTCTTCCATATATGCTCTTAGTTGTCTACATAGATCCTGTGATCTGATTACATGCTTTGCCTTCATTGGACCATATCTAACATTAATGCGTAACATTGACATGAACTCCTGAGATCAAGACGTGCTGTTATATGTATTACATTAAGGACTGACTTGCCACCCAACCAGGCTTAGTTAACCTGCCAGTTGGCTTCTCCTTGAAAACTTGAGCAAATTGATTGTATTTGTAGAACTGGCATGATGAATGTATCAAGATTTTATTAAATTTTACTTTTACATGTAATGTATATATATATATCTAAGGATTAAAATCGCTTGAACCTTCTAAAATTGTTTTTATCCTTGCAGGATAAGAACATGATCTGTCTATTTAGAGAAAACAGATCTGCAATGAGGCTGATAAGAAAGCAAGCAAAGGAATTGGAAGACAGATACAACCTTCTCCAGTGGAAATCTGTTTATACTAATAGAAGAGTCTCTGAGGTATTTTATACTTTGAATTCTTTCACTTGGTTTTGACAAAAGTATAACTCTGGTAATTTTAGGCCCATTTTTTTCTCCTTCCTTCTCCCCCCCCCCCTAGCAGTTTAATTATGTAGAAATTATTTTCATTGCCCTCAGATTCCTAAACAATCTTTGTGCTTGTAATGTCTCTACCACACCTAATAAATTGTGGCGTTCAAGTCCCCAAATCTGATAGGACTACAGCATACTGCTATATTTGATTTCAACTATAAGTAAATGTCTAATGGCAGCTATTAGATGGCTAAAAATGTCAAGTGTTTTGTTTGGGTTTTTTTCGTTTTTTTTTTTTTGTTGTTTTTTGTACCAAAGTGTATCTTATGTGGTTCTAGGACTTGTTCCCATCTTAAATATTTTATGTATTTGTGATCATAAAAAGCATCAAACGACTGAGAATAAAGTGCTCATTGAAGCAATTACTTCGATATTCCAGTGTCTGTGTTTATCTACACATTCACTATCCTAAATTTAGCTTATCAATTATGCTAGAAGTCACTTTTTTTTTTTTTTTTTCTAAATTCAGTTGACCAACAGACACCAAGAAGCATTGGAATTGGAAGATCTCCTAAATGTTAGACTGGCTAATATCCAGGAGGGTAAGTTATCAAGAATATTTTGTGCTTAGATTAGAACATGACAAATTCACTTGCTCCATACAATAAGTCAAAGTTTAAATGCCTTTTGGGAGTTACACTGCCATACTCTATTTCCTTCCTCCTTTGGAATATTTTAGTTGAATTCAAAGTCTATAAACTCCAAATGATAGGCACCTTTCAAACCGGACATTAGGTTTTGGAGGTGCGGCAGCAAGGAACCATCTCAAGTTCGATGACATCTATTATTCCATCAACACCTGGAGCTTCTCTGCAGACCATACTGTTAACGGCTTTATCAGGCTCAACTTGTGTTGGTTCAATGTTCTTTCAGTGTGGGCTGGCTTAGTGCCTCCTCAGAAACCTTGTTCTCTATTGTATAGTCCCTAGATCTGTCCATCTTTCCACTTGTCTTGCTGTCAGTGATGATTCCACCATTTTTGGAATTGTTCTATTTTATTGCTTTGGAGGGCCTGTTGCTTGTCTTATCCACTTGTAAATGGCTCCCTAAGCCAGTGGCTGCTTGAATTCTAGATGACTGTTCAAGCCAGTATCTGTTGGCACACCTCTATGCAGTTTTCTGAGTTTTGTTCTTGGCCTCCCTTACAGCTTTAAGGTACCTTGATGACTATTGGATGAAAGCAATACATTTTGCCTTCATGATGGGTTCCATTTTTGCTATTTGCCTTGAACCAGTCAGCATTCATGTCTATTACATCATTCAACCTTATTGTCCATGATGGCTGTCTTGCAAGTGTCTTCAATTTGGTCATGATTGTCTGACAACCCAGTGTACATGGTTCTGATGTTTTAGCTAGGTATTCAGAGCTGGTATCTTCATGATTGGTTTCTTTTGCATGTTGCAGTGGTGACATTCGCTTTTCATACTTCCGAGCCCAAATCACTCATTGAGGCAGGTTAGCACCTCACTGGCAGGCGACTGCCCGGCTGATCAAGATGGGCTTATAATCTGAAAACTTTTGCTCCCCCACCCTATCATATCTTCACCAAAGTGGTAGTGGCTCTGGAGTGGCCTCTCTTGGGCACAGTGACTGGAGATTCTGGGGTGCCTGTGTACTAGAACCTCTCAGCCTTACTGGTAAGATCCAAAAGAATGCCAAGCATGACATTTGCTGGATAAGTGTCGGCTTTGGCACTTTATTGTCTGTGGGGGCTACCCTCCAGCATTTTCTCCCAAAGCTTTTACCCACTATAAGTGTGACTATTTAACCATAGCTGGTATCTCTGTAATATCTCAATGTTTGTCTTAAAGAGAAAACTAACTTTATCTAGCCCTTTCAGAGTGTCTTAACAAAATGATTTTTTTTCTCTTTACTATCATCTTAATTAGCTGAAAACCCACCCCCTTTGGTGGGATTTTCAGCAGGATGTTTACCTTTTACTATTAAACAGCCAAATATTCAGTTTAACTAACCTAATGGACACACAGTTCAGTTTAGCATTATACTTACATTATTTAATGAATTTACACTAAAAAAAACTTTAATAGCATTGGAATTTTCAAAGACTTATATGCTGAAAACAAGCTCCAGATCAGAATGTGACTTTAGCTCTAGATGTCTTTTAGTAATGCAATGATAGACACAGACATTTGGTAAATTACAATTGGAAGAATTGATCCAGCTCTTGCTATCTTAGCCTCTCCTGAAAGCTTTAACCTCTGCTTTTTCTTAGAACTACCTGATGGTGTTTGGTTGCCTCCAAGCAGATCCTTGTCTGGCATGCTGGAAGCAGTCTTGGAAGGTGAATCTCTGTTGCTTGCCAACAAGTAAGTTTCTTCATTAAACACTGTGCCTGACACAAACCAACTGAACTTCTTGAACAACTCTTGTCTGGTTGTAGCTATTGTGAAGACTATAGTAATGTAAAATGTATGGATACCTTAAAACTGACTAGACCTGTACTATTTGTTAGTATAGGTATGATGGTTCTTATATTGTATGAAGGATAGTAAGAATTGTTGTTGGTTCTATGTAGTGACTAGATGTTGTTCCTGAGGATGAAGGAGCACATGTAGCCACATACTGACGTCACTATAAGTGTTGAACGAAGGCAGTCGATAATCACCAGAAGTATGAGTGGATGCAGTGAATAAACGATTTATAATAGTTATAAAGATCCCTACAAATGTTTAGACAAACAAATAGATGTACGTTTAATGAGACCTTTATAACAACACATACAAGGCTGAAAAGAAAATTGATGTAAACATCATGATAGAGGCCTGTTCAGATTAGATTACTACATAGCATTTTTATAGAGGAGAGTTGATTATCGGGTATTCCTATATATTAAAATGTAAGATCATAGAATGATTAGTTAGGGAAACATGTGACATAACAGTTCTAAAGTTGTTTGGTTTATCAAACTGAACCTGATTAGTAGTGCCTATAATGGGTGGTAGGTTTGACCAGGCTTAATTATTAAAAGGCAGTTGGTTTGGTTCTAGGTACAAGGGGGTGAAGTGATGAGTGAATAAAATGCAATGTTTCAATGAGTTGCCAGAAAGGGACGAAAATAAAATGCTAAATAATTGCAGTGTTTGCATTGAGAAGCCTTGAAATTCTTACGGATTCTAATAGCCAGGAAGATTAGTTACTAAAGACCAGTATGTACGCAAACAAACTTTGCCGGTTAGGAAGTTAGTTGGTTACTTCCTTTCCTCTACACTAAGTAGGGGTGAATGAATGCAGAGCTTTTATAGACAGTAGAAAAAGGATGTGACGTTTTGCATATGTGGCTAGATTCAAGACTTTGTGGAGAAAGCTTGAATGTTTTTGATTTTAACTCAAAATAATGGAGCCGCTGTATTCAATTTAACGTCTCATTTTTAATGGGCTCCAGTGAGCTTAGTTTTTTTTCCAACAACTTACTCAGCTCAAGAGACATCTGCTTATCAGTCTCTGTTGACCATCTTGCACAAAATTTTTTCTGGGTTATCCATAATTAAACCAGTTTTTTTTTGTTTTTTTTTTTTTTTTTTTTTTTTTTACTTATTCATGCAGTGATGGCAACTGTATATCTGGTTTACAGAACGAGTGTTGCATCCAGTTGATTGTGATTACTTCAAAATTCTAGCATTCTTACAAACCGGGTACTCTCATAATTTTGCATGCCCTAGATGTACACCTACCCCGGTTTTTAGAACTCCTCGCTTGGACCGGTATGCCCAATGCTTCGGTAAATGTGAATTTCATTCCTCTTCTTTAAGGTACAAGAGAGTGATAACTGGTCTGCAGCAAGAACTGAAACTGAATCAGGTAGAAGACACAGAGAATGGGAACAAGTTTGACAGAAGTGCCCTGTGTCTGCAATGCCCAAACCATGACCTTGATCACATGTCAGATTACCTTGTAAAAGAAAAGGAAGAACTCCATCTTCTAAAGGAAGAACTTTCGGTAACTCGTCTCTTACTTAATGTCTCTGACTTTAATGTCCTTACAATGTTAATTGTTGAATGAGTTATACTTGATCAGCTAAAGTTGTCTCACACACACACACACACACACACACAAGGTTGATGCAATTTAGTTTTATAATCTCATTAATCAAAGTATTTTCTTTTAGCTTTCTACAATCTTATGGTATTTTCAGGTAAAGTCCATCTTCCATTGTAAGAGATGGATTCTCTTGATTTGGTTGGATTCTTCAAGGAAATTTTCTGTGTATTTTATTTTTCTTTCTCTTACTTACTGGACAACTTTCTAATACTATTTAGTCATGGCACTGGATTGACTTTGTATAATTGTCTATACACTGTAAAATGCGTTAATATTTCTTTCTCTCTAGACTCTCTACAATGAGATGAAAAAAATTAACTCTGAGCGTAACCACTTGCTAATGGCAAATAAAACTTTGCATAATGAATTACAGCAGTCTCACAACAAAATTGCTCACTTCGAACGAGATATTTGCGCCCACATTTGTCAACACAAAGAAAAATTGAAACCCCAGAACTCAAGGTAATTTTTTTTAATTTTTTTTTTTTTTATATTTTTACTTGTTTAAATATAACTTGGGTAGCAGCAGCGTAAAAAAAGCCTATTCTTACCTCCCTCCCCTTAATTTGTAATGATGAATGCTCTCTCATTCCAAATATTCAGTTCTAAATTCAAGAAAACATTTGCTCAGTGTTGAATTGAAGGACTTTGCTTCATAAAATATTGATCCTTACTTTAGGTTTCTGCATTTTCTAAATTCTATGAAATTCCTATGGTAAAATTACTTTTACATCTAAATCTCCTTCAAAACTTGTTCTAATTCAATTTGTTGTCGAAACTTCACTGCCTCCTCTTCCACCATGAACTACTTATTTTTGTACCTTTCTAGGGACTGTAACAACCCTAGACACGCTTTGGATATCCAAGAATTGAGAAATCAGGTGAGTAAAGGTTTGACATTAGAATGTCTTTTGTTTATCTACTAGAGTTGATTGCCTGTTTCTAAAGAAAGGCTAAAAGTAAAGTAACTTTGATTATACCATATATTTAGTCAAAAACTTGCATGAAAGGAGTGCCAAAAAATTCACCAACATTTTTAGAATTTCTATGATACTAAATCAAATTTCTCAAGTGCAGATCATGTTTTCCACAATTTTCCCTTTGGGGAAATGTACCACATTTTCAAGAATTCTGAAGATTGTATTTTATTCTGTATTACATGCATTGATTTACCAATAACAATTTTCTCTTTTCAATTTTCAATTGTTGAACAGCTGGAAGGACAAAGTTACAAAATTGAGCAACAGAATAGAAATGCGGATTTTCTCCGAGCACTGATTAATGCCATTCGTGAGGTAACTATTCAAATTCTATAACCTGCTTGACTTGTTTTTTGTTTAGTGGGGACGGGTATCTCTTTAGAAGCATGCATTAACCATAACACCACTAACTTGAATAAGTCTCAAATCTTCATTTGAGGCAGCTTTCTAAACCAGTGTTATGCAGAAAAGATTAAGATTCTATAAAAGTGGAATACATGACTTTTTGTTCAAATGGCTAATAGATTTTCAAACTTCATTTTCATCATTTTTGTTTAATAACTGGTTAATTTTGTTTCCCCCTCTGAGCTTACACTTTTATATAAATAACATAAGCTTAGCTTATCAATACTTTGAAAGGGAGACAAAAAAATCTTAGAACTTCCAGTAGATTGCAGAATGCTGATAATTACTTTTGATTTATATTGCATGTACGTTTTTGAACAGGTGTCGTTAGCTGTACATATATTTTTGCACTGGGGTTCTTTGAAGTATGGAAGTTATTTCAAAGATTCTCTGTCTAAAAAGGTTGAAAGCCTGGTCTAAGGAAAATGTTGTATTTTGACATTGTATATAGCAAATACCAAATGTGCATTTACCCTTAGGTGAGAATGGTGTTCAGTACTATCACACCTTTTCACTATTGTAAATAACTGCCATTGCAAATACATACAGGCTGATCCACAGCTCAGATCTGACATTGCTATCTTCCAGAACCTCTCTTCTAGGCAAGAGGGTTCTCATACCAGGATAATTTCTAGCACATCAGCTACAAAATTCAATGAACCAGTCATGCGAGATTTGCAATCTGTTTCATGACACAAATTGTTTCAGCTGCTCAAAGCTAATTTTGATGTAGCACTTATTCTAGACTTTGGGATTTATGAAATGCAAAATCTAAAATCTTTTTTGGCTGTAAGGTGAATTTTTGTGAAAAGGTTGATTTAAATACCAGTAAACTTCCCCTTGATAAATTAAATGTATATTCCAAGTAGGGACTGGATCCCTCTATGAATTTTCCAGGCCATTATACTATGTAGTAGTCTGTATAAATTTCAGGATTGCTAGGGTGTGAATAAATGTTGGTTTTACACTGGCTCTGAAACACACATTTGAATTTAACTTTTTTACTTTTACAGTTTTTACTTAAATTTGCTTTAAATTTGTTGAATCGATGCTCCCCATTTTGCATAGACATCAACTTGGGATCCATCTAATATTCATAAGGTTAATTTTAAAATTGACCGTCTATATCAAAACCTTAATCATCTTCAAATTATTGATTTAAATTGTTTATTCTGAGATAAAATTGTCTTCAGCCTTGTTGCTTGATTTGTAGCTAATGGTGGGTTTTGATGGGTGCTTGTTTGGGGGCTTTAATGATTTATGCAAAGAGGCTCAAAAGCTTAGAAGAAAGATACAAATTTTGCTCACTTATAATGGAAAATCGGCAGTAGGGTGCAGTCATGTGACAACCAATGCCCCTAACCCCGCTAAACATTCAGCTAGAGCCTAGTTGGGGAGAGTAGGTCAATAAAATGTCTCCCTTCACCCGAATTCACGGTCATACTCTCGCCATTGAGTTGCTACCCACAGGAATCTAATGAACCGGATTTTCAGTCATAAGTGATGACCGTCTTTATACGGAACTAACTGAAATATCTTACACTTTTGTGTGCACTCAAAACACGCACATACCCTACAATTTTTCAGGGTATATGTTGATATGTCAACTCTATGATCAATGTACAGAACTCAAAAACCAGACCTTGAACTAGAATTTTCACATAATCAACTACAATTTCAAAGAATTGTTTACCAGAATCACTGACTCCTCACGGAAGTGCTTATTTTCATAACCGTTTTCTTTCTCTACTATTTTTGTTTTTACTTTTTAGTTAAACAAAAGATCAGTTTGCATTTTTTTTTTAATTTTTTTTTTTTTTTATTCGTATTGCTTTGTGTCAAACTACATACGGGTATTCAAAATAATCCCAACATTTTGAAAATATCAAATCTTCAACAATGCCATAAGTAAAATTGGTTTTCTTCCCCCTCCCCCACCTCACAATAGGATTTGCCATAACTGTTTGTTTACTTTATCCTGCTTTCCCTTATTTGCTTGCAGCCATGCCATTATAGTTCTAGCACCTCTCAATACATTCAAGCTTAAATGTAGAAGTCTCATGTGAACGTGTCTTATAATGCTTTTCTTGCATTGTAACTTTTAAGATTGTGGTTTGTTTTTTTTTGTTTTTTTGTTTTTTGTCTTTTTTTTTTGTTTTTTTAATATTCTTGCATGTTTGGGATTTTTCCTCCCTCCCCCTGCCTTCATTTAAATTTCTAATGCTAAACATTTTTTCCTCCTTTTCAGGTTCTACATCATCAGGAGCATCAAATACAGAATATTCCTGGTGTAAGCAAACTGTTAAAAATGATAGAGGGAGAAATTAATCCTTCCTCGGTTGTGTTGGAAGCAGCTGCCACTTCTCCATGGTTTTGAACAGTATTTGCTTTCAGGAATCTATATACACATGCATTCCTATTGTCTTTCAGTTGTTAGAGTTGTCGTCTAAATTTAACAAGAATTAGTTGCTGCAAACAAATTAAAACTGTATAATTTATCGAACACTTTGTAAAATAGCCCAACTTGTTTTCTTTGTACATCCCCCCCCCCCCCACAAATAACCTGTAAATAGACGGTAAACTATTTAATTTCTTCTTAAAGATTGGTTTGAGATTAACAATTTTCATTGAGCTTCTCTTGACAAGGTTTGTGCGCAAGTAAGATGATCATGCTGAACATATGTTCAACTCCTGTGCAGACAAAAGCTCATATAAATGGTTGAATAACTTGATCTGTCAGTGGAATTGTTTTTTTTGTTGTTTTTTTTTCAAAAGCTAGCTTCAAACTGATCTTTCTCTGAAAGGAATTGAATAGTTCCAAGTAGTTATTGACTCTTGTCAAACTGAAGTAATCTTGTAAAATTGATTGTTATAGCAAATTTAAGATGAGATGGAAAACCCTTTCATTGGAAAGAGGGTCTGATCAAAGACACTGATCGAACATTTTTGTTTTACCATAAAACGACTTGGTAAAATCTGTTTATTTTCGGTCCTTGGAGCTGAAAATGCAACATTCCACTCTTTTAAAAACTTATTTATATGAACAAAAAAGTTATTCCCCATACCCCTCTGAGAGTTATCTACCCTCCCAAACTCTACCTGTTGTGCCTGCTTCCCCTAAATTCATTTACAATAAGCTCTTCACTTTTTATCATTTGCGGTGGATCACATTAGAATTATCATTTGATCAAAGCCGAAATATTAGTTCAAATCCTTCCTTCCAAAATTAGCAAACAATTAAAATTTGCAATCACCTAGATTTGTTAGGATATAAAACCTAGCCTTTCATACACAAAAGGTTTTGGAATTATTTTGTTTCGTTTTTTTTTTTTTTTTTTTTTTTTTTTTTTTTTATATTGTAGATTATTATAAGAGGTTTATTGCTACAAGTTAAAGAAAAAGGTAAGGACTCTTGAAAGTTATTCCTTTCCTATGCCTGTTCTTTGAAAGTCGGCCTCTCCTCCTGGCAAATTTTTAGTAGCATCAGAAAGCAGCAAAACTTGTTTAATACCAATGTACAGGATGTTGTTTTTTTTTTTTGGGGGGGGGGTCCTGTTTTCCTAATACAAGAAGTTTTCTCAAATGCATGAGAATTTTTTCGTATCAAAGTATCCAAGAGAATATTTAATGGCCAGAATTTAACGAACTTCCTTCCCTCTTGGCTAAAAACTTGACATTCCACTGGCCAGATAGTTCTTGGAAGAAAATGGCTGCTTGAAAGGAAAACATCAAAACTAGTTTGAAATATCAGGTCTAAATTTAAACAAAAACTTTGCATGATTCTCATGTTTTATGTTTAAGGACTTCCAGGATATTCCTGTGACTTTTTTGTATTGGACGACGTTCTCCCAAACCAAGGGGAATAACTCTAACCAAAAAACGTATTCAGTATCATATTTTAGATACTTCGTGCTTTTAGTATTTTTGCATATACTGATAGCATTGGCATATCAAAAACATGAACTGCTATTTATTTCTCATTGGTATCTATATGGTACATAAATCAAGACTGTTAGGTTTATCCATTATTCAAGGCAACCCAGTATGAAAGTGTTAAATAATAGTAGATAAACCTAAGTTTGTCTTCATCTTTAGACATAAATTTCTAGAGGATTCTGCTATTCTTTGGCAAATAGCAATCATTATGAATGGAAAAATTAGTCTTGTTTGAATAATATATTTCAAATATATTACTTTCCAAAAATCGTGTTGGCATTGTTTTTGTTATGGTTTGTAGGTCTTCCTTTTGAATATTCCAAGGGTCAATCTAATTACCCCAGCAGCAGCTTGTGTTTAGGAGTATTCATCCTTTTTATAGTGTTTTGAATCCATCTTTCACAAGAATCCATGCCACACATTCTCTAGTTTGAGCTCTTCATGTTCTTTCATGGACTAAGTTTGTACATCTAATAGTTGAGGTTGAACACCTTCATTCTTGACATCTTTCTCTGATCTGAATGTGTTTCAATTCTTTGTTTCTGAAAAGCTGATATTCTAAATGTCAGATAATTTTCATGATTACTTTGTTCAATGATTCTGAATGTTGGTATCACTTGCAGTTACATCAACAGATTTGAGATACGATTTGATGTACCAGCCAGAATAAGGTTTGTTCTTTGTTAAATCTGACAACCCTTCCCCCCCCCCCGATCCTTCTCTAGCTCCTTGTTCATAGTTTGTGAAAGTTCTCCATTATATAAGATTGGATTTAGAACAGAAATTACTAAAAGCTGACTCCAAGATATCGGTCATATGCGCAAGAGATAACGATAAAATAACACAGCCCTTAGGAAAACAAATTACTCTTATCTCATTCAAAAGAAAATACATGTAAGAATGTTTGTGTTAGTTATTCTGTAGTATGCATATCAAAATACTGCGTTTTCATGTAGGTCTTTGTACAGGAGGTATGTGTTGGTGCATAAAAATGTCCATGGTGTATATACTTACAAAGTGGATTTTCTGCCCTCCAGAACATGTTTTGTAGGGCCCTAAAGCTTTCAGTCAACACACTCTATCTTGTCAATAGGAAGAGG
Organism: Thysanoteuthis rhombus; assembly: GCA_963457665.1. Taxonomy (NCBI): domain Eukaryota; kingdom Metazoa; phylum Mollusca; class Cephalopoda; order Oegopsida; family Thysanoteuthidae; genus Thysanoteuthis; species Thysanoteuthis major. The sequence continues at coordinate 76,024,785 of OY735198.1, forward strand.
CAGAAATTCAAACCTGATTGGCTGTGCCATTTTCAGCCACTGAATTGAGCATTCTACCTATTTTGATTCAATCCTGATGATCCAAGGTGATCTAAAAATTAGATTTTATTCTAATTTACCCTTTATCTATTTATGATTTGAACCACCAAGTTTTTCAGATGATTGAGCTCCTTGTTTGCTAACGTTTCAGCCAGTCCATTCTGGAATTTCTTAGTTTAACCTGGACTTGCTCACTATGAATGGACAAGATCTTTTATCAAAGTCTTTCCTTTTAGAAAAATTTTTCACTTTACATATCACTATTCAATAGAATGAAAATGATGGCTTTGTCTTCATAAGCTGCACCCAATCCTCTTAATTCTTAGCATATTTGCATTCTGATAATAGGGTGAGGTGTTAATAGAATCTTAGTAACCTTAAATTTTGTCTAACATTAGATCCTTAAGTGCCAACTTGTTCCTTGCTTGCAAAGATCAGGGGAAAGATGGTCTGTCTTCTACAGGCTCAAAAGTGGTTCAGGAGTGCAGATCTTTCCATACTTAGGCCAAGAGAAGCGCTGGTTTTATAGTATCTGGAAGGCTTTCGGCTTCTAACTTATGGCTGGCTTCTTTGCTGCAGCGATGCAAGCCTTTTCCATCATTTCTCTCGTGTCATATCTAATGATAGATGTGTTAATTTTGGACTTTATCCACAAGATTCTTTCAGTTGATGAAATACTAAAATGGCTGCACATCCCAATTAATAGTGCCCATCCTATCACCCAAGCAGTCTTGAATGGATCAAGGATAGTATTCCAATCATCCACTAAAACAACCTACTTTTGTTTCTGAAAGGATGGATGCACCAAAAAATGCTGCATTTCTCCCTCTGGATGCATACCTCCACACACACACACACACACACACACACACACCCACAATATGACATTTGACATCCAGCGTGCATAGTCTGCTGATCTGACCTGTATATTCAAAGTACTGTTTCCTTTTACTTGTAGCTGCCTAGAAACTTGAATTCATCTTGACCTTATCCAGGCTTCAACTGTGACTGCAGTTTAAAACTCAAGCAGTTCACCCCAATAGTCTCCCCAGGTTGGACCCAGTAAGGCCAGGAGTGCTACATTTTGGACCTTCCTCTTGCTTTTTCCCTACCACATGTCATTCTCCATACATCTACTTGGAAAAGATTGCTACTAAAACCTCCAGTGAACAAGATGTTGGAAGTGACATGGTCTTTGGAGAACCCCCTTTCTGATGCTGAAGTCTGCAGAAAGGGATCACGAGTCTCTACAGTCCTCAAACATGTACTTGCAATGTTCATAGCTGCATCTGAGCATGGAGCCCAAGAAGTTGGAAATGGTGCTGAAGGCCTTCTTGCTGGACATTGGGTTAGACCGCCATTCCCCATGCCATATAATGCCAATGTGTCTGGGGACAGAAAATTAACTCTAGATCTAATACTGTCATATGTTTGAAGATCTCAACAATACACTATGACAAAAGAAATGGGCTAGGGTGATTCATCTATAAGTGGGTGCTACTTCAATACGCACTGTTTATCGTAAGTTGCTTGGAGCCTAAAATCTTTACCCTGAATTAAGAGTATGAGAACACACTAAGTTACTTTTCTATTTACCTACAATATAAATTAGACCATCCATCTATATCGAACACGTCTCTTCAAATTCCATTTTGATCTGAATACCAGAGTTATCTACCTTAGAAACTCAAAGTAAATATTATGTATGATTTTAATTTAATACTTTCAGTCAGTCCTCGGAAAATGTGTGAATACAGAATGGTGTCTATTAATAGACTCCTGTTGTCAGTTATTGGTGTAATTTGGCAGGGTGTTGATCACTTTTCTTTTTTGAGGAAATGTTTACTGTCTATAGTAAAGAAGTTTTCCAGACTATTGAACTCCTTGGTTGTGTTGTTAACACTACAATTTAGCCGATTCCCTCAACAGCCTTCTTCAGGTGTAATATCCAAATGTTCCAATATTAACCATGCTGCAATGTAGGATTTGTGTAATGTCAATTTCTTCTTTCCTTATTAGGCTTGGATGTCCATACCTTGTCCCTGTTGAGTAGTAGAAGCCACATTGGGTTGAACTCTGCACTTGTCTCACTTAGGTTCAGTTGATATGGGCTGCCTCTTTGATTTGATTCCCCCCCCCCCACCTAGCTTCAACAGCATTCCTAGTCTATCATATGAACTTTCCCTAAAGAGGGAAGTGTTTGCCTTTTTCTCTCCAAATATAGTCCGCCATCCGATCTTTCTATCTTGCCTTTGATTGCACCATTTTATATTATAGTCGAACTGAGAATCCAACCGGTTTCTAGACTAAAGACTTTTACGCATTTACAAGGAATAGCGTGAATACAGATACTGGTTAGATTTTTTTTTTTTTTTTTTTTTCCTCCCCCCCTTGTGCGTGGATTTGCCTCTTGAAATTTACTCACTGAAGTATTAGAACTGCTAAAAGCAACTCGAATGTTATGGCTCTCACAGGCCTTTTTGTCTTCTCTGCCATAAAAATTTAAAATAAGGGATGGTGAGGATGAAAGGAGTTTGTAGACACAACCCCACCTAGGCAAGCAGATGGGGTAGATAACCATTACTTATAAGAGTCCTGGATAATTGGGGGGGGGGGGAGATGCTTTATCCAAAACCTGTCTTAATTTCCATCTTAATTCCTTCGCTTGAACCCTGGGTAGATTCATTGCTACTCTTTCTAGTGGGGTAATAAGGAATCTGCTGGATGGAGACCAAACCTGCCATAGTTTTCACTTTTCAGCAGTAACAAGGTACGGAAATACAAGCCTAACAAAGAGGGAAAAAATGGACATTACCCTATTCCTACATTATAGTGTGGCTACCATTGGAATAGTCTATTTACTACCTAAAGATGATGAAAATCTGTCAAAACAATGTTAACAGAGTTCAATTATCCAAAAAACTCTCCAAAGGAGTGTTTATCAAGAATCTCTCTAAGCAATGTATAGTTAGTTAGCTGTGGTTGGAGATTTTTATCAGATCGGTGTCAAATTTCATGTGTATATGGGTTTTTGCTGACTGATGCGAATCCACTAAAAGGAGTTTTACGTATGTATTAGTTTGAAGAAATATTTGGGAAAGCCAAAATTATGAAATCATGTCAGTTGGAAGGATTTTTGTCTGATTTGGTGTGAACTAACTACAACAGGCTCAATCATTCTAACAGTTGGAGGTCAGTAAGGTACCTGATTGGAGCTAATCTCATTACTTGGCAACCTACATTGTATGTTTCAGTTGTGAGGGATATATTAAAGAAAAAAAACTGGTCTCTGATTAACATTATTTCAGAGATATCCTATTCAATGCATGGCATCTTTTTCTTACAGTATACATTCACTAGGAGGCTGGAGTTAGTTCTATGAGGATGTTGAAGTAGGGTATTGTTAATTTGTCCCTTGTGAGAAGTCTATATTCGTTTCTGCTTAAATGATGTTTTCCTATAAAGTTGTTGGGTCTTCAGTTTTTTGTTAAGGGCTCATCTATGTATTGGAAATGGCATTTTCAGATGTTTGAAGGGGCTGGAATCCAGGAGCACCAGAAAGAGACCTGCGGATAATCTGAACTTCTGTTTGTAGTAAAATGTGGAAGTATCGATTTTGTGCAATGTGCACGTTAATTAGTTTGCCTATTGAGTTGGATCTTTTTTAAGGTGTCTTCTAAGGAGTTAAACATTATCTGACAGGTATATGGTGTAAAAGGACTTCATGTCTAAGCTTGCCATTAAAGTTGACTTTTCAACTTGTTAATGAGATTACCTGAGTTTTGATGTATGAGGGTTTGTCAAGCTTGAGGTGGGTGATAACTGACCAGTGGAACTACAAGGATTCATTCCCCCCAGTCAGTCGTGATACTTTTTCCAAAGTCTATATCTATATATGGTAATTGAAGGTGAGGATGTTGGTCCAAATAAATTACTGAGTTATAAGATCAGTCTTTTGAACTGATTCAAATTATTATAGACATTGTAGGTATTGATTCTTTGTTGCCAACAAATGCTGCTGTTTCCAAGAATGCCACCTCTACTGTTCAAGAGGAATAACTTGGTTACCTTACAGACTTTCCTTCTCTTAGAATGCATGAGAATTTGTTGATTTAGTACCAGGAAAGTATTGCCCACAGACTTAAACTAAGTTGCTATTTGGTTTTCTGCCTTCTGGTCAGGCTAGTTTGTTTTTCGTAATTTCTAAGTTTGGATCCTTGAAAAGCAGAGCTGTTTTCATGGTTCTATTTATTTAAACCTTTAGCATCAAAATTTTCCAACTGAATATTTGAATATTTGCTGGCAGTTTACCACCAAGAGTATATAGATTTGGTGTTATCTTGTAGAAGTTTTCTGATCAATTTTGTTTATTTTGGGCTCTTTTTTTAACGCATCTATGGATCTTTTTGCCCATTCATTTATTTTGTTAGTGATAGAGCAGTTTTTTTGTTTTTGTTTTTGTTTTTGTTTTTTTTGTGTGTGTGTGTGTCCCAAGGATATTAGAATTTCTGGCCAATTTAACTCTGTCAACTAAAACTAAATATTTCCCTTTATAGGACCAGCATAGTCCATTAAATTCTTGATCATTGGCCATCAGTTTCTGGCCAAGGTTGTATTTCTGCTCAATGTCATGTTTTTGCAGCTAAATCGGACTTCTGGCAATATTCTGTCATCACAGCCCAACAAAAGTGTGAGAAGTAACTTATTGATTGATCATATTTTTCAATTTATTGGTACTATGACATTTGACCTTTTCATTCATACCAACCTTCTTTTGTTCGTATATACATCCCACCAACTGCCCCTGTCCACCTTGTCCTAACAAGCTTCCTGTATGCCTCAAAGGCTCCTGCCATAGAGTTCCTTCCTTCAATCTTGCTTTGATCCTTCCTGTGATCAACATCTGCTTCGTTCATCTTCAGGTAGAGCACCAACATATCTCCTTCCATGTATAATGGAATAAAGCTTGCTAGATCAGGTATAAATTTTGCCATTAGCCTCACTTTTATTTTATTTTAAACCAGTATGATTGGTAGGAAAAGAAAAAAGCCCTACCTTGACACTGGAATTTCTCCTGTAATGACCAGATTCCTAATGCAGAAGCCACTTTTTTTTTTTCTTTGCTATTCAATAAAGCACACTTTTAGGGACAAAAGTGAACAATGGCAACACCAGAAGTAACTATATCTTGCAATAAACAAAACTGACTTAGGAGAATGACTGACTGTTTTTATAGCATGGCTGGACTATGGACTTGCTGTAAGTGCTTCCTTACCTCCATACATCTTTTTCTTGATCCCTGCACCCTCTTGCAATTTCCTCTTACCCTTTTTCATACCGATTTCAAGTCTTTGGTCAAATGTAGTTGGAACTCTGAACTCAATCCTTTTCTTTAAATTACAAAAACTCTGCACCTACACACAACTTGAGAGGTACTATCATCAAATATTTATGAATTGCCATCACAAAGAAAACCTTTGTTTACAAGTATTTAATTTCAAAGCCTTTGATTGAAGCTTCTGCAAGGAGGTACAGATTGTGAAAAAGGTGACCCAAGTGAAATGCATGGGGGGGGGGTATAACTTATAATCCATTCAGCAGTTATAATCTAAATCCTACTCTAGTCTTGCCTGATCCATATTACATTTTTTTTTTTTACTTTCCAGTGTGTAAAACCTGTTCCTTTTCTAGAATTAGAGGAAACCTTCAAGGACTACTTATAGTCACGAAAACAGCATTTATCCAATTTTTTTCTAATAATATACAAGGGTGACCCAATAATCATCCCAACTTTTGGTATGTTAGTTTTAGAACTAACAAATTTTGAGGGTAGGACCCTCAGCCACTGTGCACTGCGTCTTTCATATCTTGGTCCATGGCAAATCGATGACCTCCTAAGGCATCTTTGAGGGACCAAACAATATTAAAATCTAGTGTTTCTAAAAACTTATTTTCTCTTTTACTTGTCAGTCTTTAGTTTAATTTGCTCTATTTTTAAGCTTAAGACTCACTCAGTGAAATTTTCTAACTCCATTTCCATGAAGATGGAAACCAACATTTGGACTAGCTTTTTGTGAAGTTGTGGAGACCTAGTCAGTTAGTTAACCTTATAACTGTGCTACACTTCCAAGATATCTGCTACATATATGCTGTCATAGTTCCTACCCAAATGAGATTATAAAATTCTTTAAAGTTTGCGGATATATATTTATATTCTCTATTTATGAAATGTGGTTGTACAGATCTCGGCTTTAAGAAGTAGAAAAGCTATAACAGAGGTGCAGAAAAACAAGATTACATGTTAAAGCGATGTCCACTTATCTGACAAGTCCTTCAGTTATTAATGACACCTCAAAAAAAATTCTAGAAGTTGAATTTCAAGTTTAACTTCAGGCTGGATAACAAGTTTCCTATTGTTTCTGTGAAATTTCTGAGTGATCCTTCAATATTAACCAGAGGTACACTAGCTAACAAATTTAGTCTCATTTCATTTTGTCACTTGAAATGAAGACACATTAGGTGCCAAAATTTGTGATTAGTCCAAATATACTCATGTATAATACTTCTCCTTAATGTCACAATTTCAATGGCTAAGAGTTCAATCCCTAATCAGGTAGTGGATCATAACTTGGTTCATATTTTCTATCCACCATTTGAAACGATGGACAAATTCATTTTGGAATAGTGAACTATTAAGTCTCAAATGTTAAGGAACTGGTTTTAATTTTAATTAAAATGAGATTCTTTCAAAATAAAAACTATATATAAATTAATGCATCTACTGCTGTAAAAATGGTGGTGTCTTCTAAACCCTCATCAGATTATGACACTGGGGTCAGGCATTGTTTTGTGGCTGAAACATAACTCACTCAAGGTACCCCAGAGGAAGACTGGCTTGTGGGTTGATATGTTTTGTAAAAGTGCACTTGCAAAGTTTTTCTTTACACTAAGGACCCCATTCCTTGTAAAATAATTTCTTTGCAAACTTGTATGGATCGTTAACAAAAGCATGTCTAGCCTTTTCTTTTTGCCAGAGTTTCCTTGTAAATATTTCAAAAGTTGGTAATACGGCTCACTTTGTTTTGACTTGATTATCCTATTACCATCTGCAATTTCTGAACATTTTTATTCATTAAATAATTTTGCGATCCTTACAACTCAAAAATGGCATCAACTTATAAAGAAGTGAACAGATGTTAATTGAAAAATTATCTCAACTATAATTCTAAATGTTCATGGTGGCAAACAACTAAAAGTGGGACACTTTCTTTTTGTAAACTTTACCAATTTGTTCAGTTTTATAATTGAATGAATAAATCCCCCACCCCCAAAAAATCTGAATTTGAAGAGATTTGGGTACCCCCCCCCACATACATACAAGTAAAATTCTCAAGACAAACAGCCCCTATCAGTCCATTAAACTGTGTACATGAGTTCATCTGTATATATATATATATATATATATATATATATATAACTGAATAGACATGGACATAGAAAGAATAACTACTCACTGTTCTTGCATTTCACCTCCCAGCTCCATACAATTATATTACAAGAATCTAAGTCATTGATTTCTACACTTAGAATACAGGAAGAAAAAGTGAAAAAAGCAGTCATGCAAAGGTTAGATAATCTTGGAAACCATTGTTTGTTCAATTATAAGTGCCCAATAAGAAAGTAGATATTGATAAGGCTTTGCTTAGTTTAGTATAGCACAAGTTCAAAATGGAATAAGTGTTGCACCAATATTCTACATGAAGTCTTGATTCTCTTTTTAAAGAGGGGGGGGGCATTAATCAGAATCTAAAATTGTAGTTTATACATAAGCTTAAAATACTAGTAGGAAAATTCAACTGTGTTGTAGCAGAAATTTCAAATATTTGACATCATTAATCAGACATGCTTATGAGTATGTAAATGAGAACCGTTACTGGTTGTGTCACTATTGTGGCCAGTAAGCAGTTTTCTATAGAAATAAGTTATTGCAAGATTGTGGCTAGAATTACAGGACCAATAATGCACCCTGTAAAGAAATGGATAATAAAGACTAGGAAATACACAGGGGGTTGAGAATAATTTTGATGAGAACCAGTTTGTCTAAATATGAAAAACTTGATACTTAAGCTGATGCAATTTCAGATTTCATTCCTCTCCATCCTGTGGGATAAGGCACGGGAAGTCATTTCATGGTTGAAATATTCACATTTCCTACCCATGCAAGAAGTTGGCATTCAAGTTCCGGTTGCAGAACCAGAATCTAACGCTGATTTTCTAAGCAGGTCAGCCAACCCCACTTAATGGATGCATGCTATAAAAATAGTCATATCAAATTGTACCTGACTATTGTATTGTTTTTGTTTTTTCTTTTTTTTTGTTTTTTTTTTTTTTTTTCTACTTAATGGTTCTCCTACATCAAATTCTAGGCCCCCAAAAACCTTGTTTTATGAGCTGACTTATCAAAAGTCTAGGGTCCACAAGTTTGTTGGGTCAGCAGACTTTTCAAAAGCAATGGTGCAGCTTGCGATGAGGGGTCTTGGTAGAGGGCGTGGTCATTTTGAACCTTTCACATTTAGTAAGATTTGTTGAGAGCCCAGGCAATTTAAAATCTTATTTCAGCCTCAACTCAAATAACCCTACCTAATGATAATATCAAATAAAAACTAACTTAAATTTCCTAAATTTACACTGAATACTGCCAAGAGGTCTGGTCACAACAAATCAAAATTGTTTATAACCAGAAGTTTTTTCTCCACATACATTAGCTGGAAAAAAAGTGAAATATTTCAAAAGAACTTATTTTTCTCTCTGAGTATCAATTGCAAATAAATGCAATAGCTAGCACTCAAAATATTACCACGAATATTGTAGAAGATTTGGTTAGAGGAAGGGTATGCCAAAGTTTTAATAAAAATGAATGCTAAATAACCCTGCAGTACAGTAATGATTGAAGTAGCAGACATCTATAGTGGTAAGTTCAAGCTTCACTGTTAAATGAATTCGGCCATCAATATTTAGAAACACTAAAGAAAGGTGAAATTGTTTTACAAACTCAAAATAGGTTTTCATTTGGACATTTTTAGGGGGGAGTACAATCCTATAAGTTTTGGTTGTCTTTTGTCAAAATTGAAACAAGTTTCATCTTTTATTTTACGTCACTTATTTTGATATTCCCTCCAGGATCTCACGAGAAAAAAAACCTGTGGTCTCGAGTGAATTTCTCCAGCTCACATAATTGGCTTTAGTAATCAAATCCATGAGTCGCTTTCAAGACTTCAGTTAAAACAAGTCAGTAATTGTGGAGTGATTATTTTTTTTTTGTTTCACCTGGCCTTATAATATGAATATGCATTTCAAAAGCAATATTTTTTCTGAGTTTGTACAATAGTTACATTTCTTCCACCTCCACAAGAAGCAAGATCTGATTTAAGAAAAAATTCAAACTAAAAAGAAATTGTTGGGAATCTAGACTCATAGGGTGGTAAGAAATTCCATTTACCTTGAAGGATATACAGAGAAGTAAATAGACACTAATAGTTTTCCTTTTACTTTATTCAAAGCATTTTGTGTACTAAATGTAGTTTTAAGCAAATATATTTAACTATTGAAAATTCTTATTTAATACCTTGTTGACAGTTTTTCAGCTGTTTTGATGGCTTGGCAAAGAATTAAGTTCTGAAATTGCAATTTGCAGTGTTTCAGACCATGCTTGGCATAAGATTCAGCAAACTTTTTTCTTTTTTGGCATAACATAATTTAAGGGCTTATTGCTCATCTCAATTGGCTACTCATTCCTCTTAATATTAGTTGTGGTCAAGAGGGGTTTCCACCTGGGTGCTCATCAATAATTACCAAATAGACAAGGATAATTTTTTTTGCTGTTCTTGGGCTAATATGAATTTTTTTTTTTTTTTTTGCTCTTAAAATAAGGTTGTTCTCAACATAAAACCAAGGGTGTCTATTTACTTCTAGCATATCTCTGTATTTTCTTTAGTAGTTGAGTCGTCCCCAAAGAGCTTAGATAATGAATGTTCCATAGGACATGAGATAGGTAGCAGGTCACTTGATCAAAATGAATCAAACATTCATTCTAATAAAACATGAGACACTTTCAAAAAACCTTTTTTTTTTTTTTTTTTTGCCTCTATATAATTCCCCCAAATTGCTTCCAACAACATAACATCATTGAGACCATAAAAATTGTTGAAAAAGAGTTGACTTTATTGGAAGGAAAAAAAAATACCTAAGGAAATATATGCCAGGTTAAAAAAAAAAAAGTGCAAATTTCCAAATTTTCCTTTGCATTGTTGTGGCTTATTTGGTTTCTTCCCGTTGTTATTAGTGAGATTTTTTGAGGGTTTTTTTTTTTTCCAAATTCTTGTGGCTTCAATTTTCTTTTCGCCTTTTCTTTGTGCTCCTGGAGTGCTCTTCACTCCCTTCTTCGAATGTCCTTCGACATTTTCGCTTGTCTACATTTACTTCAGGAATGTGTGCAGATTTGTTGTTGTCCGACCTTAAGGAAGGACAAGCAAAAAATAGTGGATAGACTAAAAGCCTACCCAGGCCGACAGCATCAAGGCGTTGGCTGCCCATTTCTCTTCAGGGCACAGACAGCTTAAATAAACTGAAAAGAAACAAAATACAAACTGACATAATTGGTCCTCCCTTTTGGGGGATGGTGTTTTAGTAATGTAACTCTTAAGATCCAAGATGTAGTTGAAGATTTCGGATCATATTTAACAAATATCTACTTAGAATAGTTCAGATCCATCCAGGAGAATATTAAACTACCTGGTATCAATACTAATGGAGTGATAGTTGAGAGATATATTATTGAATCTTTATCTAATAATTGCTAATTTTGCAAGGTTTTGGAACATTAGATGCTGAAAAATTGGCAGTGAAACTTGATATTTTGAAATAAGGTTGTTTTGTGCTATCAAAATACTTAAACAGATTTGTTTAGTTCATTCACAAAACACATAATTAACTGGCACACTTTATATAGATTAAACAAATTGTGCATTAACCTACCTTCTTCCCATATCAATGATAATTCATTATTACATCCAAATTCTTGTAATTTGTTTAAATCTCTAAAATAAATAATTTACCATGTTTGTCACACAAATCAGCTCAGTCAACAAAACAATTCCACATAATATATCAAGTTCAGAATTACTTTTGCAACTTTTCCTTGAAATGAGACTCTGGAGTACTTAGGCACAATATAATACATAGTTGATGAATCTATATTTATCTGAGAACAATGTGGTTAATTAAGTTTTGATCACTTTCTATAAAAATGAAAAAAAATAGCTCTCTTAACCACTAATTAGAATTTTGTGAAAATGAGACTGGGACAGTAGTGTTGGAGAAAAGTGCTGAAAATTTTAATTTAGTAAGTTTGTTTTTGAACATTCTATACGAACTAGTTTACCCAGGCCATCAAAAATGATGGTATATATGGATATACTCATTGCATTTTTAAATACGTGAAGAGATTTGCATTGCAGTGAGATTAGAGAATAGCACTGTTGACCACAAACAAATTTTTTCATCGTTCTTTAAATTTAGCATTTTTATTATGTCATTAGAATTTCATTCATTCTATTTTACCAAGTCAGTTGCATGAATGAAATTCTAGTTTACAACATTAGTTACATTCCTTAGCATGATACAAGATATCTGCACACTGGTAATTATGTTTTGGATAAATTGATTTGCATTAATCACTAGAGATGTTATGTCGACATGAATGAATAACAATAAAAAGCAGTAAAATTCTTAGAAATAGGCTACATGTAACATTATCCCTATCAAGGGTATCTACAAAATTTTACTTTCTTTTTACACAGTTAGCATTTGAGGAAAACCATTAATACTTCCTTAACCTTCGGTCGGCCATCTTGAAAACTCTAAATATTATAGGACTAAAAACTTCCTTTATAGCATTCAACAAAGTTTTGTTCAATGAGTTTCTCAAAATGAATTCATATTAATGAAACAGTTTTGTTTTTTTGTTTTGGGGTTTGTTTGTTTTTTTAAGGATAAAAGAAAGTGTAGAGCAGAAAAAAGCTATTTTTCTTAAGAGCAAAAACTAAATCAGCTGTAAGGGGGAAAAAAAGTGTAAATAAAGTTGAGAATTCTTTCAACTCTCATATATCGTCATTCTAAGAATTTGGAAGATATGCGATAGTTAATTGAGGAGTCAAAAATGGTTGATCTTGTAATTTTTTTAACGCAATTAAAAGTAAATCTTGAAGTAGGTTTTCTTGCAGATTTAGCCGAATAGTTCAACATAATAGCCAATGCAGTGCATCCACAATAACAAACAGCATATTTTCAATTTAAAGTTTACGATGTGGATATCTGAATAAATTCTGCGAAAGATATTTCTAAGTACATTTTTCTCTGAAATAGTCATACACTAGGAGAATACTTCGTAAAACTGAGTGATCACAGATTTCTCCGAAGAGAGAACTTTCACTTTGCACAAACATTAACAATGGGAAAGTATTCCTTCATGATTAGGTAAAATTTAACGACTTTAAGGTTTTTTATTTGCTTTAAATGTTAAACAGAAAAAAATTAATTGATGAATGGTAGAATTTGACAAAGAAAAGAAAATTACAATAATAAGCACTGGTTATATTGAACATCCGCTAAAAGCCGACTAGAAGGGGGACAGAAACATGCTTCAAGTTTATATACTCACTCAATTGTTCTAACGAGTCGATAGTGAGCGGCTACCTAGCCTGAATGGCGATTCCCACGTTTATCTTTTTAATAGTATCCAGCCGGGGGAGAAGTCGACTGTCAATGTACTTTTTCTACGGACTCTGAAGATACACAGAGATTCAGCCGGACCGCTTCATTCCATGTGCTTACCACACGATTTATCAACAACGATCGATAACTCTAGTTACTTCCCTTGTTTTGGGTAAAGGTTGAAATTAAATTCTTGGAACGATTAGCAAAGGATTTAGATTTTGCAATAAAAATATATTTATCGTCGGAATCTGTGTGTCATTAGTGAGAAAGATTGGAGAAAAAGGCTGATTTAAAATAATTTTTTTCGTAAAGTTGTGTACACTTCATAGAACCGGAGATGTTTTCTAAACAGTGCAAAAAGCTGCTGTAGCAACGTGAACGAAAAATTATGCATAATTTGCATTTGAAAATTTTTTTTCAAAATTTTCACGAGCAAAACACCTTTTTTAGAATTTTGCAGAAAATCAACCATTAATTAGATTTTGATAAAATATTCGGTAGTTTTAAAAAACAATTTTTAAAAAATATTTTTAAAAAACGTTTTTCCTAAAAACGATTCAAAATTTTAGGAAAAACTTTTTTTTATGTGATGAATTTGATCTTTAAAATTTATAATTGCTGTTGAAAAGACGATTGTTACTTTTTTTCCATGTTAAATTCAAAACATACACGACGTAAAATAATTTTTCAGTGCCCAAACTACCATTGCAATAGTTTTCTGCTTCCATTTGTTCTGTAATTGACTTACACAACACCAACTCTCACTAAATCTAAATCATATCTTTGTAGTCAAATTTAATTTAGTTTAGTTTTAAATGCTCAAGTTTTCTGCTCTTATTTGAAAATTAAATTTTAGAAAATAAATTCACAAATAGTGTAAAGAAAGAAATTCAAAATTTGAAGAAAAAATGCCGTTCTGAGGTCCCCAAATAAACATATTACAGCAAAATATTTTAAAAAGATAATTGCCATGGAATAATGAATTTTACACATATCAAAGATAGGTCCATTGCAAAAATGTCATTTTAAACTAAATTAATGTGAATTGTTTAAAGAATAATCAAATACAAAAACGGAATTTTTTATATATATTTGTTATTTTTTTAATTGGACGCTATTTTTGTACGGAAGGATAAACTGCAGTAAAGTCTTGTCAATCTAATGACTTCAGGTCATTAGATAAAAAACAAGTCAACCCCAAGTCTTCAAATGTTAAATCCCTATATTTGTCTGCTGCTACTGTTGTCATGTAGTTCTTAATACTTAATCTGTGATAATGGATAATACAAACCCTTGAGTTGGGGAAAATATTTCCTTGTTTTTTATACTGCAAGTGAGGATTTTTTGGCACAGTTCAGTTGGGTAATGATGAAACTAACCTTTGGAGAATTAAATTATCTTCATGGCAAGTGAATATTATTTTTAGTAGATTTTTAAATTATAAAACTTGAATCAAAGTTTCCTTATTTCCACAAGACCTCAACACCATTTTCACCAATGACAATCTCAAATTAACTTGGTAAATTATTAGCAGCACCAATTGTGAATGTAGTCTGTGTGATTTTTCAAGTGCAAATCACATTGTGACTAAAAACAGAAATTCATGTTTCTAAATGATAGATTTCCAGAAGCTTACAGCAATGGCCAAACCAGGACATATGATAAATCAAGTATACATACATATATATATATATATATATATATATATATATATATATATATATGGTTATACATAACCAGGTATGTACTTGCACCACTGCATTCAAGTCCTAATAGAAATGGCATTTATCAGGGTCAGATCCAGGAATTTTCAAAGGGGGCTTCCAAGTCCTCTAGTCTTTTGGGAGGGCACTGCAATGTTGTGCCCCTGGGTTGAGATCTGGGTCCTCAGGTTGAGAACTACTGGTATGGAATGTGTGTGTGTGGGGGGGGGGCAACATTGCAGTTGAACTTTGGACTTGAGTGCAAAATATATACCTGGTCATGGGAGAAGTCTACTAAAGTATTACTAAGGGTTTGTGAGTTTAATTAGGCAGACTTTCCAATAGCAGTAACTACATAGAAAAATACTTTGGTGCAAAGTGGCTTAATGGTTAATGATATGGAACAGAGAATTGGTTGACTGAGTTTGAATTTCAGCCAAGGTTGTTTGCATTCACTTCACACTACTACCCTTGGGAAAGATATGAATCTACTTCTCACCCCCCCCCCCTCCAGCTACAGGTAAATAGCAGTACTCTTTAGTTTTACAAAGCAGTTAATCTAGGAGAAAGTTACTCTGATAGAAAACACCTACAGCTAGGCATTCATCATAACCGATCCCAAGCCCAGGTAAAGGAAGAGGATTCAGTATAATGTTAGTTACTCAACTCTGTGAAACTTACTTGCTACTGGAGCCAAAGCAAGGTGGTTGTGGCCCGATGCTTTACAAGGAGTTTGCAATCCTTTTTATTATACATAGGTCCCTTCAACAGAGCATTTTACTCCTAACAAAAAATTGCTCTAGATGAACCAATCCACCTAATCCATATACAATACACAATTTACAAAATTTAAAGACTGGATTTGAATTGAAAGATCTCATCAGATACAGTTTTATCACCAGCAAGTAATGCTACCTTGTATCTACATTTTATTTCTGAGTTATTGATTATTGATCCATACTATATTTGCCATGGCCTGCAAGATTAACTTGCTTATTATTGCTCTACAATAAGAGCTCTACACTTTTATTTCTGAGTAGATATATTCCATCTCTGGTTTACTGGAACAATATCATGCATCAGAATAATGTATATTCTATGAGCAAGTGCTGTACAATACACATTTAATGGAAAGTCTACAAAATATTCAATATCTATCAATGTTATAGTGAAGTTCTCCGGTTCAAGTTTTTTTTTTTCATATTTTCCTACAAGTATAGGTCACCTGCTATACCAGTGCTATTAGTATCAGCCTCTGTTACCCTTAATTCACACCAAATCCTATTGAAATCCATACTTTCTCTCAGTTATAACCTTTCAAGTTATTTTATATTGCAGTAATCCTCATAGACTTGCCAACTCTTGTGGTTTTATCATTTATCACAAGATTTTTACTTTGATCTCAAAATCTCACGATTCGGTGTCCATTTCACGTGGTTTTTAACATTTTTGTAGTAAACTTTCAAGAATAATTTTGCCCAGTTTGAACTTTTGATCACTTCTTTTGTGACCAGTTCATTAGATTAAAACATTCTTACGTTTGCATTTGTACTACCTGTAATATTGTGGGCTATTTCCTATGTGTAGTTTAAACATGTTGTATAGCTGCAGACTGAGCTGGAAGATTTAAGGAGTCTGAGATCCTATGTGACAAATGGCAACCAGTCGATGGACCTTATGGAAAAAGCCAAGAACACAACAATGTTCATAGAAATTGATATTTTGAATTAATGACATTTACGGGAGAAATAAATAATATGTTTCACTTATGTTTACTCTTTTAAGCGTCACCCAGAAATTTCCCGATTTTCCGTGAAATCTACAATTTTTTTTTGCATAAATATTGAGATATTTGCACTTCAGAGGTTAGCAGACAGCCTCATTTTATTCTATTCGACGTTCTGTATCAAAGGGAAAATCAAAACCAATTTATTCGTTGAGTTACCTCCCCTGATGAAGAAGCGCATTTTTTGAATTTTTTTGTAATTATCTTGGAAATCTTTTTACTTTCGTATCAATTTTTAGATTCCTGATCATACAACTGTGGTCTCTAAATATCTAATTTATTTACATTATTTTACACATAATGCAGATCCAAGATTTGTCTAACTCAGTAGGAAGACTTGAACTTTTTCTAATGGAAATACGAAAACGTGTTTGTTTACACAACTTCTATAGCAACAGTTTGTTTGCAACGAGGAAGGAAAGAAGAAGTCAATAAGTTTTTTTTCAAAAAATTTGATTGAACAATGTGAATTTAAACTGGCAAGTTGCCTGTGTGGATGAACAGTTTACACAAAATCTGGAGCCAAATTAATTCAACTGTCTTAAAACTAATTTATTTTCGCCATGGAGTCCACTCTAAGAAAAACTGTTAATACAATGACGGATTTTATTTTCCCCGTATCCAAAGATACGATTAAACACCAATTATTACGTTCTGGTGAGTTTTCTTTAGTCTTTTAATGAATTTCTATCGGAATAAAAGTTCAAGCGTTGACAAAAAAAAAAAAAGATGTGTATGAAACAATGTTTTCATTCATTATCTGTTCGTCGGAATAGTGACCAAAAAACGAAATCTCAAGTAGTGAGTCTAAGACAGTTTTTTCATGCAGGTTTTGTTTTGTTTTTTGTTGTTTTTTTTCAATCCATAAGACGGTTTTAAGAAATCCAGAAAATGCTTGTTGGAAGAAAAATGTTTATTCATTAAAAATGTGGAAAAAGTTTGATGTGTCGATTTGCAAGTCCATCACTGTGCCGGACCAGCCATTTAACTAAGAAAGTAAACATTTACCTGGGTTTGTATACGCCATTGTACACAATTGGTACAATTTTGCAAAGGGAAGTAAATGATAACGCTGACTTATGCGGTTGCTGTTCACCCATTCCGATTCTGGACGTTTACATTTTAGTTTTTATGAATACATTCCATCTAATCTAGCGTTAGAATGAGGGTTAGTGTTAGGGTTGCAATTAATAACAAAAAGATTGAGCATCTTCATATGTATAAAATCATAAATGATGTGCATTTGCTACCAACAACGATAATATTGTAGTTTTTGCTCTGTGATGCATCTGCACTACACATTTATTTTCTAAGGATTTTTTTAGTACTCCACTGAAACAATAGATTCTCAGTCGGCTTCTGCTAAAAAAACAAACTAACAAACAATAAAAACGAGTAGTTTATTCTATTAAAAACCTGGATTTTTTTTGTTTTACTCCTTTGGCTTACAATGACTATCGAGTGCGTGTTTAACATTGTCGTCTGTGTAGTGTAATTGATTTTTTGCAGATGGTTTCGTTTTGCGAATTTGGAAAATATATTTTGCAGAACTTTGCTTTTGTATTTTTTAAAATTCTTTTGTGGACAAACGTGCTTTTTCCCCATTTCACAAAAGGAATTTTCGGAGAATTTTGCTTCATTTTTTTTTTTTTTTTTTCTATGCACAAACTTGCATTTTTTACATTATGTTAGTACAACCATGTCCCTAACCATACCACTTAACCTTAGCTAACCCAAAACCCTACCTCCGAACCGTAATTAACCCTAAACAAATCGATAGAACTTCTTTTGAAAAAGTGATTTCTTTTTCTTCTGCCTTCACGATCTCTCCAATAAGTCTTTTCCTTTATATCCATATATTCGATTTTCCCTGATTATCAGCGCGAAATTCACAAGCGCAAAAAGCAAAAAAAATGCTAGACGGTCTACAAAAGAGAATTTTTTTAAATACAAGAAAAATAAACTTCATTTTTCCCCCAAACTCGTAAAACAGAACTGTCTGCAAAAACTCAAGAACATGATGTTCAACAATCGTGTGATGGTCCCCAGCACCCATGATGGAGAAGACAGCTATCATGCTTATACAATATTGCAGTAAGTAATATAAAAAAATTGGACTTTTTTATAAAATAAACTTCGTGTTTTTGGATAAAGCCGGCTGAGATTCAAACATTTTTTACTACTGGAGCACTCGACGAAAAAATCGATTCTGTGTAGTTAATAAACGTCACAGAATTATAGAACTACCCAAAAAAACATCCCACATAGATTGCGATAGAATTCAATGATTTTTTTTTTTTTTTCTCACATAAAACACGTAAAAAAAGGGAAATTATGCTCGTGAATAAATCAGACAAATACGTTCGAATCGATTGATTAAATAACAGCGTTTATCTCCCTTCTATCATCTACAGCGTCTTTACTGGTTACCTCCCTTTGAAAAATTGTACGTGAGAATAATGGCTTTTACGAACCTGAAGCAAGTGTTTACAGAAATACAAATAAGCATTTTGTCTCCAAAGAAATTCGGCAAGATAGGATTGTAATTTTGTAAAAAAAAAAAGAAACGATAATATTTCGACTACGAAAATAATTGCCAGTGAATCCATTTAAGCACATTCTTTATTTCAATTTTAAATCTATGTAGTAATAGAATTTCAATTTATTTATCTTATACATTTGTATAAGTTATGTATGTGAAGCTTTTTTTCTTTATTCTTTAGGTTTGAATTTAGGTAGATTATATTCTTCAGTAGAAAATTTGAATCATGGAATCATTTCCCAAACCCAATAAAAACAATTGTGACCTTGTACCAAACCAGGTTTAGTTTTCAAAAAATCAGAATTTGAGCATCTATAAAATTATTTCTTGTGGGAGCACTTTCCCATGGAGCAACGATCAACAAACTAATCTCATAGACTCTTGCTACTGTAGTGACTTCAATCTTCACTGGGGGCTCCACACTTGCAGCCTTGAGTCAGATTTTGAGAAATACTTTTAATAATATTCCTTGCAAATACTCATAACTGATGTAAGAAATGTTGATGACGTAACTCACTGTTGTTGAGACACACAAATCATTATTGTTCTGATTGCTAAAATTTGCCATGAATACGAATCATATTCTACGGCTAATCGATACTTGCTTTACATCAAGTATTATCAATAATTCTATATCAAAATCTACCCTTTTCAGATTGGTTTCTAGAGGCTTTGAAAGTTATATCAGTGTAGTTGCAGTTGTAGATGTACACATTAAATGGGTCAGAATCAATTTCCCAATTCTCTGATTACTGGCTGTTCATTTGCTTGATGCTGATTGGTTGATTCTGAATTCATAGAAAAACGAAGGAAGACAATTCAAGGGCCTTTCTTTCATGATTGACATTTACAAAGACACTGTTTTTGGGGGTTTTTTTCTAAAATTAATGTGATGGGGTATGTTCATGATTTATGGAAAAAAAAATCTATTGTAAAATTTGTAAATATAATTTATTTACAATATACATTGCGTATAGGATTAAGTGAAAAATTTTTTTTTTTTATATATGATCATGTGTAGATACATATGCTTGTTTGTTAATTGAATGTTGTACATAATCATTTTTTCTTCATCAATCTTATGTGATATAGTTTTTTTTTTCCATGTATCAGATTAAAAATTATGATTACCCTTTTCCATGTGAGTACTGATAATGCAGTGAAGTATGTCTTTCTAGTTAATATTATTTCTATTTTCAGATCATGACTACATCAGCAGTTTGCCCTTCCAAATGGCTCTCTATTTCAACGTCTTTTTTGCCCCATTTTGGTTCATCTGTTCAATAGTCCTTCTTGTTGTTAAGGTAAGCAATGAAAATGATTCATTTATCTCCAATTTATATAGCTCACTTAAAACTTATTCCTATTAGCTTTTAGAGCCAATCCTTGGAGCCTTCTTTGCTCAACAGATGTATTCCTGAGAACGTGAATGATCAATAGGAGAAAATGGTGGTGATGATAAGGCATTCAGCTAAAGGGGGACATCTTACTTTGAGAAAATTATGTGTTCATACAATAGACCATTCTAAAATGTTTTCCTTATACAATCTGCAAATCTACAACTCAGCCTCACTTCCTCCTTTACCATTGAAATTTAAATTGGTTTTCTTTTAGTCATGCACAGGTTCAAATGCATGGTGCAGAGTAGGAAAATTATGTTGCACCAATCTTTCTAGCTTCCCATATTCAGACATTTTATTTCCTGCCAATGTGAAATATGAATCTATCTTGGTCACTGAGTAACCTTCTTTTCCTATTTATCATAATTGAAAATTCTATTTCCATTACATCCGCTATTTCTTTTCATAGTTTGCGGAGGACATTTTCTCAGATGCACAGCCTATAAACACAGAGCAATTAAATCACCAATGGTTGGACTTGAATCAACCAAATCATCAGCACACTTTTCAGCTCAAATGACAGTACAAAGAAATCAGTAAATTTTGACTCTATCAATAATTGATCTATTCACTCTTATTCTATCAAGTAAGATTTCATAAACACCAGGGAGTTAAGAGAAATTAATGATTTCTTTCACTTTGGATCTGAGTTTCTTTTCTTATGGACAATAAATACTTGAGCTTTCTTGTATAAATGGAAATTAAATAACTGCAGAGATTACCAACTGCTCTTCTTAGATAATTTGTGTCTTATAGGCAGCTTATATTCAAGTGTAGTATTATCAATTCTCATTCAAAATTAAGTAAGAATCATTTCCTGATGATTAACATCTAGGATGGCACAATCTAGATCTAGAAAAGAGTCCATGGTGTTCCCAACCTAGTGTCTGCAGACACCTAGGAGTCCACAAAATAATGTTGTCCATTTCCAAATTTTTCACACAGGTTTCAATGATTCTAGGGGATTCTTATATTCATTCGTATTTATCCATGTGGCAGCCTTTGGCACAGACCATACCATTCAAAAGGGGAAAGGTAGGTTGCCACCAGACAAATAGTTATTATGGGGGGCATGTACAATTTTTTTAGTCAAAGACTTAATTTTCGCAGCAAAATACTGGTTGGAAGTGATTCATAAATTCCCTCAGATGGAGTTTTTGTTTTGTTTTTTTTTCAAGCAAAAGCAATGCAGTAGTGAAATTGTTTTTGTTTCCTTTGTACAAAATAATAATTTCTTTCAATCTATTCTTTCCAGTTTTCCTCTTTGCTCATCTTGTACAAAATAATTCTTGTTGCTGCATATGCAATGTACTCAGTCATTGAGATCATTCGACTCTACTTGGGCTATGTTGGCAACCTTATGGAAAGGGTGAGTAAAACAAGTGTTTCATTTTCTCAGTTGTTGTAGCCTTCAAAATGTTATAGCCAAATTAGTAATTTCTTTTCTTTTAAATCAGTGATATTTATCAGCTGATCTAAGAGCAAATATTTACACCTGACTACTAGTATTAACTACAGACCACAAGAAAGGAAGGGCTCTTTGCTCAAGATATAAAAAAATCCTATACTTGGCTGGTTAAGTGAGAAGTGTTGCAGATCTAACGCCAAAGATTAAACTGAAGTCTGATGGTTTGTAGCCATATATTCTGCCACTGAACAATACCAACATGAGTATTCCAAATTTTATAAATATTCAAGAGACTTTGGTGGAAGGAGGGCACTTTGCTTTGGTTTGAAGCAATTCTTTTAATTCTAGAAAACCTGAAGAATATCAATAACATGATATCGGAGATGGAACCATATATCTTGAAGCCAGTAGTATTAAGCTCCACTATTGAGCCAAGTCAACAATAATTATATCACCCAATAGAAAAAAAAACTTCAAATTTGGACAAAGAAGCCTCAAACACCAAAATAATTTCTTCAGAAATTATGCACTCTCCTTTTTTACCCTCTTATTGAGCCATGAAACTGCAAGAAATGATTATTGATCAATAGGCATCAGGCAGGGAGAACTTTACTAAAATAACAGAAATCATGGCAAATAAATAATAAAGAGAAACAATTGAAATATTTCAAAATTCTTTATTGGCATAAATAAGAGTGGTAGGAGTCATCCCACATGCCACTGACCACACTCAGAAATAGATAAATAGGAAAAGGCTTTCGAGGGTACACATTTTAGGTATGGGAACATGAGATGGTGAATTGCTTATTCCTCATCAGGAACTCCTTTACAAAGGGAAGAAAATCACTTTAATCATCGACTATTCGATTAATGTCCACTTTCTTTTACATTCCTCTAATCACTAAGCTCCAATCATCTTAAGAACTGTGTTTTACTTCTCCTGAGTGGGCTTTACTTAGCACTGAAGAAATAGCCCAACTTTCTAGGTGCCATTATGCTCAACTACACAATATTTCAAAACAAATTCCAAGTTCAAAATCCAGCTATCTTTATGCTCTTCTCAGTCATATCTGATTGGTATTAGCAGGACAAAGCAGTGAAAAGTAATGAAATAAACTTCATGGCTTTTCAACATAACAAATACTTAATTGCAAGCTGCTTTCCTTATAATGTTTCATACACTTTATTTTCCTATAAAATAATACATTCAATATATATTTGATTTCAAAGTCTACTGATAATATTGAATGGCAATATAAGTTTCTTATAATGTTCTTAAGCAATTTGATAAAATTCTTACTTGAACATTTTTCTTTGCAGGTACCTGAACTTGCAGGCTCATGGCTACTCACCCTTCTTGTGCAGTTTCCTCTCATCATGTTACTCTTGTTCAATGAAGCACAAAATATTTACCCACTAGAACGGGCAGTCAATCTCATTATGGCCTTATTCGTGTGGTTTGAAGTGATATGTGGCTATTTTGCCATCCGGACAATGGTCAATTATCAGATGACCCGCTTCCATCTACGGCAATTCACTGATCTGGAACAAATTAATACTCACCCAGGCTTAGATCAGACCCGGGCAGGTTATACTTAAAGCAATAGCTACAGAAAATTTTCTGAGATTTAAAGTATTCAGTCAATGGGGAAAAGGGAGAAAAAAAAAACAAACAACAACAAAAAAAAACAAAACAGAACATTCACCCATAACTCCATACTTACTGCCCACAGTCCAATAATTCTATTATGTAGACAAGCAACTTACTTGGCAAATCTAGCAGAAGACTAAGGCAAATTGATTAGATAGGTATGAATGTGGTCTTTTTTTCTGAGATCAATTGGCATTAAAAAAAATCTTGTTATATGCAAATACCATGAATTCAAATTTGAATTAAAATATGACGAGTAGCAACAACTAAGATATAACAGGAATTGGAACAAAAATATATGTATATGTAATGCCTACAAAGGAAAAAAAAATAATTGATTGGAGATTTCAGTTTTTGTGGCTCCAAGGTTTTCATAACATTTTTTGCTTCATTCATCCTTTAAGTAGTGACTGAAATTTGAATATGATACTGCAGTATGTTAAGGTGTCAACAGTAACACCATGAAAACATTAGATAATGTTTCTTCAGATTCTAATATCTTATTAAGTCATGAAATCATTTTATAATCAATGAGATTCCATAGTAAATTAATATGTATTATCCACCTTATGATGAAGAGGTCATCAGCTAGTACCATCACGCATAAATCAAAATGATTAGTGTGCCTGTCTATAAGGTGATTGTTAATGATGCTTGATTTAGAAAAGTATCAGATCAATAAAAATAAAAATGAACTTCTGTTTCCGAACCCTTGAACAGACATAATATTCAGTGTATAGCTTGCATAATATAACTTGTGCCAAAACTAGATTTATTGCCATTTTGGATATAGGAAATTTCCAGAATCATCTTGATAAAAGGTGCTCAACTGACATACAAATCAAGTTGGGTCAGTCACATTTTTTTGTTGCAAACTCTCCATACTTGTTTTGAAGTCACTTCCCCTAAATAAATATTATTTTTATAAGTTCTGAGACTAAGTGTGTTTTTGATTCTATGAATTTTTCAGAACAGTATCTTCATCTTAGTTGATATATCCTTCAGTCTTTCTGGCAGTTAAAATGTAGAGATAACCATCTGATTGTAAGGTTTGGTCAATACTTTATGTGAGGGGAGAGAACAAACTAAATTTTGTGCAAAGAGGAAAATTCTTAACAGTAATGCTCTACCATTCTAAGGTAATTTGTTTACAAAATTAGTGTGAAGCCTTCTAATGATCAAAATGGTGAGATCAACCAAATCTCTTTCTCAATATTCCATTCTATCAATAAATGATGTTAACATTCTTTGGAACAGTTAAATTAGTGCCTAGTTCCTTCAGTGTGAGTGATTTTGGTATTCAGTCTATAACAGAATACTCAGCCTCCAATAGATGGGAAATATTCAGGCTTTTTATATACTTCTAACATCAATGTTTAGCCCTTATAGAGCTGCTCTCAAGTTACTAACAACTTTGATGATGTTAGTGTTGCCCATTTGAGCAGAAGTAAAAGTAGTCAAAAGATTTTGATTAATCAGGTTCCAACATGGTTGTTATTGTTGTCACTTAGATTTTATATTCTACAGCCTGATTTATCTCTTTAAAATTAATAGTCATTAGCAGGGCTCTAGACTAACTTTAAAATGTTTCTTCACTTTGGTATCATTATAGTTAGTTGTTAGAATAAAAATACCATTAAAACGTTGAAGAAATAAATAATTATAACACTGATAAGGTCACATATGACTGTGCTTCCCTACAATTTTAATCAAGATTATTTTCTAGATTTTTCTGGGTTCCTCGCCTCTGATTATATTCATTTTGCTCTATTCAAATAAAATGGTTAGAAGCACAAGTGAAAAGTTATCCATAAACTGCCTGCAAAAATCAATTGATTAATCAAATCAATCACCAACAGCCATCTATAACAGTAAACTGAATATCCTTGTGTTGTAGACATAACAAGACATTTAAGGATGTCATTCAAGCTTTGGAAAATAGTGATCAATAATTTTCACCATTTTCTGACATTTTGTAGAACATGTAGAACACATTTAATAAAAAAACAATCAATAAATTAAGAAAAATATCAAGAGACTAATCAATAATGGAAAGAATTTTTAGTTCCAGCCCTGGTAAACTGAAAAAAAAAACAACGCAGTATTAAGAACAAATTGAAGAATCTAAACTATCACATTCTCAGTTCACAGTTTTTGATCCAAGATTACTAAATAGTCGGAGAAGTTTCTGGCAGAAAATTGCCTAACGCCAAAAATTGTTTATAAAACTTAACGATTCTGTACTAGACCCCTAAAATGAGAATTTATCAAAAATATTTTTATAAAGTTAGCTTACCTCAATCAATTCTATATTTCAAAATCCTAAAACAAGGGGCCAAAACTTTTCAAAACCTTCTTGATCCTTCATCAACTTCCAGACATGTACAAGATATGCTAATAATAATAATTAAGTAGACATGCTGTTTTAGACATGGTTCTGTTTCATTTCACTTCAGTTTCAATTTTTTTTCTAAATGGAACGGAGGGAGAATAAATGTGGCCAAACAAATGCTTTCCGAAAAAGCAACCCTGATTTCACATGTTGTTTCTGAGACAGACAAATATATACGGTGAAAGAGACAAGTGAAAAAATATATATTTGTATACATATACACTGTATATGTATGCAACTGAATACTTCAAACTCTTTATATCTCTTGACCTCAGTTCAGTTTTTATTTTGCTAAAGTGAAAGTTTTATAAAGAAAATTCCTTTCGTCCTGGAAGCATCCCAAAGATCTCTTTTCCATTCCAAACACATTTTCTATCATCCCCGGGACGAGATTGATTTTGAGCCCTGGTCATTAGTATCTAAATAGTTGGTTATGATGGTTGATCAACCTCTTCATAGTCAGTTAAGTCACTAAGTTCCCAAAGACCTAGTAACATCTCATTTAAAAGAGCAGTGTTGGTGTTTTGGTCTCTTGATTTTAGTTTTGTCTTTATTATGATCCGACAATTTGATATTACTTTTGATTACCATGTGATAATGGAACGTTTCATGAATTCTAAATGCAAGACCAACCCACATTAACAAAAATGCAAAACACTTAATTTTCAGCACTTTGAAAAGCAAATATTTTATTATTTTTTTGTTGTATTAAATTTAAAACAATAAAATGCTTTGTGATCAAGTTTCATTCAGACCCTCAGAAAAGGGCTTCTTCCTGAAAAGATAGTCAAAAAATGCAGAAACTGCAATAAACCATTAATACTTGATTATATCCATATCACATAAAGGCCCATCAGAAGAAAATATATTAAAAAATGCGACTAATTTTCATTATAAAAATGAGAAATAATTTAAAATAACTGAAGTCAGTTTATTTTGTCTTGAAAAAGCACTTTTTTTTTTACTCTACTGCCTCTTGTTATATTCATTTGCTAAGTTTGCTGTCAACGTATTCAAATGGCCTTTTTGAAATTTGACAATAATCAAGTATTATAACATAGAGAAAAATTAAAATCAAATTAAAAAAAAAAAAAAACATAAATGAGGTGAACAGTCAAATGTTAATAATTGATAAAAATGTCTTTTTCTTCACAAATATCTGGAATCCACAAAAAAAAAACATTGTCTCTGTGCACAAGGCCAAGTATATCCTTTTTGATATTGAATTCAGTTTTTTGTTTTTCAAAAAGATATCTCAAAGTCAAGCTTGAATCTTTTTTCATGTGCACTGATAATTTGTGGATTGCAAAGTTTATAGAAAGGGAAAAAGTGAAATAGTTTATTATACTTTTATATGTTATGAGGATGTATTCTACGTACTGCTCATATTCCATCTGATATGATAAAGCATTTCACTGAAATTTTGAAAAAAGTTTGTATCTTGTAAGCATTGCATTGTCTGAGGTTTGTTTATTCAGGCCATTACACTTATCTGTATTCAAAGTATAGAGAGCCAAAAATGGAAAATGATGTAAATGGTGGTCATTGATTCAGTCATGAGTATTCAATACGTAACTGAACAAGGGAGTGTAAGACTTGTTAGGAACTAGATATCCACCCTAAGGCTAAACTCAACTCACTAAGAAGAGGGTAAGTGGTAGGAGAGCCATGCCAGTAGATTTAGCACAAGTAAAACATCCTACACAGTGTAAAAGATGATAGGTATCACTACATAAGCCTCAAGAATGGCTTAAGCAATTGAAAAAAAGATAGGCTTAAATCAGTTTTCAATTCTTTGCTTTCATGAACCAATTCAAACGAGGACGGCATGACCCACACTTGAAATTGTACGTTAATTACAAATTAACAGAAATTGATAAAGTGGAATCATGCTCATCTAAAAAAATGAAGGAAAGGAATTCCTTGGAATTTTCAATCAGTAATTTTTTAATTCTTATCAGGTAATTGATGTGTGAGAAAGGTAGTAAAAATTTAAAAGAGTACATTTTCCAATATTAACACAATGTCTAAATATTCATTGTGTAATAACTTTCAACAATCAGTCCCTATTCTGTAAATACAGATGTAGTCTAGAGATTTGCAAATCATAAATGATGAATTTTTTTTCATTTCCAACTTAGTTCGGACAATCAAGTCTCTTGTTCACATCCTTGATGTTTTAATACAAAGTTTGGGCCGATCCATTCTTCAGCCCTTGCCAGTTGTATAATTCAAGAAAAGAGGCAAATCTTTTTTCCAGGTAAGGAGAAATTGTGGTTATTGACACACCAACTGATTAAATCCATTTCAGCAACACTAAGTATCCAAACATGACCACACTACCAACCAAGCACTGGGACTAAATAGTTTACCTTTCTGAAATTATACACCTGTTGAGAGCTGAAGAATAGATTTAAACATTGTACTGATGACATCAAGGTTGAAAAAGTATTTGATTGTCCTAACAAAAGTTTGAATGTTAAGGACTTCTCTCCAAGTTATAGACAAATCTTCTTTCCCCTTTGAAAATTGTTGTTGAATATTTTCCATTTTTGCAAGCTGTAAACATTGTTGCTACATGGTAACGAATCTTGAAAATTCGGGACCAGAGAGAAATGCAACAGCCTAAATAAATAAACTCACCATTAGGGTTTAATTCTTCAAGATTCAGAAGTGGGAGTTGCTAGCTCTTGTTGATGCTCTGTTTGGGAACTGTCAGCTGTACTTGTGATTGGCTTTGATATCGTGGCTGGCACCATCGTAACCTGACTGGCTGTAGTAATAGATGAAGGACTAACAGTCTTGTTAGCTGCTGTAGAGAAACTAGAAACGGGAGAAATAATACTGAGAGTCTGGCCTAGGTTTGATAAAGCAGGTGACCCATCCGTTGTGATCCCTGCCATGGAAAGCTGTCTCAACTGCAGCTCAGCCTGGGTTTTAGGACCAGAATTAAAATCTAATAAAGCTGCAATGGTGGTCAACCGTGGCCGAGTAGATGGAGTGCTTAGAGTGGTAGACGGCTGACTGACGGGGAGAGATGTTGTCAAGGCACCAAGATTTGAGCTACTGGTGACAGAGGCACTACTCAGAGACATCTTTTGTAAATTGAGTTCATGAGTTGACACTGAGGGTATCAAGTGGGCTGTAGTAGTTGTTAAGTGATCTGAAGTGGACGTCCCCAACATATGCTGAAGCAAAGAGTTATTGGCAGCTACTGATGAAGTGCCAGACGTTGTTACACTGGTTATATCCGAAGCTGTAGAAGGTTTGTTAAGAGAAGAAAATCCCAGAAAGTTTTTACGAATTAATAGATTGCCCTTGGTAACAGTTTGTGGGTACAGCTGGTTGCCCATACTGATGGCCGTGCGTACAGCGGAGAGTGATGTGTTGACCAAGTCCAAAGTTTGTTTATCATCTTTCTCAGTTAGTGTCTTGGTGACCTCACCCGTAGCTGCTGATTGCTGGGGTTGTTGCAGAGAGATTTTCTGGACGGATATTTGGGGACCAGCAGCAGTAGGCTGAGAGCTGACGCCCAGCTGAGAGGTTACAACAGAGGAGTGGCTTGAGACAATATTGGTTCCCACTTCTGAGGATGTGTTTGGAGTGTTCACCCAAACTGCGACTGTGGTGGAAGGTAGAGATGTCTCGGGTTTTTTAACAAATGTCACAGTTTTGTCTGTGCCTGATGTCACAGGAGCCACAGTTGCTGACGGAAGCTGAGTGACAATGTTCGTGTCCTTACGACCAGCCATCGAGGTCCTCATGGATGATAGTGCTTTCTCGGCAATAGCAACAGAATAAGGGGGAGGGGGCTTGCCAATCATGGCTGACACACCATACGAAGGCATTATATAAGATTGAGAAACAGAAGGGCCCTGGGACTCCCCCATTTGCATGTGGGTCTGAGGGAATCCCACAGTAGAAGCAGCTTTATTTATAGTGGAGAACTGCTGAGAGGTACCGGTGGTTCCTTCACTCTCAGAATTCAGTAGAAAAGAAAGATCACGAGACTGAGTTAGGGTGGAGAGGGTTTGTTTCTCTTGTTGGGAAAGTCCAGCCAAGTCATTAGACTGCAGCATGGACGCCAGTGTTAGGCGTTCCCGACCAGATGGGGAAGGAAGTTCACTTGCCTGACTGACTGTTGGGTGGGCAGCCCGGTTTATAGCCTGACCCATCGTAGCCAGAGTGAACCTCTCTTGGTTTGGAGCGACGGCATCACTTGGACCAACAAACCTCTCACGTGAAAGCAAGGTTGATTCTGTACTTGTCTGCAGCAAATTCGAAGGCACAAATCTGGTTTGGGTTGTCGGAACCTGGATAGTTTGACCAATAATTGTACCGGTCTGACTGGTAGGCGTTTCTGAAACAGTTAGTTGCGTAGACAATCCTCCACCTTCACCAATTAGGGAAGATTTCCGTCCCAAGTTGGGCAACACTCTGGAAAGGTTCTGTGATGCATCTGCTCGAGTGACCTGGGCTTGTGACACAAATTGGGCAGTACCAACCGATTCTGCAGTCGTCACAGTGGCAGATGGAGTGGAAGCCTGCGTAAAAATGGAAAGCTTATAGTCTGAAGATTCATTTCGCTGAATTCCAAGTTGTGTTTGTTGTGCTGGGATTGTTTCTTCCTTGCGCACCAACAGTGAGGGCTGTGTGATGGCTGGAGACAGTTGTTGTGTCGCAGCTTGTGCGACACTAGTGATAGGTGGAGGACCAATGTGAGATGGGTTAGTTACAAGAGAAGCCTGTGAGTGATAGACCACTTGAGCGAGGTGACCACTAGCCTGGGAGGTGTTTTGAACATTGTCAGAAGAGTGGAAGGGTGTAGCAGAGGCAGAGTGAGTAGGAGTACTTGAAGTGGTAGGGGACTGTGAAGTCATGACAAGAGTGGACAGTGTTGGAGCAGAACTGGTTAGTGTACTTTGGGGCTGATTTACATGCAACTGGGTGCCTTGGTTTAGCTGGGACTGGCTTGTTTGGGTTAATTGGGAGATAGATTTGAACAATTGTGGGTGAGTGGCTGGATTCATTCGAGACTTGACTGCCTGAATCATCTGACTCAAACTCGTCTGGTTCTGTGGGACTTGGGAAAGAGCTGCCTGAAGGAGCTGATGTTGAGCTGAGGGCTTGCTCCAAACCTTCGGTGCTGGGGAAGCAGTCGTCACATTCGGCTGAGCAGGAGTCTGGCTGATCTGAACTGTCGACTGAGTCAGCTGAGGTTGTGATGTCGTTTGTGCAACCTGCTGAGCATTTATCTGAGCCAGTTGTTGCTGAACTAATTGTTGAGTTGAGACTAACTGCTGGGCCTTTACTTGAGCCAGCTGTTGCTGCTGATGAGCTACTCTTTGTTGCCTCAAAGTCAGCTGAATCTTCTGCTGTTTTATTAATTGGCTCAACTGATGGGCCATTTGGGGAGACATGGACTGAGTCCCAGTCTGCTGCTGTTGGTTGAGCTGTTGTTGGGCTAAGGCTAGGGTTAACTGTTGCTGCTGTTGTGGTGTCAGCTGCGGAGTCTGCACCTGCTGTTGACTAAGCTGCTGCAGCTGCTGTTGTTGGCTCAACTGTTGTTGAGCTAACTGCTGCTGCTGCTGCTGAGCTAACTGTTGTTGCTGTTGCTGACTCAATTGTGCTTGAGACTGTTGGTTCAACTGCAACTGTTGAACTAACTGCTGCTGTTGGCTCATCTGAGCTTGAGCTTGAGCTTGAGCTTGAGCTGACTCGGTAACTGACACCATCTGCTGTTGAGCAACTGCCTGGTTCATCTGCTGCTGCTGCTGACTAATGGCTTGAGCACGCTGCTGAACCAGCTGGGATACTTGCTGCTGGTTTGTTTGACTCAAGTGCTGTTGGAGGACTTGATGCTGCACTGCCTGGTTGAGTTGAGCTTGCAATGTCGGTGTGCTGCTCAGGTGTGACTGGATGGTTGAGGTTGAGACAGTCAAAGGGGAAGCTAGGGACAGACGTGGTTTGCTAGCCATGGACAACTTTGGTTTATCAGTGTTGGATAACCGGGGTTTTCCTGACAAAGTGAGCCGTGGCTTGGCACCAGGTATATTCTGCTGCACTGTTCCACGCAGCTGACCGACCTGAGCAATTGGAGATTGGGAGGCAGAGGGCGATTGTGCCGTCTGAGCTAATGGAGACTGGGCAGTTGGGGACTGAGCTGGTTGGCTCATAGGAGACTGAGCAGGTTGTGCCATGGGTGAATGAGCCAGCTGAGTCATTGGAGACTGTGAGTGCTGACTCATGGGAGACTGTATAGGTTGAGAGATGGGGGAATGAGTTGTCTGGCTCATTGGTGACTGAACAGGTTGGGATAAAGGAGAATGACTCAGTTGTGTCATGGGGGACTGAACAGTATGACTCATGGGAGACTGACTGGTATGGGTCATAGGAGAATGAGCAGGTTGGCTCAGAGGAGACTGAGCAGTCTGAGCATGCGGAGACTGGGCTGGCTGGGCAAGAGGAGAATTAGGGAGGTGCGCTTGGGTTACTCGAACCATTCCAGGTTGGGGTGAACCTTGGCCAACACCAGAATTTTGGTGGGCAAAAAGTGAGATACTAGGACGCTGACCACCCACAGACTGTGCAGCAGCAGCAAAATGCTGGTGAGTAGCAGTATGTGCAGAGGAATTGGTGGATAAAGGAGAGCTAGCAGGTGCACCAATAGAAGAGGCAGTGGTAGCGGTGGCAATGGCAGTATTACAGACAGGGTGAGTTGTAACTTGTGGAAGAGAGTTTCGAGGTTTGTTGAAGAGAGAATTATCAGATACATGAGAGCTTACCATTGGCTCACTCATAAGAGCTTGAGTTAGAGGGGTACACTTTGTAGTGCTAGACATGCTTGTGACCATCGTGGACACACAAGTCGTTTTTGCAGTGCCCTCGCTGGCATCAGTTTCCATGACCTTAGCAACATTGGGAGAAGGCTCTTTGTCAATGGAGGTCATCACTGCACAACCCACCGGTGAGGTCGTTGGCGTCTTTTCAGCACTTGTAGGAGTTTTAGGACTGGATGGAGTGCGAGGAGACGTGGGTGCCGAGCGAAATGGTGGCGTGTATTTGGCACCCAGCAAACGGTTATGTGGACTCTTCGCACCAGAGCTCCGGGGAGTCGTGGGAGGAGTGATCGAGGGAGCATACTTCTCAGCAGACATTGGGGTTCTAGGGGAGGAGAAGAAACGCCCACCTGCTGCGCCACGAGGAGTCTTAGGAGTGACTTTTTTGCGCTGGTCTTTTGAAGCTTCTGTTGCTTTTCTTTGTCTGATTAAGTCACCTAGGACTTTGTCCATCCGTGCAACACGTTTCTTTCCTTTCGAGGAACCTTGTTAGCAGGAAATAAAAATATGTCAGACCTATTTTGAACTATAAAGAATTTTAAAGACATTGTAAATAATCTACTTTTACTGACAGCTTTATCTAAAAATATCAACAGATGTCTTGATTTAAAAATTGACGCATATCACAGTACTCATAATGAAAGGATTATCTATCTATATGTAAACAGAATTGAGAAAATACATGCGTAGATATCAGAAACTTATAAAGAGAAATATATTCAATATTATTTTCAACTTGCAATATTTCTTTCGATTCTAGAATTCTAGTAAATTTTTAGTAGTAGAAAAAGCCCAAAGCTAATATTTTCTCTATATTTCATATGAAAAATAGAAAAACACATCCATTCTGTGAGAAGAAATAGAAGATATTTTTCAGTTTTCTTGATACTTTTTAGAAGAATGATATTTGTAGTAACCAACTAGATATTAGTTATTAACAGTGATATGTTATTTACATTGGGCAACATATGCTAGTTAAGAATTTTATATATATCTTCTTAGTATACATTTATAGCAATCATGTAAATGGGGATATATCTCCAGAAGTAATGACTTATCTACTTGTAAAGTATGGTATAAAAGGGCAAAAATATACAAACCTGGTGTCTTCCTTGGGGTTAATTTGGTGGTTGAAGTCTCTAAGCTTGTGTCATCAAAGTCAAATTCTGTCGGTTGTGGTGCTCTGGAAAAAGAAATGAAACATTCTTAAAAAAAAGTTAAATATTCATCAGGTTTGTTATCTCAATAGTGTAAATTCTTTTCATGAATTACTGTAAAAATCACACTGTAGTATCAAATCTTTTTCTTTCAGTGTGAAGTCATGCTTGTGTGTATTCAGTAAGAGTTAAATCTTATAGACAAATCTTATCTAGGTGGTTGAAGCTCATGTGCACGGTTGCTTACAACACCACCAATATGCAGACATTTCTTACTCATATTTTCAAGAGATCCAAAGGAAACCAAAGCTGAAAATAGCATTTGAAGAACACAGTTTGGAAAATGGCTGTCATGTGACACAAGACGCACCAATGAAATAACTGACAACTTATATTCTATTCAATCCTCCCTGCATGACTACAAAATCTTTCATTTTTTTTTTTTCCAAATGGGGGAAGAAAACTTCATCTTCTCTGCATCTTTTGCAAGGGCAAAGGTCACGTGCATGAGTGGGTGGTTTCTATCACAACACATGCTCTAACTCCCATCTAAATCGCATGTGGAGCAACAAAAAGGAATTTTCTTTCCATAATTCTTACTTTTTCCCCACATTTCCCATAGGAACACAACAGGGACTAGACAAGATTGCCGAGATATCTCAGTTATTAGTATTTACAAAAAATACAAAACAACACCTGAAGCCGGCAACCAAACTGTGAATCTATTTTATACTTTCAAGCTGCCTTTCTCCACCGTGGTTCCACAGAACATTAGTATACTGCAAGAGCAGTGGTATTGGCTTTTAAAATGTAAACAAAGCAATTGTGCAACCAGACGTAGAATGGTGAAGTACGTTCAGTGTATATACTGTACATAATACTCGATAATAATATTATACATAAGTTACTGGCTTATGTATTTACTCTACAGCATCTTTATCATCATTTTAATATAAATTCTCCTTTCTTACTAATAATGAGTATTACACCACAGCATAAGGGTGACTAGGTGAAATCTTTGATATCCTATTTTAAAGCATAATTGAATTTTTTTCCTTTAAAAGTTCCTTAGTTTTTCCTTGTTTTTGCTGGAAAGCAAATTTACAAAGAAAGGAGAAAACAAACCAAGCAAACATTGAATATATCTCTTTTAAAAAAGAAATTTAAAAAAAAAAAATCTCAAAGACTCAGCCAAGTTGTTCAGGTGCTAGAGAATGTGATGGTATCATCTTAGCTAATGATGACTCAATACCATTGGTATTTTTGCTATTACATACCTGTAAATATTTTTCTACTGTACAGCTGATTTAATCAATTGACTGTATCGTTAGACATGTTGTTGTACCTTTCCTACACATTTTCCTCCTCATAACCTCTATCAATTTTTTGGTTGTCATTATTTTGAGTAATGACTTACCCAAAACTAACTTCTTTTCATAAAATAAAATAAACTTGGTCTGCGAGTCTTTTAGATATGAGAATAATTGCATTCAGAATTGCAAGACATATATCATTACATATATCCGGAAATTTATAACCCTGATAAATGTAAACAAAGTTTTGTCAATGTGAGCTAGCCACGCTACACTAACCAATACATATCTATTGCACAACATATGTAACTACTGTAATACAGACAGTACTATTACAATATTTCATATTAAAAGTATACTTACTACAGCCTCATCAGTTAGAAAATGCAGAATGAAGATTATGAATTGTAGACAGCTGAGGTTGATACATAAGCAGACCTAGGCTAGCATCTACTTGGTAGCTCATGTAAAGATGCAAGTTATATATATTATTTAAAATATATCCTATTTGAAAATGTTCTTATGTGAGACTACCTGTGATATAGTACATAATTTTAACTATTTACTCAGCGCAAGCGATGCAGCTGTGATCCAGTATGTCGTAAGTTTCTACAGTATCATACAATATTCACTTAACATCCTACAGGATGGAAAGTAACCTGGACATTAAGCAACGCACATATATATATATCTGTGGATGACACAATAATTGATTAACGCTCCCCTATTCAGGGTTGAACACTCTTTAAGTAGGGTAACTCATTCATTGTAAGCTTATGCAATGCTCTTACATAGGAATAGAGCACTCTAGTGGATGGGGAATTTAAGCTAAATGAATGTATCGCTTATATTCAACCTTACTGACCATCCGGGTCTGAAGCAAAGGTTTCAATCCTACCTCGTGGTACTGGATGGGATAATTGACAACCTATAGCCACACTGAAGAGTTGTAATACAACGAAACTGCTGTCTGTAGATGACAATAATTAATATATATATATATATATATATATATATATATATATATATATATACACACACACACAGAAAAACTCACTTCTTTTCCTCTTTCAGTTCTTCCGGTTTGGGTTCCACGGCCAAATTGAGATCTGTCTCCATATCTTCCTCTTCCTTCTCAACCTCTGGAGGTCGTCTGCCAGGGCACCTCCACTTGAGCACTGGCACCCCTCCCTTGTCCAGCTTTTCAAACATCTCTGCCACCTGATCTGGGTAAGGGATCCACAGCCCTTGGAAGACATTGTCAGAATTATATTTTTCATCGTCACTGACATCAACGTCAATGACGTCTTCATCATCCTCTGCACGGAGACTCATTTTTCTAACCATCTGGGTTGACTTGGGAGAATTAGCTGTATCCATAAGGAAATTCAACAGAAAAATTAAAGTAGTGCCACATAGTAAATAAATTTGTCAGTTTGATAAAAAATATTTCTCAAAAGTTTTTTTTGCTAACATGCAGGAAAAAAAAAAAAATAACATTACAAATATACAGGATTTAAAAGGTTTTGATATTTCTAAAATATTACTTGTGCAAATAATATTAGTACATTTAAACTTATACCCACAATTGTTGACCACTTTGGAAAACAGGAATTAAGAACATAAAAAAAAGGGAAGGGTCAAGTGTCCTTTTTTCCATTCCAAAATGGTGGATCTTGCACGTAGCAGTTTCTTTGTAAGTCTGAATAACCCCTTAGGAAAATGCTCTGCAACACCAGTTCCAGATATACTCCCCATCCGGAGATAGACAGCAGATTGAGGATGTTTTGACTCCACGCTTTGATGGTAGTTTCAATCTAAGCATTCCAAACCATCCCTACTAACAATGCCTACCTGAAGGAGGCTGTAGAGAACAACAGCTGAAACGTGCTCGAAAGATGGACCAAGATGAGGACAACAGTCCAAAGAAAAATCTATTTATGAATTCCATTAACTGCTACTATCCTCATCACAGCAAAGGGGAAAGTTTTTTTTCATCTCTAATACAATCTTGGGAGACAGACTGTAATCATAAGGGTATTAATTTAATTCAATAAATACTAGCTGATGATGATAATGATGAAAACACAAGTAATAGTGTTAAAGCAGAAAAAAATACATTCTAACATTTTGATAAATGTACTTGCTAGATGTCATTTATTTCAACATCAATTAACTGTAACTTGAGATATATAAAAGATTTTTTTTATTGTTTTTATTTCTACAAAGGGGGTTGTGATTTTGTAATTCCATCTCTAGGTTGTTCTGCAGCCTTGGTTGGCAACCAGTTGAGGAGACAGACAACTGATTCCAAACTAGGAATGTCCAACCCCTTGTCCAGCATCACCAGGTGGGCAACGTGTTCCCAAAATGTTCTCTCAACAGGACCCTGGTGAAACTTTGACATCCTAAAAGTAGATTATAATGAACAGCTCCAATAAAATATGAAGGGAATAAAAATAGACAAGCTAAATAAAACAACCACCATCTGTACCTCCACATGATATCTTGTGTACAAGAGGAGGATTTTGATTTTTTTCAAATCTATAACCAGAGAACATTGTTACCCTGTTGGTGATGTACAGAAATACTGATACATATCATAACAGGATATCCAAATAGGAAAAACCCATACTATCACATAGGTCTATCATTCTGATAAAACATACTGCTACAATTTCTTTTCTCCAAATCTAGAGTTGAATCAAAAATTTAATTTTCTTTTCCTCGTCAAGCCATCATAACATATTTTCTCACAAAACCTCTTGAAAATATTTAAGGGCACAAGCAAATAAAGCATTAGATTAAAAGGTACCATTCTCACAGGTGGGTAAAAATAGGTCTCATCAAACACTCTTTTAAGGGGAGGAAAAGACTGAATTCTGAATCATGAAACTATTCCAAGTTTTACACATGAAAAAAAAGCAGATAATCTGATAGCTAATAGACAACAAATGAGAAAGATGGTGTAATACATGAAAGTATCTGCACAATAGATTCTCAACTGGTTAGAATGTATTGTTAGGATATTGAAAGTAATAATAATAATAATAATAATAATAATAATTATACAATGTTACGAAAACTTACATAAAGTATGGAACAGTCACAACCTATTTCAAAATATATTTCAACAGAAAAAGGCTCCATCCAAAAAATAAAGAAGGAATAGAAGAAAAGACAAAACATTGAAAATTTTGACAAGGGAAAAGAAAATTTCTTTTTAAACCAGGAGAAGTGACCATCCTCTGGTGAGTTAGGCCACTATGGTGCAGAGATAGAGTACTGCAAAAGGCTGGGGGTCAATCATGGTATGTTGATGGAGAATACTGCAAAGGGTAAAGGATGGTAAGATATGGTAGTAAGTAAGGAAAATTGACCATGACCCGTAAGAGTGGTCACAATAATATAGTGACAGAAATTTATAAAAGGTGGGGTATGGGCCCATTAATAAAACATGTAGTGGTTGTGGTGGTGGTGGTGGTAGTAGTAGTGAAATACTGTAAGAGGTAATGAAGAGATCATGAGAAACCAGAAATATATGTAACAACGGTATGACATGGAATAATAGAGAATGCTGCAAAAAGGTGATTGAAAAAGTTACAATGGTATGAAATGGTAGAGTGGTGGGAATACTGCAAAAGGGAGACAAGCGGATATTATGGCATGGCAAGTGAGACTGCTGCAAAACGAGAGGAAATTACCGAAGGTCAATAAGGGTGACCAGTGGTATGGCAGTGAACAGTGTGTAATGACAAGGAAAAATCTCAAATGGTAAGAAAAATAAGCCGAACCATTAGGATGGTAAGGTAGTGGAAAAAGCTGCAAAAGGTGAAGTGATCATATTCTATTTAATACATCACAGTGGTATGGCATGTTATAATTATAGAAATTGCTGAAAAGGTGAGAAAAGGCAAAGTGACCAATAAAGTTTAAAGTGATGGCGCATGCTGTAATTGGTAAAACAACTATGCACCTTTGAGTATGGTGTTGTTTGGTATGGTGGGATTGTGGAGAAGGCTGCTAGAGGTGAGAAAGAGTTCATGAAGGTATGACATGATAAAGTTATTAGAATTCTGCAAAAGGTTAACTTGCCATGCCACGGTGGACACATTGTGATGTGGTCTAAGAAAATACTGAAAAGGGAAAAGAAGTAATCACAGTGTTCTCTACTACTATGATATGCGATGGTACTGCATGGTATGCTAGTAGATAACAAAGCAATATAAAAATGTAGAAAACAGAAGCTTCAAAAAGGTAAGAAAATCAAAAAATGCAATTAAATATACCTAATTGTGTACAAGGGTCTGTTTTATGGAACTGTCAAGTTTGAAAAACTCCCAAAATCTATTTCCCCATAATGGAAAAAATAGCGCAAGAAATGACCTGTGAAGGTAGTAATTAACAAAAGCATACACTTATAGAAAGTCTTGCATATCTGTTGATTTCTGTAAGATATGATTTCCAAGAGTTGGGATTAGGGTTTTTGTAAGATTCAGCAAATTTATTAATGTTCTGTAATCGTAGAAAATTTACTCATTGATAAAGAAAAAAAAAAAAAAAAAAAAACCGAAGCCTTGGAAATTATATTTCCCTGCAAACCAATGTTTCTATGAGTGTCTGCCTCTATTAACTCAATCTTTTTTTTGACAGTTCTTAGCACACAAAGAGGTATATTCATTTACATAATTCAATTTTTTCACCATATTTTTGAAACTGCTATTTTCTACAATTTTGTCTACAACAAAAGTTCAGTGACCACAGAGATTTTGAACTCAGTAAAAGATGATTAAGACATACGTCATAAGATTTAGAGTTGGAAAATACTGAAAAAAGCAAATGGGGGTCAATGGCATAGAATAATACGGCACAGAGAAAATCCTGAAAAAATTGAAGAGATCATTCTCTGAATTTTGTGGGCACTTTGGTATAACAAAGTGGTTGGTGTAGAATACTGCAAAAAGGAGAGAAAGTATCCATAACGGTATAGTCATTGAAAAGTCATCATAGATTAAATGACTACACTTCAAAAGAATGTAGGCACAGTACTTTGATAATGACGGCTGCAAAATGAGAGGCAACTGCTCAGAAATTGCCACATAGTATCATCGTGAAGAATACTGATTAAACTCCAGTCTAAATGTTGACCTGTCATAAGTTAGGATGTAATCGGTTGCAAAAGAGTGGAAGTGAGCTCAATGGTTTAATGGGAGAGAATAACATCAAAGTTAAGAAAATAAAGGTGGTGTAAATGGCATGACCCTCATTTATAATCAGGATAATTCTATAATTGAAAAGAAATGAGGAAGTAAAAAAGTAACCATAATAATTGAATTTGTAGTTTGGGTCGGCACTTCACCATAAAACTCCATTGTGCCAGCCTTCGAGCCATTCACGTACAGGTCTGGCTGGCTTATGGACCTGTGAATAGGTAGAAAACCCTTCTGGATCTTTGTTTGGCAAAGCCAGCAATATTCAAAATGAAGTTAGGTGATTATGTTTGAATGAATGTGGGTGGTCACAATGGCATAGTAGAGCAGTATTTATTGAGCAAGGTGGGGTGGGGTGGGGTTAGTCACTTGACTCCCAGTGGAGACATAAATCATTTTCATAATAACCACTGTAAAAGTATGATAGTGGAAAAATTACTAAATAACAATTCAAAATGGAGGAGCGATTGAGGAAACCTGGGATCACAAGGGGAGGAATGTCAACTGGGACTCTGAGGACCACTGTAGTACAGCAGCAAGATATACAAATAAGGGACAGGCAGAAGATATGAAAGCAACCAAGGCAACTGGGGAGTGCAGTGTATGAAGAATTGCTTCAGAATAGTGCATTTGTGAAAAATGAAACAAAAAGATTTTGGCAACTTTACAAGGAATCAGGGTAGCAGAATTCAAAGGAAGAAAGAGGAGAACCTACTGTACAGCAAGTTTTTTTCTACAGCTATAGAATTAAATTTCATTCAAACTCAGTAATCTATTCTGATCAAAATCTTCATCTTTGTACCAAATAATATAACAATTTCTATGTTTCTTGTCTTTGGGAATACCAGCTTCTTATTCATTCGTGGAGACGAGTCCTTTTTTGGTTATATATACCAATTATCCACAACTGAAACTAAATTTTCTCAAACATCAAAATGGCTGCTTATTTAATTCTAAAATAGCCAGCCATTCAGATATAAATCTGGTGAACCCTTTAGGCACCAAGTTTTAAAGGACGATTCCATGATTTTGTCTTATTTGAAGGGTCAAAAAGGGAGAGTGGTTTATGATAAAAGGTTGCAGTAGAGAAATGAAATGATCAGTATGAAACAAAGTTTATATTGGAAAAAACATCTAATTTGCATATGATGATGTGATCATAAGGGTGGCCATCTTGGATTTTAGAATTTTTAGTACAACTTTCTTGCCATTTTTCAGAAAATCTTGCACTTTTTGCTTCATTTCAACAGCAAAAATCTGAATAGTCATAAGCACAGCAGACCTTCAGCCATATTATCATATATATCATGTACAGAGCAAGTGAGAGTATGGGCCACAATTCAACAATGGTGGCACATAAAATATTAGGTATTGTTCAACTTGATCATGAAAGAATCCGTGATGCCAATGAGTTGTGCCCATAAGCAACAAAAAAAACAGGCAAATTCCATGTCAAAATCGAGAAAGGGTCAAATCATGACCACCACAGATTTTGAAACAGTTATGAATATTTATGAGAATAAGTGAATGGCCTCTGTCTCACATCCTTAGCCCAAAGGTTTCTGGAGATATGGCCTTCTGAATTTTTGGAGGAAATGACAAAGCTTAAAAATCAGTATCTCATATGTTTTTACAATTAGAAAGCTCATGTATATATCATTTCAAAGTACTCAAGTAGATCTAAAACTTTTATTCCACACATTTTTACCTTAGGGGTCAAATAAAAAAGTTAACCTAGAACTTGACCTTTGACAGGTCATTTGACTAAAATTCGGTCAGGCCTTCGGCATGATGTTAACAAAATTTCATGGTGAATAACAAAAGTTAATAATTTTAATGAAAATTCTACAAAAAAAAAAAAAAAAAAAAAAGTCAATTTGCACATGTTGAAATGAATTTTCAAATTGAATTAATGCTATTATTATGCTAGTTCTATTTTTCTTTTCTTTTTTTCAGACTAGATTTTTTAAATTTAATCAGGAAAAAAAAAAAAAGAATTATTTGAATTTAAAGATCTTTTCCTCATTAGATATGTAACAGATTAATTGAACAATTCAGTACTTCGTTAGATTTTTCTCTAAAGAGGATAAAATGTATTCAACTGGTCAACCCACATTTCGTACCTTTCCTACAAAATAATATACATGAACATTCCTATTCATCTAAGATAGACTTGAAACTTCAAGACTATGGTATACAACTGTTTACGCGAAATCGAAAACATTCAGCTGTCGGCTGCTTCTGTTGACTGACTTTACTACTAACCCACTTCTAGAAATGGCTGTGGCAAAAACACTCATATACTTCTCCATGCATTTTGTTAGATGGGGGGGGGTGTCAATCATTGTATGTGGTTTAGTTTGATTATTTTACCTGTCTATACTCTATATTCTATACAGCCAAAAATGTAGCAAAAACAAAAACCGTGACTTGAATGTTGTCCACCATCCTTACATCCATATCAGTGATGCCCTATTTCAAAGGGATTCAAAATGAAGTAGTAGTAGCATTATTAGTTGTGACAGTAGTAGCAGGAGGATGAGGAAGAGGAAAGTGAGGATAATTCTTCTGAAAATCTGATTATTGAAAAAAAACAATAAGTTTGAATTAAAGTAAGTATAGAATTTTTATCAATAATTGTTCTGGAGTTTTAGTGTAAGGCTATTATCAAGGCTTTAAATGAGTATATATTTAACATTTTTAGCCACAAAATTAGAAGGAAATTGAAGAATTCAGTTAATTTAGGCCATTAATAACAAATAATGCTTGGCAACACTGTAATGAACAAACGCTGGCTAAATCATCTATCAATCAGAGTAGAAGTTCTTTTAAAGACGTCATCCGTTCTCCTCCATCCTCTTTCTGTTGCTTATATAAATGGAACCCAAACAACCAAAAAGCATCTAATAGAGATGTGTGGACACATATATATGGGGAAAAAAAAAATAAATAGTCCAACCAAACTACATACAATGAGGTCAACTTTTGAGCTTTTGTTTCATATAAAATGAATTTTTGAGATCTTTTCATCAAATAACTTCAGAATATCTGAAAGATGAATATCTTAATCAACAAATTACTGAGTTATTTGAAATAAAAACAGCTAGAATTTATCTTCCACAATCTCTGCTCGATTCACAGAATGGTTACCAGCACATAAGTGGAACAAAGACACATCCTCATGTATAATGGCAGTCTTCATTTGAATATAACAAGTTTAAGGGGAAATTGTTAAAAAAAAGAGTCCAAGTTTTGAGATCTTTTAAAAATTCAATGGTGAAAGTTTTTAGGATATATTATCATAATAAATGTATTTATTCAAACTAATGTCTACTGATTACTGTATTTGAAATTAGTTTCACGATTCAATAACAAAATACCTACACATAACACATGGATGAAAAAGTGTCTAGATTTGACTTCTTAATGCTTGGAAAAAGAGTAACATTTATATGATTATAATACATTAAGTGGAGGAGTTGTTTTGTCATGTCCGAGTATCAAGTTTAGGGAGGTTTTTTTTTTTGAAGTGATATTCTACTAGTAACTACATCTACTTGGAATTGGTCAAGATATAATAATTATCATCAAGTACAGGTATGCATCGCTTAATGTCTGACTGCATATCTGTCTGAGGTCCCATAAGGTTTTAATAGAGTTGAAAAATTTCAATCGGTCAACAGGAGATGTGGTGAACAGGAGTAAACTTAGAGGCTTTTTAAAGCATAAACAAAGCTACACTGCCCGACATATCACGGCATTACATTCTACAATGTTCATTGTACTTAATACTCAATAGCAATATTAAACATGCATGTTACTGGTTTATGTATTAACTCTACTGTATTTCTTATCGTCATTTCAAAGTAAATTCTCCTTACTTATAAAAGAGCTTACCTTTGGGTCGTATGCCCCAGCAGAGATTTGACCACACAAATAGTTTGATCTCCAATACCCTATCTTAAAACAAATATTTTTTCAAATGTGTTAACTTTCTCATTTTCACAAGAAAGGAGAAAGTCCATAAAATTGACACATTGAATTCAATGCTTCTATTTTGAAGACATTCTAAACAGTTTTGATCACGTTGATTTACAATATTTTTATTATTACGTTTCTCCACTATTTTATACTTTGTATTTAACTTTACTGTAAAATAGACGGTACTTTGAATCTC
Source organism: Thysanoteuthis rhombus (assembly GCA_963457665.1). Taxonomy (NCBI): domain Eukaryota; kingdom Metazoa; phylum Mollusca; class Cephalopoda; order Oegopsida; family Thysanoteuthidae; genus Thysanoteuthis; species Thysanoteuthis major. Next base: position 76,069,176 of record OY735198.1, read on the forward strand.
TCAACAACTGATGTTTGTGAAGGTATGTTTAAAATGTACGTGTAAAAATTGGAAATTTTTCAGAAGTTGCTGAAGAAGTTTTTAATGAGTTGAGTGATTAAAGCTTTATACACACACACATATATATATATATACATATATATATATATATATATAAATATATATATATATATATATATATATATAAAATTATTATTATTATTAAGAAATGGATATATGATCCAATAAAATGATTATAGATAGCATTATATTATATCGAAACTTATTTGAAATGATCTCCCATTATTACACGGTGAATGTATCATTTGGCCTAGACAACGTAAATAGAACAAAAATCGAAGAAAATGGGGCGGCTGCAGGAATCAAACCTGCGATCAATAGGATAGCTGCTTCAACTTAGCATTGCCCTCATCATTGAGCTAAACAGTCGCAAGGGGAACACAACATTGAAGCAGCTACCCTATCTGTCGCAGATTTGATTCCTGCAGCAGCTCCATTTTCTTTGATTGTTTGTTCTACTTACGTTGTCTAGGCCAAATGATACATTCACTGTGTAATAACGGGAGATCATTTCAATTAAGAGTTTCAAAATAATATAACACAATTTATAATTATATATAACATACTTTTTGCTATTTAGTCAGTACAAGAAAAGTAGCTTCATGTCTGGTATGCCATAAGCAGTTTGTACAGTGTACAGTAATATATGCTGGTCACTTAATATCCACATCACTTAACATCTTCTGACCAGAGCATAACCCACGCATTAAGCAACACATGCCTGTATATCTAGAAAAATATCATCTCAGTTGTTTATTTACAAGGTCAAGTCTTCAAGCCTCAAGTACAATAAAAAGTTCTATGAAATTGAAGTTTCTACATGGTACATTTTTTTTGTAGATTTAAAGTGAAGGATCAATATTTCTATTAATGACATACTATATTGATTATAGTCTAAACAGGCTGATAGTTTTCAGTTTTGTAGCGTGAATAGTGGCATTCATGAATTTATTCAGTCTGTATATTTACAGGATATAAAATGGGTGATCCAAGCCTTGTTGTCCTCAATGTTACTGCTTACTATAACACTGCAAAGAATAACATTAATTTGATATGAACATAAAATGAGGGATCAATATGGCAGCCATTTAGCAACAATATTGCTCACAATAAGACTCAAAACTATTGGGAGACTGATTTTGCACTTGTGAGATGGAACTTTATAAGCATTGTTACTTGATAGAGTAACGTTCTCCAATCTTTGTTGGTGATTCCATATGATACAGTGGCAAATTAAATTATGCTAAAGACCTTTGATCTGGTCTTCTGACTATGCCTGTTATGTTTGAAATATTTCGTATGCACAAGTGATATTGGTAACACATTGGCATGGGTAGAATCTTCTGCTAGCCCAATGTTGGTCAGGTCTGTTCTTCAAGGTTTGGAGTATACTGGCTGCTACCAGTAAACCCAGGAGACAGTTCCATGAGTTTACTACACACTAAGGGTTTTTCAATTTGTATAAATGACCTTGAGTGATGCTTTCACCTTACATTACTAGGGGTCTGTCTACATTATGTAGTTGATGGTTATAGGACTACTAGAGATTGATCATGATGAATTGATTGGAATGTCCTCCAATTAGCTTAAATTTTCAAAAATTAACGTCATCCTTCACCAATAAGTTTCATATTGTTAGTGCTACAAGATCCAGTTGTCATTCAATAGTCTTAGTAAGAATATTGAAGTCTCAAAAACACTTGATCTTGAGCTTTTAGGAAGAAGACACTCATCAAATCTTTGTTAAATCTAGGGTTAATACAGTTTGAGAGTAGATAAATTCATTTTGGTAGAAAAATTAACAATAAACGTTAGCAACAATTTTTTAAAAAAAACAAACCTCATTATTGCCCCTTTTAACTAGCAAAAAGTCGATTTCGTATACACCTGTTCCGATTCTGACAATTTCTTCCCTTACCCTTCAAGTTGACATGATCTTGTGGGCTGGTTTAAGCTCGTTCAGTGGGCCTACTAATTAGTGGTCGAACGGAGTTCCGAGTAAGGTTTCTCCACATAGATATAATACCGGGTAACCCATACGAGAAGAGGAGAGGAAAGTGAAAGATAAAACAACTGACAAAAAAAAAAAAAAAGAATGGTGATGTGAATTGAAAAAAAAAGAAAAAAGTTTTTTGTGACATGAGGCGAAGAAGGAAGTCTCATGGTGGTGGCATACAAGAAAAAGGAAAGAAGTAAAAAGCGGAGATGAAGGGTGATAGAAAGGTTCCTGATTTATAGATAACAAGGGGAAAAAAAGATAGTAGTACATAGTTCATAGTTTCACCAAAGATCGGGTCCATGACGTTCCATTAAATCCTTTCCAGTCTTACAAAGAATTCCCGTCCGTGTTGTTTGTACTTCGTTGATGTTTGAAGTTGCAGACTTCAGTGATACTCCTCAGGACCTGTACACAAATAACATCAACTTGCCATTCTCAGAGCCGAATAGAAGGTTCTTCATCATGAAAAAAACATACACATATTTATAGCAAATAAATATGTATAACACTTAAAGACACAAAACATTTAGCTACAAACGGTAACGTCTAGAGCCAGTTCAGTGTGTAGAGTCTAAATCTAAAAGATCATTTAAAAACCATAAAAGTTAAAATTTTGAAACAATTCAGTATTTAAACATTATTTGGTTAGTTTCAGATCACCAAAGCCTTAAGAATAAAGGTTTTAGATATTAAATGGATTTTTGCCGTCTCGAAGTTTAGCGTCCCAAATAATTATCACGATTCTTCAGAGGGTACTGGTCAATTACAGCAAAATAAATACTAACTAATCAGATATCAAATCCAATAAAACTAAGAGTAGGAAAATACGAGAGTGAAATAAAAGATCTGTCGAGAGCAAAAAAATAAAATAAAATAAAATAATAATCCTGGAATTTATTTCATTAGATTTGATAGTGAGCAATTTAATTTGATGGTACTTGGTCGAACCGTGATGATTTGGGACGTTAAACTAGGACATCACCCGAAGTTGAAAAAAAAAACTTTATAATCGGAAAACTAAAAGTTTGGTTTTAAAGTACAATTATACCTTTTTGGGAAGGGGTGCTGTTATATCACAAAGATTATGACAACCATTGAAATTGAAAATTGAAATGCATCAAGTCGGTCATCACAGGAGAGAAAGCAGAGATCACGTAGATAGAATGATGTTATTGTTCCATCAAGTATTGTTATTGTTTAGTTAAGGATTTACTACAAAGTTGGCCCTTGATTATCCACTACCCACAAAAATGCCCAAGTTATTTTCCTTTTTTTTTTTTTTTAAATCTGTCTCCTTTGTCTTATTCGCCTAAAAAAACATCGGAAAAAATATTGACGGCGATCAGAAGTTTGGTTTTTTTTGTTTTTAATGGCGTGTTCCGTTTGGGTTTTCATTGAAGATATTACAAGACAAACACTGAAATGGTGATATATTTCCAATCACAAGCAGTAATAAACTAAAAAAAAAAAATTATTATTATAACAACTTCTCAAAAGTGTTCCCCTTCTTCTCAAAGTCAGTTAAAAAGGAACCAAAAAGTCTTTTTGACAATATTTGAATAGGGCGCATGGGAATTTTACCATTAACGAAATAGACTACGGATGCACATAATAAACAAAAACAAACGCAAGGGAACTGAGTTGATTGCTAGTGATCAAAACTAATTAGGTCTTCAATTCAATATAATTCAATTATACTTAATTATTAATTTACATAACTATCTTATTATAATGATAATATTTATTACCCCCCCCCCAAAAAAAAATACTTGAAAAATGAACTCATTCCATTTACATGTTTGCTCCACATTTCCGTCAAAATACTCAAGTTTTCCTCCTAGAAAACTTTGATCTTTCGTAATTCATTATGCCATTTTGTGCATCCGTAGTCGATTTCGTCAATGGCAAGATTCGCACACACCCAAACATTAAGATTGCCGGCTTTTTGTGGTTTAATAACTGTTAATTCATTTTATAGGTACAAGTGAGGTCCCTAAAAAAAAGTGCGGTCCCCAAGAGCTAATAGTATTGCTTAATTTTCGCATCTCATACCCCATGACTGTAGTCCCGATTCACAAGCAAGCAGTACATTCATTTATTTATTTATTCAAAAACAATTGAAGGTGTTACAATGAAAATGAATTCCAAGCAATATTTTTTTCTTCTGAATAATTCAAGTCCACTACAATTAGAATAAATGCAACGATTATCAAATTATTTTAAACAATTCAAAGAGTAACATACCTTTAAATGTGCAACAATATAGTCAAAACATTGCAGACATTAAGGTTATCGCATTCAAAATGCAGGACTGAAGTTATTTAGAGTATTATGGACATGCGAAAATAAAGCAATACTCTAGCTCTGTAGAAGGACCACACTTCTTTAAGGGAACACAAGACTTGACTTGTATCTTTTCTTTTTTTGTTTTTCAAATCTGGCAGTTGGTCTAAAATTTCACAATATTTCTTCAAATCTAAATTACAAACTGTTTAAAAGAGTGAAAAAGCGGACCCTCTACTTCTCAGTACTAGAGTCGTAATTTACTTATTTCATCTATCATTTTCCTTCCTTTATGGCTACCGAACCTTCTATTCGACTGTGAAAATGCATCAAAATAATTAAAACTGGGTTCATCAAGAAATAAATAATAAAAATAAACATTCATTCGACACAGTGTTGCACTCCCAACAACAACAATAACAACAAAAAACAATCAAAATTGAGAACACAAAATGAGAAAGTTTTGAAGATATTACATGTTAACTTCATGATTTTTTTACTGCCTCATATTACACTTTAAAACTTTTGACATTTGATTTTCGCAAATTAAGAGTTGGAGCTCGAAAACACTTTAAAAAAAAAAAAAAAAAACATTGCACAAATTCTGTGACGGTATATAATTTTTTTCAACATTTGTTTCTGTAATAAAAATAATTATAAAAAATGTTTCCAAATTGAATTTTCAAGTTAATCCCATGGAAACGTCAAAAACAAAAATAATCATTGCATCAAGAATAGAATAAAAAATATCGGCAAAGGAAAAAGTTGATGTGTATATATATATATATATATATATATATATATATATATATATATATATATATATAGACACACACACACACATATATTACGAATGTGTTATTTTTTAAAAGATCTCCCGTTGTAACACAGAATGAGTCACTCAACCTAGGCAGCATAAATAGTATAAGCGATTAAAGAAAAATGGGGCTGCTGCAGGAATCGAACCTGTCACCATTTCAACATAGTGTCGCTCTTAACCATCAAGCTAAACATCCTGTCGGAAAGGCAAAGGCCTAAATAACCGCTTTGTCCCCACTCTTCTCATTTTTTTTATTCACTGTCCAAGTCTGCACTTGTTGTTTCTGACACCGACAATTATATCATTCAGAAATGGATACATAATCCAACAGAATATTTATGAATGTATAACTTGAAACTTTTATTGAAATAACCTCCCATTATTACACAGAAAACGAGTCACTTGGCTTAGACAGCATAAATAGAATAAACAACTAGGCCAAATGATACATTCACCATGTATCAACGGGAGGTCATTCCAAAGTAATATAACGCATTTACAATCATTTCTGTTGGATTATATATCCATTTCTCATAATATATATGTGTGTGTAAGTGTACACATTAGTTATAAACTGTTTAGCCTGCTTTCCTTTATTTTCTTTCCTTCTTCAAGAATTGATTTCTTAAAAAAGTATGTGGAGTTAGTGTGATATAAAATGAAAATAAATTTCTTTCTCTTTCTATCTGTAATCCCCTTTCTATGAAGATAACAGATTCCTTTCTTCATTAAGAAAGCTGTCTGTCTCTCTTTAAGCACTCAATTCCTTACAAACGCTGTTGACCTATTCAAATCTGGTCTCAACAACAAATTTCTGCCATTCTTAGAACTGTCGACTTGTGTCACAGTTAGAAACAGCATCAATGGGGTTCCCAAGCTTTTTCATCCCATTTACCCCTGGCAGCTTCTCGAAAGTAACCTTGAGTTTACATTTCTGATATGATAAAGCAGCCTACAAAGGGAACATTTTAAAATATCGTTTTTTGAACACTATCTCAAGTTCAAACAAACAGCAATAATAAATAACAGCACATAACAATGTTATTTACTGAATTGTAGTGTAAGCCAATGTTCAAATCCAGAATGAGCAAATTTACCCCCTGGGTTGGCGAAATTTACCCATTAGAGGTAAATTTACCCCAAGCTGGGAATCCCTCCGCTAGACAATATCTAACAATATCAAGCATTTATGAGAGATTGCCATAAAACGTTCTGCAGGGAAGGCATCTACGCTATCTCGTAGTTTAACGTCCCAAATTACCAAGTTACCAAGAAGATATCAAATATAAATTATTTTTGCGATGGTATCAACATCTTTTTTTTTTTTTACTGACATTTGCATTTACCATTTCGAGAAAAATGAACACACACACCAGCTTTCACAACCAAAGAGATTGGTGTGCTTCTCCCGACAATAAATATGCACTTATAGTTCAAAGAAACTGACGGAGCATTTCATTATATTTTCGATTTCTTTACACTTCGTTCACATTATTTATTTGACATCTGCTGGCCGAGCACCCTCACTCACAACAACCATGAGGGCAATAGCACCGTGGGACTCAACTTCAAACTGAGAGATAGATCACCAGCATCTATATTTCTTGTTGTCTCTATGTGTATACGCTTTTAAATTTTTCTGACTTCGACAAAACTGTCAAAAGTTTTAAATCGTATTTGCAAAATGAGACATAGTGGAAAAAAATTTGTCTTTTATTCTACAGAAAAGAGCAATATCCAATATTTTATTTTCTTAATTTTTTTCATCTCAAGTTAAAATTCAACAACTCAATACATATATATATATATATATATATATATATATATATACACACACACACACACACCCTCTCAAGAAATTAAAGGTGTTTTGTAAGAGATCAAGCTGAACAAAAAAAAAAAAAAAGGAATTACAAAGACAGAGACATTATTTTGTTTTGTTTTTAAAAATAATAATCAATTTTGAACATTTTTTGATAGATCGAATGACAGGAGAATAGATAATTTCTCTTTTTCTTTCCTGGATGAATAGAAAGAACAGGTTTTTTGTTTTTCAAGAGCAACAATAATCCTATGACAACAAAGCACTCTTAGTGAATACATATAAATCACTTCATCAAATGCCACTCTTCAGCACTTTCATATCGATTCATCAACATAAATATAAAATGAACTTTGGATAATTTAATTTAAAAGGCAGAAAAAAAAGCAATTGTGATCTTTTTTTTTTTTTTTGTTTAATGAAGCCAATAATTTCAGTTTTCTTACGGGGGTAAAACTTCATATTTTTAATGGCAATATGATTTTTTTTTTACTGCAATAAAATACTTTACATTCCAAGTTATAATTTCAAAAAGGAACCCAAGATATCATCATACACACTCCACAAATGTAAATATACACAGTAAACTAGCACAACACCACACCACCTTCTTAATACAGTCTTGATCGTCACTTTTTTTCAACACACGAGAAAAAAAATTGACATTCAAAAAAAAGATCATCGTTCCATTTTGTCCAGTCGATCAAAGATCATACCGACGAAGGTTGGCTAATTGTTTATTGAACAAGCCTCCTCAAAAGGAACAGAACACTTACCTATTACATCTGTCAGGGAATAAGGAAAATATTTCTTCACTTTACATGAAAACATTACTACTTCGCGCCATTAACGAGGCACGCCGCTACAGTACTGGATGCGCATGCGCCGTCGACATGAAGCGTAAAGAGTTTATTAAAGCTTTCATGGCGTCTACCAAGCCGGACTGGTTCTTTTACGCCAACCACTGCAATCGAGATTTTACAGTGAACCCTCGCTATAACGATCTAATTGAGGTGTCCGTTAAAGCCGAAAGTTCGTTATACCCGATGATAACCTTTTGTTCGGTAAATAAGAAGCGAGTTTGGTAGTTCGCTGCATTTAATGAACATCGTTCGGTGAATCCAAAGGCAGTTCAATTGCTCCTCATTCTATTTTCAAAGTAAAAAGTAAGTTCAATACAATAACGTTTTTGAGGACTCAAATTTGATACATCAAACATTTTTTTTTTGGTTTTTACTAGTTGTGGGAATAAAGTGTCTTGTGCTATATGGTTGATATTTGACAGAGTTTTGTGTCTTTTTTTTTTACTCAATATACATAAATATTTAGTTTCAAGTTAGTCAGAATCTAATCTTATCAAAACAAGGATACCACAATAAAAATTTAGTCATCCTAGACCAGCGACGTAAAGTAGGTTCCTATATATGCATGCTATAGCAGTGTAAATTATTTTGACCATGAAAAACTGTATAATTGAACATTAAATACATTATGACTTTTCAATTGTTTTTAACTGAATCATTCATTCTAGTATTCAATTGTTTTAAGATCATGTGTAATAAATAGATAGCACTTTTTTTTATAACTAACACAGCTTGTGAAGAATATTGCCAGTCGCATGTGACATTTTACGCTTACAACTACTGAAGGTCCCCGTCCCACCAATCCTTCAGATGAATCAAATTTGGACCCCTGAAAACGTTACTGTGCCAGAAGTTGGCTATAGTTCATGCGTTTGCCACTGTATTGAACTTCAGTAAATCCAGTCAGTTCAGATAGATCCACAAATTTATTAAAGCTGGAATTCATTACATCAAGGTTCATTATAGCAGAGGTTAACAGTATATTTAGGATTTTACAAGTACACATATGGTTATTTCCAGTGAACACAAAAGTGAAAACTAGAAAAGCAACATATTGGTACTAAATTGAATCTATCATAAACAACATAAATATCGTTACAAGAGCTAACTATACTAATACTTATAGGTCCAAGTACATGCATTGACACTCAAGTCCAGCTAGGTCCAAAATGCTTTCGTCAAGTTAGATTCAAATTAAAGGCAATGATGGATTATCAGCTGATGCAAAAAAAAGATAAATGCTTGATTTCAAAATCAGGGCTAAGAGATGTCCCACCATTGTAAGATTCTCATTAGCCCATCAGATATCTTTCTACCAGATCAACTTTATAGATTTAAATACAGATTTAAATACATTCTATCTGTTCACACCACACAATACCTTCAAAAGTTCTCTATCTATCCACAATATCTTCCAAAATTCTGAATGAATTTCAATTTAATCTTGTGCAATAGACTATGAAAGCAGCCATGAAGATATGGAATGGATCTATTAACAATTATCTCCCCTATGTCCCAGCTAACAGCCCACAACCACAAAATATCTCCAAAAGTTCTCTGTCTCTCAAGCTGATATCTCCAAAAGTTCTTGATGAATTTCAATGAAATTTTGTGGAAAGCTGAGGAAGAAATGATTAGACTGGCGTGGATCCATGCATAATTTTTTCCACTGAATCATAGCTATCAGTCCACATAGGTATTTCATTTTAGAAAACAAAGGTTTAGAATATTTTATTGTAAAGAAGAAAAATATAGAATGATTTACACCTATAGAAATTTTCAAAGTTTTATCCAAAATATTTGAAAAAATAGAAAAACATTTTTTTTCGAAAGTGATTTCTTGTGCTCTCTCATTTTATGGTAAAATTACGCTGTGTGATTAAATTTCAAATTTAGCAGGTTGTAACTGTTCTTTTTTAAATTTCTTTTAGTGTAAATCATTCAGTATGCAGTAGTAAAAAAAAAAAGATTAATGTAAGTAAAGGCTTCATGTATGTCCTGAAGGAGAAGTTTTCAAGTTCGAGATAAAAAATTAAAGTAACTTTTTTCTGAGAAAATTGACAAGACTGTACTCAATAGACCTGATTAATCTTTATTTTCTAAAACTGAAGTATATTTTGTTTTGAATACAATTGAAAGAACAAGTTCAAGTGTAACAGTATTTTATCTAAAGAAAAGAAAATTCCAGAATAGAATCTTCAAGCCAAAAAATTACCATTTAAACCTCTTACTTTTGTGAGCCATACAGATTTGAGGATTTGCCAAGGGATGCAGTCAGACTTAATGCCTCTACTGATTTACAGGATTGTGAATACAAATTTTAGGACAAACCCCCAGGGGACAAAACTAACACTTATAGCCATCCCTAAGATTCTCAGTGAGCTGAACAAGCTGAACTTAAGCACCCAATACAACTAGCAATCTAAACAAAAATATTACAGTGAAAGAGTACTTTATAAGTATGTAGCGTGATTAGATAAAACACAATTTTTAGCATTTTTTTAATTTTCAATGTTATCATGCCCTTTGCTTATTTGTCCCCATGCTCAAATGTTGCCACTCAATAGTTACATGCCCAATCATTGGCCAACCAGCCTCCACAACTCACTTTACAAGTTTGTTCAACAAGACTTTGTTTCAAGTTCAATATTTTTACCATGTTCGTGAGAGCAATAAGATATTTTTACCTGATATTTTACCCACTTGACTGTGTGATGATCTGTATCTTTTGTACATAAAATTTGTCAAGGGAGATAACAATAAAATGCTAATTGTAGAGTAGTTTCCTTTATTTCATTTTTTTTGCAAATGTCCTAAAGTATGGGTTCATTCTGGTCAAACATAAACAAGAAGATGCAGAGCAACATAATGTTTTTGATAATTTTCTTGTACAGTGCAAATTCAAAATTATTTAAATACTGCCATATTTTCTTGACAGCATGGGTTAACTACTTCTTTATTGATATACTATTTGTTGATAATTCAGTAAAACTTTCACTCCATTCAATTTTTTGGGGCAAAAATGGAGAGCTTTTCAATTCATGTTTTTTACATTTAATACTTGTATGAATTTTAGCTGGTCCATGATGGAGATGAAACCGTGAGAAATTTAAAAAAAGAAAATCTGCAATTGAGAACAATGCTGTTTATGAATAAACAGTGAGATTTTGGTTTTAGAAATTCATAAGTGAAGATTTCGGTTTAAAATCTAAAGAGAAATCTATCAACACCATCAATCAATGATGAAGATTTGATGGCTTTAACGGAAAATAACCCCTTAACATCAGTCCGAGAACTCATTGCAAACTTCAATGTATTGATTGGAACCATCCAACTAATTTAAAGGCGATTGGTAATAAATTGATCCTGACTGAAAGAGTTCTTGCATTCTATCATCACTTGTGGTAAAAAGAATAAATTGATCTTTTAAAACAACCGAAGATCTGCACAATGGCTGGATGCAGATGAAAAACTGAAATATCAACTGAAACTTCCCTCCTTAGGAGGTTATGGTGAGCTTTTAATAGAACTGAAAGAGTTTGTTATATCGTACTTTCATTGAAAGTGGTTGAATAGTTAATGCACCTAGATATGTAGACCAGCTTGAAATAGTGCATTCAAAACTCAAATAGCACCTAGGTGTTGTACAGAAAAGATCTCATGATGATGTGTGAAAATGCTTGTCTTTATGTAACAAAAATAATGTTACTAAAGTTGGGTCAGTTGAAGATGGAGACTTTATTACACCTTGCCTGTTCACCTCATCTCATCTCTCTCCAACAGATAATTTCGTTTCAACTATTTAAACCACTTCCTCATAGATAAGAACCTCTCCAAACAGAATCATATTGGAAGATCTTGAATTTATTGGTTCTTTAAATTAAGAATTCTCTAGGGAAAAAAATTGACAACTTACTGCTACATAGATATATAAAATTAAAGGATAATACTTGAATTATTCAAATATTTTCTATGAATTTTTCTAATTTATTGTTTAAATAAATTGGCGATCCAATATTAAGCAACTTGACACTACTTGAGCATTGCATACTAGAAATCATGCTGCAAAGTTAATCAAGCTAAGTGTCAAGTCAGAGGTAAAAAATATTATGGTTTGAATCTTAGTTTAAGTTGATTTGCTGCAAAAAAAAAAAAAAAAAAAAAAAAAGAAAAAAAGCCAGGTCGTAATAAATGCATTCAGTTCTAATTCTTTACAGTTCATGCCCACAATTTAGTAAATATCACACGGTAAATTTTGGTCAATTGGAACACAGTGGGAATAGTGCAAGTTTGCCCATTTATGCAGTTGCCTTGGTTGTATGAGGCAACATCAAGAATTGCCACTACAATGGCCACAAAACTTTCTGTAGTTGATAATGGGATCTGGAGCAGATACTGTTGTGGTTTCAGTAGCAAGTGTCTTTTTTATAGGGTTGTAAAACTCTCCTCCTTCACCTGGGCTTGAGACCAGCTATGGCAATTGTTAAGCTGTAGGATTTTTTCCGTCAGAGAAACCCTCTGTAAGATGGACTTCCTTACCGGGCCAAAGTCAAGTGAGCAGACCATGTTTATTCATCGATTCATAAGACAAGAAAATGTTTTAAACTTAGAAACAACAAAGTCAGTGAAATTTTTAAATCCATTTATTTTTATTTTTGATATTATAGAAATAACCAAGTTCTTCTACACACATTTTAGGTGACATCACAAAGCAGAGAGACATCTTGGTTGATTTTCTACAAAAAAATCTGCAGACATTTTTCTGAAGATTGATTAGCAAGAAAGGAGAGTGCAAGTATGTCTGTTTTATACAAGAAAAAATGTGTATAAGAGGAACATATGTTTGAAGATCTATTCATGCATAGAAGATGCACTTATACAATGCTATATTAATTTGTGTGAAAGTTTGTTCTGTATTAATGTATACCATATGACAGTTTGTGTTTATAAAGCATAGCTTTAATTTAAGAGAAAAAAGGATTCAATTAAAAGACAAGTATCCTATAAGAAAAAGAAAAAAAAAAAAAAAAAAAAAGACGAAAATGTAAGTACTATACAAATTACATAATTAGTTACTATAAAAGATTTACTTTAAGCTTAACTGGAAACTATAACATTTTTTTTAATCCAAGAATGTGTAATGATTATTTTAAACATTTCTTTCTTTTGGGTAAGAGATATAGACACAGCACTTGTGTATTTAATCTTTTTTCATGTCTGAAATAGTGATAAGAAATGATTCTTTTCAATTGAAGACATCTTTTCCAGTGCTAGAAGACAAGTTTTTTTTTTTTTTTACTACACAGTACAATTATTCAAGTAATAGTATCTATAGTGTATAGGTCTGCCTTCCTGTAGGCTTTAAAATTACCTAAGGAATACTAAGAGGCAAGGAATGGCCGGAGCCTGAAGTGTGCACGACAGAGGTATTGGCAATATACATTTGACATCTTTATAAAGGTATTTTATCATGTCATTTTGATCATTAAATTCTTTGCTCCTGAACAATGTTATTAAGAGGCTCCTTATTACATTTAGTGGGATAAGATTTCAGAATTGTCAACTCATTCTTGTTCAAACAAAAGAAAATACATTAGTTTCAAGACTCAGCATATGTATACCTTTAAAATAGACAGAGCAAAAACAAGTAATGATTCAATCCAATTCATAATACTAAAGATTAATTGAACAGTGAAATAATAGTACATTTATAAGATTTACTGAATGACTTGAAACATTAATCACTGCATAAAATGAGCTTTGTTGAATTAGGATGAAATTATTGGATATTGTTTCTGTAGATTTACACGGTGAAACCTTCATTACTGTGGTTTTCAATTGAATATGGTCATTGACTTAGGACAACTCTAAATTTAAAACTAAGCATAAATACACATCTGACACTGGATATGATTTTGGGAAGATGCTAGGGTAGGTATATAACTCACTAAGGTGGCATAAAAACCTAGTAATACTGTAAAATCTCCAAGTCAACTGTTGTCTGCACTCCACTATGATCTATAAACTGTACGAGTAACTAGTCTGAATTTCTGAGATTAGGTACTTTTAATAATCCACACTTCATTTGGACTAATATCTTTTGTGGTTTTACTCACATTTCCACTGATATGTTCCCTGAACTCTTTCAGATGTTGCATCAAATGTTTTTTGGAAGGTGCTTGGAAGTTGGGTTTGTTTTTTTCCTCAAAAACACTTCAGCTTAAGTTTATGGAACCAAACATCAAAGTCTTGTCCTTGCAAGAAGGGAGGAAAAAAGAAAAAAAAAAAACTAAACTAAGCAGCTTCTAAAAGATCATCAGATGCAACATACACCTGAAGGAAGCTGAAAAAAATATATCAGCTAAAATATGATTTTAAAAATAAACAAATATTAGTTTAAATATGGTGTGGAATTGGGAATTTTTAGTTAAGGACAACAAATAAAAATAAAACTGAACAATAAAAGAAGCAAAAGAACACAACTGATTTTGAAATTATGAAATTAGAGGCTGGTGAGCAAAGTATAGATTGGTCGTTGAAGAGAGTGACACAGCGCCATTGAAGCAGTTTACATTACAGAAGATGAATAAATTGTTTCCCCCCATAATGAAAATTCTTTTGACAAACTGCTGGAAATTGATTCAAACTTTAAAAGCAGCACCCAAGTTCACCATAACTGAAAAAGCCATTTCGTATTACCAAACATTTGTGCAGAAAAAAAAAGCTTCACATTTCAAGCAACAATATTTTTGCAAGAAATAAGATAGATTAACTTGTCATATAATCAGTATAACATTTTCCAAGGCTTAGTTAAAAGGTTCAATATATTGCGCTCTTCAATACTATTATTACATAGTACTTGCGATCAATAGAACTGATTGAGGACTAAGGATATTTGCAAAGATGATTTGGCAAAATATCAAAAAGCAGTTTTTTAATGACATGGTCTGTGTAACTGTAAAGAAAAAAAATATTAAAAGACAAAGGTTTCTTTATTTAATCAAGACCTTTCAAGAATTTACTGGAAGAATGAAAAGCATTGGTAAACATCTTATTTTTATAGTTGGTTAGGAAAAATCTAACCATCTTTCTTCATTTGCCATTATTATTCCATCCAACCAACAGTTCAATATCATTTTTACCAGACTCCCCTCCATTGTCAGCTGAATACCCATCTAAGTTATAAAATAATGAATAAAGCTAACAAGGGCTAACTGTATAAAATTTTGGCTTTAGAAATTTCACTTAATATTAATTGTCATCATGGGAGAGAAAAAAAAAAATTAAAATTAAAAAAAAAAGAAATAATCACAATTACTAAATTTCCACGTAAGAATATCCATGGGTATCACAAGGTGAATGAAAATTAACCAGTAACAAAAGAAAAAAGATTTCCGACTATGCTAAGAGTTTAAAAGTTTTGAAACCGTTTCTGTATTGACAAGAAAAGGGCACACATGTAAATAGCAAACTGACAAAAATCGTCCATGTGTGAGTGAAATTATAGATGATTTTAATTGGTAAATAATAATATATAGATATACAAGTATTGAGTTATTTTGCCAAAGACCTGATACATGTATTATGCTTAGCATTGGTGGGGGTTTTGGTTTTTTTTTTCCAGAGTAAGCAGATATATAAAAGGGAATAACCAATTTCTGACTTTGGATTATTTCAAAACAGCTAGAACAAAGGGCGATGTTATACACTGCATTTCCAGTTGTAATTTAGATGAACTTGCTTACTTTGTTATCTTTGCCATCACAGTCACGCACACAAGATCACAAGCCTCTGTAGGCTAAATCTGACATTTTTGTTTCAATTCATTTACTAACTCCATCACTGCTCCTGTAGAGAAGCGGTTATAGCAGCCTGCATCATTTCATCTTCATGTCTTGAGTAATCCTACAAAATAAAACAAATCTACTGGATGGATATAGTTCGTTTTTTGGTTTTCAACAAACATTGATCATATTTAACAATAAACATAAGTTTGAGGAAGAATTATCCAACATTCCACAACTTTCAGCATTTTTAACAATTATATTTTCACAGCCATTAAAATCACATGCTGTACAGTATATTTTAAAATACATTATAATAGAGCTAAGCTGAGTCTATGACCAAAGCGTAAGTGATTTTTTTTTTCTTTAAATTGTTGTGACAATTTTATAAAACCCCAAAATTAAAAAAAAATGTTTATATACTATAAATTGCATTATATCATAATGAAACTATTTGAAATGATCTCCTATTAATACACAATGAATGTATCATTTGGCCTAGCCAACATAAATAGAATAAACAATTAAAGATAATGGGGCTGCCGCAGGAATCAAACCTGCGACCGATAATGGTAAAAGCAAGTGGCTACTCTGAGCTAAACAACTGTCAGTAATGCATAGGGCCAAATAACTGCTTTAACTTGGAATTCTCATCTTGTTCATTCACTATCTATAATTGCTCTATTTGTTTCTTTCAACACGGTTAATTATATCATTATGAAATGGATATATAATCAGAAATATTTGTAAGTTGCATTATATATCCTTTTCTTAAAAATATATATGGATAAATAACAGACTACATGTATGACAAACTATATATCAAAATCATAGCTGAAAGGGAGATAGTGTTTGATCAACACTACTGAGGTGCCATATTGATATTACAGTTTTGTTTTTAAATCCCCAAAACAGTTACATGATAAACAACTGATGATCCCAACAAGAGAAAATTTAAACATAGTATTACAATATCATGTGTAAAACAGGGAAAGAAATTACATGATTTTCATTGACAGATATTGGAGAAATAGGGGACTGAAGTGACACAAAAAAATGCTCTGAAAGAGTTTAATGTGTTTAATGTATAAAGCTTTCAAGACACACACACACACACACATACATATGAGAGAGAGAGATATAAAAATGTCAATTGGAAAATAAAGAGAAAAACTCAAGAGATAGGCATTACATCTCAAAATTTTTAATCATTCCGTTGGTGTAGTTCAATGCATTTCAACAGGGGCCAGTTATTGGCTAACAACTGACATTCAACTCAGAAAAATTGTACAAGCTCATACACACCACCCTTTTTAGATAAGTAGAAGGAATTTTAACCCCCATAAAACAAAAAGATTAAATAAAAACAACATACCTACTCCCACCCTGCCTCCATATATACCAATACCTATCCATTAAATGCTAGACGCCACCTCTCCATCCTACAATAAAAATAACAAAACCCACCTTTCCCTGAGAAAGGACCATTCTAGCCCTTCACTGCCTTTCTTACTTAAGACAAGACAAGCCAAACACCCACAATGACAAAAAACATACACTCCCAGGCCTGCCTCCCACAGACCCACCTCAAACCAAATGTTCCCCTCATTTACACAGATACAAACACCTCCCCTCCTGCTCATATTAAACAACCAGCATCAAACATGTAAACAGCAAATTTTCCTGTGAAAAAGATGGCTAGCCCCCATCAAAATGCATTGAATTATGCCAACAATAAAAGATTTTTGAGATGTAACATCTATCTACATTTTCATCTACATTCTGTCGGATCACCTCACATCCACAATACAAACATATATACATTTAAAAAAAAAAAAAAAAAAAAAAAAAAGAAAAAAATTTAGAAAATATTTATTATCTCTAGTCGCTACATTATAACAGTGATGATTATATAATACAATATTTGATAGTCAGTAGAACGATTACTTTCCATTTGACATGCAAACAAATATGTCATATTGATGCGAGGTTATTGTTGCAGCCACTGCTGAATAAATATAAAGTCTGACAAGAACATCTTTACCAGTGATTAAGTCGACATAAATCTCAAACAGTATTGAATGTCTATCATTGTCACTCCAGTTATTGATGGTATTAGTCGAGATTCTGTTTTGATCCAAGCATTTTGTTTGGTATGCTCTATACCCTTCTTCAAATGTATCCTAATACAGTAATTTTCAGGAAGCATTAAAGAGAATAATTCTACCAAGGACTTGGGGGGGGGGAAACAAACTTAAATCAGAAGAGTGCAGCCTAATATACAAAGAAATGGTTTAATAAAATTGTTAGAATGCATGCTGTTTGGGAGAGCTTCTTGTAATTTTCATCTAAATACTTGGAGTTTTTGGCAGATAAGACTCAGTATGTGCCTGTCCGTGATCTTTAAAAACATCAGTTTTCATTTTGATAAGAATTTGTTATTAATGCATTAGCCACTATTGGTTGCTTTCTCTCATCTTACTAATTGATTCTTGCAATTGTGTTTCATTAGAAGTAAGTTCAGTCTGATCTATGCCAAGATTTAATATCCTTCAGTGTTTAGCATATTTCTCTTTTCAAATGCATTCACAGAACTTCTCAGTAAATCTAGAAAGTTTACTGTACACAATCTAATCTTTCTTGACAAAAGAATTTTCAAATTCTTTCTATGCACCAATATCACTCTGACACGATGCCTCCTATTTTATTATGTTGGTCCACAACATCAGAGGCTTGTATTAGTGGTCTGGCAGTAGAGGTTGGGTCTTCTACGCTAATAACACAATTTCTTTCTGCTCTGCTACAGATAGCAGCTGAGCAGCAGTCTGGCAAAATGTTGTCTGACATGAAAGTGCATACGAAGTAGAGATGTGTCATTGGAAAAAAAATTGCACCTAGTGACATTCATCGATGCTTGGTGAACGTTGACCAAATGGTGACTGTGAGCACAGTTAGGCAATGGGGTAACACGTTTCAGTAGTAATGATAGAGATGTGAGTGACAAGCAACATTCCAGGTAGCCCTGCTCAGCTCCAAAAATGAAGAGGACCAGCTGAACGGCTATGAAGCTGAAGGTTTCCTGGACTGCATCATTACTGATGACGAGAAGTGGTCACCACCAAGAGCCGGAATCAAAACGATAATCCATTGAGAGATAACATGTGAATTCTACATCAAAGACTAAGTCCATAACAGAGACATCAGCATACAAAATGATCTGCACTGCCTTTTTGGATAGGATCATCCTGGGTTTATAGGAACCCAGACAAACAATCAACTGACCATTACAGCACAACACTGACTAAGATTGAGGTCTGAATTTCCAGAGCCAGGCCAGAAGAAGACAACCTTTCGCTCACAACATGATGGCACCACACCAGATGGAAAACCAGGGTGCCAACTCTTGGTTGAATTGTATAGTCCAGATTTGGTAACTTCCTATTTCCATTTGTTCTGTCCTATAAAAGATGGACTACGGGGTGAACATTTTCCTCACACCAATGTTGCAGAAAAAAAAAAAAAAAAAAAAAAAAAAAGAGAAGATGGATCCCCTCTGCTGATGTAGATTTTGATGAGCATAGCATACAGGCTCTTCATGGTGGGTATAAACGTATAGCCAATGGTAGCAACTATATGAAAAAAAAAAAAAAAAAATAGTGCTTTGTAGCTGAAAACATGCTCCATTTGATCAGGTTATTTTGCTCCCTATATCTACTTTAGTTTCTGTGGAATTGAATAGGAGGCATTACTTACAGAGTGATCCTCATATGTGGGTAAATCAATAAGACTATGGTCTACTGATGATAAAAAAGCATTTATTTTACATAGATATTTGGTTTTTAACATAATCTCCTTTCTTGTCAATGCACTCAATCAACCCAATGCTTCTTCATTAAGGACATAGACCAAATATTATACAGTGAAAACTCCAGATCAAAATTCCCTCATGCAGACAAGCAGTATGGTGTCATATGTACTTACCACATACATGTCATATTCAAATTTATGCCTCAAGTCCAGATGGTTAAGGAAATTGGCACTCACTCTATCAGGATCACCCCATGGCATGGAAGCACAAATTGGACACACCTAGAGTAGAGAGTAAATACACAAGTTTACAACAAAACAATATGAAACAAGTCTTAAATATATTTCCTCAAGGGAATACAAGTATTTTTGATGCTGTTTATCCTTTATGTGAAATCAGTAGAGCAAAACAAAAGGAATCAAATGATTGATAAATTTTACTTTTACAAAAAGTTGGACTTGTGTGAAATTGGTACATTACGTAAGAAAATAATAATTGTAGCTGTTTTTGTTTAAACAATTTCTTTTCTCCATTATATTGGTTATATATAGAGACGAAGTGTTAATGTCAAAACTCATGGGGGGTGGAAATAAGCGTTGGTGATAGATATCAACAATAATAAGATGGAAAAAAAACTTGTAATGAAATAATTGTCTGATAGTCAGGTTCAACAAATCCATTTTCTGACTTGGACCATTCTTGGACAAGCAAGACATTAGTAATTACAAGCATATACTATATTATAGCTTTGAGTCATATTACAAATCCCTACTACAGGAAGGAACAACAGTTTACTCACAACTTTAGCAGCATTGTCTTTATGCTTTGTTAGACAGTGTTGGACAAATGAGTCACAAGCTAAATTAGCAAGACCGCAGTAAGGGCACTGGAAGGTCGATCTATTAGGCACATCACTTCGGGGAGACTGTGACGTTGGGGCAATTGGCTTGAATTGTAGATACTTTTTCTCGTTGCATACCAATGAGTGATTTTTCATCAGAGAAAGGGTCATCTATCAAAGAGAAATATAATAAAATGAAAGACATTATAGTGAAAGAAGTTTGATCCTATGGTAACAAGCAGTTGCCTAATAGGGTGTTATTACAAAGAAAATTTCAACGGCAAATGTAATAAAAATTACTTGTTCAAGTTATCAAAGATAATCAAATGACCACAAAAAAAAAAAAAAAAATTCAAAAGAGATTCAATTTGTCTCAAATAATTCTAATTGAAATTTAAACAAATGTTCAATTAAATTTTTTTTTAAATTGAAAAAAACTAATTGAAATAATTGAAATTTTAAATAAAATGAAACATTTATGAGTACTAAAAAATTTACATGTTTGAAGATGGTAGAAATTCAACTGTACATCCATGATCGGAAGACTTTTTTTTTTTTATAGAGAGAAAGACACTGCAAAAACATTCCTTGCAGATGTTTTATGTCATCATGAAGGCCAAGAGCAAAAAAATAAAAAGAATAATTTGAACAAACATAATTTTCAAACTTTCACCAACTAGAAAAGCTGAATGAGTAATGAGAGCAGGAAAGAGGAAAAACAGAAAATTTGAAAAAAAAAAAAAAAAAAAAAAAAGAATCGTACCTTCTTTTTACACAAAGAGCAGGTTTCTTCAGTGTTAGAAATCTTCATCGAAATATCATTGGCCGGCCGCACTGAATGTTTGTTAAAAACTGCCCGGCACATTGGACATTTCGGTTCAACTACATTTATTTGCATGTCAATACAATTCTGACAGAATCTGAAAATAAATAATTAGATAAATGAATAAATAACCAATTTAATATCTTTTTAAGTTAACCAAACAAAGTAATCTGGGTCTTTTTCAGCAATGAAAAAAATTTTTCAAATAAAAAAAAATAAAAAATAGCAATTTAATCCTTGTTTTTTTTGTCTTCAATACTTGAAAATTTTGGATGTTATATTTTTACTGACAGCTGATAAAAAAAACTCATGATTTCATCGAGAGATAAGATTCAACTAATTTCCCTTAAAATTTGCAGCAATAATACCTGTAACAGCATAAAACTCATTCCATATCAAATCACCCAGGGCTCATCAGGCCCTCCTCAGATTCTGACTACGGGGGTTGGGGGGAATCACATGTGCACCTCTCCCAAAATTATGGACAAATCCAAAATATCAAGGCTGTATCTATAACAAATTTGAAATTCAAAATCTTTGAAATTTTGTCTTGTTGCTGAGCTTCCTTCTTGAGTTATGATTTTTTCAATGTTAAGCAGCTCAAAGTTCTAAGCCTGACCAACAAGGAGTGACATGGTACAAAGAAAACTTGTTTCTAAGTGAATGAGAAGGACTCTTTCCAGCTACCATGATAGGATAACGTTCAGGTCATATTTGTTCAATGAAAGTTTACAATAGTAGTTGTGATAAAGTTCACAGCTCTGCTCAATTGATCTAAAAATGGCATACAAATAAAAAAAAAATTTTTTTAATTTAAAATTGAAACATTGAAAGAAAAACAGAAGTAAATAGAATTTGAATTATATTGATTTTGCTTTGAATAAATAAAGAACGTTGAATTTTTTTTGTTGCGCACCATTTTCAATACTTAGTGAGCAAAGGTGTGAAACTTAATCAGGTAGGTCAGTTAGTCCATTAATTTGAAATATTTAAACCAAAAAATAGATAGAAATAAACTCTTTGGTGGTAAGATGCATGGAAAATAATGTTCTAACAAAAATCACAATGCTTATCTATCGGAGCGAAGTGAAGATCTAATCACAGAACCCATTTGTCAAAGGGGTCTGCACCATTCATATTTTCTTATAAGTTTACCAGTAGAAAGTCTGATTGAGCTGAAATCTGACACAGCAGACTCTCGAACCAAGGCACAACTCTTGTATACATCAGACTATAAAAACGTGCCCTTACACTAGCAACAGCTTCAGGCCCCACATAACACATTCCGCTCCATTTACAAAAAACACTTGAAAATGACAAGCAACAAGTGTCATTAGTCGCTTCACCTGCTAATTTACCCATAGCTCAAGAGAGAAATGGACTCACAAGGTGGAGCCGAAGTTGTGGGCTACAAATTGCAACCCTACTAAGAGGCCAAGATAGCAAAATTTGAAAGTAAAAAAAGCAGTATATCTCTGAATTTTTGAGATGAGGTATTATTATTTCTATTAATATTCAGACCATCCTCATCTTGGTTGCACTCTACGGCCTTCATCAGGTATCATCTGGTAGGTGTGGGGAAGTAACGAACCGAACCCTTTATTTATCCAACGGGGGTATATTGACCGCACTCTCCTCTTAGCATTAGTAGTATTATTATATTGTCTCACACTAGGATTGAACCTAGAACCATCAGATTACTTTGCAGTAATTTGTCTGATTCTGTAACCACTACGCTATGTGTCCATGTGCAAATATTAATAGAAATTAAAAAAGCAGCTTCAAAAAGATTATTGTAAGTATAATTCTCATTCTTCAGTTCAGTTTAACTTTGTTTTTAGCAACTGCAAAATAGATGAGATACCTGTTTTAACAAAATTTTGCTGCTGACCGATTTTCCTTTCATTGAAGGTTATGGCTTGCTTACTGATTACGTGAACTGCAATACTACTACAACAAATTAGAGCCAAAGTTGTGGGCGCCCAGTTAGGATATATCAAAAATTATTCAAGCTATTCAAACAACAAACAATTTCCAATTCACACCGCCTATCTATAGGATTACCTTCTTTTTCTATTCTTTTTTTTAACAGCAATTTACTACCACCTGTTAGGGCGGATATTTCAGCTAATAAATCATAATTTAGTGAAAGCTGAAAGAAAAAAAAAAAAATTTCTTGCAGAACCTCTGGAAATTCCACAAATGTTGACAAAGATTGACCATTATTTCATATCTCTGTTTGTCTCTTGCCCTTTGCTTAGCTCTTATTGTCTCCCTTACCCCTTCCAATCTATGTTTTGATCTAAATGTTCTACAGACATGGACTTCATAAGTGAAAATCTCTACCCCCAGTAAACTACCTGACTTCCTTTTCTTCTTCCCCTCTTCCTACCCTCTTTTAACAAAAAATGTATATGAAATGATTTATTCAGTGTATTAATTTTTCTTTATTATCTATTCATTATTATATTTTATTATATTGTGGCATTAAATTTTCTAGTGCTTGGCCATGCAGCTTAGAGGTATCACTGGTCACAAAACAGGGTTTTTTCTTTTTCTTTTTGAGCCCAGTTCATTAAATTCATATACAAAAGTGCTGCCTAAAAATAGCAATCTACCCCATCTATTTTTTTCGACGATACCATGCATGTCTGGAAAGCTTCAAGAATGATTGATGGCCTTGAGCATCTCCTTCAATTCTTTCCATATTTCAATCAATTCAAAATGATGCCCTTTCAGTTGAAATTTCAGCTAGGGAAACAAGAAAAAGTCGCAGGGGCAAGGTCAAGCGATTAGGATGAGTGGGGAATGACTACAATGTTGCTGGAAGCCAGGAACAGCTGGACAACAAGTGACTGGTCTTGGCACAAATTTTGCAGTAATGCATCTCATGCCAAATACATCCAACAAAATACATTGCACAAGCCTGTATGACAGTCCTATGATATCACAAACATTATGGATAGTTTGCCAACGATCTGCAAGGATAGCCTGTCACATTTAGAGTTTCCTGCTGTTGTGCTCTTCCATAGCCGCCATTGTCTTTCCTTGAAACACTTGTACCAGGGAAAAAGAAACTTTCTGCTTTGGGTGGGACATGGTATGGTCACCAAAGGTTTCCTGGGGAGAAATCATCCTGTTGATATTGAAGAAGAACTCGGTTCTTTGTTCTATGAGATGAGCCATTGTAAGAACCACCGTTGCAAAAATAAGCATAACTCAGCAACACGTCCACTCATGCACACAGCCATTGGCACACTGACGCACAAATAACGCTGCTGGCCCCACCTACTGGTAGAGGGCTGAACAACGGTTGGCTCCCACTTTAAATCACTGGAACTTTTGGGCAGCATCTCATATGAGAGATTTATCTTATTCTCATTATCTCAAGTGTTTGTGATTAAAATGAGGCTATGTTGATGATCGAATCATAAACCAGTTGGATGAAGTACTTGATATTGACCTTAGAATAGGTTCTAATACTTATTTCATATGGCCTCAAAATGTCCCAGCAATTATTTGAATTTCAAAATTTTCTCGGGAGCTTACTGCATCTGAAATCGCAATTATATGGGGTCACCAGCATCATGGCCTACATTAATGGGCTAATCATAGGGGTTTGCTCGGGCTGATTATGAACTCTCACCTACCCCTGGTATCTACTGTAGATATTGTGCTAGTCTTTCATTTTGAGATTCTACCCCAACCCGTATGCTCCACATGCCTCGGTTGGTTTGGTCTAAATGTTAAAAACTCAGGAGACAATTAAATTTTGAACATATACTGGGGTTCTATCTATAGTTTTTAGAAGGGGTCATTAACTTTCAAAGAGTTTTTTTGATGATAGAATACCTTGTTGTTTGTGCTTTTAATATGATATTAATTTAATAATAATAAAATAATTTAATATGATATTTCAGCCCATCGATTCTACTACCCTCTTCAGTTGCACTATCCAAATGTGATGGTGATAAACAGTTTTATTTTTCAACGATGATAACAACACTGTAGCTTTGTATTCAAATGATATCTTTTTCTTTTCTTGTTAGGCCTGGATTTCCTTACCTTTCAACAGTTTTGGAGTTATTCTTTTATGTTAGTGTAACAATATGTAAAGGTTGTGCAACATCCTCTTTCTCTTAGAACTTGTAGTTAGTCTTCATCTTATCAGGTCATATCACTTAAGATATGACATTAGATAGAAATGGAAATTTTTTATCCTACCAGTTTTTATGAAATTTTGCATAAGGGTTAACATAACATGTTGAGTCAGGTTGGAAAAAGACATTTATTTTAAAACGAAAATCTGCAGATTATTTCTCAGATACATGTTTTTCACATCATTATCAATAAAGAAAATAAAAATCCTAAAATTATTTGAACCATTCTAATCATGCAACTTAGTAAAGATTAGGGTAATAGTGAAATCCAAATCTAAAAACAGGCTAATCTTGATGATGCAGTTTCATTTGCATCTATATCATTCTGCTTAGATGAATGTACAACCATCACGCTTCACCTTGGATCAAATTACATTTAGCTGCACTTTCTGGCTGAGAAACCTACATAAGCAGAAAGGAATTATTGAAAAGAGGGTGAGAGGCATGAAAGCTAGAGGGAAATGAAAATAAAATTATGTGAAATGTATTAGACAAATAGATGGGGAGGGATGGAGATGAAAGAGAAGCAGGCTTGCTGACTGGATATCAAGAGACAATGAGTGAAAGATCAAAAGACGAGCAGGGATGGAAAGGCATGAAAACTGCGAGACAATAAAATTCTTGAAGGAGAGAGAGATAAAGAGAGCATGCAGTAGAAAGTATTTGTGTATTCATTACTCTTTTTTTTGCATAACAAGGTAACCCATATTTCTACAACATTTAGATAAAAATACGCATTGACAACAAACTGTTCAGATTAAAAGTAATTTTTCACCCAACCTATTTTCTAGCTTTTGAGGACTTTTAAAGTCTTCAGAAGATACACCAGAAGAAAAAAAATGAAACCTCTACGAAGCAAAATCAAGTTTGTTTTTAATAAATAAAAGGAATGAAAATGGAATGGTAATTGACTTATGGACATAATGGCTATGGTTATGCATCATTTTGACACTTCAAAGGTCTGTCTCTCAGGTAGTACCGGCCCATCACTCGAATGGGGTAGGACCAGGGGGGGGTACTCCCTGATGCCTATGACAATATACTAATGGCATTAGACAATTTTTACATTTACACATATTTGTGTATAGGGTCTCAAGTTGAAAGGAAGACTAGTGTCACATTTCATTCTAGGTGGGGAGGGGCATATAAATCACCCATAAAGAATCCCATCCCCCATAAGAAGTATTGTCTAGTTTGGCAAGACAATATTTTCTGTTCTGAACACATCACCATAGATTGAAAAAGAAATAACGTTTATTTTTTACATGCATCAACTCTCAAAGCAAACTGGCTGATTTCATGATACTGATTAGTAACAAGAATATCAAGGCCCACCATGTGGTTATAAAAGTAGAGGGGCAGTTAGTTGAGGCTTACTGGAGGTGTCCCCACAGTTGGTACTGCAAAGAAAATTTTTAAGATTAATCCTTCTAGATTGCTAGAAAATGCATTCAAGGAACATTTAGTTAGGTTTTGATGTTCATTAATATCAGAAATTGGAGGTATTTCGAATATGATGAATTGCTTCATGTTCACAATGCCCTCTGAAATCGGATTGCAATTTTTTTTTCAACATAAAGAGCTCTTTAACAGAACAAAAATAAAACTACAAAATAAGTTTTGGTGATCAGATTTGAAGATCAAATCTATTAAAATTTACGTGGAAAACTTGTCTTCACAAAGTGCAACAAAATCATTTCCAACTTTCAAAAGGTCAAGATCATCTGTTAATTCCTTATAGCTGCTCCATATAGACCTCCCTGACTAACTCAATCATAACTATGTCTTGAATTGTGCCAGTAAAAATGATCAAACTAGTGATGTATGATTGACGAGTAGCATTTTACTAATCAAAATGGTATTTGGAGGAGTAACTTCTTTTTGGAGCATTTTCAACTGCACACATATGTCATTGAAACAATCTATCTTGATGTCTAGTAATATTGTTTCCAAGAC
Source organism: Thysanoteuthis rhombus (assembly GCA_963457665.1). Taxonomy (NCBI): domain Eukaryota; kingdom Metazoa; phylum Mollusca; class Cephalopoda; order Oegopsida; family Thysanoteuthidae; genus Thysanoteuthis; species Thysanoteuthis major. The sequence continues at coordinate 76,096,395 of OY735198.1, forward strand.
ATTAATATTGAAATCTCTCCCATAGATCTCTTGCAGGTGATTCAGCTCATCACCATATTGCTTGCTATGAATGGTATTGAAGAGATTTTCCAACATTGCAAAGGTTTTGAAACTTGGTTGGTCAAATCGTACTTTAATTGAACAAACCATTGTATCTATAGCTTCAAAGAAATTTTTTTTGTAGTGATCTTCAACACTCACAGAATGATTAGCAGAAGTACTTTTACCAATGAGTCCAATCATCAAATAATTTGGTCTATTGCACTTTCTTGGCATAGAGGGCTCTTCCACCAATGGGTGTTGTTTTAATTTTGCAACTAGTTTCAAAGAACAATTTGAAGGAAGCATCACTTCAAATGTTTGAACAGTTGGGTTAGCAGGCCACTGTCCATCAATAGTTGTCATCTTCTCACTTTGCAAAGTTTCGGACAAGTAGTCTATTAATGAACATAACCCCTGTCTGAATAAAATAATAAGAATAAAATAAATTGAAAATTTACACATTTGTAAATTGCACCCCACAACTTTTGTTTTTACATCCGTTGTCAATTTCTCACAAAGACACGTCTGTTACAAATTATGATTATAATCAACAAGTATTTTCTGAAAACAAGAAGTGTGAACAGTCCATCATGTCACACAAAGCTTGTCAAGTAATCACACCTTGTTGTGTACTTATTCCTAAGCATCAATTTCTCCTAAGATTTTTGGATGGAACCAAGCATTTCTTCTCATTTTGGAGAGAATTTAACGCATATTTCACCTACAGTTCCCATTGTATCAACAATGATTTTAAATTCGGGAGCGAGGTCTTTCACTGACGAACTTGAGAAATTCCCATGGCTGAATAGTGGACATTTGAGAAGCAACACCCAATCTTTCCCAGCATATTGCTTGCACCATCATATATTTGCTCCCAACAGTTGGACATTCAAATTAGGGTATCTTTTATTGCAGAAACTATTGTGTCAGTTTTTACATCTGTTATTCCATAAAAATCTTGGACACAAAGGGACTGGGTAACTGAGTGAATACATAAGGAAAATTGCTCCTTGTTTGCGATGTCAGTATATTCGTCAAGTGAAAAAAAAGTTTTTTCTCTTTATCTCCAACAACTGCTGTTTTTTTTTCAAACTTGGTTTGCTATGATTGTCAACAATTTGTTTTGATAGTCTGGATGGGTGTTTGAATCATGCTTTGCATGTAATTTCATTAACTGGGTTAAGTTGTTGTCTTCCAGAGATGTATCTCCTTGAAATGCCAACCCTTGTCTACCAAGAAACTGCACACATTCCATACTTTTAAAGTATTTCCTTTCCTCTTTCTTTCTAAGCCTTGGTATTTTCCATTTCAACTGAATCAACAGGTTTAGGAATAACGCCAAAGTGAAAGCAACTTAAATGTTGAGACTGAATATTATGTGAAGGAAAATAATTTTTGATCATACAAGGAATTTTGAAAAAACAGAAAGAATGAACAAACATGCTGAGAATAAAATAACATTTCTATTCATTCACAAGAAAACTTTCCATTTCCTTTGTTAAAATATCCTAGGACATTTGAAGAGATCAAAATCAAGACATTGCGTTGTTTTTAATGAAGCTTATCCATTAGTTGACATTCAATACATGGATTAATCTACACACCTGTTAATCATACAGATTTCTTGATAAGTTAGAAGGAAGTTGATATAATGTTTTGTAAGACAATAATTCTTTGTTTTCTCTCTCTTTTTCATAGATAAGATTATAGACCTGTACAGAGAGTTATATACGAAGTCCTTAGATAAAAAGGAGGGGTGCTTACCAAGCTCCAGATGTTGAGGGCCCTGATGCATGCCATAACGAAAAAATATCTATTTTTCAATCTGTTGGTATCTTATTTTTCATTGATTGACCGGAAATGAATTTTACAGCAAATTCTCTATTCAATGTTTATACAGTGGCTAAAGTATTATTACTATTTCATTTCTGCAAGTAATCTAAAGAGCAGAAAGAATGGGTCATGCATTGAATGACATCAAATATTGTTCGCTATAAAACAATGTTAGAGCAAACTTGACTTCATGTAGTGTTTTTTTTTTAAACGAATATTGTGCTCAATTCCTTTAAGCATTTAAGGCACTAAATTAATAAAAACAATAAAAAAAATCTGATTTAGTAGACAGTCACAGACATAGAACAAACCCAAACTTTTACTACACTCTGATCAAAGGCGAATAAGATTTTGCCTTCTTGTGGCAATCTTTTCTTTTGGACGTTTAACTGTTAAAAAATTGACTGAAAAATTTATTGTTAAATATATAAAACTAAATAAACAAAACTAATTAATGGGCAACTGCTTGCATTATGATTCCTTTCCTTTTTTTTTTTTTTTTCCCCAGTCTTCCTTGCTGGCTTTGAATTCAGGTTGTTGAGGACCACAACTATCTCCAAGAAAATAAAACAAACAAAGGAACATACAAACAGCTTTATAATGGGCTAGGATAATAGCAGTTGTTTTTTTCTAAGCGGAAAGACCCAAAACAATAAACAATAACAACAAATCCATAGAGTAATGCGCTTAGTCTAAGGACAGTGGTCAAACAGGGAACCTTGTTCAATAATTAAATTAATTTCCTCTAATGAACTCCTTTGGAAGAATTTTTTTAAAAAATGCATTCCAAGGGAAATTATGAATCACAGTTGCCCGTATATGCCCATTTTTATCCAGTGAATTTCACACAAACTTGTAATCTAACTCTCCACTGAAAACTTATACTTCGAACTCTTGAAGCTGGGCATAGTCCAGATACAGGGAGATCAACTCAAATAAGTTTCTTTTTATAATAGAACGCAATCTATAATCACAGACAAATACATACACATAATTGTCAAAACACATGAATAACTTGAACCCAGCAGAAGTGTTCAAACCGGTTTGTTGTGGGTTGTGGTGATTCATAGCAACAACAATAACAGTTACACGCATAACAGATACGGTATGTGAAAAGGTGTTCTCAACCTCCTGGTGACTAATGTCTCTTGGCAGCATGTTATGTTGGGGTGATCAATTAAAAAATTGGAAAAACGGGTGACGACGAATAAGTTACTTCACTTGTCTTTTGTTGGACACTAAAATTTCCGGATTAAAAAAAAAAAAAAACAAGGATGGGCATTAGGTAAAAAATAGGACAATCTCATGGTTTAGCGTTCCAAATTATCACAGTGGTTGTGAAGTACTCAGTCGGTCAGTTAAAGCAAAATAAGCAGATATTACATCCTAACTTTGTTGGGGGGGCTGACAGTATCAAAATTTTTATTGAATAATATTTGTATTTTTATTCATAACTGAGGAGAAAAGCTTTCAAAAATATATATAGCGTGCTCCCGACTGGATATTAGAATAAATTAAATACACCGATAAAAATTACTGATGGAGTGTTCAACTCAGGATTTTTTCCTGGCACTTTGTTTTTATTAAATTTGATATATACTTAGTATCATTTTGTTGTGATTGACCGAGTGCCCTCACGAAAACGTGACAATTTGTGACGCTAAACTACGATAGCCAAAAATAGAGCTGCGAAGCTATCATCTTTTGTCTTTCTTTAGAATAAATCGAATACATTAAATTACAGGAAAAAAATATAGAACAGTTTATGCCGAACGGTTCAACAAAACAATAGAAAAAACCCACGTACACACACACAGAGGGAAAGACTGAAAAGTAAATAAATACTGTACTAATAAAAAAAAAAACAGGTTAAAAAAAAAACAACTAAAGAATAAATATAGCAATAGGTGCTATTTTGCTTTTGAGTTATGGACCCTGCAGAAAAAGATGACATATTTAAACGCGATTTAATTTTGGACAAGATAATTTTTACCTAATCATCATTAAAAGAAAAAAAAATATAATAAAAAAGGTTAAATTTTTTCAAAACTAATCCAATTATAATATAGATAGCTTTTTAAAAATTTTCTGCAGTAATGTATAAGTGACCTGTCACTAGCGTCCCAGAATTACTTCCGCTACACAAACTTTGAATGATGAAATCTGTAATTTATTTTGGGACACAGTGTGACACGATTGACCGTGTTGAGATTTTCCTTCCGGGTTGATAGATTAGCATTATGTCAATTATCTAAATTTAATCCCTTTGACATGTAAATAAAACACCAAGACGCATATTCTGCACTTGAATAGATGTTGGTTTTGGGGCTTATCAAAGAAAACAACGAAGCCAATAAACACGAATAAAAGATTAACAAACAAGAAATACTGAAAGTAAGGTTCAAAGTACTTTTACTTTTAAATGGTTATTTCTAGTTTTATTTTTTGTTCCAAGTACAAAATTATTACGCAAGTTAATAGCAATGAAGAATATTAATAGTAAATAAGATTGTAAGGAGTTTTAAAAGATGTGAATATTATCTAATGATTACAAATTACACTCGAGTTCGGAATAATAGATATAGTGTTCTAATTTTTTTTTTATCTGGGAGGCGAAATAGAAACAAAAACAATGATTAAGAACCGGATTAGGAGGAAACTTGAAAGAATACAATCGGGGGGTGGTCAGTTATCGTTTTTAAAAAAACTGTCAGATTTCACATCCTCTTTATTTTACAGAAAAACTAAACTACAACTAGGTAACTTGAAAGAAGCTCGCTTTCTTTTTTTTTTTTTTGGTCTGAAAAAGTGACACTCGGTTATTCGCGTGACTGAAGCCACGAATACTTTGGATAGAAAATAGAGTGGGGAAAAAACCAAAGCTTGACAACAATAAGATGACTATGAAAGCTATATACGCACACATGTTTGCAAGGTATCCGCACAGGGTTTTCCAATATATCCAAACATACTGAACACTTTAAGTAATCAGGTTGCGCCATAAGTCTCTCCGACGATTATTAGTAAACACGAAAATAGCAGCAAGATGTGAAGCACAGGGAGTCACGTTGAAAATGTACCAAGTTTGAAAACTTGTGTATAAACTGAATATCTAATGTTACAGTGTAGACCTCTCGTCCAAAGACCAACACATTTTGATGCTACAAATCGCCTATTAGAGAAGAGGGTGTTTCTTCTTGTCTTTATCTTCACAAGGCAAATGAATGAACTCGTCTTTCTCTCACTGTATTTCAAGGTGGGGATGGAATTAGACTTGGTTGGACGACGTGCTAGTGAGAGAAAGACTAAAAACAAGAGAGAGTTCAATTCTCAACTTGGGACAAGAGGAGAATATGTTATACCGATAGTGGCTTGGTTAGGTATTCCTCGTGAATGATCATTTTATCTCTCAGTTCTGATGTAGGTTGTGATCGATTTTTAAAAAAAATATGTTTCGTAAGAAAACTCAAATCCGAAAAAGGATTATTTACGGTTTGTAGCAGAAGCAAAAACTCACAAGTGCTTTTTTTTTTTTTTTTACTTCCTGTGATAGAAGTGAAACTGGATTTTCCGAAAAAAACCCTCAGAAGTGTGACTAAAATGTTTCTATTTTTATAGATAAAAAGGAATATTATCATCAGAGCAAGGATAATGTAATTTCAAGACAAACTTAGGTATCAAGTTTGTTTTGTTTTTTTTAATATTTAGACCACAGTTTCGTATCCCAAAGGAAAACAAAGAAACGAAATCGGTGAAGTGTTCAGAGAATCTGTAATCAAATAATCAGATTGCAATAGCTCCTCGACTCGGCCTATTCTAAATAGCTGATAAAAAAAGACTAAAATAAATTAACTAATCATTATAGTATAAGGGGGAAAAAGTCCTGGAGAGAAAAAAAGTCTTACTATTTGTTTGGTTTAGGGTTAGGTTAGGGTAAAGATTGGTTCAATTTATAGTTTAAACAAAGGTAAACATATTTTATTGATAGATGTTCATTAAGTTTAGACAGTCTGGTGAAAGGTCAAAAGAAAAGCGCTCGGTGAAAATCAAACTCACTGACAATCGCTTGCGACATTACTAGTGATTTCAATATCACTCAGTACTTTTGAATACTTAATTTTATTTCAAATTCAGTATCAAAAATCAAAAAGACAATCGGGAAATTACATCCTCCTTTTTTATTTTAGTTTTTTAATTGACAACACACACACACACACACACACACACACACACACACACACTCACAAATTGAATCTAAACCTTATTATGCATCATATTCGATATAACTGTTTCCAAGTATTGACAGAAATATTTTAGTACAAATTATTAGTCACTAAATTTCTATTCATCTATCATAATATGACTAAATTTTCAAATTGTAGACATTTTTTTAGATATATATTGTAATGACACACTCCAGTTCCGCCTGTCACATACCTGTCTGTCAAGCTTTAAAAATAAAAATTCTATGTTGTAAGGTGCGGGGATAGAGGAGAATTCTGAAAATGGAATCACAACACACAGATTGCAAAGAGGGTGGCTTGAGGGTATGCACAAAGGTAGGGTAGAACACTTTAGTTTCCTTTGTTCAATGTACATGCATATGATCATTCAAAACTATGTATGAATATCATGCACTTATCCCGACATTGAACTTTTAATAAAATTATTCTAACAAGTACTAAGACAACCTTGAAAGTACATTCTCTACTTACTTCTACAATCAAATTTTCATATTTTAAACACATTTCAATAAATACATCTTTGTTACTTTAAATCTTGTTCTTTATCTTATTCTATCTCTTGCACATTTTAAATGCATCCTTTCCAATGCAATACAAATTGTATTTACTATTTTGCTCCATGTCTCATCGCCAAGCTGCTTTCCTATTTTTGTTTGTACAGACACGGAAAGAAAGGGTCTAATTCTTTCTTCCCTCTCTCACAGTTGACCCTTTTTTCATGTCCCTGAACTGACTGCTACCATCAGCAGCAGCCAGCCTTGAAGAATTACCTTTCTGTGGTAGATACCACTACTGATTTTACCCTTCATACTGAATAATAAGATTACAATTCAATAGTAGTCGGTTAAATAGTTAGGTATTTAATTGGGGTCAAATACTAATGATTTAATTAACTTGACTAAGTAACCACTACAGGTTTAAGACACTTGAAGTCCACAATTGAGAAGAAGAAATGTAGTATCAGATGTTTTCTTTAAAGTTTTAAGTGTACAAGTGCATTAGGCCAATTTTAGAATTAGAATCATGAATCTAGAATAAGTGCTCATACAGCCATGTTGACTAAATTACTAGAAACAATTTGCAAGACTAAAAGCATGATCTGAACATGAAATTTAAAGGGAGTTGAAGTTGGCCAGCTGGAGATAAAAACAATAAAATGGCCAGACAATGATTGTTCCGCCTCCTTCTGGGAATTGAAGTGTAGATGACCTGTTGTTCCCACTTTTGGATATGAAAACCAATTTAGGAAACTAAGAATTTGTGACTGTTGCAAAGAGTCAAGAAATGGGAAAACAGGAAGATTTAACTGGCCATCCTATGTACTAAGAAGAAAAATAGGATGTCACAAGAAACAGGATTATAATTAGCAACCCCCTCCCCTACCTAACATCCTAAGATCCACTATAAATTTGGATGTGGTCAAGCTTTCATCATTGTTCATCTCTAGGCTGCCAGGAGAAGCACTGATACTCCAAATTTCACCTGCTCAACCAAACTTTAAGCACATGTACCAAAAACTAAAAAAAGATGTAAGGACTTTCCTGCATTTTCATGCCAATTGCCTGGTGGTCACAGCTGGAGACCAAGTGACAGCAAGTTTCCTAAGGTCTCTAGCCTTCCTCTCATCTCTCCCTAACCTATCACAACAGCACTGTGATTCATGCTTCCACTACAATTTGTGGAATGTTGTGTTTTTTTTGTGTGTGTTCTTTTCCTCTTCTCTTCTCTCTTTCTTTTATCTCTAGTTCCTCCAATCTCACTTTCAATGTCTTTGGTATGGTTCCAAGTGCACCTACTATTATTGGTACTACGCAGACTTTCATGTTCCATTCCTTCTTCAGCTCTAATTTTAATTATTTATTAGTTATTGCAACTGCTTTTTACCTTAATATTGACTTTTCAGTTGCTTTTTTCATTTTTTTAACTGGTCTTTGATGAGCAAAGAGAGAAGAATCTATAGCACACTTGGCTGTTTGGTCGGGCCATTTAGAGGTCCACAGTGATTCAATACTTACTGTGTTCAAAGTTTATAGTTAGAATAATGGTTTTCAATGCTATCTTCTGAATATAATCAGAGTATAATCTCTATTGATAGCTTTCAATTGTTAATCTTACACTTTTTTTTTTAAATAGCGTTTCAATGTGGCTATCAGTTGTACAAAAGCTCTTATAGTTAGCATTTGAGACATAGATTGTCTTTGTTCTGACTCATATAGGAATAGGTGTCTGTTATAGCTGATAAACTTTTGGGAATTTCAAACTGAACCCTTCATTCAATCTATGGAGGTAGACTGTTCTCATTCTGCTGTCTACACCTGAGAATATCTCGTATCAGTTAATTCATCCTTGTCTGCCTCTTCCACTGAACCATAGTATATGACTATATTAAACTGCTCAACCCAAGGATTGAACTTATGATAACTCGGCAGGCTACTACATACACTCAACCAATGCTTTAATCTATAAATTGTCTTCATTCTAACTCATATTGGAACAGGTGAGTTTTTACATTTAGTTTAGACACTTGTCTACGATTTTGTTAATTTTCTTGTAAGCAAGTGGTATTGATGTTAAAAATAAAGCAATAAGTTTTTCAATCTTGTACTTTTCAAAATAATTTTTCCCAAATTAGTTCGTTAATGTTCTCAGAAGAAACTACGGTATACATTATGATGGTAAGAGCAAAATCAGTGGAAACAAAGATTGTGAAGGGGATATAACTCTTATTTAATCAAAAGTAAAAATAATGAAATATATCACTCCTTCCTTAAAAACATTGTTTTGCTTCATTTTTTCCATTTCAGATTGATAACATACTGTGAAACTAATGGAGCCATAAAAACTGTAAGTTTGTCTCCGAGAAAAGAAGCTATAATACACATTTCCAGTCAAGAACTAAAATGAACATTCAATTTCAAACCTTCCTCTTCCTTGACATTTTGGTGATAACCATATAATCTTAAAATCCCAATTCAGCATGCTCTTGAAATAATGATTTTTTTATTGAAATGCTACACTGTAATTGTTTACTCTAAGTGAAGAGAATAGGAGTCAAGCCCATGGTCAGATATTTAAATGGAATTTTTGCAACCTTTACAAAACCCTTCAAAACTACTAATTTCTTTTCCAAGATGACACATACTACTGTGTATTTTACAGGACAAGAAGCCTCCAAGTTGAATTTTCTACAAGTATTAAACTATATATTGTTCGAGTCTATGGAGTTGGATAAAAAAAAAGCCTCTAGCCTGACATGTAGTTATCAGCTGAATTTTGATTTGAAAATTTTCACTGTATAATGTTTGATCGATATGATAACTATTCAAAATTAAATCAAGTGCATTCACAAGGGAGGAGATTGTGTTTGTTGTATAAAATAAATATTTTCATTATTAGGCTGTGGACTTATTGATGCACTTATGTAGGTCTTTAAAATATGAGAGGCAGCAGTGATTATATATACATAGTACCCGTCAAATGATGGGATTATTGATATCTGGATAAATAATACAACTATATATTCTAATATGAATGTATTTATTAGTATTTGCGAGTTAATTTCATTCCAAGTCAAGAGTTGTTTTGTTTTTTTTAAATACTTGTAATTATTCAAATTAGTTAGATATTTCTTTTTTCTCTTAAATTCATTTGAAGCAACGAATACAAAATTCAACATTTTCTTTGAATTTTTATAACATCTCGAGTATATATATGTGTTTGTGTTTTTACTACATCTTAAGCATAGTCTTGAAAGCTTTACAGTTCAAAACACTAAACACATCAGAAAAAATTACACAAATCTCAGTCACTTATTTCCCAATATCTGTTAATATAATTCATGTGGTTTTCTTCAGTGTTTTTTCAATGTTTTACACATATTATGATATCATGGTACCATGTGTAAAATTTCTTGTGCATATATATGGTATAATGTTGCTCTTACCATTGAGCTAAACAGCTGCTATTAATGCAAAAGCCCAAATAACTGTTTTGCCTCAAAATTCTCAGTCTATATCTGCTCTATTCATTTTTTTCAATACAACAGTTATGTACCAAGAAATGGATTTATGATCTGATAGAATGATTAAAAATTGCGATATATCATATAGAAATTTTTATTCGAAAAGATCTCTCATCATTACACAGTTAATGTATCATTTGGCCTTGACAACGTAAACAATGTAGATAGATAGATAGATTTTCCTTTTTGGCCCACAAACTACTTCATCCAATTTTTATTAGTAATATTTCAGCCTTGTTGGTCAATGCCATTTTCAAACTGAATTTCAAAAGCATTACAAAATTTTTGTTAAGAATCCTTTTTTTTTAATTCTCATGAGGTGATTCACTTTTGTAATTCAGTTTGAAAACAGCATTGACCAGCCAGGCCAAAATTTCATCAATAAAAAAAAAATTTTAAAAAATTTAAAAAAATAAAGTAATATTTGCTGGAAAAGAAAAGAAAAACTTATATATATTATTACAATGCTGCTAAGGATGTGATCTAAACTATTAATTACATTTTAATAATACAGATGTATAGAACCGAGTAATGAGGAGCACCGGAAGACTCGTAGGTTCCCAAGATTTGTTTCAGACCTTCACTTCTCTGATGTATGACAATTTAAAGGTTAGTGCAGCCTCCTCAGAAACTGTTGGGTTGAATCTCACCAGGGGGCACTTAATCAGTATGGATGTTGATATTGAAATCTCCTGAAGGAGCTTCCTCATAGGCATACTTCAAGTTTACGATAAGGTTATTTGTATTATGATGGTCTTCTTGTGATTTAATAATTTCAGCCCTTATTTCTGGGATCATTCCTCAGCAACATTGTGCTTACTCCTTAACATCGGATATGGAAATAATAGTAAGAACTTGGCATCCTTGTTATGAAGCTGCCAACTTGATTGTAGATTTGCCCTTGCGCCTTGAAAGTGGATCACTTACTAATCAGTTTGTCAGCACCAAAGGAGGTAATTTGGAAGCAACTGTTGAAGCTCCGCAGGTTTAGAAAGAAGTGGCCTCTTTGTGGAGTTTCTTCAAGTAAAAAGTGACTCGTGAGGCTCTAGAAATCCATTTAAAAAGATGGAATTTTGACCATGCTTTCTTCTCCATTTGAGCAGAATGTTCCATTCGATTCTTCTTGCATTCCTTTGCTTGGCATACTTTGCATAGATGAGTCATGGTATCAACATCCCTGGTGACGATGTAATCAAGGTTGGTATCATATTGAAATACTGTCCCTGAAATCTTGTGTTCTTCTCCAAGTTCACTCGCAGCTGCAGTTATTGAGCATGCTTGACCCAAAGACTATCACAGATGCTGCTCTGTTTGGTTGGCTTGAAGTCACGCTTGTTTTGGAATCTCAGCTGCTTTCCTTCTTTCATCCTATGTACATTTATCTTGTATTTATTGATGTTGATCGGGCATCACAGCATCCCTCCACATAGCAACACAGGTATACTGATCTTGCATGTTATCTCAGTTGCTTTCTTTGCCATATCAGGTGCTATCATCCAAGTGGATGGCAGGGAAGCATTGGAAGTCAAGGAAAGGTAGGCAAAGAAGAAGTAGGGGGCGTTGGAAGACAGAGGATTGTGAGGAGAAGGGGAAAAAAAAATAAGAATTTTATATGTATCATTTTTGAACAACCTTACAAGATGCTGATAAAATATATGGTCTAAAAGGGGACAGTAGTCCGAAAATGTTCAGGGAACACTGCTTTAGATAGAGCCTGAATTCTCAAAACCAAAAATTCAAGCCAATCACAAACAAAACCTCGGGATAAAAATAATTTTTCAAAAATGGATTTTCCAAGAGTAAAGTGGTTATTTTAAGGTTGATCTTTGTAATTAGTATGTGACTCTTTGAACTACATAAAATATTCGTCACAATTAAAAATTAATAATACAATATGAAAGTGTAGTAGAAGTAGCAGTATGTCATTCATAAAAGTTTCTACGTGTTTCTACTCATTCTGTCAGCCAACAGGCAGAGCTACATGTAAAATAAACTTCACGATTTTTCTTCTTTGTTTTTTCCTTCAATTGCCCAACAAAGATCAGGTTTGGATGAAAAGAAGGAAACAAATCAAATGACACTTTTATGATAATAAATGTTTTTAAAGTATGAACAAAAACTGTAACAAAGGACAAACGTTTTGTTGTTTGTAATGAATAATAAATGTTCTGAGAGAATATATTTGTTTATAGTTTATAATTATCATTAATTATCTGGCGCTTGTTACCTTCCTTGGACACCTTGTTTCAATGAGATTATCTATCTTGATAGATTTGGACTAATATCTTCCTTCTTCATTAATAATCTTGGAAAAAAAACCTAGCTTGAATTCTGAATGTTGGTCATGTTTCGATTTCATTAGAATGGTTGATTTTTCTTGACCAATTTTGTCTTACACTTTTTTCATAATCTATCCTGGAAAAATATATTGTGTGATATTACGGAAATTTTATAATGTCTCAAAATGAAAACGTTTCTGGTTCATGTGGTGTTGCGTAAACAGATCTGCCTTCATGCACTTTGGCCATTCACAGTAATTTTTACCCTATATTAGCCTTTAGGAACCTCAGATGTCAGCACCAGTTATCTCATGCTCAATCTGAGGTCTTGTTACCCTTATAGACAATTTTTTAGCGCACAGGGTAAAGCCATTTTGGTAGCTTATAAATGCAACCAACCAACAAATGAACATTTGCTGTCTTCAAAGTTATATATGTTACTTTTACCCCCAAATAATAATGTCACAGAAATCCCATATCCATTAATTTTTTTTTAATGTATAAATTATTAGTTCTACATTATTCCAATTCCATTCCAACAAACAACAGATAATGATTACTTGACGCTAAGTGAAACTTTCCAATTTTCCCTGGTTATTCTGCTTCAAACATCAAAATGAAATGAAAAGTCTATATTAAAATACATATTTTCATAAAAGAATCTTTATTAAGATAGATGTGTTCAATAATTTACAAAAAGAGAAAGCGTTTAAAAAATAAAAAATAAAATTTTAAAAAGAGAGAAAGACGTTGGTCACATGATGTGAGGCAGTAGGCGAACTTTTTTCTCTGTACTGGGATGAATTTCAGCGATACGACATTCCTTAAGAAGTTCCACGTACATCGGATGATAATGTGAATCAAGGTTGATATATGTGTCGTGTGGATTGTTCACATTTTGATTAATAAGATTCTACAAAAGAGAGATAATCATTTTTAAATAACCATTCTAACAATAAAGTCAAACATCACATCAAAGAGCCTCTTTCTTACAATCTATTTTCAAGTATCAAAACCGAAAATTCATTGGGAAATGAAACACTGTAAACAATAATGATAAAAAAACAAGCTTGGCTGCACTAGGGTCAAATTCCCTGGCTTCTTGAAAATCTGAAAGATAAATAAAACAGAATTCATTTCACCACACGATACTATTCCAAAACTATGTATCCCATTTCAACTTCTTTATTAGATAGAAATCCAATGTTTACAAAGAAAATAAAATATCTTTTAACTTTGAAACAAACAAAATACTTCAAGGAATACAGATTTAAAATCAATCATCTTTTTCTTAAATTTCTCAGTTTTCTTATCAAGGAATAGCACGTTATTGTTTGTCTGGTGAAATAAAACATAATCCATTCTATTCATCCTATCGAAGAAATCTGACTGACATTTTTGTTGTTTTACATGTCATTGTTTTGCACGTATGACTCACTTATGGAGCTTAAACATGGAACCCAACAAAGAGACTGACCCTCAAACTGAGAACCATGCAACAGGCACATGAAAGAATCATGCTCATCACCTGGTGAGATCACACATCACAATATATCGAGGTGAAAAAAAAAAAAAAAAAGAAAAAAGTCTGAGACATCATAGAATCCATGAGAAAACTTGAATGGTAATGGGCTGGTCATGTTGCAAAAATGGCAGACAACCGCTGGACAACACGACTCATAATGTGGATCTCCAGAAATCACGTGAAACCTCAGCTGGCAGAATATAAAATGGTGAAAGTTCAGAGAGTATTGGCTCTGCAATGCCCATGATAGAGAGGTTTGGCAAATGATGGGGATGGTGTATGTCCAATAATAGACAATAAAAAGCTGATAATGATGACCTCTTAGTAATTTTTGTTCTGTTTTGTTCATTACTCGCACATATCTGATTTCATACATTTTCTGAAAGTGATATAAATAATCATTGAAATAATTAAGAAAATCAATCGATTGTTAAATTAAATATAAGGGATATCTTATGGCAGAAATGAATTTTCCAACTTACATCTTTCAATAACCCATCTTGAAAATGTTTTATCCCTAGTGAAGGTTATTTGAAAAGATGTATGGGTTGAAATGGATGCTTCACCATTGAGTAATGTTTAGCAAGCTGGTTTAGCAGACCATTACTATTGCATAGAGAGTTGAACATTACTAGGTGCCTTACATTTGTAGCCTTGTGTCAGACTAAACAAGGTTTAGTATATATAAAATGGTTCATACCAACTGATGGAACAAGTAATACTTTCTGTATCCTACAAGAGAATTTCCCGTTGAGAAAATAATAAAATTATGCAGGTCTTGCTAGTAACACTAATTCTATTGAACCACCGTAGCCCTACAAACAGCCCAACCAACCAACCAGCCAAATGGACTTCAGATTTTTCTCTGAGTGTCAGTCTATGTGTGTGTGTCTCCAGGTGCACCCAGTCACATTTTGGTGCTACAACCATGAAAATTTGCACAAGTACACTACTGGACTAGACACCAACTGAAAAGTTGTTTTTTGTTTCATCTCAAAAAAGTGCTTTCTTGAATCTCTATGCTCATTTTGGACCGACAATGCCCAAATCAACAGCTGGTTTTTCTTTTTAGATAATTTGGGATAAAAATTTTTTTTTTTTCTTTCAGGTAATTTTTTTTAGATAATTAGTTTTGGTACATGCGTGGGCTATGGTGATTCATCAATGTGAAGTACAGATATTTTCACCCAGATTCAATTAGACCTGGAAAACTGTCAGTCAATGACTATAATTAGAATTCAAGGGCAAAAAAAAAAAAATGTAGGAAAATATTCTCTATAACTAATATTTAGCCACACACAACTTTGAATTGCCTTTTCAGAGAAACTGGATATTACAAATTGTAAAAGTTGAAGTAGGAATATGTTTTTAACTATATTATCGTTTGTACAATTAAATTAAGGATTATGTTTTGTTTTCTTCAAGAGGATAAATTTAGATAGATAAAATACTAATTTAAAACTAAATGAACTCGTTATGTTTTTCCCTACATTGTTAAGATATAAATATGACTAAATGTACAAATTCCTAAATAGCGATAAAACACTATAGAATTTCAACAACTTTAACTAGATGTGAAAAAAAAAAAAAAAAAAAAATATAAATCATACTCTATTTTATACCTAAAATCACTATAGAGATGAATGCAACATTCTTACCATGATAATTTTCATAAGTGAATAATAGGACTTCTGTGTGTTTCCATACATGGCTGTCTGAAAAAAAAACAAAAAAACAAAAAAAAACAATGCAAATGAAATCTAAAGTAGAAAAAAAAAAAAGGTACATTTTACTATTTTTCATCATTATTTGGCTTGCATCATCCTTTTTATATTTCATAGGTCTTCTTTTAAGATAAAATAAGAGAAAAACAGATATACATAAAAAATACTTATTCAAAAAATTAATCAAACTACTTACCTAATAGTTATAAATTTCAAAATTCAAAATTCTCATCCTGCACAGAACCAGGGAAATACTTTCATCAAACATGTTATAGAAAAGTAATTGCCAATCTATTCCAATCCCTGTTTGCATTTAAATATTCTGAATATGTTAAATGAAGCATTTCAACTATTATCATTTTATCACTAGTTTTACCCAATCGAATCACTGTTACCCCACAAATGCCTGACCAACAAGCCAAATGGGCTACAGATCTTTCTCTCTCTTTGCTTGTCTGTGTGTGACTCCGAGTGCTCCTGGGGTTACAACCTTGAAAGTCTGCATGAGTACATCACTGAGCATCATCATTGTTCTCTCAAAATAGTGCTTTTCTGGGTCTCTATGGTTCATTATAGACCAACAATGCCAAAATCTTACGCTGGTATTTTGTTTTTTTTAAAGATTATCTTAGATAAAAGATCTATTTCTAGATAAATTAGTGTAAGATAAAAGATCTATTTCTAGATAAATTAGTTCCGGTACACGCATGAGCCACAGTGATTCATTCATGTGAAGTACGGATATCTTATCATCACCTTTTTATCACAACACTGTCAGTCGATATACTCTCCAACAGCTAGACCAAGCAGTGCAAAATTGGAAATAAAGAAATGACCTCTGATGAGACTTGAACCTGAATTCCACAACTTGGGAGCCCATCTTTCCTGAATATCACCATAAAGATGAAATGAAGTACACATCTATTGTCATTCTGACATCTGATCTTTTTCCATAATCAAATATAAAAATGAAATGCTTTATGAAAATGACCTAATAAAAATCTCATGACTATTATTATTAAGTAGTCAAAAGAAAAAGCACATAGAGACTGAGAAAAGGAAGGGATGGTCTTCCTTAGGTTTCTTCCTGGTAAGTCAAACAAAACCCTTTATCTGATCGGGGGAAAGGGGTGCATGTCATTCACATTCCTTTACCAATCACATCTGTTGTCCTCCCAAAAGAATTTCAGTACTTGTATTTATCAATTCTTCATACTGATCTGCCTCTCCCCTTAAGCGAATATTTTTCAATTCCTGGACCAGGTAGTGACACCAGCTCATAGCAATACCAGAATGGCCTCACAAAGAGGAATTGACAGTTCTGCAAGGGCATTGACTTAAAGCAAAGGAACAATATACTCTTGAATATCAAATAAAAGGTTCTACTGGACATTCCCAAAAGATTATCAATTGTGATAGACTTTTACTTACGATAGTGGTCTGGTTTGGTCTTGGATAATGTTTTTGAATGAATGCTCCCTTAAAAAGAAATAAGAGTGAAGTATTTTATTTCTGTAAATAATATTTGCAACAAGATTATCATAAATCATTTTTCACCATCTACAATTAATAGGTATTACATTTAAAGTTTCTAAAAAGATTTTTGATTAAAAAAAAAATCTTACAATATGTTTCACACAATACCAACCAGTGATCTATATTCTACTTAAGAAACCTGAGATTAAAGCAAAAACTTGTTGATATTTATTAAGTTCAGCTTAATATGGCACAAGGCAAAATTGGATGTGGGTGAAAGTAGTGAGGACATTGGTTACACCAATTTCCATTACAATGTTCCAAGATTGTATAAACATCAAATAAGCATGGATCAGAAATAAAAGATTAGCATTCAATGAGATTTGAACTGGAATCCCATATCCTTAGGAGCCTTACTGATTTTGCCAGTAATTCCTAACCTTTTCAAGGTCATTACCCACTTTTGCCAATAAGGTTACTATTCCCCCCCCCCCATTCCATTTAATTTGTAACAAAGAATAATTTAGAATAATCACTTCATTTTGAGTATGATTTAACAGCTTTGTAATAAGAATTAATTTAATTTTATACTCAATCTTGCATTACTAATCCTTCTATCCTTGAGCCGAAAACATTCACTACAACTTTTATTTTTACTTCATAGCCTTATTTTCCCCTTGGACTAAATTCCTCTATACAGCTAATATCGTATCCAAAAAAAAAAAAAAAAAAAAAATCTTGGAATGATAATGACTCCTCAAAAAATTATAAGATTTTAAAAAATGAAATAAACACAAACTTACCATGCGTTGTGAAATCCATTGGTTTGATTTTTCTACAGTTTCTAATTTTGATTTTATAGCCTTTATATATCTGAAAATTAGAACACAATGAAAAATAAAAACTATTAATTTTTTTTTATTAGCTTTATTTTAATGTAAAATATAAAATCAGATGAGTTTAACGACGTGAGGGATGGCTAAGGATCTGTGTATTATAGAAAACCGCAGAATCAGTGTAAGAATCTATGTATTCAAAATTGAAGAATTAATGTATTAAAATGTCTTATTCAAATTAAAGGAGTTAAAGAGAAATTAAAAAAAAAAAAATCAACATGCACGCTAAAAATGGCTTGGATAATTTTATTGGATATTTTTAAAGTTGAAAATAACATTAATAGAGGAAATGAAATCTAGTTACTTAGCAATTAAATCTACCAAATAACCATTTGAAAAAATGTATAGCCATTTTTAGCCATTTAAAATTGCCAATACAAAAATTGTGAGATGGTGTGTTATTACAAAAATGGCCCACTGCAATATAAGATTGATCTTACTTACCGACTTTCTGTGATGCCACCTGCTTCAGCCCGAGCTGAAGACGCTTCTGTGAGGGCCTTGGTTATAGCCTTAAGATTATCTTGATCCTCTTTACGACTGGAAAAAAAAAAAAAAAAAAAAAAAAATTTATAATCTGTTAATGTCATTCTGTAACTTCATACTGAATCAAATGAATTCTGGATTATTTGGAAAAATAAATATTTACTGAAGTTGTAAGAGGAGAAATGGCAATCATATATGATGACGTACTATTTCAAAGATTTCCATTTCAAATGTAGATAAATGCTATTCCTACAACTCAGGAACTTACCACCAAGAGTTTACTACTGACTTGGAAACACATGCTTTTGGATAACGAACAAATCACTGCACATAAGGCTCTTCATTATAAAGTAAATCAATTTTGCAGATAATTACTACTGTAGTGGGATCGATTCTCACTGGGTGCCCTACATTAGGCTAATCTTGATGATCATAAATCTGTGCATATGCATTTAACAGACTAATATACAACATTATAGAAAGGATGTAAAGGCAAAGGCTCAAAATTTTATACACATGGTCCATTTTCATTCTACTCAATATTATTGGAGCAATTATAATCCACTTCCTGCTAGCTAGGCCCACTGAAACTTCACCAGAGCCCCAATAGCTGTACATTTCAGGAACACATTCCCAACTCTGTCCATTACTATCCACTCACAATGCTGGACTAGGGGTTGGACTTACTCAATTTGAATTCAGAGTTTTCTGTTTCTTAGATTGGTTCCAACTAAGGATGAAAAGTTCAGTCTGCCTTGCTATTTACCCATATATGTGGGTAAAAATTGATGCCTTCCCCAAGGACATAAGCATGAAGCAAATGCAAACTGTCTCAGTCTGACTTTGAACTTGGTTCACCAATTACATTTTCCATGCTGGTAACTGTAAGGCCATCTGTACCTCATAGCTACAAAAATACAATTAACCATGACACATAGGTTTTAGAAAAAAAAAAGAAAAAGAAAAAAAAAGAAAAGTTATTTCTTTCCAAATGATTATGATTCTCTCGTCTGATATCCTCATCATTATCTTCCCGGTAGGAATCTAAATCAACTATGTTCCCATCCCTTTACCTTGAATGTGTCTCTTTCAGAAGTAAACCTATGGCTTTCGCCTCAAATTTTGGTTTCTGTGATGATATGGTGTGAAAGTGTGAAGCCATTTCAACTACTTGGGACTGGGACATTTTCCCATTACACCATACTGGCAAAATATCTTGTCAGATGCTCCAGGACAATCATTGCTTTCAGAGCCAAACAGCAACATTTATAAATTGTCTTGAATCACAATCCAATTCACTGCCAAAGAAAGACCCACCAAGTCATTATTAGGAGATATTTCAACAGTTGTTCAAGGAACAAAGAGATATCTCGCAAGATATTCACAGCATCCCCAAAGTTGTAAACTTGATTCAACATAACCAACCCACATTTCCTACTTACTTATTGATTTGTTTCAACAGGTATTTCTTTTGCATCTGCATCAGTTGTAACAATTCTTTTTGTTCCTGTAAGCGTGTTTCCATCCGGTCTATAACATACTTCTGTTGAAACATCATATCATCTGGTAAACCTAGGATGAAATAAAAGGCATTAAACCAACTGAAACAAAGCCCAAAAACTGGGAAAAAAATGGATGACATTTTGGGGGATCCATAAACTTATTCAATTTACTTCCATGAATCCCTTCAGAAAAAGACTATGTTAAGAAAGTTGTAAGGTATCTAAATGGTCTTGCTTGGCTTTGCAAGATGAATTTTCCTGAGAAATATTTCTTTGTAGAAATCGAGTATGTTTGGGCCACCATTGAAATGAAGTCTTGTTTGTAGAGAAATTAATGCATATATTTTTAGGACTGTTTCTACACGAACTTTGGTCAAATAACAATAGAATAGATGCAAAGCAAGACAGATACTTTTTCTATAAAGATGTACACATTAAATCGTGAACACAAAATGAACAAAAGAATTTTTTATGAAGTAAAACAAACATGCATGTTACAGAACATCAATAATACAAACGATTGATTGTAAACCCAATGAATATATGTGAAAAGCATGCGGAATGCGAATGGAAGATTAAGGATAAAACAATCAGGAGTTAAATTCATAATAAATAGATAAATGCTATAGTCACAATTTCAGCTGCTGTACCCTCAGGCCTTCTTCAAGTGTTTGTCGTAGTTGGAAATTTCAAACAGAACCCTTTATTCAATCCTAGTGTGTGTGTGTGGGGGGGTTACACTGTTCTCATTCTGTGCTAGACTATATCTTGTATCAGTTAATTCTACCTTGTAGATTTGTTGATGTTTTTCTGCTTCTTCCACTGAACCAAAGCGAGACATTTTTGCACTACCTGCAGTGTAATCAGGTAGAATTCTAGTGTCTAGAGCTCAATGTCTTCTTTTTCAAGAGGGGGGCTTGGTTTGGAATTCCAGGAAGTATACCAACAACGACAGATATCTGAAGAAGGTCCAAGGGTACAATGGCTGAGACAGTGTGACTAAAACAACAAAAAATGGGAACACTAGTTTGAGTAAATCAAGGATGGATAGGGATAGATCCGTACCTTGCATGAATGAATCCATATAGCTTGCAAGTGTACCAGAACTATTTATCCAAGGGAGGAAAAAAAAAAAAAAAGGACCTTTTATCTAAAAAATACCAGTACAGGATTTGGGTAATGTTGGTTCAAAATGATCACAAAGACCTAGACAAGCACTGGACAAAAAAAAAAAAAAAAAAAAAAAAAAAAAAAAAAAAAAGACAAGATAGTACCTAGTAGAGTACTCATGCAAACTTTCAGGGTTGTGGCCATGAGTGACTGGAGACACATGGAAGAGCAAAGAGAGAAGAATCTGTAACCCTATTGGCTGATTGATTTGGCGGGCCTTTATGGGGGGGCTAGAGTGATTTGATGATTCCTCATCTTAGAAATTCAGACAAAAAGCATTAATAAACTAAGCCAGATCCAAATAGAGAAACAATTACCTTCTGGGATGCTGTCTTCAAAACATTCTAGAGCAGCAATTAAATATTTCCTTGTCACATTATCAACTGGTTCATGTGAGATTGGTGTGTTTCTCACTGAAGATGTCTACAATGAATAATAAATCAACAGTAGTAAATCTAACAAGCTGACATTTTTTAACTGTCTGTTACATGAAATGGCCGGAGAGTTGAAGATTTTTTTCAAAATAAAATCTCAATTTCTCTTTTAGAGAAGCTTCCTATGAAGTCAGATGGAAAACATTTTTTTTGTCAGTGTAGTGTAGTATTTATACGGTACAGATAAAAATATTAGCTGCTTAATACAGACTCAGAATTAAATAAAGTCAAAGCAATGCTCTTTTAAAAACAGAACTTAATGCACGCAATGTTAGAGGTAATAATAGTAGTAGTAAAAGTAGGTTTGTTAGATGTTGCAGTTCTTACAGACACAAGAATTCCAAACACTTATACTTTCTCCACCAGCAAGAATAATGCAATATAATCTTCGCAGCCCCTTTCGATCTACATTGCCTTGTGTCATACAAAGCTTACCTGAATGAATATCAAGAGTAAAAGTAGTCAATATAATATTTTAGGATAGATTGAAGTTATCTCTAGATTCAATAGGCTTAGAACTTGAGCCAAGTAGTATCACATAAACTTGGAATAATGGTGCATGACTTCAAGCCTTCATTCCCAACTCTTCTAGTTTTCTACTGTGACTCTAATTCCTTCATAAATGGCAAATGTTTATTATTTCATAATCACACCTGGGTCCCTTGTCATACTGACACAAAAAACGTTTTCCATCTTGAAATATGTCTGACTTCATAGCAAGCTTCTTGACATTGTAGAGTTATATTTCAAAATTTGTTCAAACAAAATTACAATCTTTTCATGAGTAAAAAAAAAAAAAAAAAAAAAAAAAAAAGAAGTGTTGATGCTGAATGATTTAATATCAACATATATTTTAAATCTTCATTTCAAAGCTGAAGTTGAAGTGGACCCAGCAGTAAAACCCAATCTGATATTTAAAACTGTTTTGGAGTATATTGGAATTGTATATTTTCAGCTCTCAACGAAAAGCCTTTATCTTAAAGATACATTTTCAAAAATTATCAACAAAAATAAATTTGTATGGCAGTACCAGTCAATGTTTTTTTTTTTTTCGAATTTAGGATGTTATACATAAAAAAATATTGAAAATCTGCTAATAATAGTTTTATTTCAATGTTTTTTTCTGCAAGTTAATCCAGAATCATCAATGAATAAACTTTTTTTTTAAAAATTCATTATTTTTCTAAACTTTCATTTTGCCATATTTAACAATGAAAAGCCAAAGTTTGATTTTATATACAAGGACCATATATGCAGGAATCATGTCCCTTCTGTTTTCTTAACCTATTCAAATGGAGATGAAATAAAACTGTACGGTATCCATTGAAACAAATGACTGTAAATAAGAAACTATCACTTCCATAATTTCATTTTATGTGATCAATTGCAATGTAGTTAGTTGCACAGAATTCTCATAGCAAATCTCATTGAAACATTCCAATTTTTAAAAATAAGAACACCTGCAATAAAAATGCCTGTTTGAGTTTAATTGCTTTGTAGACACTGGAAGCAACACTTTAAGAATCGATGAAGTCTTAACAGAAGAGAATAATTTTGTCATCACTAATGAAATCTTCAGATCAGATGGATTCCTCAAAATCTTACCTGTTTTAATCCTGACCACAGCGTTTCACACTCCTCTACGAGTTCTGAAGGACGTTTGGATGATCCCTAAATTGGAAATGAAGAAAAGCAGCAATAAGTTTTAAGCAATTAATTTGATTTTATAATTACTGGGTTGGCCCCAAAATTCATTCTTTTTTTGTCACTTGGAACATTTAGTTTTAATTAACTTCATTGCTTTTGCTTCTCTTGTGACAGCTGCCACATCAACATGTTTTTTTGGTCAAAATTAGCATATTTTAGTTTATTGATCAAACCACAAGAAATGAAAGAAAATAACCAACATTTTCGGCATATCATGCTTTAGTTTTGAAAAGGCTAAAACTGCCTGTCCCATCAATTGTTTTGTGGTGGCAATATTTCTAAACAATGCTCTGTGGGGCAGGTAGATCAGTCAAGATTAATAGCAAACAAAACAAGACATTCCTTAGAAATAATTAACATGTTACTACACAGGAGATAGCTAACACTCAAAATATCCAATTGCACCAGCTTGGTTATGTTAGCCACTTTGATTTATGGTTTCTACATAAGTAAAGAAAAAAACAACTTACTGAACTATATTTCCACGCATGATTTATTACTTAAAGGTTACTGAAAATTTTCTATTTTTTAAACAAATTGTGAGGTGCAATGAAAATTGGATACTTTGCAATAGTATGAAATCGAAAGATTTTGGAGCAAGTGAAACAAACAACTGATAATTGTACCAAAGGCCAGTCTTTATCCAAAGACAATGCTGTGTATATGGTTGCATTGAAAGGGAGTCCTCTGCTAAGAGTTCCTACCAGAAAACCTAACAATTGATTCATACATGTACTACTGAATTTTATTCAACTTAACAAGCCTTTTGACCATCCAATCAAATAGTTTCAGGGTCAATAAATTTCAAGCTCAAATTGATATAAAAGGCACGATGAATACGAAGAATATAAAATTTACAGAATTTTCCAAGATCTGAGTAAAAAAAATAGAAAAGAAATATTTTTTGCAGGGGCCTATGTGATAATTACAATAAGCAATATACGAATCAGCTATCTTTAAACTTTTGGGAGCAGCTGATAAGATATCACACAAGGTATTTTGTTGTCATTGAGTGATAACAAGATATCTTGAAAGAAATTTCAACTCCTGTCAGTAAATAAGATGGTGGTTCAAGACTATTTGTCAAGACTGAAAATATTGATTGTCCTGGAGCGGCTGACAAGATATTTTGGCAATATAAAATTGGACAAAAACATTCTATTTCCAAGTGGTCAAGTTATTTTTATAGCAAGTAGATCACATGACTAAATCTATTTCAAGAATTATCTTCATCGACTTGAATTATTTGTGTGGATACGTCTGCGAAAAAGCATACATCAATAAAACTACCTCTCTGAAATACATCATCCTCTCTCCAAACAATTAAATCAAACAAGATTGTAGGCTTGTAGTCTCTGATACTATCACTTGTATTCTGATATGATATATAGGGCACAATACGAGTTGTGTCATTCTGATTTCAAGACCAGAGCAAGAAATGACAAGAAGTTGAATTTAAAAACTTAGTTCTTGGTCGTTTCATTGAAAGAAATAAATAGATAAATTTAAAAAAAACTCACTCAAAAACTAATTTTTTTCAATTTTAAGCACATTTTTTTAATATAGGGTGGATCTACTGGAATTATTTCTCTGATCATTTTCAAAAATTCATTTTATAATATGTTTTATCATCTTGTTCTTCCTATGTTATTTAAAAATCTAAAAAAAAAATCATTTTCCAGAAATTCCACTGTTTTTGTTTCTTAACCTCAAAATGGTATATAAAGAAAAAAAAAAGTATTCGGCAGAACAGCAAAGTGCCAAGCTGCAAAATACTTTGTCATAAAGGTTGTCTGACCAAACTGCTGTTGGCTGATCATGTGTTGGTGATACAGCCAGACCCCGAAAACTCAGAAAAATTTTTTTTTTATTCCAGCTGGTACATTAGATATAAGAAAGTTGGTTAACATTTAAAAAAGAAAAAAAAAAAGAGAAAAAAAAAGAGAAAAATCAATAAAAATTCTAATCATTTCCAAACGCAAACATCTGTGCTCAATGAGAGGAGAAATCATGAGAAGCATTTATGGAATGGCCAGACAGCTTTAATCTGTTGAGGCTCCACCCTATTTCATTCATTGAATAATACATATTTTCTATAGTTCAGATAATTCAAACCACTTTTTCTAATCTAACAACAATACTGACAAGTGAAGCATTGTTCAACTGATGCTTTATTGTGGCTAGAATTGAATTACATGACTTAGGAGAATAATAAAAAGACCATTAGTGGTTTTTCTTAAAGAAAAATATGTATTAGTGATTTTATTTATGTGATTGCAAATTTGTGCATGTATGGAACTATTTTTTTTTTCTACTGATCTAGTGATTGTCAAGAATTCCAAAAAGATCAACCATCAAGAGTGGAATTGGATTCAATCGCCAAAGTCCTGAACTAGATTGAATAAATCAGCACTAGGATCAACACTTTTCCACCACACTATTCAAATGCACAATCCAATGACAACATGGCTAATGTGACAAATTATAATTCATCTTGTAAAATTTGCTTAGAAGTTTAGATGGCCAAATACAACAGTTGACAAGTCAGTGTTTTACTGAATTGTCCATCAAGCATCTTATTCATGACCACACAAGATGTGATATTTCCTCATTACAAATGAAAGCTAGAGGGTAGTTTATATAACTATCTTCAATAGGAACACTTTCAATAGCTAAGCTATATTCAATGAGGAAAAGGTTTAGTTTTTCATGATTTCCTTAAATGAGCCATTGTCTACTTGCAAAATAGATGAGAAAAAGAATTGAAATTCTGGGGATCCTAGAAGTGTTATCATCTTTTATTTTTTCATGGTATTACTATCAATGAAATACTAGAGTAAAAACTGAAACTAGGGGTCAGAATCATCACCATTCCATTGATATGATTGTCCGGTAAGGTCAGAGACATCATCAAGGGCCCGATAGGATGGGTCCACAGCATTGTTTATCATACTCATTTCAGTGCTTCTTTTACGCATGTGGACCCCGTTAATGATATTTACTGAACTTAGCCTAGCACTTTGTACACTGCACAAAGTCAGCACTACTTTTTATCCTAGTCAGAAATTTAAGCGGTTTATCAATAAACAATCTTTTAATGATAGAGTGAATGATGGGGAAAAAAGCAAGGGAGGATGTTTATTTCTTTTTATGAGATAGAGGATGTTTATTTCTCCTTTTTGCTTGAATTTCTGGTTAGAGTGAAAAGTATCGCCCACACAAGGCTAAACAGAGAAATGAAAGTAAAAGGATTGGTACAAGACTATTTTCTAAGCGGGGGGGAAAACCTTTTTGATATGAAGATTGCCATTCGAAATACTGACTCATGTACATACCTTGAACACAACCATCTCAGCCACAGGGCACCAAATGTGACCTCTTTATATCAGGAACTAACAGCTGATGAAAGTGATCCACATTGTGAGAGAAGGTGTATGATAATAATGATAAATAGAGGTAAAAGAAATTCTATAGAATAAAAAGCTTTACTAATACTGCAACAATTGAAACCAAAACATTTAACAAAGATCAGGTTTTGAACTTTAAAAGGTAATTTTAGACTTGTTTTCTTTCCTTTTATGGTGCTAATATAAATTTTTTTATTATATTTATATTATATTTATTAATATTTTTATGATTTTTTATACATACTGGACTGGACTACAACTGCGAATTGATAACGAAATCTATCATAAAATAAGAAAATACCTATAGTAACAGAAAAACGATAATTTACGCAAAATTAAGCAAAAGAAAAACTAACTATATCAATGATGAATTGTGTGAAAGAGAAATAAATCTTTTGTTGATAATTCGTTTTTAAAAGTTTTGCTGTGAAAATAGATTCAACGAAATATGGAACAAAATATTTCCAACACTTGAATGGCCACAGTGGAATAGATATGCTGAAACAGGACATGGCGCTCAGGCTAGCACTCCCATTTCTTGAGTCAACAAGAGGTTGCAAAGTTAGTGTGGAGATCAGGTGGAGACAATCCCAAGAATACAGAGAAGCAGAAACAGGATGTGATGCGTATGAGAGGGGATGTTCGAGCTCCCCAAAAACAAGATCTGACAGAACACAACAGACAACCTAGGAGGGACAGAGGGTACATGACCGATGTGAAAAAATCTAAACAAATATGAGGAAATTGGACTGAATGAATCATATATAATTAAAACATCCTGAATAACAAATAACAAAATTCAGACAAGTTCCGCACTTAATATCTGTCTTTTTCTCCTAACCACTCACTCCCAGTAGTAATAATATTTTTTTTTAATTTCTTCAAAGACGTATTATTAATTATTCATTTCTTTCATCTCAATTGAAATGACTTTTTGCTGCAACTCTCAAAGTGTCATTTTATGTCCATTCATAACAACCTGAATTGTAAATAAAGAATAAGCCTTCAATGGGATTAACTTGCATACCTTTTTCTTAGGTACATATCTTAATACAACTGGCTTACCGATCTGGCAACAGAGCCTTCTGGCTGTTCTCATCCAAATCTTACATTTCTTTACCTTTCCCAACCACCTGATATGTGACCATCTTTATTTATATACACCACTGTGGTCCCTCTATAATGCGAGTATTGGGGTCCAAGGACGCCTACCAAGTTATAACTGAGCAACAATAACAGCAGGCTTTGTAGGTATGGTCAATATACAAGGGCAGGTAATAGGTGAAAAATGCAAACATTGTCTTTCACATAAAAACTAAGTGAGATTTGAACAAACAATCAAAAATATCCTATAAAGGGTTTTTTTTTCATTAAAAAAACAACCAAAAAGAACTAACATCAAACAAGCAAAATAACTACAAAAAAAAAAAATCACAAAGGATACCAATTTTCAGTATTCAATGAAATCTGCTAATTAAATAGTTCCTGAAAACCTGAAGACACAAATTCACAATATATAAAATCGATGTATATTTTTAATGATTTAATCCCTTATAGAAGAAGAACTAAAAATATACCACAGTAGTCCTTTCAATTTTGTGGACACCGAATTCGCAGATTTGATTGTTCACATTTTTCATCAGTAAAGGAAAGCTACTCTTATGGACTTGTAAGAATACTATTTTTAAACATTTTCTTCTAAAGTTTCTTGTTTTGTCTAGAAAGAAAAAATCCGAAATATTTGTTAAAAAGAAAAAAGAAAAGCAAATTTTCATGAATGAATAACAGAATAGGACCGTTTTTATCAAGTGTTTGTTTTTTTTTTCTCAAATTTTACCAGCAAAAACATCATTGAAGGATGTGCACAGCCTATTGACAAGCTTTGAGAAAATAGCAGTCAAAGATGTAATTGAACATTAACTTAAAATTAAATTTAAACCTTAATTGAAGAAGGCATAACAGTAATAAACACTCAAAAAATTTGAGAAGGGCTGTATCCTAATTGGGTTCTGAATGACTCTTTCAATAGGTGAAGAAAAACATAAAATAAAATAAATAAATCCAAGTCTAAGTTAACCTTTCTGGTCTTTCATGCTCAAAAAAGGCTTCCATTGATTAAAAAAAAAAAAAAAAGGAAAAGAAAAAAAGGCATATTATCCTTTTTTTCACTGATTATATTTAATTGAATCAAATTTGTTGCACTATAATTATCAAAATCTCAGAGTTGGGTAAAAAGATTGAGTTACTATTACTAACTACACAAGGAAATAATAATGAAGATTCAAGGTTAGTCAGGAATTTTTGTATAAAACTAAAATAATTGTTACCAGCAAAAACAAGTTCTACTACCTATATTTTGTGATGTTGACATTACTTTTAAAACATTCTGGCCATTCAATATCTACAAAGAAAAAAGTGATTCATTTTCATTGAATGAAAAGAAAGCATTGCATTAATGTCATGTGTGAATAATGCAAGACAGCTTGTATTTTCTTACATGTTGCTTCATTCAACAAATATTTGTATATAGAAATGAAACTCTGTGAATCATGAATAATTATTCAATGATGATTAAGAAAATAATTTTCATTCAGCTATTTTTATCAAGCGTTACGACATTGAATAAATTTTTATGATTATACAGAAAATGGTTTTCGTTTGATCTTTATTCACCGTCAACAAATGTAAAATGCACTTGAATATTATAACACTTGATAAAAATGTTACTTTTATTAAGCATTACCAAGTCAGCGAAGATACCAAAATTGTCACGGTCCTAATTTCTTATTTAGTTCTACCTTCTATTCTTCTCAAACCACTAAATAAATGATTAAATGATCATCATTCATACACCTACATCTGTCAGTCGTAAGTGTCTGATTATGTGCAAGTTTTGTAATTGTACAGCAAAGTGGGTGAGTTGGGGGTGGGGGTGTCAATAGTTATTCGCGGAATTTCAATTTTGTGAGTGGTTCGCTGCCCAACCTCCCTACTAAATTCGAGGGACTACCGTAGTGACAGCCAGCTTTTTGAGGTTTGTTGCTGCTGGCTAATGATCGTCAAATTTTAAATGAAACTGGCAACCATAAAACCTATCCAGTGTGGGAAAGCTACCGGTTGAAAAGCCGAGTTCAAAGAAGTTGTCAATAGAAACATCCCAATCTATGATGATCAACTTCTTAGGTTATAAATTATTTTTCACTAGCAGTTTTCTGGCTGAGCGGACAATAACATAAGAAATGGCTATAAAGGCTCTGTGGCCCAACTGGTAAAGCAGCTGTTGTATAAGACAGCTTTCTAGAGAAATAAGGATGTAAGTTAGAATCTCGCTAGAGGCTTATTCTTTATTTCTGGTTGATGTTGCTTACTAATGGCTGAAGGAAATGCCAAAGAGTTTCAATAAGAAACAACCAAAATTAAGATGAAAGAAATATTGGTTGAAAAACTAATAATAGCTTTCCCAAATTTTTCCAGAGATCCTCTTTTCATTTTTCCCTTTCCCCAATTCACTCAAACCCTCTTCTCCTAACTTGTATTTCGATCTTTTTAGTTTCTTTACCATTCTGCAGATACTCTTTCAATATTGCATTCACACCTTTCCCCTCTAACTTTTCCTTTCCAAAACTTTGCCAGGTGGACCACTGGAGGTCAGTCAAATAATGCTCAGGGGTCCACAGCAGGGTTCCCTCTCAACCCGACAGTGCATATCTTGAGACAAAAAACATCATTCACTGCACGGCTATAGAAAAACATAATTGTACACGGACCGGTACCATATAAAAGAATTTGAATAAATGTGATTCATTTTAAATGAATACAACTTTTAAAAGTAAAAAATTGTCTTTTTACTGTAGTTCATTTCATGCTGAAAATAGAAGTCTTCCAGAGTATTTCCTCTGTAGAAAAGGTCCTCAAGTGTTCAGAGTTTTGAAACCACAACCTAAACACTTGAATTACAGCCTATTTCGCCATACAACCCCTCAACTGGTCAACACATTTGTTACAATTAACTTAAAGAGTTCATTATCATTTAGCAGTTGCTTCCCCTGAACCTAGCAATCTTATTGTATAAGTCATTTAATTTGAGACCAATGTCTTAAAGATTTGATAAATGAATTAATCATTTTGATATCAGTTTTTCAAAACTGCAACAAAGTTAAGATATCATTCTCCTAGACAGGGAGCAAATTCAGCTGATTGTAGAAACTAAAATTTTATTCTTTTTATGACTCACAAGATCTTCCAAATTGTAGTAGATCCAGATAACTAATATAGAGGAAGTCACTTATTGTGATCACTATGGGACAGGGTCTTCTGGATAACAATAACCAGAGAATAAACTTCTGAAAATTGGAACAATTTACATTCATAGTAATAAATTCTTTGTTATAAAACAATTTTACATTGTAAAAAGTTACCATGAAATTCATTTAATAATTTTCCTATAACTTTTAGTTCACTTTGAATAACATTTTATGAATGACCAAAGGGCAATGGTTTGCCTCATATTAGTGGCCTTGTGTAGGACTAAGCAATGCATGACAGTATATCTAAGTTCCTGTAAAAATATTCAGAAAGATCTTTATTAAAAGAAGCAAAAAAAAAAAAAGAAAAAAAAGATGACTAATTTTTCAACATAAGCTCCATGGAGGTCTTCACCTTGGTTGACAATCTTCTATTTTCACTAAAACAAACTTGATAAAAGTTGAATGACAACATTGACCTGGAACTTTTCTTCCTTATATATCCTCATATTAGGTATTCACTAAACTTAGCTCATCCTGGTACGAAGCCACAATAAGACACACACACACAGAGGATTGAACTCACTACAGTGGGAACAGCCAGTGAGTCAAAGTTGCTAACCAGTTTCACAAGGTGCCTTCCATATCTAATACTATAAAGACAAAGATTGTTTGTTCCTAACTGTTTTTCATAGACTCCTAAAAAGTTGCACCCTACAAGCTGACAATATGTGTAAACAAATAAACTGACCCTAGGATGAGCATAGGGTGAATGTTGATGACCGCTGAGAAGTTCTAAAGGTCAATCCGAGGTCAGTCCAATTTTGTTATTTTCAAATTTACTGAAGATGGGTGCACCCTAAAGGCTGCAAATCTGTGTAAAATATTGAAGATCATGAATGAAAGTGAATGCCTGAGATCAGATGCAATCGATTCAAATGTTACCAACAGGCAAATTTGGATCATTTTTGCTTTTTCAACTCAACCACTGGGGAGCAGCTGATGAGACATCTAAAAGTGTTTTTTTTGTCCTAGAATAGATGACCAGATATTTTGAGAGAAAAATGTTCTCGGTCTTCTTTCTCTGGTACTGAATCAGATAGTGACTAAAGACAATTTATGGATAGTAATGAAAGCAATAATTGTTCTGGAGCAGAAGATGAGATAGTTTGCTAATATGATGTCATACTAAGATATCCAGGTCCCAAGGGGTTAATAAATCCTAACCATGATATCACAGGTCATATAAACAGGTAATAATCGAAGAAGCAGCAGATACTACTGGGTTGTGTTTTCCAGAAAACATAACACAGCAACATTTTTGAACTCACTGCAATGTCAGCAGTAAAAATTTATCCTAGTTTCATATAATCTGGTTGAATCAAATATTAAATGTACAATTTCTATCAGGAATAAAACTAAAATAAACTAACATTCCAAGGAAAATTATGAATCACTTCCACTTATATATGCTGCTTTTTACCTCATAAATTAAGCAGTGGTGGTGATAAAATCAAGTGAACTTGATTGAAATAGTACCAGTATGGTCTGATTCATAAATTTATGATTAAAAAAAAAAACAACAAAAAAAAAACAAGGACATAAACTAAGGGATCAATTTGGCATAGATTTTCACTGTAAATTGACCCCCCCCCCCTGAAAAACCTTGGGAATGGGGTAAGAAATTGAAAAAACAATAAAAAATAAAAAAACACAAGCAGTCAAGGCTGGGTGAAGTTCAGACAAGTACAAACATCAGACCACATGAATAACCTAAACCCAGCAACAAAGATTAAACCGGTCTGTTGTGGGTAGCAGTGATTAATAATCAAGTATTCATATAAATAACACAAGTAATAACCTTAAATGATCAAATAAAATTTTTAAAAAGCTAGTTAACCATAGAATAACATACATAACCAGTCCTTGTCACACTTTACCTCATTCAATAAGAGTAGGAAAAAAGAGAGAGAGAGAGAGAGAGAGAGAAAAAGAAATCAAACATAGACAGAAAGGAAAGATAGGGGAAGCAATAATGCTCAATATCATTTGTACTTCTTATGAAATGGAAGGAAGAAAGAAAGAAAGGAAGGAAGGAAGGAAAACAGGAATGGAAGAAGATGGAGAGAAAAAAGAGGAAAAATTTTGCTCTTGTATGCTTCTCTTATTTAGGGAAATTATAAGATTGTTAGCAGCCCAAATGCTATTAGTCAGATGCATTCGAGAGACACAATAAACTTGATATTCTGATGCCAAACACTGAATTTAAAAATATTCCACGTGAAATAAGAAGACGTGGATCAACTTTTAAGAACATTGAATTCTATACTTTTCAAATTAAATCATCATTCATCTTTTTCTTCTTAAATTGAGTTAAATGAAATTCCACTGGTGATGCAAATTACCATAAATATTGCAGTGAATCATAATTTACATAATTGTCACAGAGTAAAAACATTGACATAGATTTATTCAAATAAAAATTCCCAGCAGTTTTTCTTCTCCCCCAAGCAATCATTTCTTGATGAGAGAAGCTACGCAACTAGTTTTACAGACAATTGCAACATAAGGTATTCGAAAGATATTATCAATCCAGTTCACTTATAAATATTCATCCAAATAATCAAGTTCACTGCAATTGTTCAGATACACTGAATAAAACCCGACTGATTGCCTTCCTTGCAGACAAATCTTCTGGGAATTGCTTACCATCCCAAAAGAAAAAGAAGAAAAAGAAAAAAAAAAAAAGGCTTCTACAGGGTCAAACTCCACTCCTACTTCTATTCCAACTGAAGATGATTACTGCGACTTGTGTATTGTACATAAAATAAATAAAAATACATACACACTTACTTGATACAAAGAAATGGATATATAATCCATCAGTGTAATCATAAATGTGTTATTTATTATATGAAACTATTTGAAATGACATTCTGTTTCTATGCATAATAAATATACCAGTTGGCCGAGACAGCATAAATTCTTTAATTGTTTATACTATTTACGCTAACAAGGCCAAGTGGTATATTTACTGTGTAAAAATGGGATGTCATTTCAAATAATGAACATTGCATTCATCTATTAGAATGAAATAAGCCCCCATATATCTGTATAATGAATTTCTATCAACATCTGAGACTTGTTGATTTGACTCAGTCCAATTATCACTGCAGGTGAGAAGTAAGACAGTTTTTGTCGAGATATCTGGCAGGAAGGTGGATTCGTACCTTTCCCAACAGCATTGGTATGAAAACTCAAACTTGGTTTGCCGATTCCACTCATGGTCTTCTTCAGTTATATATCAGATTATAACTTAAAATTTATTTTGGGTAGAAGATGCAGAATCAAAAGATAAATTAGAGAACTTAGCAAAATAATCAAACATAGAAAAAAAAGGAATAGTAAAATATTTCTATGAATATCACAAATAATAAAAAAGCTTGGCTGCCCTATGGTCATACTCATTTGCTTCATTAAAATCTAAAAGGTAAACAAAACAGAATTCATTTCTCGATACAATATTATTCCAGAACTGTGTCCTTTTTCAACTCCTTCCTTAGCACTTCCTGAGAATGTGATTTGCAAACTTAAGCAAAATAAGTCCACTGGAGTTGGGCTTTAAAAGTGAAAATGGATTAGTCATCAGTTTTTGCATACTTCACTGGGTCAATGTTATTTGTACATGACATGACTGGATTTTAGTCATTTTTTGTTTGGATTATTGTCATCTGTCATTGTTAGATATGAAAATGAAGTCAAAACTCAATAGTAATGAGTTTGATAAAAAAAAAAAGCTTCCCTCTTAAATGGTGTATATAAATACAGGTACCCCCCCCCCATTTTGGAACTTTCGCTTGTCGCTACTTTTTTGCTTTTGTGAAAAAAGCGAAAATAATGTTCAGCATTAGTTTTGCAGTGAGCCATCATAGAGGCTGCATATACCCTCTCTCTTTCCAACCCGCCTAGTCTCCTGTACCAACAACAACTTATGTCTGACAAATCAGCCGAACATATTATTACCATTTTCAGAGTCCAAGAAAGCTCAAAAATATTTTCCTATAAAAATTAATGGTAATTGCCATTTTGTCTCTCAAAAGGTATCAAATATCTACAGAAGAGGACACCCGTTAATTTGTTTTTAGAGGCATTCTTCCCTCTATAAGAGCCTGGGTCTGTCCGTCAGTGGGTCTGACCCCACCCTCTGAGGCTCACTTTGTCTGACAGTAATGGCATTAAAACTTTGTTTTAAAATCGATTTTCTCAGCTGTTTTGAGTCAGATTTACTTGATACATGATAGAAAGGTGTTTCTTGATAAGAGATCTCTTACCTTACAGAAAAAAAAAAAAAGAAAAAAGAAATTTTCCAATGGCAATAATAGTGTTTAAACTTTACAGTGGATGCCTCATTGATCTTTTGGTTCAGTCCTAGTTCATAAATAGTTTAATTCAAATTGTGAACTTACCTCAGTTTTGGGTGGTGAGTCACTCATCTTTCCGTGATCTGTAAAATTTTAAAGAATTGATTAAAAATATTGACAATAGTAAAAGTAAAGTCAAAATGTTCAAGTCAATATTTTGTTGAAATACATAACATTAATTGTGCTTTCACTTCCTAAAACGAACAAAGATCGAACTGTAAAATAACAGAAAAAATATGCTGTATTTGCATGCCTATACAAGATGCATATAAAAATACATCTATTATACACTGTGGGTGATGAACTGGTATTATGGCTGGGAGGCAAAGCACTAAAGTCTGAAGCTTATTTATAACAAATTTTCTCTTGTATCAGATATCTGTAGCCCCATAAATTGCCTGACCAGTCAGCTAAATGGGCAACAGATTTTTCTCTCCTTGCCCGTCTGTGTGTCTCAGGGCATCTCTTGGTCACATTTTGGGGGGTAAAAACCTTGATAATTTGTACGAGTACCACCACTAGTCAACATCTATTAAACTTTTTTTTCTTCCAAAAATGATCATTTTGGACAGACAATGGCTAAATCTTGTGCTGGTATTTTTTTTTCAATAATCAGTTCTGCTACACGAGCAGGCTATGGTGATTCATGTGGAGTACAGATGTTGCATTATAATCACAATAGTCTGTGTTGACAGTCTTTGACCACTAGAGCAAACGATATGATGTTGAATATAGAGGTAGCATCCAACGAAATGAAAATATCATAGAGCATGGGTTCTGAGAACTTTTTTCCATGCAGAGCTATTGATAATCTCAAAAAGAATAAAATATATGCTGACCCCTAAAGAGTTTTCATGTTGATTAGATGATTATAATTAAATAAGTTTTCTGAAACTACATTCAATTTGAATAATATACACATTCTAAAAAGGAAGGAAAACGAAAAGTCATGGGTGAATGACACTATTTCAATTTTCTACATTACAAGTCACTTTGAAGACTAGATTCTTATATTTGTCTCAGTATTTAGTCTATTACAAGGACTAGTTTTTATTGTGTATGCAGGGGAGAAGCACTTTGATAGTCTTTTCTGATAGTGACAGTTTTTAGACGTCTACAACACCTCTATAACTCACTTAATCTGACTCCAGTCAACAGACGTCAATTATTCCTCTATTTAAATCAATTCTCATGATAGATATAAAATTACGTCATCAGCGTCCACACGCATGGGATTATAGATTGGCATTTTGGGGGGGTGGGATCTTTAGCGGTTTTCCTTTTCTACGGTTTACATTTTAGAGCCATCCCCTTATCTGCAATTTCCCCTCGCCATCCATGGTTTCCGTTTTAATAGTATGTGGACACATCATTAGAATTCTGTTCTTGTTTAAATGATGCTCGTAAAATCTCAAGTGATATCAATAAACTTTTCATATTCCGCTACCTTTACATTTGCTGGTCTTGCATATTGCACGTTGATGAAGGGATCTCTAATCCAATTTTCATTTTGAAACTGATACTTTGATCATTTGGAAAATATTTATTCACTGAATTATCAAGATCTTCTGATTGTTGATGCTATTCATTAAGAGAGTTAAAAGATCATTTGCATTCACCTCCTTTGCTGGAAACGTTTTTAATAGGGAGGCTGTCAAACTTACAGTTTTGTATGCAAGTTTACCAAAATTCTAATTTCCCTTTGAAGCTTTTTTTTATCATTGGCAGCCAAGGCTGT
The DNA here is from genome assembly GCA_963457665.1 of Thysanoteuthis rhombus. Classification (NCBI taxonomy): domain Eukaryota; kingdom Metazoa; phylum Mollusca; class Cephalopoda; order Oegopsida; family Thysanoteuthidae; genus Thysanoteuthis; species Thysanoteuthis major. Next base: position 76,133,544 of record OY735198.1, read on the forward strand.
TTGCCTCCCTTGTAGTGAAAGATGAAGTTTATTTATTTCTAAAAGTGTAAAATAAATAAACAAGTCTGAGCAACCACATTTTGTCTTTTAACCCTTCTTCCAAATGGAAATTATGTCCTATAAAAAAGCTGCTAGCTCATCTCTTTTAAAAAAAGAATTAAAATGGCAGTTTCATTTTTTTCTTAAAATCAAGAGCATGGCATTATAGAGTTTGGTGCCTTAATCTATGCAAGCAACCAAAGTTTCAATCACCACAGTCTTTGCTCCATCAGTGTACATAAGAATTAAATCATAGAACTCACCTTAAAAGTAATCATTTCTTCAAAAATATTATCAAAGTTTAAAATTCAAACAAAAATACATACATTTTAATAAGAATTTAAATTGAAAAATGTTTTCATCAATTTTGTATTTATTATGTTGAAATAAAAATAAGTTACGTTCCAAAAATTAATTTTGATTACTTTTTCACTTTAGCTTTAAAAAAAATTGATTTTCTTTTGGTGGACACCTTTTACATGGGAACATCTTTGAGAACTGGAGGTATGAAGAATCAGAAGGGAAGTGATATTAGAATAACTACAGATTTGTGCTCAACTTGATCAAAGCTTGTGTCGTAAGTGGTTGATGCAACATCCATAAAAGATGAGCCCCTGAGGTATGGAATGCAAGTCAAAGTTTTGTCAGAAGCTTCTTCATTCCTGATGTTAATACTGTTTGCTTCAGCAGTCAGAGAGTGTTGACCCAAAATGTAGTGATAAACAATAAGATGGTGTAAAACTAGCCACAAAATAACAGTGGATATGCTTCATATTGAAAAATGAACATAAATAAAAATAATTAAAAAATCATAGTATATTTCAGGTCTCTTTTAGCAAAACATTAAACTAAAAACTTTTACTGTTTAACAAAAACAGTTTCTAAACTTGATATTAAATCAAGAAGCATTACTTGAAAAAAATTTTTTAGAACATTTTCAGGATGTTTTTTGTTAAGTATTATTTTTACAATTTTTTAACTAAGGTGAAGATTATTTGTTTAGAACCTATCTTCACAAAACAATATAAAATCCATTTTTCCAGATTTTCTGTACGTTGTTCCATTTTTTAATTCAATGTAGAACATAAACTTCAGAAGTTAGATCTCACACAATAACTTAATTTCTTCTAACCTGTCCGGCATTTTGAGTTATTCCTAGTCCAATATGTATGGATTAAAAAGATAAAAAGATAAAAAGATAAAGATGAAGCTTCAAAAAATTGGATAAAATTGAAATAAATAAAACTTTGAAAAGACAAAACATACCCACATGTGAAAAACTACAGGTACTTGCAAAAAGAAAATAAAATTCATATCATTCACAAGAAATCTATCAAAAAAATTGCTCATAGCATCAAAAAATAAAATACTAAACCACAAGCGTTTCAAGATAACTGAAATTTTAAGTTATAAAAATTGACAATTTTAAATTGGAAATGAGATGTCCAAAAAAAAAAAAAAAAAAAGCTTGAGGGGGAACCTTCTAGGACTGTTTGATTATAAGCATCTAGTGCACATACATAGGTGAATCAATAAGTCCGTAGTCTAATGATATAAATTTCATACAGCAAATATTAATTTTTTTTCCTAACATTCTCCTTGTTAGTACTTGATTCAGGAGTGAATCTGAAACAAACATTATACAGTGAAAATTCTAGATCAAAATTCAGATAATAACTATGTGTTAGGCTACACACTTATTGATTCAAGTTCATACATGTTTTGTATGATCACATGTAAAAACACAAACACACTGAGTACTTTCCAATGAAGAACTTTCACGGTGTGTGTTTGTGTGTAATTCTTGAAAATATTTCAAGATGATAAAATCAGACGCATATTTTTTCCCTTTACTGTATGCATTCAAGTTTTTTTCTGTGCACCCTGAACAACCCCCTCCCCCCCAAAAATTGAAAACGAATTCCTCAATAATCTTTTTTTTTAAATAGTCGTTTAGTAACACACTGAAGTGAAATTATGTTTACAAGCAAATGATTCATAAATTGATTTTCTTGAAACATCTACAAAAAATAAAAATCCAAGTACAACCTGCATACAAACATGCTACAAGAAACACTCATGAATAGATGTTAACTTGTTGGCAGAACAAAAAAAAAAAACAAAAAATAGATAATAATACTCCTTGAATTGTGTGCCATTTTGAAAAGCACCGGACTGTATCAAAATACAGAAGAGGGTAAGAGGCACATTACGAGCAAATGAATTCCTTCAAACTACAGAGGGTTCCACTTGACTAAGAACAGCGAGTACTGTAATCCCTTTCACTGCTATCCCATAATGTTTAACTATTGGCAGCCAGGATTCCCAACCTAACCCACATGTACTCAACTCAGAGAGAGAAAGCCTAGAGGCAACTGCTTTCAGTAGTCTCATGTTTCTGCAGAAATGTTGTCATGAAGGTTGGCTGCCATAGTTAAACTTATAAAGTTTTGGGATCCCCCCCCACCCAAGATTTAATTAATGTTATGGATGATACTAGTTTGTATAATACTATAGAACAGGGGACCAGCAAACCCTTTTTCTAAGGGGTGGGGGCAGATTAGATATGTATAATTTTCAAGTCTCGTGAGCCAAGGCCAATAAAAAAAAATATGAATGATTATTCAAGGTTACGAAAACCACTTGTTTTTTTCAACTGCTTCAACGTTTTTTCATTATAGGAGTATATACGGACATACTATCAATCAAGTACAGCTATGACAAGCCCGTCTGCTGCATGGTCAAACTCCACCCCAACTTCTATTCTGACTGAAGATGATAACTGCAACTTTTTGTATTGTATATATAATGAATGAAAAATTGATTTCTTAGTATGAATACATTTATCTATTAGAATGAAATAAGTCCTTGCATATTACTAACATAACTTTTGCTACATATGCAAGACTTGGCAATTTAGCTTAGTCAGTGAGAGACACGACTACCAATCGATAGTTTGTGATTTCAGGGAATGTTAATTTTGAATAGTCGATGTAAAATTATGTTTATAAACATAAATACAATTTCTAAAAATATCATCGAGAAAAAAAACAAAAACATTTTTATATATATATATATATATATATATACACACACATATATATATATATACATATATATATACACACACACACACACACAGAACAACCAGCATGCTATAGGAAACACTTATGAATTGATGTTAACTTGTTGGCAGTACAAAAAATAGATAATACTCCTTAAGCTGTGAGCCATTTTGAAAATCACCAAACTGTATCAAAATACCAATCGATTGTTCATGATTTCAAGGAAATGTTAATTTTTACTTCCCTAAATTTGATGAGGTTCGTTCTTGTCCTTGTTACTGGTGAAAATCAGAGTCAACTTCCAGTTGTCAAATCGTGCTTCAAATGTTCTGGTTCCTATGAGGTTTTTGTGCCGCATCAACTATTCAATGAAGTTGGCGGGCTGGATGAAATGAATCTGAAGGTCAGATTTTGCCAATCCCCTTCTATAGAAGAAGGACTCAAGTCTGGATGCATGGTAATGCCGGATAAGGGACAACTTCAGAGGATGCATGAGAATAATCTTTGTGATTCATTGTGAGCCCCAAAGTATGAAACTATCCATATGGAAGAACTAGACAGCACACATCTCTGCCTTTGCCATTGTCAGGAGAGTAATTATGTATCAATTTGCCTCAAAATTCAATTAGTTTTTCCATAGCCAATTGTACAACATTCAACAAAATTTCATTGGAACTTCAGAAGGTATATTACTAAATCAAAAAAAGTTCCTGGATCCGCCCCCAAAATGTTACCACCTTTTTTTTCACCCCGTTGCCCACTTTTCCAGAAAATTTCATTGAAATTCATTCAGTACTTGCAGAGATATTGTATGGACAGAATGAAATTTGGTGGCATGAAGTTCGGACGTATAATTACGACATTGGGAGGTAATTGTGAGTGGATCAGCTCAAAAATTTTATTCGTTTTCTGTAGTCTATTGTCCACCTGTCCGCAAAATTTGACTAGAAATTTGCAGATAGGTATTTGAGATATCTTGCAGACAGGGAAACAAATTTAGCAATACTATGTGATTTTGACATAACTAAGACATAAGCAAGATAATTACCCATGGATCTACACCAACTCAATCCATTCTCCCATAGCTTTTAGTCCATTCCTACTCAGAATTTCAATGAGAAATTTTTCAGATATTGCACAGATAATCATGAATGTATATATAAATGTAATTGGAAGAATTTTTTCACCACCTTTTTCTTACACCATAGCCAACACTTCCAAGAAATTTCATTGAAATTCATACATTACTTCAAGATATTATATGAACAGAAGAACTGACTTAACGGAATACATATATCTCTTTTCAACTTGTCAGAGGAAAAGAGAAGGGTTTTTTCAATTCAAAGTGTTCTTGACATCAAAAAACATTCTTGCTATCCAGCAACACGACATAATGGGAAATCAACATATTCTAGATTGCCTCAAAAATCTCCTCCTAAAATATCTTGTGAGCTTCCCTAAATCAGAGAAATCATGAGGCAAGATTTGGGACTAAAATCATTTGAACCAGAGATTCTTAAAAAGGGTGCAAGTTGGGTCTTCTAAGGAGTTCAAAAGTGCTATGCTTTTTAAATGACAGTCATGTGGGTACCTCGCCATGGAGAATTGGTTAGCAAGCTAATTCCACTGACATGTACTATAGTCAATCTTCATGTTGAGGCCTTGTGCCAGATTAAGCCAAGCATAGTAAATGAAAAACGCTGTAAACCAAGTGTCCAAAAATTATACATATAAAATATAAAAAAACAATGCAGGCTGCTTCAGGGTCCAACTCCACTCCAACTTCTATTCTGACTGAAAATGATTACTACAACTTTTGTGTTGAATATACATAACAAATAAAGAATTATATAAACATATTTTGCATAAATGTATTTATTCATGAGAATGAAATAAGTTGATGTATATCTGTACGATGAATTTACATTAAGACTTGTCGATTTAGCTCAATCAGTTGACGGCGAGTCATCATAGTAAGGAAAAGAGGAATATACATTATTGGTTTACATCTCTCATTTTGGAGAGGATTGTCGTTGTTGTTGTTACAGTAGGAAAACAATGTCAACTCCAGACTTTGTCCTGATTTTGATAATAATCAAAGAAATCATGATACAAGATTTGAACTTCTAACCATTTGAACAATTTTGCATGAGCCAGTTACCTGTAACGGATATTCAGAAGCCATTTGCAAAGATTTTCTAATTAATAAAACAATAATTTTTGTATAAATGAATGCTGGTTGGGATGATACAACAAAGAAATTTGAGACTGATCTGCTGAGCCTATCACGATTTAAAATTAAGTCTAATATCAAACTAAGTTTCATTCAGTTGTACATCTGAATTTGAATTCAACTTAATGTCTATATTTTATTCTTTCTAATTCTGTCTAATACTTTTGAAATTAAAAAAAAAATGTGAACTTGCCATCACTGTCAATAATTGAATAACAGAAGCTTCAAAATTTGAAATCATTAAAAAAATTTCAGAGGATTAATATGGTCAGAATATATTTTGTTTATGACATCATGGATGTTTTCCACAGGAGAACACCTAAAATAGAGTATAAACACGTCTAGACTTTGAAGTATCTAGGAGTTATCATTAAACCAAAAATAAGGCTCATTTTAGAAGTAGTGTAGGGGAGTACTGATGCCAATGTTCAAGTCTGTAGACAAAACAGTAAAGCCAGGAGCACCAGAATAAACAAATATATGTACACATAAAAAAAGATAGAACTCTTTACCATCTTCGATGGCAACAGTTAATCAATGCTTCTAGAACAGAATACAGAAGGGCCATTACCTCCCACGAATTGTAATTGAACCTGTGTGCTACAGATGCCATATTTTACCAACTATCAAACAACATTGTACTTTTCTTTTTTTTTTTTTAATATATCATGTTTGTTTTTTTCAATTTCGGTATAAATTGGCAAGTAATTATCTAAGCAACTGACACAAAAATGTTTTTTTTCTGGTGCTTCAAAAAACCAAGTTGTGAACAGAGAACAACAGACACAGGTTTCTCTTGCTGGATCCATTTGTAAGCTGAAATGGCATAAGTATTTATTCAGCATTCCCAGTCCCCAAAAATGGTGATGATGGTATGAAAGGATAAGTTATCAGAGTTTGGGGTGATGGGAGGTAGGGGAGAAAGAGGGCATGCACCACCTGTATAAGAATATGCTACAAAACACAATGTTATTTTAGCCTTTTTTTTTTTTTTGTGAAAGCTAGAAAGTGGCAAAAGCAAGCTTTTGAACAGCCACTGTACCTGCATAAAAAAAAAGATTTTCCCCAGAGATTTCATGCCCCACCCAGTACTATACTATTTCATGTCAGGTTGATTACTTTTATTTCAATTTCAAATATTTTGGTAGTCAGTGCTAAACTTACTTCTCTCTACCCCAAACCCTGATATTTTTATAGCATGATTCATTTTAAATACAGGAATCTTATTGAAACGCAAGAGAAAAATATAGTTTGAATAACATCTGTTTATTCTGCTGCAAAGTTTAATAATACTTTTTCTGGAAATGTTTTACAGCTTTCGATTTCTGTATTATATAACACTGCACTTAAGGCTGCTGTAATGGCAAGGGCTGTTGCATAATTTCCACACCATTGAATGAGCTTGTGTACTGAGTGACGATAGTAATCAAAATGACCAAGCAAATAATTCTTCACAGCTTGTGCAGGCAAAATCGCATCACTCAGGTTTGTCAACCTCCTACAGTCCAGATTAGGCTACCAGTGAGTTCTGACTAGTCTCAAAGAGATTTTAGACTGTGAATGAGATTAAGGAGAATACAAGGCAGCAAATGCCTAGGTGTATTCTCCTTGATCTCATTCAGAGGACTTCCAGACTGTTTGACAAGTGGATAAACATGTGAGGTGGGGGGGGGTGCTGAAGGGGGACTAAGGCATATCGGATTTATAGCAGAAGTGGGAGGGAATGCTTTGTCGGGATTATGTGAGACATTTGCTACATCAATTTATCATGTTGTCAGTCAGTGACAGCAATAACCGCTAAACATACTTGTTTGAATTTCTGAGACAGAATATTGTTATTATTATACATCGATTCTTTTGGATTTGTTTCTCCATCTCAGTTTTTCTAACTACAATATTTTGGCTGCTGTATACTCAAGCCTTCCTCAGATATTTGACAGTCTGTAACCTTCCAGAAATTTTGAATTCCAATTCAACATTTGATTCACCATGGAATGTAGTTCTCATTTCAAGTTCCTTGGGGGGGCGGAGTGAGCTTGTAATTATCACTTCTTCGTGATGCTGATTTACCTCCCAACTGAATGGACATACATTTCTGCATTACATGACACAGGAAATGAACTCATGACTTCCAGGAAACTGATTTTTTCATCAACAGGAAAAACAGCGGATCATGACATGTAGAGAAACAAGAACGTACCAGCAGGGATCAAATAAAGGGTTCTGTTTTAGCTGACTATACAAAATAATATATGCATGGGTCAAAATCTCCATCATCTATATGTGACCCAACTCATGATTTAATTATTTCAAAAATATCATTCAACCAACCATAGTGGCAGCCAAGGACAAATTTTCATCAGAAAATCAACAAATCTTTAAAAATTCTGTCAGATTTTTTCATTTTTTTTTCTGTTAGAATAAGAATGAGAAAAAATCTATCAACTTTCTGTGACTAAAATCTATAGAACTGGAGACTTGAAAAAAAAAAAAAGATTACCAATATGAAAAGTTTTTGTTTTTTTTAAAAAAAGGCAGATACTTTTACAAAATTTTCCAATGACACCAAATTACACTATTTTAAAAATATGACAAAAATCAACATGCATTATTTGATTGTTATAAAATATTCTAGACTTATTTATTGAGAGATGAATTTTACTTGAAGAATTTCCCATTCCGAATTTCAGAGAGGAATATGTTTTTCATATGATTTTTACTCTACAATTATTAATTTGCTGATTTATTTCATTCATACATTGGTGGTTTCTACAATATTATTAATTATTTTATTATTATCATAATTATTCACTTTTTTTTTTTTAACACACAGATCCTGAGATATCAATTATGCTGGCCTTTTGGAAAAAATTCCTGAATTGTTTAAATAGAACACATACTTCGATATTTAAAAAAAAAACAGGAAAATTACATGAAATATTTTTCTTTTTGGTACCTTTTTAGTTTCATTTGATTAATTATAATCTAGGCTTTTAATCTGGGGAAAAATATATTTGATCCACTGTGTATTTTTAAAAGAAGATTTTACATCATTTTTCATTCTCTCTATATCATGTTTCGAAATTTAGTGAAGAAAAAAGAAATCAAAGTATTGTCAGATTGTATATATCCATTTCTTAATACATAACTGTCGCATTGAAAGAAGTGAATAATTTGATAATGAATGAGATGAGAATTTGGGATGAAATAGTTTTGAAGCAGTTACCCTATTGGTCACAGGTTCTATTTCTGCAGCATTTCTATTTTCTTCAATTGCTTATTCTTTTTATGTTGTTTAGGACAAGTGATACATTAACGACAGGAGATAATTTCAAATAAGTTTCTATATAATATAACACAATTTATAATGTAGGATCATATATAACCATTTCTTAATACATAACTGTCTCGTTGAAAGAAGTGAATAGACTGAGAATAAATGAGATAGGAAGATGGAAATTATATATATTTTCGGTTCATTCAAATTGATCACTATTTTAAATTGTAGCATGTTGCAAAAGATTGATGCAAACGACAACAACTGCATTTTAATCTTGTTGATTCTACTGTATTTTGGGTTATGTTCCTTGTGTCTTCCATAAGACTTGAATGACAGCGAAGATTAGCCTGTCTATCATCACCCAATCATAAACATCTTAGAGACCTGCTGATTGATAGATAAACATTTTTTTCATTTTTTTTATGCAATATGTTGGACATTTTTAGCACAGATTAGTGGACCGATGATGAAAACAAGTATTTTCCATCAAAGTACATGCATTTTGACTAATTCATTTTTTGTAAAAATTTAACTACGGACTTCTAAAGTTGAAAATCTTTTTTTACTGTCATCAAAAATGCCATCATGATTGATTTGTTGCTGAATACCAGAACTTGTTCCAGAAGCCAAAATTAATTAAGCCAATCCTGATTTCTCAATTTCAATAACACTCGGGTAGGTTTAATTTAAACCTACAAGACCAGTTTTAGTTTTCATGAGTCAGTCTTTTTTTTTTTCTTTTACTGTTCCTTCTCCTGGAGCCACCTTTAGACAAACATTTTAACATCGACAAACTTTGCAAGGTAATTAGAAACAATGAACCACCCTACAATGTACTTCTCACAATTGTTTCTACCAGCCATAACAAATGACAAGGAATTAGTGAAAGTTTTCCAACCAAAAAAACAGAACGAACACATTTGTTCATACGTATACACGAGTGTGACAGAAAGGTTGATGAAATGTTTATATATACATATATCTATATGATACACAGTATATGTGGTACAGATCAGGCAAGCAGTATAACATGATATAATAATAAATCAATAATATAAAGCCACTTCTGAAATGTAATGGATTTATTTCATAGTGTGCTCGATGATATATATATACATTTATGCTGAGTCGGTAAAATTGTCTAATCAGCGAAATTACGAACTTTTTTTTCTTACAAAAAATAAATACGTAGTTTACTTTAATTTGATCACAAGTTCAAAGCGATTATTTTTCACGATCAAAAGTTTGTAATCAAACTTTCTCATTATATATATATATATATATATATATATACACACACACACATATGTATGTGTGAGCGAGTGTTACGCCTATTGGGTGAAATTCACTCATTTTGTAAGAGAAAGTTTGATTACAAACTTTTGATCGTGAAAAATAATTGCTTTATGCTTGTGATCAAATCAAAATAAATTACATATTTATCTACTTTTTGTAAGAAAAAAAGTTCGTTATTTCGCCGATTTAACAATTTTACCGACTTGGCATATACATACACACATATATATATATATATATATATATATATATATATATATATATAGCCTGATAATGTCTGGAAAAAAGACAAAACAAACATACAGATATTCTAATTCAAGTATTATCCGAATCTTGACCAATTTTCTTTAAAGATGATAGATTCATGTCTTATAAGATCAGAATTGTAAATAGACTACTGTAGATTCTTTTGCAGAACACGACAATTAAATGTTTCCATCAAACACTTTTCACACTAGCCAGTGAATGAGGATGGATATATATATATATAAACAAAGAATTAAATAATTAATTAATTCTTTTTTTTTAACACTTATTTCATAACATTACTAGAATAATCATGATAAAAAGTTTGTTTGGAGCAATCGGAAACTTCAGAAAAAGTCTTATTTTCAATTTCTTCAAGAAGAGAAGAATTAATAAAATACAGCGTAAAATTGTCCGAGGTCAAGTTTAGTGTGAATTCCACGAATAACTTGACTGTGAATATTTTTAACTAATATTTTCTCGTGAAAGAAAAAGTGTGGAGGAGGAATTAGTCATTTTCCTGGCAGTGAAGTTAGATATTTTTGGTAAAAAAAAATAAAAATAAATAAATACTACGTTAAACGAAATAATTGATACCTAGCAAGATATTCCAAATTAACTGTTCCTAAAATAAATGTCACTTTTTAAGGTAAAAACTAAAAACACCCTAAGTTTCAACATGATTTTCCTTTCGTAAACGAAAAAAAAAAGATTAAAGAAACAAATACAATAAACCCAGAAGAAAAATACATCTATTTCATATAAATGAGTCATACTGTTATTATTCTTTCTTAAATTGGGGAAAGAAAACTTGTGTTTATGTTTTTATAGCAGCGCAACTTGTACCTAACATGAGAAATTATTAGATGACGGAAAAAATAATAATAAAATAAACGGGAAAAGAAAGTAAACAAAAACTTTGACGATCTACTTCACCGTATTATTTTTTGGGGGGGTGTTTAAATCCAAGTTCAAAAAACAAAGAAAATGGGTTACCTTCTTTTGGGGGGAAGCTAGTCCACAGTAATGTACAAATATAAAAACGATATGATGTTAAAAAACGATGATCCGTTCGTGTGATCGAGTTGAGAGAGAGAGTGGAATGTCTGGTGGTTAGTGAATGGACTGTGCAAACCACGACGACGTCACATGGCTGGCCGAATGTTAGCGCGCGACACGTGCTGCCCCCTGTCGGTCAGCGATCATTCCCGCATTTAACTTCGTCGCTATTTAACGGTTATTATTTAAATATCGCCCGTTCGAGGCAATTAGAAATTTAAAAATAAAACTACTGATTTGATAAATTCCTAAGCAATTAAAGTCGTTCGATCGTTTTCTTTTATTGTTTTTTTTTAGCGGGGTGGGGGGTTAGTTATTCAATTTAATTGCCATAAAATTAAAAAAAAAACTTAATATTTGACTGGAGAACTTTGGAAAGATAAATACAATCATATTTGTTTGGCATTGCAACAATGGTTGTTGATTTTTCTTTTTACTTGTATTTTTTTTTTCCATCTTAATTTTTAGCTGCTATTTATTTTAAGATGAAAGGAAAATACTAGTCGAAAATGAATAATGGTTGACAATACTTCAACTGATGAAAACAAAGATAATATTACTTCAACACAACAATAATGGTATTGTCTTTTGTCATACACCAGTACAAAATCTGGAGTTGAGTTGACTTAGTTTTTCTAGCGTGACAAGAATAATCCTCACCAAAATGAGGGTTGGAAACTTGTATGTAAAATGTACATTCCCGTACCCTGATTTGAGTTCAGGGCCAACAAATTGCCAGGAGACTGTCTTACTGATTGAGCTAAGTTAACAAGTCTTGGATATATTTGGAAATTTATCATCCAGATATGCACAGGTTTATTTCATTCTAATTGATAAATACATTTATGTGGAAAGATTTTTTTCATTTTCATTAATTATATATTCAATACAAAAGTTGTGGTAATTATCTTCAGTCGGTATAGAAGTTGGAGTGGAGTTTGACCTTGCAACAACCAGAAGTGTCCTTTTTTTTTTTTTCTCTATCATTTCTTCATTTTATCTAATTTCAATAGACATTTTTTTACCATACCTCAAGTTGTGAATAAGCCTTTTTTTTCACTCTTTCATTTTGAATATTTTTCTCAGACATCCCAAAAAATGTTAAAAATACAATATGATAAATTTTCATAATTATGTAAAATATTCATCTCTTTTCAATCTATTATCCAGGAAAAAAAAATATCAATGAGTACTACTATAGATATTTAGATGTGTTTTTTGCATAATAACAAAAAAAATTACCATGTATTTAACTTGAATCTTGAAGAGGAGCTAAAAAGCAGAAGCTGAACCTTTCTTTATTTTTTATTTGAACATTCTGAAATTGATTTTTACAATTGGGGAGACCAAGTTCTCTTTTACCAAATCATTAAATTCATCCCGAGAGATTGATTGTGGCTCATTGCTAAAACACATCAATATGAATTCTTCTTCATTATCTGCAACATATTCTTCCTTTGAGTGAGTTTCTACATAATTAAGACTAAGGGGTTGAGTATTGATCAGATCAGATCCATGTTGTACAGATCTTATAATTGATGGAAAATCAGGACAAATAATTTCTCTCTGATTTTTTTTTGTTGTATCCCTGAATTTTGTAGGAACAATAATAGCAATCGTTATTATTATTTGAAGGTTCCTTGCGTGTCATCGGATTACCAAAAGAGTTTTTTTTTACATTTTGTCTGTTGTCTTTGTTCCTAAACACAAGCAAAACAGATATGGTCATTGAAATTAAATATGTCCATATGTGTACTGCAACACTACACAAAAGTCCAAAATTGAAACCTAAAAAATGTAAAGAGAAAAAAAGGTTTTCATTTTTTAACTCTATACCTAAGTATAAATGAAAATCATCTGAAATAATCAAAACCATTTTCTCAATATAAACTTGTGTTATGATCTTCTTCACTATCATGCTCTTCTTCATTTCAGCCTGGTGTAATAATTATTATTGTTATTACCACTTGGTTTGTATTCTCATTTTTTCAATTCTTTCACAAGCTCAGTGTCTGCTTAGCCTGATGTCACGAAACCTGGAAGAGTGCCTCCACAGCACAGAGTCAACCAGTCTCATAGTATCCCATCAGCTACCTACAACCTAATGACTTTGGTTCAATATGGCCTTGACCAAACATGCACAGATTGGAAATGAACCTCCAATGAGAATTGAACTTGTACTCCTTTTCCCCAGGAAGCCTGACATAGTAATGAGGCCTTGAAGATCAATCAGTGACAGAAGCACAAATTTACCCATAAAACTTCCACTCTATATTTTCCATGATTGCCTAATTTATCAAATGTATTGGTCAGAGAGAAACCTCATGCCTTGGAAACTATTAAACATAATTGTTTTAGAGATTCATTCAAATTTTAAAAAATAGTCCTACCCATTCTGGCCCATTCTTCACGCCCTTTTTGGAGCTTAATAACTCGGAAAATTGATGAAGATAGAAACATAGGGTTTCCACCAATCGATCGCCCATTATTTTCAGGTTTATCACATATGTGTCAAGTGTGATGGTATTTAGTAATTTGGGAATTATGATGCTTTTTCTGAAGCAAGTCATTTTTGGTAATCCCTGCTTTTACAGATGTAAAATAAGGTAGCTAAATATCCACATTAAACAAATTCTGCAAAAAGTTTTGAATGAATTTCAAATTTTTCTGGTCTTTGGAAATTGAATACAGCAGAATTATTTCACCGTAAATGTTAGCCAAAGTATATATATAGGCTACCTCAGGCCACGACAACATTTTTTTGTGGCTCATGACCAATCTAAACATTTATTTTAAATCTCATATAATTTTTCTCGGAAGGTCAATTTTATGTTTAATTTTGTGAAATTACGATTGTTTCGGCCTCACAAGTTTAATTTTTTTAAGGTCGTTATCATCAATGTTGTTTGCTGGTTTATCAGTTTGGGGGATAACCACTGGTCTAGAATGTCCTTCCATTTGTGAACGGTCATCCTAAACATTTGGCCTGAATAAAAATAAAAAATATATGGCCCACTAGATCAAAAAGGTTGCCTATGCCTGGTCTAGAGGTTAAGACCCGCATACGGAGTCTGTGATAATCATGGATCGAATCCTGTTCACTGCAAGTCATTGTTTAATTTTCTTTTTCTCGCTATTAATTTTTTCATTTCTAACAATGTAGTTTGGAAAGATTTCTGTATTTTCCTAGGTCTAGTCATCTTTTGATTTGTCCACAAAATATCTCTAAAAGTTCTGAATGAATTTCAATTCAATTTTGTTGAAGTTTAAGGAAGAGGGGCTACGAGAAAAGTGATGAAATTTTGAGGTTGATTCAGTGATTTTTTCCTCTCCTGCAATGTAGCTTATATCCACACCGTAAAATATTTCCAAAAGTTTTTGGAAAATTTCCATGAAATTTTGTGGAAGGTTTTGTAATGGGATACGAATGAAGGGACTGAACTTCACATTTAATCAAGGAATTTTTATCCCCTGCTTCGTACCTATATGTCCCCTCTGTATAATACCTCCAAAATCTCTCGAGGAATATCAATGAAATTTCACAGAACTACGGGCAATGGGCTGGGGGAAAAGTAATTAAATTTTTGGATGGATACAGGAATTTTTTTCCCTTGAATCATAGCTATACATCTTTATCACACAAAACCTCCCAAAGTTCTCAGTGAATTTGAAGGAAGGTTATACAATTGGCTACAGAGAAAAAAATTATCAAATTTAGAGGCGAATCTGCAGAATTTTTCACAATTGAGGAAATACTTCTTCATTGTTCTTCCATTCATTTATGCATTCACTCATGTTTGCCCACACACTATCTCCAAAGGTATTCAATGAATTCTGATGATATTTTGTCAGATGGTAGGCCTTGGGCTGAAAAAGAACTGATTAAATTTGGCGGGATTTGACCATGCGGCAACCAGTCTCATTTTCTCTCGGCTTTGTTTGTGATGGAAATTCAAGATTATAATAATAATTTGAATATTTAAGAAGTCAACATATCTAATTGAGAATTTGATAAACTATTGCTTTTGATATTAATTTTTCGTTGGTTTTCTCTTTTATCGTAACCTCCTAAGTTGAGTAACCCCCCCACCGTTTGAGTGGGTTGCATCAAGTAGGAATCATGAAATAGCCTCTGATGAGAATTGAACTTGCATCGCATTCCTTAGGAATTTGTCTTAGATCAGAGGCTGCACATGGGAACTGCAAACCCTGTCACTGCAAGGAGCTGGGGTGCAATATACCTGTGGAAATGCCCCCCAAATCTAAACAATTATGTAAAGAAATCTATAAAAAAAATGTGAAAAATCTAGAAGATAATATCTAAAAAAATTTGCTAGGGGCACTACTGCTCAGATGGCCACTTATTTAGTTACAGAGACAACCTCTTTATACTGATATTTGAATTATTTTTTTCATTTTATTGTGGCTTTTTATTACAACATTCTAGGTCAAATACCCCGCTTCGCCCTGACTGTCAAAGTAACTAGCGTGAAGTGGGAATAAAGAAGTAGCTTTCATTTACATCATATATCCCAGCTGGAGGGTATCTGACCTCAAACATTCTGATAAAAGCAACAATAAGATGGAGAAAACAAGTAAAAATAAATAATGAAAATACTGTAAAACCTCGATTTAATGGACAATAACTTTAAACCCTCAATTTGATGGACTAATAGAGGCAAATAGGTGTCCGTTAATGCTGAAAGTCTGTTGAATTGAATGTTACAAGGGAAAGAGCATTTTTTTTACCTCTTTTTCCACTCTTTTCAAATATTTTGATGCAAAATAGCATTTATACAATATATGTAAATTTATTGATCTATTATACGAAGCAAATCAGTGAAGTTTGCTTAAAGAAAGAGTCCAGCTTTAGTTGTTTGACCAATGATGTTGAGATGAAATGTGCATTATTGAAGGCACTGGTATCGATTTGTTTGAATCCAATTGTGATGTACAAGCAGTCAGCTAAGTTTGCTTAAAGAAAGCTTCAGTTGTTTGCCGCTCTGATATTGTTTCTTAACTATGATAAGTAGTTAAAGTGTCCATTAAATCCAAATGAAAAGTACTTTAAGTGTCTGCTATATGCATGTTTAAAATGTCCGCTAAATCCAAAAAATGTTACATCAGGGTTTGTTAAACTCAGGGTTCACTCTATATCATCTCAGAATTCAAGTAACTTGAGATTAATGCATATGTATTTTACAATATTTCTTCTGGTATCCTCGTCTTTGTTGTTTTTATGACAACATCTCAACTAGTGTAGCCTCTGGCCTCCTGCAGGTGTCCATTATGTTTGGTACCGTATGAATTTTCAATTGAACCACTTAATCAATACATGGAGATGTTAATCTTATTCCCTTCCTTATCATTTTCAGTGTCATAATGAGAAAATTTCTGAAATAACTATCCGTTTTTATTTATGATAATGATCTGCCTCTCCACTGAACCAGTGCATACTCCTGCATTACCAAAACTTGGGGTATTGTTTGTTTGTTTTTTTAAATCAAAAGGACTGTAGCATAATATGCTTTATTCACCTTTATTCATTCAATTTTTTAAAATGTATTTTTATGATTAAAATACACACATTGGATAAAAATATGTTACCAGCAATCTTACAAGCAATTGCTGATAGAAACATCTTTCAAAGGGGATAGTTATTATTTCTCTGTTATTTATCATTAAACTGATGAATATATCAAATTTAACAGTTCTTTTTTTTTATCTTATCTCATCTGAATTTGGTTGTCTGTCACAGTAATTTTTTTCACACCATTTTGATTTCATCCTCTCTTTTTTTTAATTTTGAAGCATTAGGTTGTTAGGAAAGTATGGTCAAATTTTTACGATGGGTATAAAACCTCTAAATTTCTTAAGAATATTATCATCATTATTAGCAATGACATTCTAGTTTGAGAATACATGTAAGGATACAGCGGAACACATCATCGGTTGTGTTCCTGGGTGTTTTGTTTTTCATCATACACCCTTTGCTCAAGCTACCCAGCCAGGGTCGATCAAGCCCTGACTTGTGGCATTGGCTCATAGTTTGATCTGTCTCATCCACAGCCATCTGGGGGCCCTCTCTGCAGCTTCCATGGCAGCTTTGGTGGCCCTTCTTTTTGAGGCTCTATTAATACCTAGCAGAGAACAGACTTTGTACAGTGATCCGCCAGCAAAGCCTCTACAATCCATTTTGATGGGTTCACAATGGGCCCTCAAACCCAGATTCTGTCACTGCTCTATTAATCCCTGGTACCTGGACAGTTTCCTTCTGCTGGCTTCCTCCATATGGTCCTCCCAGAGAACCGCCAACTCAACAAATAACCTCCATGAGAATTCTTTATTGGAAGAATCTGGGATTCTGCACAAAAAAAACTGATAATACCAAATCATTCTCTTCCAAACCCTCAAAGATGTTGCCACAAAGAAGGTGTTCCAGTAATCTAATTACATGTGCGCTATCTCTTAGAGAACACCCTTGAGAACAGACATTTTTCAGATATCAGAATTCTCAGTAGTACAATAACTGTACAATAATAACAGATGCTTCCTTTTTTTAAATAAAAAAAATGAAGTGGGGGACGTTTATTTGGCACCATGAGTACATAGAAAGATAAAATAATAATTGGTAAAATCTAAATGTAGTCCCCAGACTCACTGTAGCCCTACAAATCATCTGCCTGACCAACCAGCCAAGTGGCCTACATATTCTTATATCTTGGAGTGTTTGTGCATCTTTGGATGGGTATGCACCTCTGGGTGCTCCTTGTCATATTTTTGGGACTGCAACCTTGAAAATTTGCAGGAGTACACCAATGAGCATCATCTATCTTTTTTTCCCCAAAATTGCTTCTTGAGGTTTTTACAGTCATTTGAGACCAACAATGAACAAATCTTGTTTTCAGATAAAAAATTTCTTTTTCAAAGACAATTCCAGATAAAGGATCTATTTTTTAATAATTTTCTAGATAATTAGTTCTGGTACATGTGCGGGCTACAGTGTTTAATCTATGTGAAGTATAAATATATTATTATTCCTTCTTTTACCCTCACTCATTACATAGCACGGGTCAGTGGAGAGAAATGAGGAAAGATGAGAATGAAAAATAGAATCAGAAATGGTCAAACGTACCAAAAAACAAAAAAAAAACAATAACCATCACTAACACCACGTATATACTGGCATATCAGCTGACTTTTTAAGCCTAAAGAATTCTTCCTAATGGATCGTATTAGTCTGTTAAGACCAGGGGTTCTCAACCTTTTAAGCATCACTGCTAATTTTCATACGGAAAATCTGACCACCACCCACCTGTATGATAGATATTCAAAAAGGTACTAAAAGATTTATAACTCATACAAAACAATAGAAATGAACAGCTTCCATATTACAAGATTATTTCATGAAAGTAATGTAAAGCACATATGTAACTAGAAAAAAACATGATACTTCAAAAGATACAAAGATATTTATTGCTCGATAATTTTTTGAAAATAATGTTCAATTCAAATCTGATTGTTATTTCTTATTCACAAAGTCTATCTCTTTCTCCTACTTACAACTGCATTGTCTTCATATTCTGTTGCAACTGGAAGAAATGTTGATTCTTGGTGGGTGATAACAACACAATTTTCCACATAACTGCTCCTTAAATTTGTGAACATGGATTTAAGTTTGCAAGTATAGTATTTTATTAGAAGTATCTCATCCTTGCTGATACAAACAAAAAATCTGTATAGAACCCAATGATTCATTGTAATTCAAACAAGTAGTCTTTATAAAAAGTGTTGTCTTTGTATCTTTTAACATACCTAGAAAATTTGTCGGTATAAGATTATAACCTTTAATATCCTGAACAAATGAGGGAAAAACTTTTTTTCAAACACGAATAAAAATATACTCCAAATTGATATATCAGCAGTTATTCCAAAATCTGGTTTCTGTAAGAAGCTGTTTTCGGTTGATCTTTTTAACAAACTCGTTGCACTTGGGTACTTCATAATCTACTGTGCTTCAGCTCACTGGATTCACCCCAAGGGAGCCTGCTGATAACTTCCAATTTGAATCTGCTTGTTGAAATTATGGGTGAATATGCCCATGTTGTAGTATCTGTTCATAGTACAAACTTTGGTAGCTTTGCACCAATGCAATGACATGGCTGATCATGGCTTACTGAGGCTCAGTATTGCTAAGTGCAAGAGGTCAAGGATACGTCCTGTGGCCTCAAAAAATTACTCTGACCAGTCTCGGGGTAGCGGTAAGGGATGGGTTGGCTTACCCTGACACCTTCACAACACCAGTTGTGGGGACAGGAGAAGTTTTTTTTCTTTCCCCTAACTGAAAACCCACATTAAAAACAACCTTGTGTTACATCTTGCTCTTCCGGGAAAGCAAGTAAATATGGAATATGCCCATGAATCATTTTTGAAAAAAAGAGAAGAAAAACTTCAACTTTTACTAAAAGAATGATTTCTTGTCTTATAACCAAGAAGGAATTTTACTGAGCAGAAGCAGACAGTAAATAAAAAATAAAGAACTTTTTCCCATCAAATTTTATGCAAAAAGTAAATTTTGCATATCTATTGAAACACATTGGGTTTAATATTAGTTATGTTTAACCGCAAGTCATCTTGCTTGGTTATATCCAGTCTATTTCTACTTTTAGATAACAAGGTATTGATGTGACTGAAACCAGCCTCTATCAAGTAGGATGTTGGGAAGGCAAACTAAATCAACCAAGTGCTTCCATAGATTTGGGTAAGAATTCAATATATTTTGATGATACCACAAACCTTGTTTGCCGTGAAGCCAATATCGCATTGTGGCATCATGGTCATTTTGTAACTCTATTAATATTTCCTGCACATCGTCTTTGCTATTAGTACTTTGACTACAAACAGGTTGCTCTACCAAACTAGAACAGACAATGCAATAATATCTTGGAATCGCTGTACCATGTTGTCATGCAATGATTGCAAATAGTCATGTTAGTTAATTATATCCTCATCAACCAATTCTCTTTCAAGTTATCCAATTGTTGAAATTGGTGGAGTTGACGTCTGAAAATGTTCATCTTATATCGCACCAATTCAGAAATGTAGACTGTGATAGATCCTTTACAGTTGGCAAGTATTTTTTTGCTTTCCTCACAGTAATATGTCAAGATCATTAAATTTGGTGGATGTGTCACAAAGGAAAATATCACATTTTGCAACAATTAGAGAAACATAGTGGAGTATTTTGACAAAAATCTATGATTGTATCAAACTGTTTGATAGAACAAGAAATACTGATTCCTCTTGAAAACATTTTACTTCAGTATGGTACAAAAGCTTCACTGAGTCATGATCATTACCAAGGCACAACAGAAAATTTGATCAGACAAAAAATTTGATTTTTGTTTGTTTACCATCTTGATACATACAGGTTAGAAAAGCAAAACTTTCAAAATTGCTGTGACCTTTGAAACTTGCTTATTATGCATAAATGTACCTTTTATGCAGCTCATAGATGATATCAAAATAAATAATTTTCTCAATGTGGCTTCCATTATTTTCAATTATAGCCTCAACAAGCACAACTCTCGACCATGAAGTCCTTGAGCTGGTTTAGGTCTGGCCAGAATGAGGGCCAGAAGTCCGCAAATTTAGCTTTGCAGAACTTCTGCAGTTTCTTGGCTTTGTGGCAGGGAGCACCATCCTGTTGCCCTCTGGGTAGTTGGCCTTGAGCCATGGCAATACATGGTCCCTCAGGACCTTGTAGTAGGTATCATCACCCACCTTTTCTTTAAGCTTGAAGAATGGGGCATCTTATTCCCATTGAAGACTACAACACCCAAGACCTTGACCTCAGCTGGAAGTTTGGTCCTGAAGGTGCCCTTAAAATCAACTGTTGATTCTGCAAGGTACTGGTCATTTCAAATAGTATCCCCTGAGAAGATTTTGTTGTCAAGAGAAAATTTTAACAGTGGACCCATGGTTCTTGAGGTACTTTAGTACTTTCTTGCACCTTCCCAGCATCCTTGGGGATGACTTGAGGCCAAGGTTGTCATATATAACCATTCTGACAGTCTTTAGGTCCACTTTTAGCTAAGCAGCTATTTTACTCAAGGATGCAGTTAGGTCCTTCGCAATTTTGGTCTTGGGGGCATTACTGAAGTCCCAATTCATGTCTATGGTCTTCTTGACATCATAGACAATGAGCAAGGCCATGTCACCTATCATGGGGTTGCTTCTAGGGGCAAATTTTGCACAAGCACGTCTAACACTCTTTGCCAATTGTCCTTCTGTGAAGTCATTTTATATGACATTCCTTAAAAATAGGTGTGTATTATTAGTTGATAGTATACTCTTTGTTCTGCATTTCACATCATTTGGTGCACTGGTTGATGGGAAATTTCAGTCTATATTTTACGGAAAGATTCGCTCACCCACACTGTACCACGCAATAGAGAAGGTAGTACAAATGTATGCATACCTACACAAACATTTAAACATTTCCATATGCACCTATACGATGTGTGATAACACAGAGCTGCTTGGTAAATTGATCGAGAAAATATTGCTGTTGCTTCATTTTTCATTGACCATAACAGAATTTTATACTTAGAAGTTTCAAAATACCCACCATTTTCTAAACAATTGCTCATCATCAACCCAAGATCTGAAATCGCCCTCTGATGGGCAATATTGCCTGTAGTGAGAAACCTTCGCTAAGACCCTATGAACTTGACAGTCTGATGGACACAGTGCTGTCTCATTTTAGAGAGTTGAGTGATCCAGCGAATGTTGGACTAAACTTGAATATTAGCTCAGTTTTGGGGTCGACTTATACACCGGCATATATGATAATAATCAAAGAAAATGAAAAAGAAAAAAAAAGCGTGTTATTGTGCCTAATTAGATGTACACAAGTTTCTTCCTGAATATTTTTTAGAGGACTATAATGATGAAACGACCACAGGCTAAGCTAAAAAGTAAAAAAGATCAATAAAAAAAAAAGAAATAATTTTACAATATGGAGAAATTATTGAACTTCATTTTTATTCCTTCATATCGTCTCTAGAAGATACTTACGCCATACTAACAAATCATAGAAATAAGGTGGGGGTGAAATAGATGCTCCTTTACCTCAGTATTCATTCTTTGCTGTGTTCTCTTTCTTTCAATTTCCATGATGTCCACTTTAGTAGTTGCCTTTCTCAGTCCAACGCCCTCGCCTTATTAACAAAATTGTGTCAGTTACCCTTCACCTGGGAGGGAGTGTGTGTACCGATTGGATTACACAAGGGAAGGTGGCCATACTAAAGTGGCTCTTTGGAGAAAAGAAAAATTCAGTAATCGACTCGACTTGTACAATAATAGTACTCGACCTGGCAGCCTGTCCGTTTCTGTTAGTGTTTCGGGTGCGGTTTAATTTACATTCACTCGTGTTTGTTAAGTGGTTGAAGGTGGCTCCAGTGAAAAAAGAAATAATTAAAAACTGAACAAAATTCAAGTCTTTATTTAGAAACAAACATACTTACGGGAAAATGTGAATTAATTTTAAGATGAGCACAAAAGCTCATGTCTTTGAAACTAAGTGCAAAGTCACTCAAAGTTCTGCTTTTTTTTTTTTTGGTTCGTTTCATAAAAAAATTGGATAAACAAACCCAAACCGTATTTATTTAATTGAAAAAAAAAGAAGTTTACTAGAAATAGATAAACGTTCAACTACTGACTAAGAGTTGAAATCTCTTGCAAACTAATTATTAAAAAAAATCAAAACAGTTCAGTTTGAGTACTGTGTACCAAGCGTATGCGAATTGTAGTAAAATATTGTTTACCGAACTAACTCACTAATTCCATAAACGAAACAAAAACATTTTGCACTTTGTGTTAGCACCCATGGAGTGAAGAGAAGAAAAACGAACAGTCTTGTGTAATTTCATCAAGGAAACCTTTTTTGGGTATAAAAAAAATGTTTTTGATGGCATTTGTTTCGAAAATGCATTTAAAAATTTCAACTGAGAATGTCTTTAATTAAAACAAACAAAGAAAATATTTCATTAGTTTGTGTGATTCCAATATCTGGTCATTCATCAAGGGAATTTTCAAATTGTTTTGTTTGTATCGGGTAAGCCGTAAATAAAAACACTTCAGTTACACGTGATTGTGTGCAGTTTTGACACTTGATACATAAAAGGCTGATCATACCTGGGCAACACTTAATTTAGAGGAAAAAAAGTTTAAAAATTACTCATCTTTTATTGGGGTAGCATAAAAAAAGAAATAAACCCAATCATAACAGAAATTAAATAAGGAAAAATGATTGGAGAGGTGAGTAGTAATTCATTTTTCCTGTTTTCTTTCAGTAGTACTATTATTTATAGCGTGGTCATCATGACCAAATATGCATTTATTTCAACCATGTAATAAATTCACACACTCAAATTTCGATCATTTTTCGGATGACTTTTTTTTACATCTTAAAATTTTCTGATACTTGTAATAAAAAATAAAGAATTAAAATCCCCACTCTTAGCATTGAAATGTTGTCAAATTTTAAAAGGTACTTATAGCTAATGTTATGTATTTTAAGCAAATAACATAATCAAATAAACCTGACCGATTGGATTCAATTAAAAAAAAAAGCTATTTTACTCTTGCCAAGTGCCTTTAAGTTCGAAGGTCCATGATTTTGAATTGACTCGCCGATTCCACCGGTGGCTGACTTTTTGGCGGGTCATGTACATATTTCCCGAGGCTTTAGAGAAAAAAAAACAACTTTTGTGTGGCAGCATTTAAAGATTAAGCCGGAGAAGAGAAGAATAACAACAAAACTAAAACAAAACAGGAAATGTGACATTTGTCAATAATAGAATTAAATAAATCAAAATCTAATTTAAATATAAAAAAACAAAACAAAACGGGAAATTTGTTCATGTTCAAGTTGTGTACAAAAATGCTATCAACGTCATTCGCATTAAGAATGGTTTGTTTATATATATATATATATATATATATATATATATATTTTAATTTTGCTTAATTCTGATAAAAAAGTGGTATTGATGGATTAAAATATCCTGATAAAAAAATAGAAAGAAAAAAGTACTTCAATTTTGAACAGTTTGAAATCATTAAAAAAACGTTTGTTTTATTCGTCCAGCCTTTTCAGAAAAAAATATATCGATTTCAATATTTCTTAGCTTTTATTATTTGAACTGAATTCATGCAGACTTTACCAGGAAATCCTGATTTTAATAAAATTTCCCTCACAAAGAAAAACAATACAAAAACACAACAGCTGTTTTTTTACTTAAAAAAAGGTATTGCAAAGATAAAAATTTAACGGTAAAGAATAGTAACAATAATAAATACATACGGGAATTAAATATCTTCAATATTGAGAAAAATCATAGTCGAAAAAATTTAAAAAAAAAATGAAGCAAATTCAAGTTATTTTGATAATAAAACTAATAGAAATCGAGTAAATTTTTTCGAGAAAATTAAAATTAAACGAATTTACTTGGACGTTAAGAAATCGACAATTTTTAATTGATAAGTGAAAAGTAAATACATAAGAATTGAAAATGAACCCAATAAATACTCCATTTAACAGTGAGGTGTGATGGTGAAGAAACGAGCAAAAAGACCCATTAATGGTAAATCGATTGTTTATAATTAAATAATTGTTGTGAATTTAGAAAATATTTCAAATCTGATGGAATGATAATTAAAAGTTTGTCAGTGCGATAATATGATAGACAATACAAAAACCTGAAACCTCTCGATAGAAAATTTTAGAAGGTTCTGAAACATTAAACAATCTTGAGAGAAATCTTACTATGATGAAATGAATTACTCTAGTTGAGAGTAATTCATTGTTTTTGTATCGAATAAATTAATTGCAAAAAAAAAAGAAAGTAAAAACAAGTGCACACATTCATAATATATCTTATTTCATGTCATACTCTTTAATTTAAATACACTATATTTATAGAAAAAAAAGAAAACGAGGTTATGTCCTTCCTTCTTTCGACACACAAGTCTTTTTTTTTCTTTACAAACTTAGAAGTGGGTCAGTTTTTTTCTCAACTGTTGTTTTGTTTGCATTATTTCGCACGTCGTATAAAACTTTTACAGGGCTTTTTTTCAGAAGCTTTCGATTATTACAGTTTCTGTAAATCTTGCTTTCGACCAGCTACGGTTATTTAGACACCGTGGACTTGCTAAGAGTTGTAAAAAAAAACTTTTTTTCTTTTTCTTTCTTTTAAAAGAGAGATAGGAAAACGGTAACGCTCACTCGGTAAATAAGAAAATCTTTTTGAAGACTGTAAAAATAAGCCAAGTGAATATTCATAATATGACGGAAGCGATTAACCAATCAGAATCGTTAGAGCGATTGCTCATGACTTGTATCAACCAATCAAAACATTGCTTTCGTTTGATCCCAGTTGCATTTTGAGAAGATGGCGTCGGTTGGGGTGAGTAAATTCATTTAAATTTAGCCTAATTGTTAAGTGTTTTCCGTGGCGTAGTAAGCAACAAATTGTCTCAGTTTTTTTCCTCATCTGTACATTCCAATTTACTGAAAAGAAAATAATTCTTATTTTTATACATAATTGCCTGTTACTTTTAAATTTTTTCACATTTTTTATCCAAACGAAAAATCTTTTTTCCTCTCTCACTCTTCTCTCCTTTCTATCTTCCTCCTCCGCAGTTTATATTTTTTTTTTTACAATACAAAATGTTTATAAACTAGTACAATATAATTGTTCGTTTGTTTCTTTTGTAATAGTTTGTCAATCTCTGAACTGGCCAGAGTCGACGGCAGCAACGATTGTCAAACTTCTTTTGAAGAACTAATGTATGAAAACTTAGTTTTCAAAACTTTTCCTCCATAAATGTTTGTTGTTGTTGTTATTTTACTGAGCCCCCCTCCTTCCACACCCAACCGTACAATAAAACAATTTTCATATTTTATCAACTTTAAATCATGTTTCAAGTTCTTCTGTCTTATCCTGAAACTCTTCTGATTTCTAAAATTACTGTTATCAAAAATCTAATCTAGAATCTTCAATTGTTTTTGTTGTCAACTAGATTTTTTTTCTGTGAATAAACTCACTCACTATGAAATCTAACAAAATAGTGAACTGAAAGTAGTTCCCAAAATAATACTTGTCATTTATTTATGATTCAATTTGAAATAAAAACTTAATTCAAAACTTATATGTAATATTATTATATATATATATATTTATATATATGTGTGTGTATATAATTACTGCTTACCAAAGTTTGTGTTTGAATTGGCTATAGGTTTGTGTGTAAACCCAGAGTGATTGTTCCCTATCTGCAATTATCAAATTATTAATTTTTATTTTTTCTATTTAAAGTCTTAACTTTCATTTTGAAAATAAGTTGAATATATTTCAAGTCGTTTTGACAGGAAATTAAATGGAAATTATTCACCCTTTTACATCATTACAATACTAACCTCATTGAATCATTAAATCAATTTATTGATTCCATTTGAATTATTTTGCCGACAAAATTATAATTTTATCCTAAGTGATACTTGTTAAGTTGAATAGAAATTTAACATTTCTCTTTATAAGAGCTAAAACATTTGTTGATTTCTTTTAAATCCATTTCGATTCCGACTATTTTTTTCTTGATAGATGTGAGGTAATAGAAGTGACATTTTTTTATATTTACGTTTTTCTTTTATAGGTTAAACTAAACTCTAGCTACAATTATCTTGAAAAAATATACTAAATAACTTAAATTATATATCTAGTAAAATAAGGAACAGTTTTTCAAGACTGGTTCTTGAAGGAACAGTCTTAAATAGACGTAAAAGTACTTTTTTTTTTTTCAAATATTTCTTTGCTATTTTTGTTTTAATGTTTTCCTTTACGAAACGACTAGTTTGTTCGTTTTGTGTCTTATTAAAACTAAATTCTGGAGATTTCTTTTAAATAATTTTATTTTGATGATGATCTTTTATTGTACTTTTATGTTTTCAACCTATGCCTGTTGTTTGAATTCATTGAAAAAGTTTTTTTTTCTTAGAGGAAGGCGGTGTCCTTTATAGCTTCTTCTTGTAAAACTAATAATAACAACGAGTGAGTCGATGTATCAACTTGAGTTTTTCTGTGTATTAAATGTTGGGCTGAAAATAGTTGCTTTTCGTTTTATGAAAGGTTGTATTGGTTAGTTATAAGTTAATTATGAGTATTATTTTGTTCTGATAAACTTCTGTTTTTATCAGATTTCACATAACATATTCGATTGAAATGTGTGTCCCAACGTCCTTGACAGTGGCTTTTTTTAGTTGACTTGACAAAGTTTGAAAGCTGCAACAATTCGTAGAAATATTTAAGGGTGACTTCATTCAAAGCTTATTAAGTTTGATATAATGATGGAAACTTGCATAATCGATTTAGTGTTAGATTAAATGATAGGGCTTGTTGTCATAACTTTCAAATTTGTTAAAAAGGTCTTTTTTTCGACGTGGAGTTGAAAAAAAAAAGACTTCCACCCCATCTATTCGGCTTTCAGATTTTTTTTTAACTCACTTCATTTCAATAATGTAGTTAAACTTTTTTGACATTTTAATTTACTTCCTTCTGGAGTCTAGGCCACGATAGTCTTTTTAATCGAAGAAAAAAGTAGTTTCCATATTTTTTATTGAAGTTCGAAGCTTGAAAAATATTTTAAAAGAAATTTTATGCCTAAATTCATACTTTATTTTAAAAAGCCACAGCCTTTTTCAATTTTGATTATGATTTTTAGTTGATGTGTATTCCGATTAAGTTTCGACTTTTGCATTAATTCTTCAATTTTATATTTTTCGTAAAACAGTCACTTTTTTTTACAGCAACGGCGAGATCTGTATTAAATTGTTTTTTTAGTCTTTACCTCTAACAAGTTACCAACTGTACAGTACGAACTAATCTTATCTTGTAAACCTACTATACAAATAAATGCATTTCATTCCACTACATGAACTACATCACCCCCCAAAATCATGCAACTAACTTGAATAAAGTTCACACTAAAATGTATGTTCCAAGTAATGAATTTTCAGTTTTCAACTCAACGTACCCATTATGATACAAGTAACACTTGGATGTTTAAAATTCAACAGAAACGATATTAGTCAAAATATAATGAAATCCTTGTTAAAAGTACCCTTTTTTAGTTATTCTTTCTCAGCTGCTAACCTGTTGTTGTGCGCAGTAAATGATACATTATTTTCCTTAAAGTTTTTAACTCTGTTGTAAAAGTGATGAAACTGTATTTTCTTGGCATGTCTTTGCATAAATCTCAAAACAACAGTTCTTTCCCCCCTCTTAAATTTATTATGGGGCTACAAAACTTGGTTGAACATGAAACTTTTTCCTAAAGCTAGAGGTAACTTAACCCCCATATAGAGAAAGGAGGAGGTGGCCTCCTTGCTTTACTGGCAGACAACACGTAATAGTAACAGTAACACTATTCAAGTAAGTATAATACGTGACAGTGTTGGTAGGTAGAAAAGTCTCTATGAACTGTCATCTGTAGTTACAAGTGTAGGCCTGTTACAACGGCTTCTTGTGTAAATGTGTATCTAGTAAGTTATTACTCCTCTCTCTCTATCTCGCACATGTTGGGTAATCATCCGTAGTAACTAAATACTCTATTTATTTTATAATATACTTTATAATAATAGTCACATCGTTAACGAATGATGATAAATCTATTGAAATAATGAATTTTTTTGTTTTTTCGTGCATTGAAAATAAGTTCTCTGAAAAAGTTGAAACACGATGCACGAAGTTTAGTTTCATTTCTTCAACATCTTTACTTCGTTCTATTTTTGAAAAAATCTTGTTAGTTTGTAAAATAATGCATTTTGATGCAACGACTGATCATTATTATTGTTGAAGTAAATTTTTGGTAAAAGATGGAAAAAAAAAAAAAAAATCCATGAAGAAGTTCTGATTGTTAGTGATGGCATCATCATACACAACACAAAACACTATCCAATGACACATTAATGGCTATATGTTGTTCCATGTTTCTTTATTGAAATTTGAATTTGTGAAAATGAATTTAGAACTATTTTCATGTTTAATTTCTTTTAGAATAAATGTCGTTTATTATAATTATCATCGTCAAAATATTTAAGATTTTCATTTAATGGATATTATTTTTTTTTAATGATTAATGTTTTTCATGTTATATCTTTAATTTTCAGAGTTTCATACTTTGAATTATCGATGTTGGTTCTTTACATTTTCATTAAACTTGTTTTCATGTTTTCTTTATATATATGTAAAACTTCATTTTTTATCATTAAGTTGCTGAACTGTTTAATTTAAAATTATGAATTTATTTTTTATCCAAGTCTGTGTAAAGTTTTTTTTTTAGATTGATTTTTATCTAACATAGGCATTAACAATTTTGAAAAAAAAAACCCAAACATTTCAACGTGGAAATCGATACCTGATTTTAAAGATGTGATAAAAACTTTAAAAATTCCGTTCTCAATTTTTCAATGTTTTTCAAAAATAGATAAATCAGCGCAAAACTCTGTCTTGAGAAAAATATTTTTCGTTAATTATATTATGGATTTTGATTGTTATAAATTCAATGTTTCCTACAAAAAATCAATAATAGCAGTAAAAAAATTTCTTTTAGAAAATGAAAAAAATCTTTAGTAGAGATTCTACTGAAAAAAAGTCTTTTTAGAATTCAGATAATTCTTAGCTGTATCAGTGGTCAACTAAACTGCACTAAAATTGTCCAATATTTTGCATTGAGAAAAAAATGCAAAAACACTTTCAAAACTATCAATCAACACATTTCCAGGGTAATTCTTGATCTTTATGACGAGCGTTGACACACAGGGAATTTTTTGTTGACCACAGAAGACCGAGGAGACATGCAGTGGAATTTACAACATTAACATGCACCACAGCTGTACTGTGCAAAAAGTGTGTTGTGTTGTCTGTATCAATTTGCTACCTCTGATAATTTGAAATAGTAGCCAATTCATATAAACAAAAAAAAAAAGAAGGAAATAGATGAAAAATATTTTTTCATCATTTTGCTGTTTAATTATTCCTCCTTTCAGTCGAGGTATAATGTAGGAAGAATGAAAAATATATATTTCAAAGATATGGAATTAATTGATAAAAATAATGAAAAAAACTTTCAAGAAAACAGGAAAATTAAGACTTGCGTTTGAGCAGTTCCTGGATATCTTTCCAAAACAGGTAAACATAACTCTTGGGATGTATCTCTAAAATGTGTAAAAGAAATTCACCATGATGAAAATGTTAATGAAATAAATATTGATTAAAGGTGGGGTAGAAATCTTATGAAAAAAAATTGTTGTTCTCAAAGTTGGAATGGAAATTTTTTTTCAATTTGTCCTTCAATAAATAAGTTTTGAAATCTTTAAAAAAATTGTATATGCTGACTTTTACTAGATTTTTCTGATTTCTTACGTGTTGATTTCATGCTGAAAATTCACGTCCATTCTGTTCTTGCCTAAAATAGTTATTCTGTTACACTTTTTGCCTTAATTTTCTTCTAGATTTAAAACCTTTCAGATTCTTCTCTTTTTTTGTTAGAATAAATATTTCTATATTTCTTTTGTTTTTTGTCAAACTCAAATCCAAGTCAGAAGTTTGAATAATCTTCACTTAATTCGAAGGTGTAAACTCTTCACCTTTTGTCAATCCCATCTCTTCAAACCAAACAGATATGTAAAATGAACATTTCCCTGCTGTTCTTTGAAATCACAATCAAGTAATATTTATCTGGCTTTCTTACTGACAAGTCTTGCACATCTACTATTATTTGTAAAAAAAATCATGTTACAAAACAAAGGGCTTATTTCATTCTAATAAATGAATACATGTATAAAGGTAATAATTTCCCCATGTGATCAGAAAATACGACCAAATGATTGGTCTTATTTCTAACTGAGCCAAACCGTCAAGTCTTACATATATTCATAAATTAATGCTTGCAATATGCAAGGGCTTATATCATTCTAATAAATGACAACATTTATACTAAAAAAGAAAATATATTTTAAGAATTTTTTTTTTTTTTCATTATACATGCAATACAAAAATTGCAGTAATCGTCTTCAGTTCGAATAGAAGTATGAGTGGAGTTTGACCCTGTAGCTGCCAGGCTTGTTTATTTGTACTCCATTTACTTTGATTCACATAAAGATAGAGAGATAAGATTTTCCTTTCAGCAAAATTGAATGTCATTCAATCATTCATACGTGCTGGAGGAAAACTCATTTCCTTTGCATTGAAGTTCTAAATGAATAGAATGGAATAGAATTTTTGGACTGACTATTTATTTCTTTGAAATTTTGGTAATCCTCGGCCATGTGTAAATAAACCTATGGTGATATTCAACCAGTATACAAAGGTTCACAAAATACAATTAAACAACATATTTATAAGAAATTAACACAATAATGAAATGGATGCCTAGGTTTTATCAGGATTACCAACATTTTTTCAGATGAAGTGCCTCACCATTATTTTATTACTAGTTTTAATCCAACTTATTATCATTGCTTTTTATCACAACAATCTGAGTCAATACACTCATCTTCTACAAAGAAAGGACACAAAGACTGAATTGAAGTAGTTTCCAACGAGACTTGAACTTGAATCTCACACCTTTCATACAAATCTAGCCAAAGAAGTTTGGGGACTGAGAAGGACACAAACCTTTAGTTTTTTCTGCCATCTTCTCTTTTCCAATTCTTTGCATCATTCTAAAATCATTTTATTCCCTAAATATATTTGTCTGAACTCTTTGGACATGAAAGCGACCGTTGACATGTGCATTTCATTTACAAACATTGATACATTCTGATGCCCAAGGAATCGTGACCCACTCATCCTAATTTAACTTGAGGACATTGATCAGACATAGTCAAGTCTAAATATCATATATATGTTGTATAATGTAATTAAATTTGCAGTTTGTCTTTCTGAATGCCTGGTGGTGATACTTTGAGTGTTGGTCACCTGGACCCCTGGACGACACGTCAGAGTGTTGTACATGTGGGAGAGTCAGTGTTCAAAGGTTTAGATCATTTTTGAAATTTTTTTAGATTATGCACTTTTATTATTAATATTTTTCTCCATCTTATTGTTGCTTTATATGAGATCAGGCTTCCAAGATGTGGGAAGGAGTAAGAGTTTCATCTGAAATTTCTATTTTAGTTTTGATTTTTGCACTGATTACTTTTGTGGTTGAAGATTGTATCAACCCCAAGTGTAGTGATAGAAAGTAAAAAAAATTACACTAGTAATTAAATAATAGTAATATTGTACTATTATGATGTACATTATCATAAACTAACAAATCTTAAAAGGAGTTGAAATCTTGGTTTAATTTCTGATGAAAAAAGGTAATCCATAAATCTTTTGACACAGTGCTGTTGGCTTGATTTAAAGAAATGTAGGTTTAAAAACTGCTATTAAAAATAATGTAGAAATGTGTGATGTTCTTATTTAAAATTACAGTTAATGAAACTTACTATTTTGTCTATTTATTTTTAAAAAAAGTTTGTATTCAGTTTATATTTTATATCTACAACATTTTCTTTTTTTTTTTCTATTGAGCAGATAATACTTTAAAAAATTTAAAAAGTGTGTCCTTTATTTCAGTTGTACATTAAATTACATGACTCATATCAATATAATTTTATCAAGTTGGTTAAAATGTACTGTGGGTCTTAAAACATCTTCAAGACATATTGAGAAAAAGTAAACTTCAAGAAAATTGAAAAGAAATGATTAAAACAAAACAAAAGTTATACCTGAAACAATGTCAAACAAATGGATTGTTAGAACATTTATGAACGAATACAATTTTTATTAGATTGAATATGTATATATTTATAAAATTTTTCATCATCGAAAACAAAAAGCAAGCTTTTTTGAGCAATTTTTGTGTTTGGGAGAAAAATGGGTTTCCTTTGATTTTTCATCTCTTTTGAACCAATGGCCCCTGTTGATACAATTTGGAAATTGTACTTAGACAGTCAATGGAATCTTGAACAATTTCAAGATTGACCCTAGGATTACTTTTCTACATATTTTAGAGTCTCATGAATCTTGCAAGAGGAAAGGTGTGTGTGCGTGTGTAGGGGTCATTATACGCCACATTTCTCTATTTTGGGCATCGCATAGCTAACACTTTCTTAATTTGTCTAGTTTGTTTCTCCATCTAGTATTCTGCCAGTCTTGGTCACACATGTAATCTCTTGGGATCCATGTTGTGAGTCGTGGTGTCCATTCTTGAAACATGACCAGCCTATTGCTATTTGAGTTTTCTAGTTGATTCTATGATGTCCCAGACTCCTGTTTTCTCCTCGATTCATTTTACTGTCTTGTGATCTCTCCATGTGAGGTTGAGCACAATTTTCTCTTGTGCACATTGCATCTCAGTTTGCGGGTCTATCTCTTGGTTATGTTCCATGTTCCAGTGCCATAGGTGACTACCAGGAGGATGCATTGGTTGTATGTCCTTCTTTTTAGACTTAATGAGATATTATTTTTGAAGGTTGAGCTTGCTCTACCGAGGCTTGCCATCCTAGAGTGATACTTTACTTTATTTCTTCTTCTTTTGGGGGTTTCCTGTAGATTCATTGTCCTTGATAGATGTAGTGGTCTGCTTTCTCCAGTTCTGCATCTTTGGTTTTGGTCTTCATGTTCTCATTTCCAATGTGATTGTTGTACATGATCTTTGTTTTGCTGAAGTGTATATGTAGGCCGAGTTTCTTGTTTTCTTCATTTTGTTCATCTAGCATTAGTTGGAGGCCTTGTATGTTCTCTGCAAAAAGGACGACGTCATCTGCGAATCTGAGGTTGCTCAGATATTCCCTGACTATTTTGATTCTTTTATATTCCCAGTCTAGGTTCCTAAAGATCATCTTGAGGCAAGCTGTGAAGAGTTTGGGTGAGCTGGTATCTCCTTGTCTTACCCATTCTTGGAGCTGAAAGGGCTCGGAGTCTTTATGTAGTTTGATAAAGGAGCTGTTGTGACTGTATATATGTTGCAGTTCTCTGACATATATGGGGTATACACCTTGTAGAGTGATGGCCTTCATGACCCTAGGAATTTACACTGAGTCAAAGGCCTTTTCGAAGTCGATAAATGCTACAGCAAGTGGCATCTTGTATTCTGCTGCTTTTTCTTTGAGCTAATTTATCAACTGCAGGTGGTCCATGGTTGAGTAGCTTCTTCTGAAGCCAGCTTGCTCCAGTGGTTGGTTTTCATCTAGTGTTTTTTATGATTCAGTTGGTGATGATTTTTGTGAAAAGTTTGTATATTCTGTTGAGTAGGCTGATAGATCTGTAGTTGTTGAGGTAGCGCACATAGTATTTAAAAATGTCTTCAATTTCTAATAACCAAGACTTGCCATTTTCTTTCTCATATGCTGTCTATCTCTTTACTACTTGTTGAAATAACTTTATTTATTCTATTTAATATCACTAATTTGTTATTCTACCTCTGTTAGTGAATTCATTCGCAATCATTATTCAACTCACCTATTTATTTATCATATAACCATTGCATACGTATCTTCGGCCATTTTTTGTCATCATTGGGTTATGTTGACTCATTTTTAACTCTTCAATTCTACAATTGTAATTGATATACAAATATTCATGACGGTTTCCAATACTATTTTGGAGGAACTGATTTTTTGTAACAAAAGAAAATCATTTTGGTCAATCAGGTCAGTTCAGTTGTAACTCAATCAGATTGGGTTGGAGGGTCTTATTTTTGGCCGTTTTTTATTCATAATGATAATGTCTTGTGTTGTATAGTTTTCTTATCACTTTTCCTTTTTATTTTGACAAATTCTGTTCAGTTCAAGCTTGAATTTTTTTTGGATTTTGTTGGTTATTGTTCAGATAAAAAATCAGTTTCAACTTTTTTGGAGCAATAAATATACATTGTTTAAAATCTTTGATATTCATTCTTATATCTTGTATATGTTACACGTTTTTGTTTTATTGTAATTCCAAATCTTATTCTTTGCTGTAGTTTTTCAATTAATAGTGTCTGCTAATTCTAATCATTTCTATATTCCCTCCAGTTTTTCTTTTGCTCACTGTTGATCATTTTAAGAGATGCAATACTCACTCTTCAATGTTCACTGTTATTATTTTTGTATCCAGTTAAGACTGGATCTATTTCAACTGTGTTCATGATCACTGCTTTTCCTCTCATGCTGTATTTCTGAAAAAAAATTTGTTAGACTAGTTTTGATTTCTTTCTGCTAGACTCGTTTTGCCTCTTCTCCTGCAAGACCAGTTTTGCCTCTTCTCCTGCAAGACCAGTTTTGCCTCTTCTCCTGCAAGACCGGTTTCGCCTCTTCTCCTGCGAGACCGGTTTCGCCTCTTCTCCTGCGAGACCGGTTTCGCCGCTTCTCCTGCGAGACCGGTTTCGCCGCTTCTCCTGCGAGACCGGTTTCGCCGCTTCTCCTGCGAGACCGGTTTCGCCGCTTCTCCTGCGAGACCGGTTTCGCCGCTTCTCCTGCGAGACCGGTTTCGCCGCTTCTCCTGCTAGACTGGTTTTGCTTCATCTTCTACAAGACTTGTTTTTTCTTCTGCTAGAGTCGTTTTACCTTTTCTCCCGCAAGACTGGTTTTTACTTTTTCTCCCGCAAGACTGGTTTTTACTTTTTCTCCCGCAAGACTGGTTTTTCGCCTCTTCTCTTGCAAGGCTCGTTTTTGCCTCTTCTTTTGCAGGACTTGTTTTGCCACTTCGGTTTTGTGTTTTGAATGATTTTTTTTCTTTTCGTATTGGAAGATCTCTTGTTTTTTTTCCTACCCATTTACAAAAACTTCTCTTTCTTTTCTTCACAAATCCCAATATTTCATGATTTGGGACTCCCCTCAGCAATGTGGTCAGGTTTCCTGTACTGATAACTAATTCTGGTGTATGTAGAAGAGTAATTTGCTGGATATACCTAAATCTTCTGCAGTTGTAACAAGCTCTATTTATGATTTCTTTGTCACAGTGATGAGTTATATGACCATGTCTTTTGCACATGTAGCAATGTTTCATTGAAGCATAATGGTTACATGCTATGTCATCAATTTCATTGCACTTATAACAACGGATCTTCCTAGAATAGCAATCATGACCCAAATGACCCACACAGTAACATTTTTAATAGCTTTGTTGTTCTACCTGTCCAATATTTTTTGTGCTATTGACTACCTAACTTGAGCATTTAGAGGTCATTCGACCAAAGTTGCCATATCTGCAGCAGTATAATATTTTGAATTATCAAATCCTGCAGGTTTTGAAAACTTCATCATTCTTCTACTGTATTCCTGTATATTTTCAGGAAAGTGTGTCACTGTCAGAGTTGTTTTTCATCTCCATTTTTGTTGATTTTCTCAAGCTAGGTCTCACTTGCTGTTCAACTCTTTTCCATTTACCAACATATTTTATGTTGTTTATGTTGTCAATATGATCCCTGGCCAAACTTCTTCCTTAACTTTTTCTTACTTAAAATTATCTTTCTTAGAGTTTGTCTTCTGTTATGACTTGTTCTTGTAAGCTCTTGATTTACCCATTTTGCAGCTTTCGGAATGTGTGCCATCTATTGCGAAACTGAATCTAATTTTTCTTCACTATCCTTCAGTTCTTTCTTCATTTTAAGAGTAACATTGTTCTGTTTCAGTTCATTTTTATGTTCCAATTTTCCCCAAACTCCAGAATATTTAATTTTGAAAGTCTATATACAGATTTCTAAGTTATTCATCTAATTCTGCTCATCTGGACGTTTAGCAACTCACAACTTTTTACTTCTATTTCTGCAGTCCGTGAAAACTTTCTCAATTTCACCAATTTATTTAGGCAACTTGTATTTTTATCTGATAAGAGAGTTTTTATTTTAGACTGCAAATGTCTTTAGCTTCCCCTCCAGATGTTGTATCATTTTTGTAGGCCTTTCCGCAAGCTTAGTATCTTCACTAAGGATACTGTATTTGTCATTCAATGAATAATTTTCTCTCAGAAGTTCATGAAGTTCTTTCTCTAATTTTAGAGATCTATACATCTAAACTACAATTTCCTTATCGTTTTTTTTCTGTTTCAATATGCTGATTCAAGTGTCCAATTAAATCTTTTTGTTCAAGTTTTTGTCTTGAAGTTCTAATTCTTACAAATTTTCGGAATATTCCTTTTCCCAATGTCGTATTTGGCACGTCAATTTATGCTCTTGTATAGATTTCTCCAATATCAACCTAGGGATAATTCCTTTATATACCACATCCTTCCTCTCTTACACAGCTTCAAGTCTTATAACTTAAGTTAGCAGCAATCAACATAGAAGTGTCGATTTCTCCATTTGTTTCTGTTCGATAGTTCATAATTCATCTTCAATGTCTATAGCTCCTCCTTCGATTCTCTTCTTTTTTTTCCTCTTTAGTCTTATTCATTGCTGCTGAGGCATTGGCCCTATCCACAACATTCATTTCAAACAGTTCATCCAATCTCTTGTACAGTTTGATTAAACCATTATCTATGCAAAAATTTGTCAGGTCCATTCCCAAAAGTGTCTCTTTCGCCTTACCCATCAATGTGAAAAATGCACTTAAAGCTGTATTTGATTTTTCTATTTTTGATGCTGTAAAATATATAGCCATTTCATCATGTCACTTACAATAATTCCTCGGGGAAAAAAAGTTGGTTTGTCATCAAAAACGTCTGTCATTTTCTTTCATTCTTTTTTTTTTTTTTTTTAAAATATCCATTCTCATCTTTTGTTAACTCCCTGTATGCCAAGTGTGTCCTTCTCTTCCAATAACCCACAGGAACCAACTTCATACCCAACACATACACATCAGCTTCCAAAACACACACTCTGGTTCATTCTAGCCTAATCAAAATGCAAAATCTAAAATTCCTACATATATGTGAAATTTCTTCTTTTTTTTCTTCTCTATCATCCATAAAACTTGACTTAACCATGTTACTGTTGTCATTTAACCTCATTTTTCCTCTAAGACACACTCCTTATACTATACTTGAAACCAAAATGGCTGACTATGTTGCGCCCTCTATACACTCACTACATACAAGGGGGACAACTTCTAATTCTACAAGGTTAACTATGCTTATTCATTTTTCTTCATATTTATCGTAGCTTACTTTTTTCTTTCGTAAGAGTAAAATAATTCATTTGACATTTGAACATCATTCCAGGCTCACAGCTGTATTTATCATAGACTATTCGTATTGAAACTAATAATTATAAATAGAAAAAAAAATAATTCAAATAAGATATTTTTCCAATGGATTAACTCTTGTTCTTGGTCTCTTATTAAGAAGGCCATTTGTACTTTCCTTGCCATCCTAATTTAGTTGAACAGTTGGTTGTGAAAGTAGGGAATCATTTTTTGTTTTATTTTTTGTTGAAAATTTCCTAAATTTGCACTTTATCTTATCAATGTCTTATTTATTTCTCATACACTTTCTACTTGAAACTTATTTTTAGGACGCCACCTCAAGTAAGAGGTCTCGTGTGAAAACTGAAAGAATGCAGGAATTTGAGAAGTCCCAGGAAGACAATGTCACCCAGAAGTTGTTGAAGTGTTCCAAAGATGGTTGTGATAAAGTTTTTACAAGTGTTCCTGGATTACGCTATCACACTAAGACACATGTAGAACCGGACAGAAGATTCATTTGTGAAAAATGTGACAAAAGCTTCAAGAGGTAAGTCTTTTTTTTTTCCTTTGTAACTTTCAAAAGACACTCTATGCTGATAATATATTTTGTGAATACTTGCTACTTGTGATTTTTATTGTGAGAAAGAGACCCAAAATCAGACTGACCAACCGACTAACCTGATCCAATGCAACTGATTGACCTAACTGGATGAACCTGATTGTCTTACAACTGGCCTGATTGACCCAAATGATTTTCTATCATTACACATGATTAGTCTATCCAAAATAGTGAGACAGTCATGAGTATTTGTGTATCAATTACAATAAAATGGCATAGTCGTGATGTCATGATCAAACTTCTGGTTCCAGCTGGGATAGAATTTATACCAAATTAATACTAGGAGATTTTTTTTTTTTTTTCACTTTTACTGCAATTTTGCACATTTTGTCAGTATAGGACATCTAGTTCATACTTGATAAATAATTTCAACAACATTTAGTGATTTTTGTCCTGTTTTTCCAAATTTATCTTGACAGCCAGGTAGAATATGATTACCCAACAACAACAGACTTATTTAGCTACTAGCTTTTTTTTTTCTTTTTACAACTAAATTCAGAACATTGGAAAATAGTAATTTATTGTAATAAACTTAGTGTAATTATGAATAAGAATGATTATAGAAAGTTTTTGTGTGGAAGTTATTTCCATAAAACAATATAAACTTAGATAAATCTATTTTGAATTGTGACTCTTGAAAAAAAAAAAATTTAATGTGTTAGTTCGCATCCATTAATATAGCCCAGGAAGTCATCATAATTTTAGTTGTTTTTAATACAACTTTCAATTTTATTCATTGCCAGAGAAACAAGGGCCTAAATTGAAAGTGGCATAAAAATATCTAAGATCAAGATGAAGGTAAAAACTTTAGTTAAAAAAATTTTCTAAGTTTAGATGAGGAAAATTTAGACATCTATGTGGATTTCGCTGACATGCTCACCAGAAAATTGACACCTTACAAAAAAAATAATGGTCAAACTCGTGTAAATCTCAATTTTATCTTTGTGTCATTGGTTACAAGAAATATTGGCAAAAAATATAGCCATCTCTGCCTAAAAATGGATCACCATAGCCAAGTTGCTTCAACCCAACTACTCTATCCCAACTCTTCAGACAGTGAGACTTAGTTACATAGAGAAATACATGATTCAACAAGATCAAAGACACCTACTGACTGAGTTGTCAGTTTCTAGGGAACAAGTGTAATCAAACCAGTTGGACAGAAAAGATCTAATTTTTATCTAAAACAAAATTGAAATTTAACCATATAATCTCCGTCTCTATATATATCTCTCTTTCCTACCACTTACCACAAATGCCTATGTCATGGCTGTGGTAAAATAAAAGTGTCCCTTTTACCATGGATTATCATTGTAGATTGATCACCCCCTTAAAACAAGTGAAAAAGACGAATCTAAAAAAAATGAAAAGGCCATTTTCAGAAAGTGGCTCCTAGAATTCATATGGAAATTTTGTAGGGTTGATGCCAAAAAATGTGACCAGAAGCACTGAAATGAACTCAGAGATGGACGGACAGGTGGAAAGGGAGGGATACCTATGTTCAAATTTGATAAGAATTATAAACAATGGCAATAATGCTGTATGCAACAAAAATAAGGATTTATTGAAAAATAATGTTGCAATAAATGAAAATAGTTATTGAAGAAAAAAGTTCATAGCCAAATGCTCTTCAGAAAGTGCAAAAATTTAAATATTATTGCCAGAAAAAATATTTTGTGGCCAAACACTTCTCAGAAAGGGCTTACTTGTCAAATTTGGCCATAATATGGCCAAATTAGGTATAGTGTATGCAAAAATGGCAACCGTGCTCGCTTTGTTCACAGAATCTTCTCGCACTAAAATATAGTACATACTCCAAAATTTTAAACCTGAAGAATATATCGATAATATTAAAGCTGAAGAAGGTCATAGAATGTTCAGACAAGTGCTAGGTAATGTCCAGGACATATAATATGTACTAACAAAGCACAAGATATGCAAAGTGTGGGTGTCAATGCACAATAAAATGCTACAATCGGGATCTTCTGATCTTTTCTAAATCTTAAGAAATCCTAAAAAATGGCAAAAATGTACCATGTTCAAATGTAAAAAGGAACATGTTGGACAAACTGCACCACTTCTTAAGAAAACCCTCTGGAAAGAGTAAGTTTGAAAATATTTGAGGTCAGTTTTTCTAATTTGGTTTCATCATTGGTTCCAATAGAGCATTGAAATTTTGTTAAATATTACCACAAATTTTGAATTTTATTTATTTGCAATCCTGCATAGTCCATGGTAGCTTATTAGCCACTACCAATTTCCTACGTTCATGACTATTAAAGATGATATTTATAATGTGAATTTAGTTTTGATTGTAGGGACGTTGGCATTCCCATTGTGTAGGGACCATGACTGTTGGCTGTGCTGCCACAGTCTTGTGTAGATGGCCAGTAAAACTATTACATTTATGCACCCTCATGGGCAAGGGAGATAGCTCTTTTAAATTGGGCTACCTTATTATAGTGTTTAGGCCCCGTCAGTATTTCAGGCTTCCTCATTTTGGTGCACTTCCTCATTTAAAATAAAAGTAATTCATTAAAAAAAATATAAGCATCTAACATTTTGTTCTGTTTCAAGAGTGGTATTATGTTTCAAATTTCTATTAATGATTTTTTTAATTTTCTGCATCCAAGATATCTGGAATTTTTTTCCAATTAACTCAACAGATACAGGTATACGTACCTCAGATGCAAAATTTACTTTTTGTATAAATTCTGAGGGGAATCGTTTTTTGTTTCATCATATGCTTCTACCTAATAAAATTTCTTCCCAGTAATAGTTTTTATTTTTTTTTGATACTGACCTCAAAAAATACACAGAAATATTCACTCATAATTTCATTG